>CM054180.1:82849134-83543634 GCA_028829895.1 Sinotaia quadrata
ACTTTCTCGACTATCATCTAAAGTTGCATAACATAGGTTGAACTCTCTGTTGTTTCCTCGGCGGGAAAGATTCTAACAAAGGAATTCAATTCGAATATGATTTCGAATTTCTTGGATATGGGTCAGGAGTTCATGATTAGAATTCGGTCAGAATCTGTCACAAAACCCAATAACTAATTAAATGTAGTAAATGTTGTCTTTGCTTCCTATGACTTTTTTAAGACTGTTGAACAATACCAAGGAGTACACAGTGTTCTAATCTCTTTATTGCTCTGATTATTTCCTGTTCATGCTTTACTGCCCTTCCAGACCAACTGCTACAACACATCCACTAAGCACTGTCACTCATGTGAATCCCAATCAGTATTTCACACACTCATGTTTCATCCTTTTTATCATTCACTCAGCTACCCAGAAGTTCACATTTACATTCAGAAGCCATCTTAGGCAACAGGATGCAAAAAAAATTTAACATTCATAAAACTTTTCAATTTCAATTTCATCTTTCAAATAATAATTATAATGCATCAATACATTAAAATTTTTAATTAACAAGTACGAAATCCCATTTCATGATACTTTTGGTTGTAGGAAATCTGTTAATTGCTGTTGTCTCTCTTTAGCCTTCTGCAGGACACAAAGCCATGCATAACTTGCATTTCATTATGAACAATGACTCCTGCCTTTATGACCATATTTTTTGTAATTATTTGAAAAAGCTTGTCTTTGTTTTTCTTTCATTACAAAAAAATGATAATCTTTTGCAGCCATTGTTAGAAAGAGTGCGACTTCATCCTCATCTTGTCACTGGAAACAAGGAATCAGAAACAAGCAAAACCAGGTAAAATTAAGTGTTATTTTTTTCATAACCTGCTTGTGTTATAAAAAAATGTATTTCTGTTTAGTTAACTTAAATGATGTTATTTTCTGTGTGTGTGTGCTAATAACATTAGAGTGTCACCTTGCAACCAACATACTTTTGTTTCTCTGTTCCTTCAGATGGAAGCACACAGAGCCACAAGATATTGTGGTTAGTTGTGCACGTATGTCATTGGACATGATCGAAGGAACATGGGAAGACCTCAGGTGTCCCATTATGCCTAGAAAATCTCCTCCACTTTCCTCTGCTATGCAGTTGCCCAGCAAAGAACAGTTTGCAGGTAATTTACTGCCTAGTTATTTATTATCTTGTGTCTCTCTTCCCTGTTCTTGACTAAATTAATACTGATCATTTGATGTCATAAAATTATCACAACCAGTAGTCACTGCATGAAATTAAAATACTTTTCTTCAAGCAGTGAAGGTTGTTAATTTTTTTTAATCCATCTTAAGACAAAACTGTCTAGACATGCAGCATCAAGATGAAGATGACGATGATCTGAATGCCCAGTCTTGTGAAGAAATCATTCAGCATGAAGTTTTTGGTATTGTTCCCTCAAGTGTGACTGCTGACAGTTGATTACTTGTAGTTTAGCACAAGGATCCAGGGGTATTTTTTGTTTCTCACTTTAAAGTAATTTATGTGTATGTGACACTTTCAGTAAGATGTTGATTGTATGTACCATTATTTTCTTATAGCATTGTTCTTATATGTCAATAACTTCTGTGTGAACTTGTTGTTATGAGAGATGCTGATCATCATAGGACCATTTAGTATGGTGGAAAGATTTGTCTTCACTTTAATGTCATTTATTTGGGATTCTTTCTTCTTTTCTTTTCTTTTTTGTCCCCAATAAGATGTTGATATATTTGCAAAAATTAAAATAAATACAAATGCAAGAAGTGAGTGCAGTTGATGACCTGTGATAACCTGTGTGAGCAGTTATGATCCGTGATTGTCACTCTGCGCCATTTATTTATGCATCAATGTTTCAATGAGATACTTTTGCAGCGGTAAAATATTAAAATAAATTAAATATATTTAAATTATAGCATCATAATGCTTGCTGTAAAATTTTGGGAATCTGTGCACTTTGATAAAACACTGCCTTGCATTGAGTGCTGTGGATTACTGAGGTTGCACACTAGCGCTAATGAATACATTTGGCATTAGTAAGACTATCGTGCATGAAGTAGATTGTACACTAGCACTAATGAATACATTTGGCATTAGTAAGACTATCGTGCATGAAGTAGATTGTACACTAGCACTAATGAATACATTTGGCATTAGTAAGACTATCGTGCGTGAAGTAGATGGTGACCCAGAGTGGTAGTACCCAGGTCATAAACATAAAGACAATGATGATGAATGATGATGATAGACAGCAGTCACAGCAATAGAGATGACAACATGCTTGATTGTTGTTACATTGTCTTCATTTGCATGTAGACACAGACACATATGCTTCCATTCAAACCACACACACTCTTTATATTCTATGGGGGCAGCCTTCCCTGAAGCCCCGGAAGCAGAAAATAAAAATCTAATGTAAAAGGCTTTGAAAAATATTTCTCTATTTCTTTACTTTCTTTCAAACATCAGTCATAACTAAATGCCTAAGAAATATATAACAAATCAAATATACAATGAAACTACCATAATTATACTTTAATATACAAATCTTTTCTAATATATAATATAAAGATTTAGGCCCATAATAAAATAAAATCGGTGTTGGTGGGCTGTAGGAACAGCATTCACACACACACACACACACAAATTACAAAATACACAAATACAATAACATTATTCATCACATAAAAATACATCAATTATAAATATAAACTATCTGCTTCCTAAATATACAAACTTCTAATACAAATAAAGAATACATCAAATTACATATACTACTAAAAGTATACTTGCACTGTACATCAGTTAACATGGCGGATGGCCACACTGTACAAGGCACCACGTAGTGAAAAGCAAACTTCCTGACCCCATGCCAGAAATCTAGTTGTCACTGCCAGAGGTCAGATTTCAGAGATGGGCTATCCAGGTTGGCAGGGCAGTGAACACACACAAACTAATACATTGAACTCATGGGTACTACATATATAGTATTCTTCTGATATTGCATTTGACTGCAGCTAAATTTGTTCTTTTTAATAATAGTGTCTTAGCAATTGTTCCTTAGAATTAGAAGGTTTGCAATGACGTTTAGCAGTGTTCAACTTTTTGTTTTATTTTATTTTTTCTCTCACACACATGCATTCACACAAACACAAATGTATGCACAAACAAAATCACAAATTTACACAAACATTCTCAAACACACTACACACACACACACACACACACACACACACACTTTTAGGGAAACCCTGGCAGGAGAAACTAAAATCTGTAGACCACATGTTTCCGGTGGTAGTGGATGCTACAGTTAGCAACTTCAGTCCGTCACTCATCATAGGCCTGTCCACGCCCCCTGCTTCACAACGGGCTACTCCAGCTGCCAGCTTTAATGAACTGAATGTCAGTCTTCAGCCATCATCTGCAGGTGAGTCATCCCATTTATGGCATATCTTTATTTTTTTATTGTTGACTTTCTTGTAAACAAAATTAGATCATTTGCTTTCAAGAAAATGCCCAAAAACGATATATGAATTTTTTTTTTAAAGTAAAATAAATTTTCAGTATATGTATCCTGCTTTTATTAAAACTCATACATAGTTCTTGAAGCAGTTGCTTTCCTTTGACCTTAGTTTCTCTTAGTTAGTGATGTATTTATTTGTTTTTAAATTATTGAAAGAAAGATTTAATTAACTTCATCACTGCAACACATGCTTAAGCCTAAAACATTTGCCACACTGACCCAGTTTTGACACAGTGCACAAATATTTATAGTACATACAAATTTTAAAATATAATTTTTAAATATATTTGTTCCTCATCTCAAATAAATCAGAGTTAGGAAATTGATTTTCCTATTCATTATTGTAAAATATAATCATGTATGTTCACTTTTAAAACATTATTTTTTGGTTCTTTAACATTATTAGAAATATAAAAATTAAGCACTTTACAAGTCAGTCATTTTGATTTTAAAGATGAGTTAAAAACAGATATACAAAACTATTTTTAAGAAACAGATTTAAATAACAGAAATATTTGAATACATTTTCTTCCTTTAAAGTGAT
Organism: Sinotaia quadrata; assembly: GCA_028829895.1. Lineage (NCBI taxonomy): Eukaryota > Metazoa > Mollusca > Gastropoda > Architaenioglossa > Viviparidae > Sinotaia > Sinotaia quadrata. The sequence goes on from CM054180.1 coordinate 82,853,218, forward strand.
TAATTTAAGTGTTATGAAGCTCTAAACTGCAGCAAAGTAGATCACACCTCCGACCTTTATCCTTGATCAAACTGCTTATATCCCCTGGCCTGAAGTCTGCTTTCAGACACAGCAAATGCTTTGAAATAGTTTGGGTTGTTTTTAAAACATTCTCCAAAACTTTAGTAAGCTTGCAATGTGCTAGCAAAGATAGAGTTACACCCCTTATGCACGGTCAATGGGTTTAAGAAGATGGTAATATTGGAGTAGCATCATCAAAATGTCTATTTGAGGGGTGGTCAGTCATGTCATTGTTGTAATTTAAACATAATTTATATTAAATGTCATAATCTTTTCTTTTATAAAAATATTTTTTTACATACTTAGATCACCTGAGTGTTGGTAGATTTAGTCAAACACATGGGAGCCATTAAATTAAGATGTGACAGTTACATTTTTTCTTTAATATTTACAAATTCAGTCAGTCACACATGTTTAGAGTAATTTGAACTTAACCTTGCATTTAGCTTTGGACATAATTTTAGAAAATAAGTATCCTCATCAATTTTTTTTTTTATTTTTGTAAGTTATGTCAGCAATATGTTTGCTAAAGCCAAATGAGCTGTCTGTCATACTATGTTTTTCGTGGTTTTAAGTGTGCAACTTTTAAGTATATTGCTGCCTTCTTTCTTCATGGCCAGAGCATATATATTCTAGAAAAGAAAATTTCTTCAATTGTAGAAATTTTGAGAGAAACACCTTTGCCAGTTCAGCAATAGCATATTGCAGTCACACAATTTTGTTCATCTATATTGTGTGTATGGCTGCAAACACTTTCATTTCATATTCCTGATGGTCAAATTGTTCAAATTTTGTTTTGTTCTGTTTTTGTTTAATGGAGACATATTTCTTTTGTTCTATTTTTGTTTAGTTGTTATTTAAAGGAGATACATTTCTTTTGTTTTGTTTTTATTTAAAGGAGATACATTTGTTTTGTTTTGTTTTTATTTAAAGGGGATACATTTCTTTTGTTTTTTTCTTATTTAAAGGGGATACATTTCTTTGTTTTATTGCATAGTTTTGGCAAGCAGAACAAAGTGTTTCTTTCTCATTATCCAACATTCCACTTTTATCAACCATCATTAAATATTCTCTTTTTTCTTTTCTACTTATTGATGTCAGTTCTTTTGATACACTTACATGTAACTTATTGATATAATTTGTTGTAAGTGTGTGTGTGTGTGTGTGTGTGTGTGTGTGTGTGTGTGTGTGTGTGTGTGTGTGTGTGTGAGTGTGTGTTCCCATCAGATAAAATGTTTTTGTGATTCATGCAACAGCACCATGAAAAATGCAGTGTTATTTAGGGTTTTTTCACAACAGCACCATGAAAAATGTAGTGTGTTATTAAAGGTGTATTCACAACAGCATCATGAAAAGTACAGTGTGTTATTAAAGGTGTATTCACAACAGCATCACAAACATGCATATCAGTGTCTTGGTAAAGGATGCATTCACAGTAGCACCACAAAAATGCATATCTATGTCCTGTCAAAGGTATATTCACAGTAGCACCACGATAATGCATATCTGTGACCTGTCAAAGGTATATTCACAGCAGCACCACGATAATGCATATCTGTGTCCTGTCAAAGGTATATTCACAGCAGCACCATGATAATGCATATCTGTGTCCTGTCAAAGGCATATTCACAGCAGCACCACGATAATGCATATCTGTGTCTTGTTAAAGGAGTATTCACACTGCACCTTAAAAAATGTAATTATAATCTTGTTAAAGAGTATGTTCACCTATCAGTTTTCAGACTGAAATGTTGGATATAAAATGAAGAGAATTCTGTTGATGAAACATGTTTTGTTTTTTTCTAGTCACATGACCAGTATGAGCATAGAAGACATAGGTTTTGTTCTGGGAAGTGTGAACATGAAGTAAAGGAATGTGTCAATACCCATGCCAAGCTGTTAAAAAATATCAAGTATTTTTGATCCACCTGCAGAAATATTTTTAAAGACACAGGAGGGAATTGCTTTTTTCATAAGAGAATGAAAAAATCCATTGGGTTTTTGTTTTTTATTTTGCTATTTCATCACAGAAATGGAATCAATCTTTTGAAGGTGGAGAGAGTATTGTTAGTTTTGCTGAAATGAAGATGAGGGGAACTTGTTTGCATGTACTAAGTTTTTCAACCAGAGACATAATGTTTGTCCTCTTTGAAAACACCAGCACCTTCCTTTCTAAATAATTAAGTCTACATTTTCTCATCTCTTCATATACTAATCACTTGTGTGTGCACCTGTCTTTCCTTGTCAATAATCAATAACTGATTCTATTTTTGTCCATTGTACACAGCTAGCCCTCAGATTGTTACTCCAACCCCAGAAGTAACACCTAGAGAAACTCCTTTCTCACCTGATGACCAGGAAAAGGTGAGCGAAACCTTTGGCATATTTTGAGGGTCTGCATGTTTATCCATTTGTGTATTGGCACTTAGATCGCCTGTACGGTTAACATTATAAGGATAAATAAACCACTTGTGCATAAATATTTAATTAGATGTAGTTACGCCTAGTGCTATTCCATTTGTTCAGTAAAGTCTTTTGTTTCCATTCACTTGTCAAGTAACTCACTACTATCATAGATTTCATAAATAAAAATAATGTGGCTATTCTTTTGATTTCTGAACAGAATTTAAATGTTCCTATTTTTTGTACTTGAAATATTTCACAATTTTACTTTTTATTTTTACTGTTAAGAAATGTTTAATTGTTAAACAGTATGAATATTTTTATAATTTTCACCACTTTATTATTCTTTTAATGAATAGAATATTATATCTAAGCATATTGTTAACATCTGGAACAGGTGAAAAATTAAGTTTTTTCATACCATATACAGATGATGAGGGAATGTTTGTTTGGTTTTCTTTTCTTGTTGTTGTTTGTGTTGTTTGGTTGGGGTTTTTAAAATACTTTTCCTTATAAAAGTATTAAAATAATATTTTGTCATTGTTTTGATATTTTTTTTGTTTTAATTGATTTGTTTTATTTGCATTTTTTAATTTCATTTTTACTTTCATGTTTTTACATGTGTGAGTAAGGTAGCTGTGAAAGACATCTTCTTTGAAGAGGTTGTGGGTTTTTTTTTATCCACTCGATACTGAGTGCATGCCATGCACTGTAGAGAAAATAATTTTTAAATTAAGGGTTTGTGCCAATGCCCTCGGGACAAAAACTTATATAGTAACTTTGAGGCTTTCCTTATTATATCTCTGTATAGTAGTTATGAGGCTTTCCTTATTATATCTCTGTATAGTAGTTATGAGGCTTTCATTATTATCTCTGTATAATAGTTATGAGGCTTTCCTTATTATATCTCTTGTTAGTAGTTATGACACTTTACATATTATATCTCTGTATAGTAGTTATGAGGCTTTCCTTTTTATAAAGCAGTATAGTAGTTATGAGGCTTACCTTATTATATCACTATATATTAGCTATGAGGCTTTCTTTATTATATCTCTGTATTGTAGCTATGGGGCTTTCCTTATTGTATATTACATTAGTTTTTACAGTCTTTTTAAGTTTTAATATTTCTTTTTGTCTTAAGATTTTTATTTATATTTTATCAAGTTTCAACCAGCACTCAACAAGTTGACCCCAATACCAGCTCGCATGACAGCCACTCAGAAGATCATGCCAAGTGGAGTGCACTCTGGCCACCCTAATAGTGCTTTTGTCTCCCCTTACAGACCATTGATACAGTCTGGTTGCAAGCAGAATGTTGAACCGTCACCCATTAAAGCAGTTTCAACTGAGACACACAATTACCCCTTGCACTCAGGAGATTCTCCATCTGCTCGAATGTTACAGTTTGACCACCCTCCAGAATCACGATGCGATAGCCTCCCAAAGCACATAGAAATAAAGTTGGAAAAAGATGCATCAAAGTTAAGCAAGGTTAAGGTTGAAATGGATGAGGAAGGGGATTCAAACCAAGGAATACTTCATCACACCACCAGTGAACCAGCGCAGGCTTTATTGCGCAGCACAAGTGGTCATGATTCTGGTGAGTATTAGACACTGAAATTTATTGGGGTTTTTTTTTTTTTTTAAAGGCAGCCTCAATGCAGTCCAGAGGAAAAATCAACACCTGATCTAGAATTTGATTGTACTTTAATTAACATCAGAAGCTTTAAAGAAATTATTTTTTAAAATGAAAAGAGCTATAATCTATGTTCAGTTTGAATCGTTGTCTATAAAATGAGGACTCTATAGTTGCCGTGACATATTCTCATGTTAGTCAGTGGCACGTTTCTGAGAAATTAAACCCAGTTTTTAAACAAACTGGATATTTCCTCAAATTCAAGGAAGTTTTACACACAAAAATCCCAACAAAAGCAGAAAATCTCTTGAAGATTAAGAAATTTGGTAGATTAGCATTTCAGGGTCCTGACGCTGACACTTAGAACTGGATGATCCCAAACTTCACAGCTGAAATTACTTTTATTCAATATATGCTTAACATTCATACTTTGTACTTCTCAGTTTTGTGTGAGTGTCTGTTTTGCTCACTTTTGTGTGAGTGTGTTTTAGCTCACTTTTTTGCAAGCATCTGTTTTTGCTCACTTTTGTGCGAGTGTCTGTTCTGCTCTGTTTATTGCTTAGATACTTTTTCAAGCCACAGACATGCTTATACAAACTATTTTTATCAGAACTTTGCTCAAAATATCTGCAGATACTCTGGATTTGGAGGTGAGCCACATCATAGAGGCTGGGGATAAGTTTGAGAGCAGTGATAGCATTGGCATGGCAGATGACATGGGACCTCGAAATCCTCGGCAGCTCGTGACAGCACAGTCTGTAATACAGTTCATGAAAAAGGTAAAACGTTTCCACCATCAGGTAAAACTTCCAGTTCACTCTCTGTATTTTCTTTAATCAGTGAATTCATGGACAATTCAATCTATTCATTTATTTGACAAGTTTTTTTCATTATCTTTTTTGAATCAACACTATTGAAAGTAGTTGATGGAAATGTTATTTTAGTCATACTATTCATTAAAAGACTGATAGTTATCATAGGACCTGATTATTTTAGTCAGATCAGTTTGTGAACAAGTAATTGTGGTTGACTTGATTACTGGTTTTGGTTAATATATTTCATCAAAGAAAAATTATTGGTACACTTACTTGAAAGAATGTTATTTTAATTAATATGTTTCCTTAAAAGGTGATTGGTAGACTTATTTGATAAGACTGTTGTTTTAATTTATGTAAATGATGAAACATTAATTGGTTCATTCATTTGACAAGAATTTAGTTTTATGATAATTAAGAAAACAGTTCATAAAAAGGTATTTGATATTTATGTTAATTATTAATACAGTTCATATAATGGTATTTGATATTTATGATAATTATGAATACAGTTCATGAAAAGGTATTTGATATAATCAGTTTCCAAGCATAGATAGTCCTCTATTTACACCATTTTCTTTCCGTTAATTCAAATTTATTTGACTTAATATTTAGCTATTTTCGTTTTATTTGCATGCCAAACTCTTTGTTAGACAGCTTGAGATACCAACTTCACAAGTGCAAGATGTTGATTCTCGTTTTCATTCTCTTAGTCATTAGTCGCACTGCGTAGACATCAGACAAAGTGATTCTTTGTTTGCACATTGTCATATTGTATGTATACATGCATGCATATTTCACTGGGAGAATCCTGTTTTATTTGTACCCTATTTTGTACCTTATGCATATATTGTGCAAAACACTCTCTGTATGTGAAATGACTGTAAAATATTATTTTAAATGTACAGTGAAACAATAGGTCAGAGTACTCAAAGCACAGTGCATGTTGTTAAAACATCCTACCAGAATGAGCATAATTATATAAAACTTAAAGTCTCCTTGCAGACAGTAATACATCTACCTTAAGTCAGGAAAGGCTGTGTGTTTGTGCAGACTGTACAGTAGTATTTTAAGAAGACTTTAAGTAATTTAGCACATAAGGCCATTTGTTCATGGAGATTATGCAGTAGCATTTTGACATGAAAAGACTTTATAAGTAGTTTATATGCTCAACATTGAAACAATGCTTTTGCAAGTTACAAACACCCTTATCCATTGAATAGTCCACAAAAACATACAAGTACTTTAGTAGACCAGCACAACTCTCAAAATCCATATTGCCACAAAATTTAAAAAATTATCAGAATTCAACTGCTATTTTAGTTAAAATTCTTCCTTATCTTTCTGATTGATAATTCTTTATTGTGTATAAAATGCATAGCAAGGCTTTAAATCAATTTAACTGAGAAAGTAAATTAAATCACAAATCTGTTTTTTTTTTTTTTTAGGTCAACCGTATCCGCTTCAACAGCATGACATCCCACATTAGTGAGCCATCTGTGTATCCACAAGAAAAGCATGCTCGTCCAGGGCGCGCACGCTCATGCCCCCCACTGAGGCGTGAACCACTAGTACTGGCAACCATATTTTCCCGCTCCCCAAATGCATCTGCCTCTAACCTGAATGCAGGCATTGGAAAACTTGATACTGTTTCAGAATCTGCCGTTGCTATGGATAGTTACTGTAATACTAAGAGTGGGGAAACAAGTTATTCTCTAGGAAAATCTACACTGGAATCTATGGGTCAGGTCGGAGTGGGAGATAGCAGAGTAGGGCAGGAAGTAAGTCCACAATGCCAGGCTTGCAAACACAAATGCCAACATTGTGTTGAAGGCACTGCTGAGGTTCCGCAAGTCATCATGGAGTTTGCTACTCTGTTCCAGTGCCTACTTGCTCCAGTACGTGTGGCCGTGTGCCACCAGTGTTATCAGCCCTTAGTCGCTATTGCATCCCACAGAGAAAATGAATCTCAGGATACGTCTAGTTCAGGAAGAGACATATGGCAAAAGTGTATAGGTAAGAATTTGCACTGATTTTTGTGCAATTTTTTGTAACTTCGTTTGAGGGTGTGCATGTATGTGTATGTGTGAGCATTTTTGCATTTCAGATCTGGGGAGATAAATGATCTCTGCACAGTGTTAGCAGGCTTTTCGAAACAAAGGAGGTAATTGATCTTTGTGGCTTGCATATATAATTATAATCTGCCAACTTGTAACTCACCTGATTTCAAGGAAGGTAATTAATCTCTGTTGAGGCTAAAGCCACTACCTGATAAAGAGGGGTAATTGGTTTCATACACAACCACAGGCCATTGCTCTCATCTGCTTTCAAACAAAGGTAAATGGTCACAACTGCTATTGCAAACTCACAACAGTAAAATGAATTTAGAAGTATTGCAATCATTTAATACTTTATTGCTTTCCTTAATAGATAATTTTTGCAATAAAATACATTGTTCTGTTGAAAGTGAACGTGTTCACTAAAACCCTTCAAAACCCTCAGGTAAATATTGTTCAAGCAGTTCATTATACAGGAAAGTGTGTTGAATATATCTCAAAATGTTGACTCACAACTAGAACCAGCAATTCATGAGGCTACACAATTTCTAAAAGACTGGGAATTCTGAATTCTGGGTTCTAAGTTTGTCACACACACATACATCAACAAACAAACAAAAATTTCAGTTATGAATCTGTTGAAGTACCTCTGTTTCAGGAACTGGTCATGTTCAGGAAAAACTTCTGTCTGTTTATTGATGCCATTGATGAAAGTACCTTAGGGTTATGTTGAAAATTTCTCATTGGGAGTGTCCACTAAAAAAGTGAAATTTGCATTTTCAGGCACCATTTATTATTCATTATTTTTAAAAAAATGATGATCGCAAATTATGACACTAATTTGACATTATCTCAAAAAAGTATTATAAGTATCATTATAATTTTTTGGGGGGTGGTGGTAAAAAAAACAACTTTATTTCACCAGAGCACATATTTTGAGCATAAAACAATTTGTACAATATCAAGTAGAAAAACATTAGTGGGACTACTTAGTGATACACTGGAGCTCTTTCCCAACCAGTGAATTACTTTGCAAATTTTGACAACATTGCTTGTTACTGTTGCTAATGAAGAATAAAGAGTTTCAAAATTTAATCTCAAGACATTTGCACTCCACTAGACTAGATCAGTAGATGACAGACTAACAGCTCTTGCAGTTATTTCAATTGACTGTCCACTAGCCTTTGAATATATTTAACTGGAATACCTGCTTCTAAGTTATGTGTGAGCATATTTCACATTAATATCTGACTGCCAAGATATTTTTGAATTTATTTCACTGGAATATTGGTTTACCAAGATATCCATGAATATATTTCACCAGAATAGCCACTTGCCCAGATACCCTTGAATACATTTCACTGGAATGTTCAAGATATCCATGAATACATTTCATTGGAATGTCCACTTGCCAAGATATCCATGAATACAATTCACAGGAATATCTGCTTGCCAAGATATCCATGAATCTGCCCAATGGAAATCTAGAAAGTCACAGTCTAATATGTTTGATTTCAGCAAAGGAAAAGGAAAAGACTAGCTAAAGTCAATAAAATTTGCCAGAAAATCAAGAAAATTTCCTAAGCAAAATGAATTACATGGGTTAGTTTCCATAAGCAATAGTGGAAAAGACCAATTCAGTATGTCTTACACTCAAAATATGTTGGTTACATTTTTTGTATGTTTTTAACACCAAAAGTGAGCACAGTCTTCAATAGTAGTGAAATAGTAACAGAGAAACACAATTATTCCAGCTTTCTAGTTCTATAGCACAAAATGTGAATATGTTACCTTTATACACACAGAAAAGGTTGTCATTATTTAAATTTTATATCAATCAAGTTTTTATGCTTTTCAGTATTGATACTATTGCTGATTAAATTTATGGTTGCATGTTTGTCTTATGGGATTTAATCATTCATAAATCTGCATGTTTGTCTTTTAGGATTTAATTGGCTTCCCAGTTATTTAACATTTTTGTGTCTTTCTTAGAAACTGAAACATCACTTTTTTCAACTTACTCTCCATCTGAGCTGTTGGACCGACACTTGTCAAGGGGCAGTGAACTGCACGCAAAGGAGCTGGCCCGTATTCCTCTTACAAGCAAGGATAATATCAGCTGGACGCACTTTGGGGGTATGACTTTTTGTTGTGCAGTCTCATTTTCTTTCCTTTATTTTTTGGTTGTATGTAAAGTGTGTACATGCTTGTAGGTATATGCAAAGTTGTGCATGTAAGTATATATGTACGTATGTATTTTTATGTGTGTATGTATATATGTGTGTATGTTTGATGCTAACGCCACTGGTTATGATGATTGTTATTAATAATTATCCAGAAGACACCACTCATCTCTCTCACTTGGCGGATATACATGTGCTGTAAAATTTACCATCGCACAATATTTCCTTAGAAAACTTCTTACTAAAGGAGAAGATAAATCTGTCTTTAATCTGTATTTAGCAAGCCCCCAACCACCCACTTTCTTCTCCAAAATAAGTGTTATCAGTATTTGTAAGAAGGTCAATAAATTTAATAAATCAACAATCAAAATCAAATATACATACAACAAATACAATGAAAAAGATTGCTTGACATCAATATTTTCATGAAATCATATTTGAATACTTTCAATAACTATACAGACTTATATCCTAATACATAATTCAACAGATAGTGTCAATACAAATTAGCTTAATCACCACAAGCAGAACTTTTTCAAATATGATGACTTGAGATAGTTACATTATTAGGTATTACAACACAAAACTTTTTCAAATAGGATGACTTGAGATAGTTACTTTATTAGGTATTACAACACAGAACTTTTTCAAATAGGATGACTTGAGATAGTTACATTATTAGGTATTACACACAGAACTTTTTCAAATAGGATGACTTGAGATAGTTACATTATTAGGTATTACAACACAGAACTTTTTGATGACTTGAGATAGTTACTTTATTAGGTATTACAGCACAGAAGCACAATGAGTACCGGAATTTGCTTGTTTACATTGTTAGTGGTTACCAATTAATTGCCAGAATTTAGGTATAAAGTTTGAATCATTGTGGCTATATTCTAGTTTAGCTGGAATATCATCTGCTATTTGCTCTCCAGATGAATTTTATAAAATTTTAATACACATTTAGCAAGTTAATCACCATTAGTACAACTTTTTATTATATATTACTTACGAAAATACTAAAAATCATTTTATGACATCATACTACAGTTATATTTGAAAGATACTTGTATCAGAGAACTAGACTGGGGATGGTGGTGTGTGTGTGTGTGTGTGTGTGTGTGTGTGTGTGTGTCAGTATATTGTTTTTCATAACCATATAATTTTGACCAGAATAATATGAATCTGAGCATGTTTGCATTCATTGAAAATTGAAGTGCATTTCTTAGTTTATACTTAAGTACATTCAGCTAGATCTTTATAATGCTACAGAAACAATCAGGTAATACGATGAAGCAAAATGAATCTATGTGCAAAATGAAATGGCAGTATAACACAAATAACTGTTTAAGAACGAGAAGCATGACTACACTGATTAATTTACAGATGTTTATTGTGAACAGTGACAGAGACAATGTAGTGCAATTTTTGCTGATGACAAAGATGTGCCCAGACCTCCCGCTTAAAGATAACCATGGCCTCTTTGTTTCTCAAGTTCAATTTATTATACAATGGTACTGACAGTCATGTATTGGTAAAAACTACAAATATTGGAATGGAATCTCATGGATGGATGGATGGATGGATGGATGGATGGACGGAAAGAACAGATGGATGGACAGATAGAATCTCAAGTATGTTAAATAAAAATAGACAAAATAAAATAAAATGTTGAAATCAGAAAGAATAAGGCAACTAGTAGAATTTTTTCTTTATAGATTCATGCACAAAAAGTAGTTTAGTGATTAAAATGCCAGTGAAAAGATTTTAATATCTGTATTGTAATTGTTTTCCCTTTCATTTTAATTAAAATGGTGAAATTTTAATATAGATCTAACTCTGGGGTACTGAAGCTTATGCTTTGCCTGTACCAGCATATGATGCAAGCAGCCCTTAAATTGATAATTCAAAATTTTGATAGTTTGGTGATTCCTTTGAAATTTTATTTATTCATTATAGTAACTCACTCATTATCAGTCTTAATTACAGAATTGTTTAAGAATCACCAGCAGAAATTAATGATCAATTGAGTAATGGTTCCTGTATGCTGTCTTATAGCATATATAATATGAATTATGAATACTATACTTAATCTTTTTCTTACACAAATTTCAAATAACAGAAAGGTAATGGAATAGATCCATTTGCTTGAAGGAGGATTTCACAGATTTGCAAATTCGTCTTTTTTTGCCATTTATTTTTTTCTCAACACACAGGTGTACCTCCAGCTGATGAAGTTAACATCCTCAGAGGTCAAATTTTGTTGCTGCATAACCAGCTGATGTATGAGCGTCACAAACGAAACAACCATGCCATGCGTAACCGACGCCTTTTGCGTCGTATTGCACATGTCACAACCCTAGAAGAGCAAGTTCAAGCCCTGGTAAGAGGTGCTCTTTAGTTTTCTTTCTAATGTCCTGTAAAACAACAAAATGAATGTAAAAGTTGTTTTTCTAATAATATGAACACAATGCTCACCCTCAAATTAGTTTTGATTGAATGATATAATAAATACAATACTGACATCAGGAGCACATACAATGATTAATTAATATTTGTCACTAATTGTTCTTACCATCCAAACACTAAAGAAAGGTTGCAAATGGCTTTCCAACATGATCTTGTGAGTCATCACTGAAGTAAAATTTTGTCACTTTCATTCATATGTTGCTGTTAAACTAAATCATCTACTCTTCCTTTTCTTAGACTTATTATTGTACTTTAATTTCAGTGATTGTTGATTTAACCATATTCTGGCTTCTTGTAGGGCTGTCTGGGTGCAATCAATTGATTCACATCAGTTGTATACTTTAATACTGGTTGCTGCTATTACAAAATACAAAAACATATTCACAAATAGCATCAGATCACAAATTCACTATAGCCAGTGTCACCGCTATACCCCGGGGTGACTTTGTAATAATGAATTATATCAAATATGTGTAGTTAGTTATGATACAAAACATCTACCAGTGCCAATGCAGAGTATTGGTCACTGGTTAGATATGTATATCCGCAACTGTTAGGCCAATATACTGGTATGTCACCACGTTGCAACAATCAGCACAGACTTAATTTTTACTGACAATACAGGAATAAACGTTATGTTTGGGCTTGTATGATTCCTCTGTTCACTATTATGTTGCACAGAATGACCAGTTACAGGCGAGAGAGAAAGATGTACACAGTCTTCAGGTGTCACTTAAGCTGTTACAGGATCACAACCATCGATTGCAGCAACTGCAAGATTCGGATGAGTATGAAAAACTTGTGGAGTTCCGGTGAGTTTTAAAACATCACTTTGTGTCTGTCTCAATATCATTTTGACCCCTGTTTATAAATCCGTTTTGCCTATAGATATCTGTCTTATTTGTATTTATTTTTTATTTATTTATAAAACATGCAACACAATATTGAAGGGATTAGCTAATTCAGTTTAGTTGCAGTTGGTATGTATTGGCTTTATTTCAGGATAGCTAATTCAGTTCAGTTGCAGTCGATATGTATTGGCTTTATTAGTGTCCAAACACACTCATTATACAGACAGATGGTGTAGAACAGAAGCATTTTCTGTGCAAGTGTGAAACGTGGATAAATAAAATTTGTCAAGCACTACAGCTAAGAGACCGAGCCCACTATGCCAGACTTGGGTCGCTTCCTTACTAAAACTGTCAAATGTATTGCTTATTTTAAAATTAATGACTTTAGACATATTCACCTGTAATTGGTTAACACTAAAAACAACTACTGGAAATTTTCCTTTTCATTTTTTTTAAGAATTTGAATTATGCACTGCAAATGTCATTCAGTCAAATTGTGTCTATGAAATAGGGTTCAAACTAATTTTAATTTATAATTTTCAGATTTTTTTGACAAAGATGAAAAAAGAAAAATAAATATTTTAAACTTTAAATTGAACAACCACTAATTTTCATGTCCACATATTTAGATTCTGTGTAACAAAATTACAGTATGTAAATGAAACAGCTCCTAACAAGGTAAATAACTTATAATTATAGTTAAAAAGATTGAAATCTGAAATCACTGTTATCTGTTAGAATGCATCTGTATGGTGGACATTCAGCCCTCCAACTGAGTTCATTTATTTCCTGAATATTCATTTAAGACTTATATTTTTATTTGTAAAAACATATAGATCTTTGGTGTGGAATGTACATTTCAATGACATCAATCACCACTTACTGATTGGCACATGGCATAAACACTTGGCCACTGTTGGTCAAGCTATTTCACATATAGATAGAATTTTTTCTAGAAAAGTACACTTTTTAATGGGTTATCTTTTCTTAATGGGTAGGACAATCAATATCCAGATTCTAGCTATGGATTAAATGAAATATATAATTTAGTTTTATTTAATAGGGTTATTAATTTTTTTATTTCTATTAAAAATGTTAAAATGTGTCTTTTATTTGAATTTCACAATTTTTCACTCATAAACTGTTTCTTTTATTTTAACTTATTTACTTGCACTTTATTTTTAGTTAAGTACAATTTCCTTGTATTTGGGCACTAACTGGGTAGTCTTGTGTGCATTGTGTACACATATACTTTCTTTAAGTTTTTATGTACTCTGATAAATATTTTCTAATTTTGACAGCATTATTAGCTATATTTTGTGTGTCTACCTCCCTAATTATATTGACCAAATATAGTTCTCTTATAGCTGTCTCTGTTTCTTATTTCAGTGTCTGCATTATCCAGACATATTTCTTATACCTGTCTATTTATCTCTACCTCTCTATATGTATTGTCCGGTTATGTTTCTCTTATAGCTAGCTATTTTTTTTTTATCTCTATACTATATCTATATTCTCCAGATGCATTTCTGAATTTAGATTGCTATATATGTTTATCTGCCTTTGTATCCACACTGTCCAGATAGCAGTTCTTATGTTAATTATGTTTATCTGCCTTTATTTCCACACTGTCCAGATAGCAGTTCTTATGTTAATTTTGGTTTAGATGGTCATGTAATAATAAAATCACCAATTAATTAAAGTTTGGTTTGTTTTTCTCAAATAATTTTGTTTTCACAGTAATCTAGAATAAAACTGTAAACCAAAGTAAAGTAATTTACTCTCCTTAGTATAAGTTGTGACTCTTCTGTGTTTTCATGGTTTACATTTATTATTTTTATCCTTTAAATCTCACATTTTGCTCAATACATCTGAAGCATCAATTGTTTCTGATACAGAATTAAGCAGAATCAATTGACATATAGTTAAATGGATCCTGAATATCATAATCATATCCTAAATATGCAGATCTTAATTGCTGTAATTTATGGAAATGTACTCACATTATTTTCATCTCTAGACCTCATCAGACAAGAACGATCACCGTTATTTTCTACATTCCTTTTCTTCAGGTTTGTTAATCTCATTTTTTCAGGACAACCATACAGCAAAACAAAGATTTAACTGAGAGCAACGTGGAACTGAAGAATCTTCTGCTCATTCAAAAAGCAGAAAATGATGAACTTAAAAAGGTAAATTTGTTGTTGTTATTTTTCCTTTTTAAAAAATATTAAGTTTGCCCCCATTTTCTTGTTTCTCCTCTTTGTGGCTCAAGTCAAGGAAATGGTAAAATCTAATTGCCCGAACCCTACTTTAAACAAAAGATACATTTTGTCTCATTTCTGCTGAGGGTATTGGCAGTAATGTTTCTGATACTTTAACTGGGCCTATGGTAAAGTGGTTAATACCAGAGAGGAGCTATTGTTTAAGCAGAGTAAAAATTAGATTGATTCTTCAGTTATTTTCACCTAAAAAACTTGTAAAGTGAAAGTTATGTATTTAGCCCTGGCATTCTAATCACTGGTTGGCATTCGAGGGATTTTTATTTTGAAGATAGAAACATATGTAAAGAGAACTTGATTTTATGTTCACAGTGTACTTCTTAGAGTTAGCTTTTCTTTGTTCATGATTGTCTATATTGCAGCCAAAATATGTTTCTTGGATTTAGCTGATCTTTATTCCTAGACAAACTTATTCACTTTTCATTTGTTTTCTGACTATTTCTTTCCGTATTATTGATAATTGTTTTCTGATCATTTCGTTTTCCTATCCTTGTTCACTGATCATGAATTCACTAACCATCTTGTTTGATCTTTGTTTACTGATAATGAATTCGCTGACCATTTTGTTATCTGATCTTTGTTCCGTGACTGTTGCTTTGTTTGCAGGAAATGCAGCAGGTAAAAGCTAACTTGTTCCAGATTGAAAAAGACAACGAATCTCTCCGCAGAAAGCTGGAGGTTGCCAACAAGTGGAAAGAACAGGTATAAGTAAAATAAAAATCTTAAGAGGATTTTTTAAAATTTTTATTAATTGTTTCAAGTTTTATATTCCAGACCAGACAGATTATGTAACAGTTTTTTTTATTTTGTTATTTGGGTTTTTTTATACATATATTTCATTGTCTCTAATTACCTTTGTTATGTAGCCCACATGAGGTTATCATTTACCTTGTTATATAAATCACACACTTTTATTTTCATAGTAGGATTAAAATATTTTATATTTCCAAGTATGATATTGCCTAAAACCTCATCAATTTTTTATGTAGGGGGTTTAATTAAATCTTTACATTATTGAAGATATTGTTCATAAACATGTTTGCTTTTGAGCTCATTTATTTTTTTCATTGTTTGATTTTTCTTGTTTGTTTTGGGGGATTTCTTGTTTGTGTTGGGGTTGGGATTTTGGTTTCTTTTGTGGGAGTGGGTGGGTTATTGAAAACTTTGGCAGCTACTCCCAAAATGTTTTCATTGTACAAGCAGATAAATAACGTGGTGTAGTGCCTAACCACATCCGTGCAATGTCACCTGTGTTCTTTTGACTCTTCATAGACCCTTAGACTGAGAGATCAGAATTCACTTAGAGTGGTTCACCTCTTGTCTGAGAGTAATGTTTTGTTATTTTGCTTATATTTTGATTGAAGTACTTAAAATATATAAAACTTTTATTTTTAATTGGACTATTCCAACTAAAGCAATACAGTTTGTGCCACTTATTTTGATCATGTTTTGTTTTTTATACATTGATTCATTTAAGCAATTGTCATTAAAATAATTATATTAGTAATAGCTCCTATGGTATACATATTATACCATTAAATATTTATATAATGTACAAATTTAATATAATATATATGTGCTTTAAAAATTAAGATGATTACTAAAGTAAAAATGTAAATATTAAGTTTTAAATTATATAATTAGTATACAAACAATATTTCTCTCTTTGTATATGTGTAAATATCTGTATAAACGTTGTCAAATAGTTATTATTGAGAAAAGTAACTTATATAAGCTTCCTTTATTTTGTCAAAGTCTCTTTTATAGGAGTTTTCATTGGTAGAAAAGAATGTGCTATTGAAAAATGTTAATGAACTAACATTAATACTAATGCTAATTGTGTCAGTTTATATGAGTTTGTGAGTGAGATAAATAAGGTTATCATATGAACAATACAATTATGTCACTTTGCATTAAATGTGAGATGAATAAGGTTATTATAGTAATATAAATAAGGTTTATCATAGTGAGATGAATAAGGTTATCATAATGAGATCAACAGGGTTATCATAGTGAGATAAATAAGGTTATCGTATGAACAATACAATTGTGTCACTTTGAGTCTGTGAGATGAATAAGGTTATCATAGTGAGATCAACAAGATTATCATAGTGAGATAAATAAGGTTATCAAAGTAAGATAAATAAGGTTATTGTAGTGAAATAAATAAGGTTATCATAGTTGGATAAATAAGGTTATCATAGTGAAATAGGCAGTTTGGAAGCTTCCTATTTAGGCTGTTAG
The DNA here is from genome assembly GCA_028829895.1 of Sinotaia quadrata. NCBI lineage: Eukaryota > Metazoa > Mollusca > Gastropoda > Architaenioglossa > Viviparidae > Sinotaia > Sinotaia quadrata. Next base: position 82,870,221 of record CM054180.1, read on the forward strand.
GCCAGAAATATAACTTACCAAAAACTGAATTAGATTTATAAATTTTATAACTTATGGTATGCTTATTAAAAAATAATACATAATTAATAATAAGCGCGAAATTGACACAAGCCTGAAGTGCTCCCCTAGTTGGCGATGAATTAATACTCAAAATGACCAGCATTGTTAAAAATTGAGAATTAGTTCAATTAAAGTCAGTGCTGTGCATAAAGGCTCAAATTTGATATGTGACATTTGATATCTTAGGAATAACTCTTTTTTATATGCATATAATTGATTCAAATAAATAATTTTTAATAGATTTTTTGCTTGCTCTTGTTATTCAAATCCATTTTCTGAATTTTGATTAACAAAAGGGAAGATTTTGATGACAGTCATTTTTTTAAATGTTGATATTTTGTATCTGTTTCTAATCTGTTTTTCTCCACTCCCCATACTGACATCCCCACTCACATTCTCTTGACACCCCATTTTGTGTCCAGATTTTAAAGCTGATATTCTCCATTCTCCATACTGACATCCCCATTTTGTGTCCCGGTGTTACAGCTGCTTTTCTCCATGCCCCAAACTGATATCTCCTCTCACACTCTCCTTACACCCCATTTTGTGTCCAGGTGTTACAGCTGCAGAAAGAAGTGTTGCTGATGGGTGAAGTGCAGGAGCGACTTCAGGAACGGGTACAGCAACACCGGGCGATGCAGCCTGCCTCCATGCCCCATGATCACCTGGTGGCAGCTCTCAGAGCAGAGCTTGATGGTAAGGCATATAATGGTTGCTGGGTAACACAAGCTCCAGGAACAGTCATTTTGTACTAGTGCTGACAAAAAACTTGGTTCAGAATGGCAGCTCAACTTCAACAAGAGTGGGGTGGTGGAGAATTTGTGCCCTTTCAATGACATGACCTTTCTAATAATAGTTATCCAATGGTAACATTTAAAGCAGATTGGCTGCTGAAGCCAAACATATCTTTCCTTTATTCTGATTGGTTATTTTGAATGAATAGTTTCACTTTACACACAGCATCTGTAGGTGGGTGATGCGGCATGCTGTCAACAGTAGCACACATTTCCAGTGTGACATATGCTGCCACGCAGACAGGCATTGGGTTTAAAACCATCCAGCCTCTTCAAATTACATGTACAGAGTTAATAGCACAGTATCAAATCAACTGACTCAATTTGCAAATGTTTTGCCCACCATGCCTAAACTTTAAACAGTATAAGTGTTCACTGCATTGTACATGTATTTTTCACTTCATAAACACAGCTTACAGTGATCAGTATTTTTTTGAAAAACTTCAAACACATCCTACCACTGTCTAAAGAGAGTTAACAGACATTTTTTCTTCACAGATTTGTCACACACCTCTTCAAAGTACAATGTACAGTGTAATATTCTTTGAAGCTGTTTCTTTGAACAATTAAGAGAAAATGGATGTTGTTGACTGTGACCTGGGATATTGAGAGAAAAGTCTGACCGGTGGACAAACTTTTATCTCTGCTGCATGACAATGTTCTTTGAAGCTGTTTCTTTGAAAAAATAAAAACAATGTTTAGAGTTGATTGTGGCCAAAGCTGTCAAGAGAATATCGAGGTAATTTTGTTCTCCATCCCCCCTCCCCTACAGTCCCCACTCTCATCAGCCAACTGATGGTTAAATAAGAGATTCTTATGATCCTGGTTACCGTATGCACTGTCAGCTCTTCCCATTCATATGCTCATTTGTTGTACACTGTATATTAATTATTGAATTCTCTCAAGCACTGTGCATATGGTACTTTGTATTTCTCGGAAATTTTTGGCATAAGGCCTTTTTTTTTGTAATTCTTTGCTTTTTTACCATGTCTTCTAATGAAAAGAGAAAACAATGGACGATCAAAGAAAAGCTAAATGCACTGGATATGCTGAAGATGCCTTAAATTACATGGCTTAAGTGGTAAATTAGGGTGAACTGTAGGTTGATAAACGGTAGCCGCCATATAACATGGATTGTTTATATGTGGCAGAAAGATCCCTCATTATAAATCAGCCTCATGTACAATGCTGTCAAATATTTTGGACCCCAAGGACCATGTTATATAATGGCACCAGTGTATTTGATAAAATCATACTCTTCTTCTACATTTATCATGTATATCAGGGCTTACCTTAACATAATCTTTGCAAAAAAATATTCATTCTGAATCTTCTGTTGTGCATGTAGACTGCATAACATCCAGACATCTTTTGCTCACCTTTACTGGAACTTGAGTTTCTTGTGCAAATAGTTTTATTCTTTCACTTATTATCCTATTCTCAGTGCACCTATCATCTCTCAGAATGTCATCATTTTGGCTCATAGTTATCAAGCTTTTTTTATTAAAATTGAAAATACATCCTTGTGATTATAGATACTGGAAGCCATCTTTGAATACATAGGTCAAAGAAATGTTTGATCACTTAAAATCAATTAAATCTCATAAATAATGGTTCAATGTTTGCATAGGAGAGGTAACCACACTTTAATCAGCTAACTATAAGGCAGCATGGGGTTTTTTTTGCGTTTTTGCAGGCAAATCTGCATTCTTTTATATCTAAATGTTTACCTGAGAGTGAAAGGGTTAAATGTTTGGTTAATAAGAACATATTTTTCATGCTACTAAATAATTTGCTGTTTACCCTGACTACTTTATATTTTTACAAAATTTTTAAATCATAAAAATAAAATATTTACTTGTTTCAAACCATATTCATATATTATTAATGCCACCATATTCAAAGGTTAAAATTAATTCTTTATTTTTTAATTACACATATGATGAATCATATGCTGAAATTAGTTAGTCACTAAAATTTTATAATCTGGATTTGGGTTTATTACAAGTTTCAGCAACAAAACATTCCTGTAAGAAAGTCACACCTAACTTATCTGAAATACTGACCTAATAATACAGGCCCCCACCCCCACCCATTTCAAGATTATTTCACTGAGGCATCAGTCTCAGTAAGTTTTCCTCTAAAATTTATTTGTTCACATGTTTTTTAAAAGTTATTATTTTGAGTAGGTTGATGTTTACACATATATGACAAATTATTTTATACTATATATCACAAAGAAGTTGTTGTCATTGACATGCAATTTTCTTTGCACGCTTGCATGCATACATACATACATGCAAGCACATGCACATTCATATGAAACTGGTGTGTTATTCTTTCATACCTGGAACAAAAGTGACAAGACTGGTGTGTTATTCTACCTGGAACAAAAGTGACAAGGCTGGTGTGTAATTCTTTCATACCTGGAACAAAAGTGACAAGACTGGTGTGTAATTCTTTCATACCTGGAACAAAAATGACAAGGCTGGTGTGTAATTCTTTCATACCTGGAACAAAAATGACAAGACTGGTGTGTAATTCTTTCATACCTGGAACAAAAGTATCAAGACTGGTGTGTAATTCTTTCATACCTGGAACAAAAGTGACAAGGCTGGTGTGTAATTCTTTCATACCTGGAACAAAAGTGACAAGGCTGGTGTGTAATTCTTTCATACCTGGAACAAAAGTGACAAGGCTGGTGTGTAATTCTTTCATACCTGGAACAAAAGTGACAAGGCTGGTGTGTAATTCTTTCATACCTGGAACAAAAGTGACAAGGCTGGTGTGTAATTCTTTCATACCTGGAACAAAAGTGACAAGGCTGGTGTGTAATTCTTTCATACCTGGAACAAAAGTGACAAGGCTGGTGTGTAATTCTTTCATACCTGGAACAAAAGTGACAAGGCTGGTGTGTAATTCTTTCATACCTGGAACAAAAGTGACAAGGCTGGTGTGTAATTCTTTCATACCTGGAACAAAAGTGACAAGGCTGGTGTGTAATTCTTTCATACCTGGAACAAAAGTATCAAGACTGGTGTGTAATTCTTTCATACCTGGAACAAAAGTGACAAGGCTGGTGTGTAATTCTTTCATACCTGGAACAAAAGTGACAAGGCTTGTGTGTAATTCTTTCATACCTGGAACAAAAGTGACAAGGCTGGTGTGTAATTCTTTCATACCTGGAACAAAAGTATCAAGACTGGTGTGTAATTCTTTCATACCTGGAACAAAAGTATCAAGACTGGTGTGTAATTCTTTCATACCTGGAACAAAAGTATCAAGACTGGTGTGTAATTCTTTCATACCTGGAACAAAGTAGAGCATCACTGAGCAATCCAGCAACCCATGGGACTAAGGGGGTTAATGCCAGAACTGATCATAACAAAATTAAAATAAAAGTCTAGAAGAAGAAGAAAAAGAATTTTCATAAAAGATTTAGATAATGTCAGTTGTAATAATAATGGCAATAACAACTGAAATGACATAAATTGTAATAATAATGATGGTGAAACTGGTTATGCTGAAATAATTATATTGATGATAATTATTATTATAATTACACTGAAATAATATTAACATTAGTAGCAATCATAATAATGATTACACTAAAACAACAGTTTAATAATAATACAATAATAATGATAATGACATTGAAATAATATTAATTGTAATAATGATGATGAAATATTAATTGCAGTAGTAATGATACTGTTTGCACTAAAATAATATTAATTGTAATAACGATGATGGATTCAGATTACAGTGTTAATTGTAGTAATAATAATGGTAATTGTACTGAAATAATGCTAATTGTAATAATAATAATATGCCCTGAATCATAATCTATACACATAATCTTGGGAGCCTTAATTGTGTAGTCACATACAAATTACTGGTATCACGATGACTTTTAGTATGGAGCAGTACTCCTAGTTAGTACCACTAAAAGAGTGCTTTTGATAGAGATGAATATTAATCAGACAGTTAAAGAATTAAACCAGTTCTTATGGAAGAGATTAATATTAAGCACACAAAGAATTGAACTAGTTCTTATGGAAGATATGAATATTAAGAAGATGTATAAAATACTGAATGGTACAATAATGATGTTAAGTAAAAGATTTAATTGCTGCATTTGTGTACAAAATATATTGTGCAATTTCTGCTAGTACATAATTCAAGTCTAATATTTTCTTGACTATAAAATGTAGGAATATTTCTTAAATAAATCATCTTGTATTATTAATCGTGCACTAATCTGCTTCATTGGTATCATTCATTGGTATCGTTCATTGACATCGTTCATTGGTATCATTCATTGGTATCATTCATTGGTATCATTCATTGGCATCATTTTTCTAAGTGGTGTTTCATCTTTGTAGACTTAAGACAACAGAAACAGTACAGTCTGAAGATCATGGAGGCAACACAGCACCGAATTGATGGTTTGGAGAAAACTATCAATTTTAGGGTTAGCCTTTTCCTTTTATTTTTCTTTCACTCACTCTCCTGTCTTTCTTTCTTACTTTCTGAAAAGGTTAAATACACTGCCATGTGTTATGTCCCCAGAATGTGCAAATGATACACTTTAACACTACTTTCATTTTCTGTTTGAATCTATTTGCACACATTTTTCTCAAGAAATGAAGAACAGCATCATGCTGAAATGTTTTTAAAATGAACTTGGTTACTCAGACTGGAGATAAACAAAAATAATAGTATCTATTTTAGCTTTAATATGGAGTTTGGCATTTGATTGAATTCCATAGTACTTGTGAAATTAAGTCCACCCTTCTCTCACTCTTCCTCTTCTCTTTTGTTCATTTGTTGTTGTTTTTTCCTTTGATAGAATTTTGATATTTAAACAATTTGGTTAGTTCAGATATTTAAATGTCAGTGTTTACTGTTTAGGAACTATCAAGTGAAATAATCCCATTAAAAAATATGGCATTTTGTTTCATTAATATGGTTTCTTTACTTGCATTTTTAGCTTATCTAAGTGTTACAATTCCATTGATTGTTTTTTTTTGTACATTATCTTTCCCCAATGTTTCAAATTAATTGATGCTTTCAGATTTATTTGATGGTTTTTGTTTTTTAGGACATTTCACTGAGTGAAATAAAACGCAATTATGAAAATTCCAAGGCCTCACACTCAGCAGAAATTCAGGTAAACATTTCTCACTGAATCTAGTCAGGTTACCTAGTCAGTCGTCTGCATGCCAACATGTAAACACCCACATGCATACTGATAAGCCATTGCATTAAACATTTGAAATGTTTTTAGAAAATGTGTTCTGAAAACAAACATTTATAAGCTAAGTTTCTTCCAACAATTATCAAGCAAATTTTGTTTGCTTAGCACCAAGCCTTGTGGGTAAGAACTTAGCATCTGTTAGATGAGTCAGTGAACACAATAATTTATTATGTTTAATGATCAAATGAACAGCTGTAATCAGAGGGACATGTGGGAAATGAACAGCTGGATAACAAAATTTGTACAATTTTGTATTTTGTTATTAATGCATACACACATTTTTGAAGTTGTTAAGCTATTGTGAGAAAGAACGTGTTTTAAGAGCAAGAAGAAATATTACACTTTGTCTGTTACAGTAGTTGTGTCAGTACTTCGTATGTCATTCTGTAGAGCAGTTCTCATAGCATTGTGAAAGTTTCTCTCTCTCTCGTTGGTTGCAGGCTGTGGAAGAAAAGTACCGCAGTATGCTGCATATTAATCAGCAACTTGAAGGTCAACTGCTTCAGTCTTACGCAGAAATCGATTGCCTCAAACAGCAGCAGCACTTGGCAAAGGCATCAAGCCGTGCCCGGACTTCATGCCACAATGACTCCAGAGAGTGTTCCATGCAGACTGGGCCTGGGCACCCAAACCAAGGTGCACCTGATCAACTTAAACCACTCGAAGGAGCAGCATATATTCCCTCATGTGATCAACCAAAGCAGATTGCTTCACATGATTTAGAAGAGCAGCATATGTCACCTGACTATTCTTCAAAAACAGAACAAGGAAGAAGAGAATCTGACAGGTTAAAAATATCCATTCACCCCAAGGATGATAAACCTGACTGTGAAAAAACGTTTTCTGAGATGCATGGCAGTGGCTGTACAGATACCATCAAGAGTCAAAGAAATACAACACCTTCATCGTCACCATCTCCAGTAATCATAAACATTATTTCTCCTTTTGTACCGATGTCTGAAACTAGAACTATTGTACAGCCTGTTACTAATGCCATGCAGTCAGCATCATCTGTGGATAGTTGTGGTCAGTCAAGACAAGCGGACAGCCATAGTTCTTGTCAGTCCTCTACAGGTGATCAGCAGTCTCAGCACCCACCAGTGACTGGCAAGGTGTCCCCTGCTGTTAGTTCTGCCTCAGACTCTGGAGCAAAGTCACAAGTATCCAGTTCAGAAAAGCAATGCCACAAAACAGGGCCACAGATAGACACATCATCTTTGTCAGTAGAAGACTCGACAGCCACTGTGACACAAGCAGTGTTGTACACTGACAGCGAGGACAACCACTCCCAGTCTTCTAATAGCATTATAACGAGTGACAGTGGCATTTTTAGTAAAACATAAGCAAGTTCCTGTTCTCACACACTAACAATAAGATCAACAGATTTGCAATGTTATTAGCTGTTGGGGTTTTCTTTCAGAAAGACACTAGTGTTGCATGCGTAGCAGTTGTCTACTTCATGACCACATGGGCAGGTGTGTACAAGAAAATCTTTTTCCACCGGCTATCCATTGCAAGAAATTGCTGCATCATTTGACAATCATTTACAAATTGTATGATGATGTTCTTCTAGTCAAAGACCAACAAAACTTTGCAAAATAATAGGGCATTTATCTTTAATAACTCGATTTATATATGCACAGTTAAAGTTAAAGAAAATTATATTTATGGGTAGATAACTATTGTTTGTCAGAGTGTACAGCCACAGACTATTCCATTTCACTATAAACTACTAATTCTTTTTCTTCTCCTTTTTAGTTCATGATTCTAGTGATGACCCTTCTCCTGCAAATAGAATGTAGTAAAACAATTAGCTTTGTGCACAACTTGTTAATCTAGTACTTTTGGTGTCTATAAGAACAGAATGTAGTGAAACAATTAGCTTCCTGCACAACTTGTTAATCTTGTACTGTTGGTGTCTATAAGAACAGAATGTAGTGAAACAATTAGCTTTGTGCACAACTTGTTAATCTAGTACTTTTGGTGTCTATAAGAACAGAATGTAGTGAAACAATTAGCTTCCTGCACAACTTGTTAATCTTGTACTGTTGGTGTCTATAAGAACAGAATGTAGTGAAACAATTAGCTTCCTGCACAACTTGTTAATCTTGTACTGTTGGTGTCTATAAGAACAGAATGTAGTGAAACAATTAGCTTCCTGCACAACTTGTTAATCTTGTACTGTTGGTGTCTATAAGGAAGAAGAATTGATATGCTTTTCCCTGTACTATGAAGTATTGTTCATTATTGTTAAAACTTGATTGACAACCCTGCGCTGTGGTATTGAAAAGAAATTTTAAGTTCTTAACTCCATCAAAAAGATTAATCTTGTACTTTTGGTGATTATTTTAATTCTCTTCATTATCTTTAGAAGGAAGAAATTAAAAAGTAGTACTGTTTTCTATTAAACAAAGGCCCAAGTTTCATTCACTGGTTAAGAATACCCAAAGTCGGTAAATTGAACTTTTTTATGGGGTAACCAGAAATCAATTCACAAGCTATCATAACTCTTTACATGAAAACTTTTTATACTCTTGGAGACTTTTTCCACAGTTGTGAATTTACTGTTGCCATGGCCATCCCCACCTCCCACCCCCTTTAGAAAATGTGACAGATTACTGCCTACTATCAGTTATTACTGTATTACTATTACTGTGTAAATTTCTTCTTTCTAAGAAACCCCATCATCGGTACTTTTTGTGAGAAAAAAGTATTTTAAATACTTCATATGAACTGAGTTAATACTAGATTACCTGTGTAATCATTGGGCATTCTAAGCAAGAGTACTGTCATTTCGCTTTATTTGATTTGATTTTAAGTCTTTATTGTAGAAATTTGATTTGCACCACATTACCCATCAATGAATGATATATTTTTTTCAAAATATGAGTCTTTATTGTAGACATTTGATTTGCACCACAGCATTACCCATCAATGAATGATATGTTTTTCAAAATATGAAAGCCTGGAAGAATTTTATTGATGAGTTGCATTTTCTTTCCCTTGTTTGAACCAAAGACTGAATTTGACATTGTTTCCGCATAACTTTTGGTTATGTAACATTTGTGTTTTCGTATAAAATTGGCATCGATCTTATTTCTGCCTGGCTTTTGTTTGCATAACAATGGTGTTTTTGTATGAAAACACCAGTCTTATTTCCATGTGACTTTTGCACATCAGTAATGTTTTTCACATAAAACACAATGATCTAATTACCATGCAGTTTTTGCTGTCATGGCAGTAATGTTGATAGAAAACAATATGAGTCTTATTTCCACAAGGCTCCTTATTGCAAAAATGTGGTGGGATTTTTTGCATAAAATTTAATATAGGTCCTCCCATGTGGCTTTAGCAACGGTGTGATGTCTCAGCATAGAAAGCAACATTACTCTTATTTCCACATGGCTTTTGATTGCTATGATGGTGTGTGTGTGGTTAGTTTGCATAAAATATTTCTTATTTCCACGTAGTTTTTAATAGTATTATGGTGTTTTTCCCACAGGGAATTCATTAGTGTTATTTCCGTATGGCTTTTGATGTTCCCACAGAATATATTTTTTCTTATTTCCACAGAAATATAATTTTTTTTCTTATTTCCACAAATTCAGTTTTAGATTTTTAAGTTCATTCTGATATGTCTAGAAATCTTTTTATTTTCAATTGGTGCCCTATATGTCTAGAGCATTTTATATTGGTTTCTCTTGTGGTTGTAGGTTTATAATATCTTGTTTGCTGCCATGTAGATGTAGATCACTGATCTCTGTATTCATCTGAATTATTGGTATAATGTTGCAGAGACTGAACAATAGGGTCATTATGCCACCACCATCACCTACCAGCATCATTCAGTTTAAATATTATGTCAAGTAGATAATTTATGGGGAGAAAAAATAGTTACCTATTTTTTTTCCATATCAGAATTATTTCTCTGTCAAACCAGTTAATGGAGAGATCATTTTACATGTTTAAATCAAGTTCATTTCAGTACAAGTGTAATATGTCTGGTGGTTGTAGATTTCTGTAATATTTATTCCTTAGTGGTAAGAGTCATGACTGTTTTTCAGGTAGTTGTTGGTTTGACATCCTTGTAGATCAGGTGGTTATTGGTTTGACATCCTTGTAGATCAGGTGGTTATTGGTTTGACATCCTTGTAGATCAGGTGGTTATTGGTTTGACATCCTTGTAGAACAGGTGGTCATTGGTTTGACATCCTTGTAGAACAGGTGGTCATTGGTTTGACATCCTTGTTGATCAGGTGATTATTGGTTTGACATCCTTGTAGATCAGGTGGTTATTGGTTTGACATCCTTGTAGATCAGGTGGTTATTGGTTTGACATCCTTGTAGATCAGGTGGACTGAATACTTAATACCTAGTTTTTTATTTTTGTGTTAGGTTGTTTGGCTAAACAAAAAATTAATCTTGTACCCATGTGAGTCTTGTTGTTTGTTCCTGTTTTATATACACATTTACTGTTCGCTTGTTTATTTATTTACTTGTTGTATTAGGCTTTGGTTCTTGTTCTTTTTATAGTTGTTATATACAAGTAAATATTTCACACTTATTGCAGTTCACTGAATCTCAAGGTGAATTTTACAAGTTACTATGATTGTGACCAAATAAAGCAGCAGAATCTTATTCAGTGATAAAGATTGACAGTAAGGGGTTGTCTCCCTCACTGAGAGAAAAGAGCAACTCATAGACATTACTTAGGAGAGATGGTAAATTTTATCAACAGATAGGTTGTAGATTTTATTTATAAGCATTGTGGAATTTGCTTATGGGCAGGTTGTACACTATTTATAGATTCCCAGTAGATTTGCTGTGCATTTCATTCTGACTCAACAAAATGTTTCAAACTCTACAAATTTAATGATTCCCCCCCCCTCCCCTAATTTGTTGCTTCTTTTCTGAATTGTTTCAAGTTAGCTTCAAAAAATTTTAAAAGAGTGTACATGTTTTCATGCAGAGTACAAAAATTTTAAAAGAGTGAACATGCTTTCATGAAGAGTGCAATCATATTAAGATGGCACAAGGATGTAGTAGACACTGAATGCTGTTGTGTCCTCCTTTCAAGGCCAGGTTCCACTCCCCATGGAGTCCAGACATTTAATATACCAAGACTTTTGCATTTCAGATTAAAGTAGTGTAAATGCATTTAGTAAGCAGCTATTTATGGTCAGCTTCTTGATATCTCACAAAGGTACCAGAGCAGTCAAGTGTAATGGACAAGCTCTTGGTACTTTAGTACCACTATAGATGATGCTGCTTAAGATAAATCAGATCACTTTTGCCTGTGTCGTGTTTAAATTTTGGACTCTCAGATAGATTGTATGGCAACGTTTTCTTGAGCAGGTGCTGGTTTTCTGAACTGTTTTTAAAAGTTTTCCTCCTATACTTTTTCTTTTTAATCCAACCATGAACATACTTTCTTGACACTGGTTGTTTTTCTCTTATCACCCATACCCAACACTGGTTTCTTGTAGTTGCCAGTTATTGATAATTTTTATTTACAGATATGTCTATTGTCACATACAATCTATATTTTTACCAGATTTGTCTGCCCAGTTCATGAAATTTGGAAAATTAAAAATAATTTTAAGAATGGAACACAAGATACTAAATTCTGTTAGTAAAATATGTTTACATGTAAATTATTGTATGTGGAGTTTAAATCTCTAATTTGCTCAATGTGATTTTTTATTTTAAATTATACATAAAGAGGCCAATTTTTAAGATATTTTTCCTTTAGGCTTATGTACTAACACCATTTCTCAGTACCTCATCACTTTCAGTGCCAACATTTATATTAAATCCATTTCAACGGGTTGTTTTTTTTTTACTATTGCATCTGCAAAACAGTATGGGAAAGAAAGGCGAGATTTCATAAATGTCTGAGCAGTGACATGAATTTCTGACGTTGAATTTATTTTCTGTTATTATAACTTCCTATCTTGAATAAACTGTTTTAAAGAGAAACAGATCTTGGCTCTTAATCATCTGCAAGTTTGTATTTAAACACAAAATTATTTATATGTTTCATTTCTTAAGGGAAACTTACGAATACAACAAACAGACTTTGTACAGACTGAGGACATATCTGGATTCAATGAAATTGCAGCACTCATCCAGAATTACTAATTTGATTAGTTTTGTGTATAAACAAAATGTCTGAATCCAGCGAAATTCCAATCCATTTAGATTTCTGCCTAGTATTAAGCATTTGTATCCACTTCCATGTTCATTTAGCCATTAATTTCAAAAGGCAGTATATATGTTCACATAATAATGTTCAAGAGACACAATTACATTCTTCTTCATTTTTTAATGGTCATAATAACACTCAGCCAAGGACAATGAACAACAAACCCTTCAAGTGATTACCATTCTCTGTAAACAACACAATTTTTCTTGGGAATTCCCTGGGTAAAATACATGATCAAAACATTGATAATATGGGACATTTTTAAGTGCTTGCATTTAGTGAACAGTTGAATGGATATCAGCAAGTTTTGTGTTGAGATCTTAATAGTTGTGTGGATGTTAATAAGTTTCTGTTGAGATCTTAATGGTTGCATGGATGTTAATAAGTTTTGTTATTTTAATTTATTACTGAGGAATGATGTTCATCTTCTTCCCTGGCAAGACGAGGAAAAATTGCGGACACACAAACCAAAATCAAAATGGCCAGGATGCAAGTAGCAATGTAGGGTGTACAATGATACATAGTAAGAGTTTTTCAAAAATAATTCCTGCATTTCTTCAGAGTTGAAAGAAAAAGTGCTGTCACTCTTTTAAGTCTTTATATAAAAAGAATAAACCTTTTAAAAAGACTGAGCAAGAGATCCTGCGCTTTGGTGATATCTAAGGAGTAATGCACTTGATGAATTTTCTTCATATAAATTGTTTCTAATTGTCATTATGTTTATTTCATAAAAGCTAAAATGTTATTTAACATACATGTCTAGAAGCCATTCAACATGCAACACATCAACAAGTACAAGTTCTTTTTGAAAAATTTTCTTTAGGTATAGTTCTTCTGACTGCACACACACATTTCTTTGGATATGTAGTACATGTATTTCTGACTACACATACCAGTACATATATATTTCTGAATAGACATACACCCACACATACAAATTGTATGGATGGAAGGCAATATGGAATCATTTCACCTGATCCTAATCTTACATACCAAGATTGGCCCAACATGTACAGAGTGCAATGTTTAAACATATGTTGCTACCATAAACATTTTAAAACATCAATTAATCTTAACAGCAATGCCTTTGTAGATTTATTTCACTAATTACATTCATTCATTAAAGTCTATCCATACACAGATATAATAAGGATGATATTTTGGGAGTAAGATAACTAGAAGAAGCTATTCATTCATATATTTGATATATATTAGGTACCACCATTTCTAATTTTTGTTTTTAATTACTTCTCTTCTTTAGTGAAATAACATATACTTATTTGAATTTCCAATTAACATTAATTTCCCTGGTCATAAGCAAATTTGAATTAAGTGCGATCCACTGCACTTGCAATATCAAAGTTCTAAATTTTTGTTAAAAGGCAGGACATGTAGCCTAGATTAAGGGCATTAAGCAATGTTGATATGGATGCACTTTTGCTGCAGTTATTGCTGAGACAAGTGCTACTAAAAGACTGGAAACTCATAACCAATATCAAAATAACAAAAAGTTTATAATTTTTTTCTTTCATCCTAAAATGCATGTTATTTCCACAATTTAAGACTTTCTTTTTTGTGAGCTATAGTTTAGAGCTTTCCCCCTTTGTTTTTGAAACTCTCTTTTGAGCAAGGTACCCAGTTTCTGGAGACAGTCAAGTCTATAAGTGGTCGATATTACATATAATTTAATATCAGTTATACATTATTTTTCAAGTACAACATTTGTACTTTTTCTCTGCAAGTTCTACCAAAAAACTTTTCATCAGTTAGATAGGTTTGATGCAAAACTTTTTCATATATTCCACCTCTACAGACAAAGAATTTTTTGCCTCTTTTAAGTTTTTTAAACCTCCTGACTTACTCATATACTGCTTCCATTTACAAATTAAAATATTCACTCCTGACTTTGACCATAATAAAACTGTCCAAAAACTTATTCAGATTTAGTTTCCACTCAAAAAAGAAACAATAATATGATACAGGAAATGGTATCTTCAATTAGCTACATTTAGGCAGCTATTACATTCTTGTCTAATAATTAAAATATGTAAAATGCATTCTAAATGTATCCATAGTACGAGTTGGAAGAACACACAGAACAAAACAATTTTAAAATGAAGAAAATGTGAGGTTTATTACAGTTCCCTTCTGGCAAGGTTCCTTATCTCTTCATCGCTGGCATGAACCATGAATATAAAAAACCAAAAATTGTTAACTGGTTGTACCCTTGCCACAACTTGCAAAACTTACTCTCACAAATAGAGAACAGGTCCCTGCACTATAACACTCCTTTAGTGATTTATATTTCAGAAGAGCTCTCAACAAAATCAATTTCACTCAATCAGACCAATGGAGATACTGAATGAATAAAATGGATAGGCTCTCAACCAATCATTTTCTCTCAATCAGATCACTGGTGATGTTGAATTTATAATGAGGATAGGCTCTCAACCAATCATTTCTCTTAATAAGATCACTGGTGATGTTGAATTTATAATGTGGATAGGCTCTTAACCAATCATTTTCTCTCAATCAACCAATGGTGATGTTGAATATATAAAGTGGTGTATATTACAAAATATTTGTCACGTGACACAAGGACAAAACATAAATTAAATATATTTATCTACCCTGCCAAAAAAAAAAAAAAAAGAAGAAGGAGAAGAAAAAATATAAGGATATAAATAGTCCTGGGGACCCATAACTCCTTTTTCTGCAGAAAATATCCTTTTAACTCTGCATTAACTGCAATGATTTACGAAATGGGTAAAATAAAAATGGAAGTTTTAGAACAACATGAATGACAGCAAGGAGAAAAATGGTTGGTTCTGCTGTGGTGTTTATTTACTCTTTAAAGATTTATTCTCCCTGGGAGAGTGTACATTTGAGAAATCCTAAGGAAAGACAACCAAATGAAGTGCACATGTTATTTTGTTTTGTCTTTATTAATCTAAATCCCTGCTTAAAAACAATGACTTAAAAATTTATTTAGAAAATAACTACTCAAATGTCTGCTCAGAAAAATATTACAGTTTATTTCTTAAAATCCATCAGTGTTTTCTTGGTGTCTTTATCATAGTACTGACTGTAGTCATATTCTCGAAATGGCACAAACTTTTCTATGAAACCTGAAAAGAAAAATGGATAATGAAAACAGATAAAGAAAAGAAACAAACACTTTATTATAACGGTGAAAAGAAAAACAACTTAACAATAGTCCTGTGTGTACATAAACTTCTATATTTGTATAGTTATCAGAAATACATTAAAATTAAAAATTGGAGTAAATGTTCACAATTCCATAAATTACAATCAGAACAAATTTGACTCTGGATCATTTCTTTATCGCCAATGACTTTTTGTTTTAAAACTCATGGCAGGTACTTTTTTAAAGAATAAAGTTTGTAATCTTACATATTATATTAGAATAATTACAACGGATTCTAGGAAAATGATTATTTGAAACTATAGGCCTATGCCGTTTCAAACATACTGTAATTTCAAGAGGTCAACGTTTTTCCTAGTATTGCGATATAATTCGTCAAAGTAGCTCGTTTCAGACCGATAATTTTTGAAGAATATTGCTTATATTCTCTTACATGTAAGCTGGATATTATTTATTACAATAAATATTTCATAATTATCAAATTGACATGGTGTAGTCGCTACCTGGCCGCCATTTTGAAAATGCGAACATTGTCTATTAGTTGAACAGGCAGTAGAAGTGTTATGCACCAAATTTTTTTTGCTTATCCCATCAAGCTCTGACTTCTAAACATAAATAAATATTTAAAGATAATGTTTATTTCACGAGCGAAATTGTATTTTGTAAACTAAAAGTAATAATGGCTGATGAATTAGATTCCAGAAGTGTTAAAAACAAACTTGTATATTGAAGAGCTCTTAGCAAATGACAGTCTTGACCAATAAAATCCAATCTTTTACATGATTTGCATAAAATCCGATCAATCAGGCATTAAGTTATGTCGGAGTTTCACATAAAACTGGACTTTAAAACTGATTAGAGGCAGTATTGTAATGATTATAATGTAAGGGAGATAATCCTCTCTGTTTCCGTGTGCCATTTTCCATTTTACAGTACAAATAATGGCAGTAATCGGGAGTCAAAGTTTTGCATTTTCGGCTGAGGAAATAAATTTTTCAGCAGAGGTGGGTTCAAAAAAACGTCTTTATTAACATAAATAATGCATTTTATACAGTAAGAAAATATAAAATCCTGAAAGAGACATGAAAATTTACTGATAATTTAAAATAAAACATTATAACACAAGGGTATGGTTCAACGATAGAGAAATGGAATGCCAAGAACACACAAATATGTGTGTACAAACACGGCACCATACCAATGGAAAAATACCTGACTCACCATGGTCTTGGGCCTTCAGAACCTCTATGAGAAGTGTTTTGTGCTGCTTCTGACAAATCCCAGTCTTCTTGGAGTCCAACACATCACCAGTAAAAGGGGAAATAAACTGTTCTAACAACTTCACATTCTGAAATATAAGTGAATTAAAAAATAAATAAATACATTTAAACACTTCTTCTGTAAAATATCTATAAAGAACATTTTTTACTAACATGTCTTTAAGAATCATAATAAACAGTGCTTATCACGTATAACACATATGTACAAGATTTGCCAACCAACATCAAGAAGCTTTGTACACAAATGTACAAGATTTGCCAACCTATATCATGAAGCTTTGTACACAAATGTACAAGATTTGCCAACTTACATCATAAAGATCAGTGAGCAAAAGCAAATGAATAAGATTTGCCAACCTACATCATAAAGCTCAGTGCACAAATGTGCAAGATTTACAACCTACATTTAATGCAAAAATGATAATTACAAACATTGTGGGATTTTTAAATTAGTTTATTTTATTAATTTTGGGGTGAGGATGATTACATTAGTGATATATCCAGACATGCCTAAGATAAAAATTGCTATCAGAAGCAATATTCTCCTTTGTCAACAGTTTTAAGATCTATCAATAGCAAATTATAGAGTAATTGTAACAACCAAAATGCCAGCAGTTTAGAGTGTCTCTCAGTAGCAAATCAAATAGTTATTATAATGACTGAAACGTCAGCTGTTTTAAATCATATAGTAGTTGTAACAACCAAAATGCCAACAGTTTAGAGTGTCTCTCAGTAGCAAATCAAATAGTTATTATAACGACTGAAACGTCAGCTGTTTTAAATCATATAGTAGTTGTAACAACCAAAATGCCAGCAGCTTTAAGGTGTCTCTCAGAAGTGAATCATATAGTGATATTACATGGCCAAACTTTAGTTAGTTTTAAAGTGTCTCTCAGTCTCGGTAGTGAATCATATAGTGATATTGCCTGGCCAAACTTTAGTTAGTTTTAAAGTGTCTCTATAGCAGTTCTAGATCTTATTATTTGTCTTATATCACTCTATTCCAATAAATTTATTTCTACAGTTATAAACTATTTGTACAGTAGTTCAGAACTCTTTAAACAGTGAGTAGATCTGGGCTGTAATATGCATAACATAAACAGAGCTGGATTTGAGGGTTTCTGTGAGTAGATCTGGACTGTAATATGTATAACATAAACAGAGCTGGATTTGAGAGTTTCTGTGAGTAGATCTGGGCTGTAATATGCATAACATAACCAAAGATGGATTGGAGGGTTTCTGTCTGTGGTTTAATTTTTTTCTTTACAATGTCCTTTCTTGAACAATCGATAAATTAAAACAAAACATCATAACTTCAAAGAAAAAGAAAATGAAAGTAAAAATGAAAGTCCACAAAGAGCTCATAATTTCCTGAAAAATAAAATTGTTGACTTTAAATAAGATAAATCCTAAATTTGTTTAGCCTCCATGATTAATGGTGTATATATTGTACTGTGAGAAACAGAATTAGACAAGCCACTGGCCCTATGAACAGCTACTGGCCATTGAGAAAAAAATGCAAAATGAAATGGTATGGGCATGTCCACACGATCAACAGGGCTTGCCAAGACAATCATGCAAGATACTGTGCAAGGAGGGCAAAGGAGAGGAAGACAGGAAAAGATGAAGGATAACATCTCAGAGTGGACAGGACTGAAGCTAAGTGATACAGTAAGATTATCAGAGAACAGAATGGAATGGAGGAAGCTGGTTGTTAGGTCATCAGTGGTGCCCCAACGGTCAGCAATACTAAGGGATAGATAGATAGATACTGTACATCATACAGAAACAGAACTGGTTATGGAGTTGTTTCATTGCATTCCTGTGTCTATACTTAGCATCTTACTGTATTTATTCAAATATTAATCACATCTCACTGTATTTATTCAAATATTATTAAAATCTCACTATTATTCAAATAGTACTCAATATCTCACTACATAACTCAAATATTACTCACATCTCACTACACTTACTCAAATATTATTCACATCTTACTGTTTTTATTCAAATAATATTTACCTCACTGCATTTACCCAAATATTACTTACATTTCACTGTACTTGAATATTACTCACATATCACTATACTTATTCAAATATTACTTAACATATCATTGCACTTATTACACAACATTCACTGCACTTACATATATTACCCACATCTCACTGTACTTACTCAAATATTACTCACATATCACTGTACTTACTCAAATATTAACTCAAGTCTCACGGCACTTACTTAAATACTAATCATGTCTCACTGTACTTCTTCTTCAATTACTCACATCTCACTGTACTTACTCAAATATTACTTAACACCTCACTGTAGTTATTCACATATTACTTATACATCATTGTACTTATTCAAAAATTACTCATAGCTTACTATACTTACTCAAATATTACTCACATCTCACTGCACTTATTCAAATATTACTCACATCTTACAGTATTTTTCAACTATTACTCAAGATCTCATTGTGTCTACTCAACTATTACTCAAGATCTCAGTGTCTACTTAACTATTAGTATTACTCAAGATCTCACTGCGTCTACTCAAATATTACTGTCTACTCACATCTTAATGTATTTTTCAACTATTACTCAACATCTCTCACTGTGCAACAAAATCTATTTCAACACTGTCTCACACGAGAAGCTGGCAGTGATTTAGTATTTATTTAGCATTTACTACTTCTCATATTTACTCACTTTGTAATCCAAAATAAGGTATTCGTCTCGACACACTGGACAAGGGCTGCCTGTAGCGATTTCCCCTTTCCGCTACAAAGAGCAAAAGCAGCATGCTTAACAACAGAAATTATTATTTTTTAATGAAAAGATATTTTTCTAAGTAAAATAAATCTTGTTTCTTGATACTTATTGATGTGCTACTATAAGAGTATCATAGACACAACATGGCCAAAGAGGCTCTTGTAAGCTTCCAGGGGTTACAAGTGGCAAAATGCTAGCCTAACAGCTTATCTCTTGATGAGAGTGGTTATCCAGAGCAAGGTATAGGTTGGGAATAGCTGGAAGGTGGTGTGTGTTTGGGTGGGTGTGCATGCTTGCTTGCATATGTATGTATCAAAGTGTATTCAGGAAAAATTCCTTTTTCTAGCATACAACCAGAAAATCCACAAACAGATTATGGGAATTTTTTCTCATAATAGTCATATGCATGCATGTGATTGTGTGTAAAAGAGACGAGAGAGAGACTAAGATAGTGCTAATGAACCCAGACTGTCAAAATCTCCATTATTTCTTTCAGAGACAAATCCTCAACTGTCTTACTGAACTATCTTTTCTTAAAAGTAAATTCTCTACTCTACTGTCTTCTCAAAGTAAACTCTGAACTGAAAAGTAAATTCTCAACTATTCATTTCTCCAACAAATTCTGAACTGTGTTCTTAAAGGTAAATTCTCAACTCTCTCTCAAACAAATTCTGGACTGTTTACTATCTCAAAGGTAAAATATCAACTGTTTTTCTTTCTATATTCCTTCTATCTCTGCTTCAAGTTCATAGTCCTTTTCACCTGTTGTCAGAGGACCATGGGAGAAAATCTGCAAGCTGGCAATAACGCCAAGCTACACAACTCCTTCCATGCTGAGCACGCAATTCTCAAAAAAATGTCCCTTTGTTCTCATTCTCGTAGGCATATAGATATATGCAATACTATTTAGTTCCTAAACAATGCATAAAGCTACAAAATAATCAGTATTCTCAGCAAAAACATTGTCATGCTGAACCCATGCAAAGATTTAAAAGTTTCACAATTTACACGTTCAAAAAGAATTTCAAAAAGTCATATACCCAAACCAGCATTTCCAAATGGCAACTCTCTGCACTAATACATTGTTTAAAAAAATATATCATAATTAGTAATAGCAAAACAGTGCGGACGAAACTGCACAAAGACATGCACACACACCAACCAACAATTTGAACCTTGGTTTTATATGCTTGTTAACAAAAATTAGATTTATTAATAACTGTTACAATCTAACTCATACATTATGAGCTGCTGTGAAGAAATATAATGTGTGTTTGTTAGTCATGTATAACTTTGTCAATTACACTTTCGAACTTAACAATCAGAAAGCTTTTAGACTTATCCGTGTAATGTGACACTAACATGAAATTTTGCGGTAATAGGATAGCTGAAAAATGAATAAGGAAAGAATCATACATGATTCAGCAAACAGAAACAACAACAAAAAATGTTCTTGGCAAGTCCATTCCCCTTTTCCGTGACAGGCAGTGAGAAAGTGAAGGCTATATCATTTTATGTCTATATACATTCAACCACTCCTGCTGGCTGTTTGATAAAAAGAAAAGGAGAAAAGTTTCTCCAGCAATGTATGTCAAAACATTTACATCCCAAATTAACAGAATTAATTAAGTAATAAATTCTTAATGATGTGACACAAAAATGCATCTTTTTCCACAAGGTAATGATTGTGCTGTAGTCAGGTATGATTTAATAAAAGTTGATTTACAAAAGCAATCTACTATTGTACTAATGCCTTAATAAAAGTTGCTTTTAGTGTCATTTATGTTGAATTTTCTGTTAATACAAGTAGTATAATTATAAAACAAACTATACACCATTACAATAGCCAATGTCAATATTACTCTAATATTTTTAAATAATAATTTTAAATATATTAAGTAAAAAGCAAAAAATTAAGAAACAAAGAATCATTTAAAAATCAGGAAATAATAAATCAGACTTTAAATGTTATGGTCTAATATACTGCTTGAAAATGTCAGCAAGAAACAAGCCTTTAAATATCTAGATTAATAAATACTTATATCTAGATTAATAAATACAACAGAATTAGAGAAAAAAGAAATAATATTTACAAATAGCACAGTTTTTAAAAAAGTCTCTAAAAATAAAACAGTAAAAGCAAAAGGCAAAATATCTTACTATGCATGTCTTTCTTGTTTTGGGAGGCAGGTGTCCTTTAAAATTACGCCGATAATGGAACCATACAGGTTTGTCTCCATAAGTCTCTTTATAAGCTGGGAATAAAATGCAAAAATCAAGTTAACAAATATGTAGTTTCATGATTAGTGTACATGTTTTAAATCAGTGGTGCACAAACTCCGGCCCGCGAAGAGTCGCCGAGTGGCCCGCCATGTCAAAAGAAAAAGTCAAATGTTTACTCATACACTGAATGATTTGAAACAAAGCAGCACCTCTTGACCCATTTTTCCAGGCGCTCCATGCAGATGATGTCTGCCCGCTGACATAACACTCACAGAGGCAAGAGAAAACGGCTATACCAAGATAGGAAGCAAACCCCACAAATACATGCTTGCCCCTTCCTGTGATATGGTTGGTCAGTAGCTTTTAAGCCTTAGTGTCCGATCTACCAAATTCTGTTGTTTATTTTGATTATATTTTTGTGACAAAATGGCAGCTAATCGTAAAAGAAAAGTTGACAAGGAAAACCAGCAGTTTAATGATGACTGGATAATGCACTTGTCCACACCAGCATATTTAGCAGCACATACTGCTGCAAACACTCAAACAGGCTTTCTCACAGATGAAAATGAACAAAAGCAGCACCTGTGGTCAGCTGACTGATGATAATCTGGAAGCAATTTTGCATCTTTCAACGTCAAACATCAAGCCTGACATTTTGAAGCTTGCAGATGACATGCTGCACTATCCATCACACTGACTTTGTGAAAGATGACGTATCATAACATTTTTAGAATGAGTCTTAGTATACAACTTTGTCGTAATTATAGTCTTAATCGTCATTTGTGATATGATGTCCATCTTGTATGGGACGATTTTGATCTTCACTTTTTGTGGCCCCTGACGGTTTTGATAAGTCAGATTGTGGCCCCCGACTCAAAAAGTTTGTGCACCACTGTTTTAAATAGATGAATGATTTACTTGCTATCCGTTTTACTGCCTAATGCCAAATGGTGTGTATCATAGTTTTCAACTATCAATGGAAAAGTTACAGACCTAAATGGACATCCATAATAATATATGTTGAAATAAACAAACAAATCTTTTTTATTTGCCAAATAATTTGTATCTATTATAAATGAATTGTTTTCTAAAATTCTAATTATTGCAGAAGTTATGATATTTTTAGTATAAATAATGTACACTTTCATAACTTATGAAAACCAGTGAAGCATTCATTACAGAAAGTGAAGTACAGTGAACCCCCACTCTAGCACAATAGGCCTAATCAGGATCCAAAAATTTTGATAGCAATAAATACTGGATTATAGTGAGGATATAAACATGTGCCACTTCAAGCCAGTCAATTAAATCTATTTTTTTTAAACTAAAGATTATAAAGTTTACACATCAATGCGTACTATCATCTAGGGGAAAGTGTTTTCTACTAAGCACTGTTTTCACATAGTTGCCTTCTGTAGCCATGCAAGCTGAGTTCATGAATCAAAGGAAAAAATCTCAAACATCACCCAAAGCATGGTAAGTAAAGATTTTAACCATTAATAATGAAAGGAAGACAGTGTTCCTTGCTTCCATGTGCTGCATTTTGGTGTACACTGAAAGAATGGTAGTAATCACAAACCGAACATGTGAATTTGGGCTTGGAAATATACTTTATTAAACACAGGTAAGCTTGAAAAACAACTTTATTTAAACACAAAAATAAATATAAGAAAGCATATATTCTGTGCAAAAGATGATAAAGAAGTATGAAAAAATATAAAACTCTCAAAATTAAAAAAACAACAACATGAAATAAGAAAAATAATGAATTCTGCCTTAAAATATAATCATATTTGTACATCATAAATAAAAGGAAAAATTACGAAACAATAAGGTGGTGGATATCTTTGTCAGTTGTCTTCTCTAACCCCAAGAGCACAATCACGTCGCTATCACATGAAATGAACATGTGACAGAATTGATAGCTGTGATTGACTTCAAAGACTTTTATTTCTATCATAATCTACAAAAAAAAAATGGGTGCCAACTAATGACTGTGTAAAATAGTGGGGTTAATTAGCAGTACTTCATCAGCTCTGTATAATGTCTTACATCAAAATATTAAAGCAGTTAGTGATATATGTTTCCATCATCTAAAATTCTTAAAATATATATTAATAATAGTAAAACTAAAAGTCTACTACTGTTGAGTTAAAACAATAAATCAATTAAAATTACTGTTGGTAATTATGCATGTAGATCATTTATGTTTTTCCATTAGAAAATTAGAAATTTATCAGTTAAAATAAAGTCAACACAGCATGCCTTGAATACATTTAAAATAATTATTCTTATATTTATGCGGTACTGAAAAGATTAAGATAAAAATGTACAAGTCGCCCAACCAAGAGTCCTGCAAATTAAAGTTTTAAACAAGAGTAACTAAACTAATGACGAAAATATATTTTTATACAATGAAAATAAATCAATATTATGGGTATTTAAACTTGAAATGTATTAGTTAAAGAGTCTCAACTGTCACAAGATAATCCAGCAAATAATCTCTATCCTCTTGAAAACAGAGAAATATTTGATATATATACTAAATATAGTACAGGTATGTCAATTGTCGTGGAAAATTTTTTTATTTAGCTTGACATTCTCTCGGAAAAATAAAAGTTCTGTCATAAGAATGGAATGAATGTCAATGTTATCATAACCACGAGCTTACACATCATGAGATAGAGATCTGTGATAAGATGTGATAGAGAGCTGTGATAAGACAATATAAACATAAACATTAATTTTATTTCATAATTCCTGCCTGCATTATAATAAATAATGTGAAAGAGAATCAGTTGATGCATAAAGTATTCTTTATTTATATCCAAAGTCAAATCATTAGCTTCTTTTCATACTTTCAGTTTCATTAGGACACATACATAGCTTTATTTACATTATCGGCTTTTTATTACATCATTTATATGATCGCCACCATGTACACTGCTTAGCAGCTAGCCAGAGGTAAAATTTACTTTTATAAATAAACAAATATGCTGACCATAATAAACCTAGTATTTCTAGTAAAGCAAAGGACACTTTTCATGGGTAAATATTTTATTATTTATAAATAAGTATATCTCTAGATTTTTACTTTGAGTCCATAAAAATTTCTAAGCAAAATGTATGATTTTACTTTGTGGACTTACCTGAACAGGATTAATGTATTTTACTTTCTGAGAAGAAAGTTCATTATCACTTGAACTTGAAGAATACCCATCATATTGTTTTTCCAAGCTATGTCTTTACTATCATCGAAGCTAACATCACTGTCATTTTCACAATTTGAAGCCATGGCCAGATAAATCACTTTGTCCATTCTATCATCAAAGCTAACATCACTGTCATTTTCACAATTTGAAGCCATGGCCAGATAAATCACTTCGTCCACTCTATCATCAAAGCTAATATCACTGTCATTGTCATAATTTGAAACACCGGCAGGGTAAATCACTCATCAAAGCTAATATCACTATCATTTTCATAATTTGAAGTCTTGGACGGGTAAATCCCTTTGTCTTCATTGTCATCAAAGCTAATATCACTGTAATTTTTATAATTAAAGCTATGGCAGAGTAAATCACTTTGTCCTCACTGTCAGTGAAGCTAATATCACTGTCATATTCATAATTTGAAACATGACTGGTAAATTGCTAGAGAAT
This sequence comes from Sinotaia quadrata, assembly GCA_028829895.1. Taxonomy (NCBI): domain Eukaryota; kingdom Metazoa; phylum Mollusca; class Gastropoda; order Architaenioglossa; family Viviparidae; genus Sinotaia; species Sinotaia quadrata. The sequence continues at coordinate 82,895,648 of CM054180.1, forward strand.
AAACATAAAATCAACTGAACACAATAGCAAAATGATTGCTGGAAAGATGGCTGATCTCATTACCATAAATTGAAGTCTTGAAAGTATTTAACTAATAACTGATTGAAGTGTTTTGAAGATTTTAAAGTATTTAAATTGACTAGTGCTTTGAAGTTTTTAAGTATCAAACTGACCTAATGCTTTTGAAATTTTTAGCATATTTCTTAGTTTTGAGCATAAACTAATGATTATTATCATAAATTATTTTTTTTATTTTTGGAAAGGAATTTAATAGCGGTTATACCTATTGATCAGCGATGGCAGATTTTCAGACTAAGGAACAAAACTGAGTTAATTTCAATATTAATTATTAGATATTTTATGTTATTTTTTTTTTTAGATTGTTAAACACATGCACACAAAAAAGCACTTGTTTACTCCTAAACAAACACTATTTTTATGAGATGAATGGAATGAGCTATGCACAACATGATGGCATTAATTAAAGACAATGTTCATTTTATATGTATAACCATATTGTTTTCATTTTCTTCATCAGTTCATGGTCAGAAATCCAAAACTTACAGGAACACTTTCAGCAGTTTATTGGAAAGATTTCTAAACAATGTCATCTGAGTTAGAACTTTTCATATATACTATATAGATATTAAATAGAACCCACTCCTAAAAGAATTCATGCACCACAATACTGAAACACTCAAACAGTGAAAGAGTTCCAATAAATATTTAAAATTAGGAAAAACTTCTAGTTATCAAATTTCTTACCTTCACTCTCCATATATTTAATGCTCGTTTCTGGATCCACGATCAGGCGCTTAGGTTTTTCTGCTTTTACTTCTTTGTCCTTTACAATTTCATTCTCACTAACTGCTGTGCACTGCAATCGAACACTTGTAACACTTCGCCATACTGGCTGATTTGAAATCTGTACAATAAAATAAGAGAAATTATATAATTATTATATTTACTGCTTAGTATAAGTTACTGTTTATCAGGTCACACTAATGATCATACGATGGCTTTTCCTTAAACTTACAAAAGTGCAGCAAGTAAAGTTTAAATCTTCCATCTATAAATATCTGTTCAACAATTTATGCACAAATGTGCCTGTTTTGTAAAATACAGCATTCCAGAATCTGAATAATAATTTTGAAAAGAAAATCTCTGCAGCTATAGCCTAATAATATTACATAACAATTGGTATTTATTTGCACTTGATCGCTAAGTTTCACTTGAATGTGTACTTCTATCTCCTATGTATGAATAATGAAATATCCTATATAATATTTCCTTATAAATCTTTCCCTTTAATTTATTATTAACTCTAATTAAGTAATTTTACATTATCTTTGCTCCTTGTTAATCCATGTGAAATTAAAGTTAGAATTTCTTAGGCATCAACGGGGATTGCTGTCACTCAGCAATGTTGATCTCAGAGATCACTGCTTGGAAATGTCATAAATGTGAATTCAGTCTCTGGTGATCTTCCTCCATAGGTCTCCAAAAACACAACATGGTCTATGGATCTAGGTGGGTAACCAGCAGTTATGCTAGTACTTTAGTAGTATTAATTATAATGAAGAATTTATTTTTATTAAAACTCTGGTGACCAAAACTTGTTTCTCTAGTTGTTAACAAACAAACAAATCAACACCACAATAACTTAAATTTAATGTTCTTTCCAAACTGACACTTTTCGTGTTGCTTTCTAAAGACTTAAAATACTTCGCTTAGTGTGCTATTTTATTTCAAAAATGTAGGTCCTATTTGTTTAGGAAAATGAGTTGTCTCCACTTATTTAACTTAAAAGTTAAATTATTTAGCAGAGTTATAATGCTGTTAATCATTATGAATCAGTTACTATGCAATTAGATATGTACAAACCTGTTGAGTTCTTAGTAAAGATGACAATACATTTCTGCAAACAATCGCAGTTATTCCACTGAATGCCATACTACCTCCAAGGCAATACGATCTCTGACGATCAGTGACGACTGACGAGGAACGGAAGTCGGAAGTCTGGACTAAACCTAAAGTTCTGGTTTGCAAAGAAGTGCCTTACGCCATAAGACCATGTAACCATAAATACTCTGTTAAATTCATTGTCTTAAATTATTATTTAATTCCTCATCTCCTCAGTCATTTTATTACTTTAAAAGAATAATCATATGAAATTTGAAAAGGTATGTTAAGTACAAAACTTCAGTGCCGCTGTTAATGAAAACATAACTCTTATGTGGCCTCTGAAAGTTTTCAGTACTTAATCATTACAATGTTTTTAATTTTAATTAATCTGAAAAAATATTTTAATATATAACAAGAAGTGATGCTAGGACCAAAATAAATCCTGCTATCTTTTCGAATCCACCACCTAAAATTGGCTCATTCGAGCTGAGATACAAAAAATCTCAAGACAGCCTTTCCTTCAACTCAGACTATACATATATAGTAGATTCTTTTTATTTATGTCTAGTAAATACTTTATTTGTTATATACTGCGTCATTTTGCATTATGGAGGTGGTGGTTGCATTAACTTCTCCTGAGCTTGTGTGGGACCTTTCGTCTTGCAAAAATGGCAATAGATAAGCTTCCCCCGTCCCCAATAGAGGGATTCACTTACTGGATCCCATAACAGGGAACCAAGTCTCTTTGGAGCTATCCAGGGCCGAGAATATTTTGTTTTATTATTTTTAGTTTTCTTAAATATTTAAGCTGTTTGTATAAACTTTATAAGTTTTATGTGAAAACGCCCCGCACCTAATTTAGTTTTTATAGATAAATCTATGCATTATTAAATCTTCTTTGTTACTATATAGGGCAATAAATTCTCCCAAATTATCTGATGAAACTGTTGTATTCGTCATTCATCTTTATTGTGGCTATAATATGATCACATATTTACATCATATCCAGTCATTTGTAGTATATGCAAGAGGAGGGGGTAATTAAGGGAAGCAATTTTTCACTTAGTGGTTGTCTCTCGCAATATATCCTAGTACGCATGCGCTTCACATCGACGCAGTGCGGGAATTCTTTGTGCTTTGAGGCTCGTAAGGGTAAAATATAAGGATTGCAATATGATCAACATTTATATCTGTTCATAATTTTAAAAATTAAAATCGCTTTAAAATATACTTTAAAAATGAATATTTAAAATGCAAATACTTAAGAATAAATACTAAAAGAGTGATTTTTCATGCCTTGAAATTTAAACAATTTTAGTGTCTCCCAATTTCCTTATCAGCTCGCATATGACGTCACATGTAACGTTGCCTCGTCGATTTATGAGTAGAAAGTTGTAGGATATGCTTGTGAAATCTAATTTACAGGCAAAAATATACACCTATTTCAATAGCAATTATATATCACTATTTGATACTACACACGGAGGAGACACATCTGTTCGGGACGATATTACATCTCATCAGTATTATGAACCGCATTCTCATCATTCAAGAGCAAAGGGTCAGGCCATTAGGGAAGGCTAAAGAAGCCATGATACTTTTTTTAAGTCGTCAAGTGCCAAATGAGCACATTTAATTATATACACACGATATAGAATGCCTTAGTATATTTAATATGTAGGAAATATATAAAGTGCCATATTTATTACAGAAGAGGACGCGTCAGTGTATAGTTTGAGAGAAGAAAGCGTACAGGAATGCGTGAGGTCAGCTAAGCGTACATTCTAAACATGTCGGTTTCATACGAGTGTAAAACTAATAGCATACACTTTACACACATATGATGCATATTCGTCTTTTAATCTTCTTGTATTTTGCAGAGGTGATTTATAGAGATGAAACCACACGGCTAATTTTTTTGTTTTGTTTTTTGCTGATGGAAGGGAATCTTCGGTAGTTCGCCCGCAGGTAGGCCCACTTTTTGCCGTTGAAGACGACCCGCCATATTGATTTGTTTGGGGCTTTCTCATGCTCCTATTCAGAGACCATCATGGATTTAAAAAAACTGCATGGAGCATCTTTTACCTGTTGAAGTTGCCTGATTTTACTCCCTTTCCTACTATTTTGAGTATATGGGTTTGTAGTATTTTTATGATTTCTTCGAGTTCAAAATTAGGTCATTGAGTACTCGTGTACTTTCTAAAGTAGTTGCCATATTAGGTCATCATGGATACTGTTGCTAAGGGGTGTGTTCAACGAGCTGGTTTGTGTGTGCTATTTAGTCAGTGCACCACTGTTGTCACAAGTTATGTACTGGACAACGCAATTATGCTGTTTAGTGTTCAGTTGAAATAATATAACAGAGCTTCGATAATATAAATAATGTATTGTTTTGTGTTGTTTTTAAATAGACTTTAATTAAGGGACGGTAATGTCTAAATATTAACATGTTTATGGTGGTTAGGAAAGGAGTGATTTTTTTTTTTTTTTTAATAGCAGTTTTGTCGGTTCAGAACTTGTTTTAAAAATGTTAATTTAGATAAAATAATTTACTAGATTTGGGATAATTCTACTGTTTATTTTTATTAAAGTTTATATGCATGTATGGGAATTCACTTGTCTTCTACAATTATCTATTAAAAGAAATTGTAATTGTCAAACACAATAAGTAAAAACTGATGTTTCTTGCTGAGTTGGTTAATTTTGTTATTGTTAGTTGATTGTAGCTTTGCATTAATTTGCAATCTAATGCTGATGTTGCAGGCAGTCTACTGAGTTGATTCTTGTGTTCTTACGGGCAAAAACTTACAAAATTAATTATCAATCTTCTGTCTGGACAGCCCATAACTGTCATTGTAATATGCTTATTGTAAATTTTATGTATATTTCATTAGGCCTCCAGTTCATCTCTTGCCAGTATTAATAGTTGGAATGTCAGTTGAATTTATTAGTAAACTTGGAGCACTGTGTGTGTTTGCAGTTGTTGGCAATTCTTATTTTTAATGTCATTTGTTTTGGGGTCGTCTGTATCAGTATAAAATTAATTTAATTTGCTGTTGTGTTAAATTTTGTAATGCCTTTCCTGTTTTGTGCACAAATAATTCTTCTTAATACAAACTTTTTTGTCTGTTATTTACTCATTTGTTTTGAAATACCAGTGTTCCAGTTTGTGTTAAAATCGTAATCTTATTTCACAATTATATTTCTAATTCTTCTTGAATTACAATGTTGAAATACTTCATTTTCTAGTTTGGGACTTGTTTTACAACAGTTCAGTAGTTTTTGTGGAGTTTTTTAAAGCCATACACACATACAACATTTATACCAATACCTATCATCACTATAGAGAACTAATCTTTATTAATATTGTTTTAAACTGTAATATAATTGTTATTTCACTTTTGCATTAAGTAATGTCAAAACATATCTATAGCTTTTAGTTTTGACACTTCTGATTGAGATAAAAAAAATCATTAAAAAGTATGAATTTAATAATCTGTCTACTTGGATTTTTATCCATTCATTTCTGTATCTTACCAAAGCACACCAGTCATCCCATACCTCTTGACTTTTTCTTGGTTGCTCTTGAAAATTTGTATTTTCTGTGGAATAGTTGGTAAGATGCAGTGCAGTTCTATATTTCATCTTCAGTTGGCTAGGTGATTTTGCAACATTCTTAAATGTAGCTCTAGAAGTGTTTTTAATGCTTCACTGATTTACTGGTGTTGTAATTATTTCATTTTAGATTTCACACATCTTGAAATTTATGTTGATTAATGCTTAGACTAGTTTTATTTTGTTCTGGTTTCTTGTTTAATTGAAACTATTTTCTGTGAGTGAGTGATGTAATTTGTAAACCTTCATTTTTTTTAAAAATTAAATAATTATATCTCAAAAATCTTTAACAACTTTGAGTGCAGTTTATTTTCAGACTTTTACCAGATTAATCAGTTTTTATTTTAATGATTTGCATACTTGAAGATTGAACCAACACGGAAGAAATACTTTGCAGAGTTATTGGATCGACTGATTGACAAGTCCAATAAATAGATTACCATTGAATGTTAAAAAAAAAAAAAAAAAAAGTACTGCTATATGTGCAAGTTAATTTCAAATCGAACTTAGTTTTCTTTGAAGAACCATAGAATAGATTTTTCTAGTGAATGTGGTGAGTTTATGGATTTCATTGTAGCATTAGATTTTAGTGCTCCCCCTTGACTCCAAAAAATTCAACAAAAGATTTTAACCTACAGATACCACATAATCCAATTCTTTTGTGGGTCTAATAACATTCATTGTGTCTTCTGGCACTATCACAACAAAATTATTCAGTGGAAACATTTTGACAAGAAGAATGTATGAAACTATATTTTACTGCTTAAGATTAGTAATGCCAAATTTGTTTATAAATACCCATCTATTGTACAGAATTTAAGATGTCTTTTTACATTACAGAACGGTTTTCTTTAGAAATTATTTTGTATACAAGGATTTAGGGTTTCAGACTTTTACGTGATTTCTATTGTCATATAATTTGGATTTTAAGTCTAATTCTAATGTGAGATATTGTCCTATCTAATTACCATTCTTATACCCAAAAATGGCATGATCTATGCTATATTCTACTGTTTAATACTTAAATTGGAAGCAGTGGCTTTCTATATACATCAAATGTAATGCATTTGAATTTCTGACTTTATAACTGAATTTAAAGTAAAATCATGCAGTTCCAAACTTTCTTAAAAGGGCTGTTTCCATGATTTTACTTTGCAAGAAATGAATAATAATATAGCACGATTTTTAATACGATCTTGACTGATTTTATTTAATTGTTTAAAGTTTATGACATATATATATACAGAAACATTTCTAGATTAGAAAATGCTTGTGACCTGTACTATGATTGGCTATCCCTTGACTATTCAGTAGCTATCATTCATCACTAATCTTTGATCTGGATATAACCTTCAGTCATGTGGCATAAAAAGCATCATTTATAAAGATATTTGCTGATTTTAACTGGAATTGTTCTGAGTATCTTAGTAAGAGAACCTCGTGGTACACTTTTAGGTCTTGTATTCATCAGTTGAGCTAGATGCCTTTGGACAAGACCTTTCAACTGAAGGATTCTGAACCATCTGGAATGAAGAATGCTTTCACAAATATAACACCACATTCTTGTCTACATTAATTTATTTTAGTTATACATTTTATACTTAAAAGTATTTTATTCTCTTAGCTGCTTAAATTTTCTTCTTTTCTTTCTTGCCTATTTTTCAGTAAATCTTTCTTTCTAAACTGCATACTAATTGATAGTAACATTAAATGTAAACATTTAAGCTACTTTTACAATTTAACATCAGATAAATGATAATACTCTTCTGCTGAAGTAGTGTTATTTTATATGAAAGAAATGCAATACACGACAGATCTTTCCATTTTGAAAATGCGCTGAAAAATAAAATGGGGTTAAGTGGGGTTTTATAATACATATATTACTGTCTGTTCAAAATGCATGCATTTCTTGGTGTTTGATGAGGATTGAGTTGCAATTGTTAATCATTAATAAATAATTGTAAATTCAAAATATTGCTACAGAAAAGCCTGCCATATACCTACAAATTTTTTTTTTAAATGGAAACTTGTTTAATTATCAAAGAATATCTATAATAATTAATGGTTGAAATTGTCTAACATTCTACCAACCCATTCATTTCTTTTTTTAAATTAAAGACTCGCCTTCTTTAGTTAAATACCCCTAAATATCTGAAACAAACTGTGCATACCTCATTACTCGAGTTCTTTGAAGAAACCAAGTTCCTTTGTACCTGCCACGCCTTTTTTCAAGTATTGGTCAGCTATTGAACAAGCTGCAAGGTAAGGAAGTGATTACATAAGTACAGCTATCAGAAAGATAAATTTGTTGACAACAGAATTAATTTTTGTTAAATAAGCATATGGTCATATTTTTAATAAACCATTTAAATATATATATGGGAATTCATATATACAAATTCAATGTTGGGGTTTGAGAAGGGACATTCCTCCTTAGAACATTTATAAATGACTTTTAGTGGCTTTGATAAAGGCCTTGGCACATTTTAGCAAACATTTCTTGTTATTCCATTTCATTTTCATGTTAAAAATGCTACACATTTATATTGAAAGTTGATAAATCTTATATAGAACTAAGAATACAGAATTGTGCTATAAGTTCATGCTTATCAAACTCAGTGATGAACTAGAATTTAAAACTTTTATATTGTTATTGCTACACAGAAATGTCAAATTTACACGTTCGTTCTTTACATATATTTTTTAGATGAGTGCTGATCCAATTGCTCAATATTTTTATTTTAGAGTTTTATGAGTGGGCACTTGAAAATCAGCAGATAAGTCCTTAATTCATAAATTAGATCGATTTTATTAAATATAAAGAATACTTTGGTCTTAGTTCAATGGTTCTGTGAACCTATTTTTTAAAATTTATTTAAATATTCTTTTAAATATATGAAAAGAAAGTAGTTTTAACAGACGGCAAGGTAGAGAGAACCGTACTTCTTTTTTAGCCTTTGTCATAATCATTTAAATAAAGACTTATAGAAAAATGGTTGTGGTAGAGTGCATTTTGGAAAAAAAGATCTTTTAGGTGAATTTCTTATATATATGTGTTTATTTCACATATTTCTTAACAGTAACCATCTGTATGGTAATGCTGCTTTAACAAACATTTGAGTAAAACTAGATATATAGTATACATAATTACAAACTATGTCATTTGTCACTATAATAAAAGGGAAATTTTTAGATTTAAAAAAATAATTATTATTAAATATTAACTTTTAAAATGTTGAGATTAAAAAAATTCTAGTAATTATGCTGTAAAAGGATTAAGTATTGAAATAATAGCTCTTCAGAAATATATATACATAAGATTGACTAGTATTTTGTAATGCTTCTTTTATGTATCTATAGCCTTTTACATTATTTCTGATTTTATTTTAAACTTTGAATTTATTAAAAATATGACCACTAAAATTAAAATTCCAAATCTCTAATATAATTACAATTTATTAGCTGACTTCTTGTGTTGTCTTCAACTTGCTAATCACCAAAAAAGATTTATTTTTGCTTTCATGAAATAATGTTCATTTAAATAAAGTTTCCTTTAAAAAAGGAGTGGGGTATAAGTGTACATAGGGAAAAGAGTATATTTTTCTTAATTGATATATTTGATTTGCTAGTTTTGGTCAGATAATTTTTGTTAAAATAGAGCACTATGCAGAGATTTAAATTTGGAAGGTGTTCAGAAATGGCATCTGCCTTTAATTTTTACTCTTGCAGGGATTTTTAAAATTAGTTGGACAGGAAGTTTAACTTCTTTACTGATGTTAAGATTGTAAGCTTATGCTATAAATCAAATGGCATTTTGATAGTTTTATCAAATTAAAATAAGTTTTTAAAAATCCCCTTAACTGAAAAATTGTATCTATCAATTTGTCTAATCAAAAGATTTTAAATGTGCAGGCCTGAGAAAGAATAAATTCAACAAATGAGCTCATTTAAGTACTCAGGAGTGAACAAGTTCATAAACTTGTTTCACTGTTATTTCTAGTTAGTACTATACTGCACACATATTTTATTTTACAGGTCATAGATGCACAATTAAAACAGTGTTATTGTGTTACCACTCATTTTCGTTGGTCTCATAGTTTTATGTATTTTTTTAATTAATGGGCATTTGTGTATATATTAATGCAGATTTGTTTATTTATTATTTTAGTGGAGTGCAGTTGGCCAAAACTAATTTAATTATTCATTTGAGGCTATAATGTTCAGTAAACATATAGAAACAGTGCTTTGACTGTTGTTTGTCTTAAATATGTAAAGCTGTTGGGGGTTTCTTGTTTACATTCCTGTATCTTATGGGCTTGCCATCCATCTGACCTTTTAAAGGTGGAAAATTAGGCTTAGATTATTTAAATATTCATCATGTTTAGTAAACAATAAAATAGCCATTTTATTTAATGTACATTTAACTCTATAGCAGACTGAGATATTGGTGCTTTCATTGTTTTTAAAATATTATTTAAAGGAGGTCATTTCACAAAATAAATAAAATATATGTATTTAGGAACAATTTATACATAAAATGAATTTCTCTTGATATGTATATTGAAAGATAAGTATGGGTCGGTGTTTCCACCTGGTGATTAATAAAAGTACTTGATAGTTCATTTGTACTAAGGAAGATTGATATGACGTAACTGAATGATTTTAATTTATAGTCAACAAAAATTTTATGGAAAAATGTACAGATCTGTTACCATAAATGACAAGATTTTTCTGGTTTTATACTTTTCATGTAATTTCCCATGTCTCTTCAGTTTTATTGTGTCCATAGAATATATGCTGGTCATTTAATTATCTTCCTATAATTAGCATTATTTTATTTTATGCTCCCAAACTTTAATTATCTTTTATGTTGCTCATTAAAGTCTTGCTGTTGCATTCATTTGGAAAGGTATGAATTCTATGAACATTGCTGTGAACATATTGCAAGGTAATTGTTTTGTCATTAAGGAATAAGTTAATAAATGGTTTTTAATTATGAGATTCACATATTCACTTTTGACTATTTGCCAAGTGAGCTCGCAATGTAGTGGAGTGCTACTTGTTAGGTTTTTAGTGTGTGTGCATGGTGGTTGTGCTTTCTATATCATAGCAAGAGACTTGTGTATAACAGAACAAATTGTGTAATGCATATTATGTTCTTAACTAGTCCTTTCATTAAATTGAGTTCAGGTTCTTTTATATTTTGAAATGAAGGGATATATGTAAGTGTATATGGATTTTTGTAAAAATATATATGAACTGCAGGCATTAGCTCGTGATTTTAAGAGTGGGTGGGTGTTATTTTATACTTCTTTCTAGATGCAGTCAAAATTTATTCATTTCAGTGACTGGAAATCTCATTTCAGTTCTATTTTAAGATTTGTGTCAGGCAAAAGATGCTCCATTGTGGTTATGTCTTCATAGATTTTGTGAGAGTCAAGATCTAGTTTTTAGAAGCACAATTTTCAACAGTTCAGACTTGAAACTGACCTGTGTTCAACCATGTGGTTTCATCGAACTTCATCTTTACAAAATCCAGATGTTGAAGAAGAATCATCCAACAGAAACTGTTTATCATCTACGATAAAAGAAATAAAACTCTTCACTTACCTTATTTCTTGTACATTAATAAAGAAATATTCATATTAAATTACTACCAACACATGCACTGGATTGCATATTTGCAATTTATTGAATCCATAAAGGTCAGATATGTTGCCAGTCATAAACTATAAAAACTATGACAATAAAGTTGAACAAAAACAGATGTTATAATAACATAACTGAATATACATTCATTGTATCCCATGGCAGCATGTTTGACCTGAGCATTTCAAGAAAGAATGTCCACAAAATATACTCTTAATTATGAAATAAAATACTGGGTTGGGTTTGGCCTAAAATTGAAAAACTGGTTTATGAATGTGGGGTGGACAAGGGAATTGCAATACATATATTATTGGGGTATACAATAACCTCGCATACAAAAGTTTAATGAAGAAAATCCCTTTTTTTTTTTTTTTTTTTTTTTTTTTTTTTTTTTTTTTTTTTTTGTAAAGTGTTCAGAACCCCCAAAATATTTACTTTTTATGCTGCATGATTCTGTCATAATTTAAGATTGGTAGCTACCCAGGCAATAATTCAAACAAAAACATGAATAGATAACACTAATAATCTAAATATCTGCAACTATTTCTTAAGAAGAATGTTCAAAAATCAGTTAACTATTCCTCCTATATTCATCAGACAAGTCTTTCATCATTAAAAATGTGTGCACATCTGAAACATTGGCATTTCACTTTTAAAAGAGTCAAAGTCCTTTTTAAAAAAGAAAAGATTTCCATCAATCAAGACAAGTTTCTAAACTGCAATAAAGTATATTCTACAATATAAATCAAAGAATTTGATAATCACCATGTTCTAATCTGAACAACGAAATAACATTATTCTTACTCTTCTTCGGAGTTTGTTTTTGATTGAAGAATGAAGTACAAACTGTTGCAAGATTAGCATATTTAAGTGGTCTGTTGCACATTAAAGTAATCTTGGACACTACATCTTAGTGTAGACTGTTTTTTTACCAAGAGAATATGTTTGTGGATCTTTTGTAATATGCTCATAAAGCTATTTTGGATTTTATTAACACCCTTTTATACTCATAATTCATTTTTATCCATTGGATATTTCTTGTCTTCTATCTTGTTGTTTGTAGCCACAAAGGATGCCCTTTACATAAATTGCTTTCAGTCTTCTGATATATTTGAAGTTTTTCATATTACAATTCAAACTTTAAATGTTTGCTTTTAGTAAAAAAAAATAGCATGTGATATCATTTAAGCTTCACTTAGTAAGTTTTTGTTTCCTTGCTATAATTTTGTTTTTCTCCTATATTAATGTATTTATTGATTCTGCTGGACATCATGCTGTTTAGCACAGTATTACCATTGTCTTGAATAAATAACCAACTGTAAATAAACCAGTACAAGATTTTCTAGTGATTTTGAGACATGATTGGTTCTAAAACTTATTCCTTAAAGATTCTTTGTAGTTCACTTGGTGATTCTAATAGCTCTGTAGGTTTTGGTTCTATTAATATTTTCAGAGAGAGTTGCATCTCAAAACATATGAACAGTGGTATTTGTGGTGCCATTATTGTGTTTCAAAGAATTGTTTTCTTATTTAAAAAAATATTTTACAAATGCACACATTCATTACAACTTCAATATATGTGACTACAATTAGGTATGCCTTACAGGGCTTGGGGGAAATAATACAAATTGGACAGAAAAATATAATGAAAGACTTGCCTTGATAAGTAATAGGTGAGAATTGCTTACCTATCATTTTTCTCAATACTACTAGTGACATTTGAGTAAATTATACTACCACAATGATCAGTTTGGATGTAGAGCCCAACCAGACTTTAATACAGATGCTGCTTGATTTACACCTATTTGATTTAACATTAATTAAAATTCAGTTTTTCACCAGTCTATTTGTTCAATAAAAACACAATATACACACACACATTTATTTTAAATTTCATAAATCAATAATATAGCTTTGAGTTAATTTTTGCCATAAACATCTAGTATAAATGCCAAAGCTTGGAAATGCTTATATAGTGTCAGTCAAGCAATATGTTTTATTCAAGTCATTCAATCTATACCTTTGTGAGTTGCATACAACACTTATGAAAATATGTCCAGTCAGAAATTAAAGTTTTTATAATGGGCACCTTTTTTTTAGGAGAGAAAATAGACACAATATATATATATATATCAAAACAAAACCATGCTTAATAGATTAATGAAAGCAATGATACACAAGTTTTTATTTAAAGCTAGTTGGGCTAAACATATGTGTTGTTTTCCAGGAATACGTCATTTGGCAGTAAACATTTCCTGCAGGAACAATTATTCATGAATTGACTGATAAGAATGGTATGTCTTTTTTCTTGCAAACACGTTTTAGAATTGTTGAAAAGTATAAATATTAATAGTTGTAATTCTTTCAAAGTTGCATGAATTTACAATAAATTTATTCTGGTAATCAAGATTAAAGTGGTTAAATTTAAACAATTTCTTAATGCCAAATGTGAAAGAACTTCATTTAAAGGAGGCTCGTCTAAGTTCTAATTGAAAAGTAGCATCAATCATTAAAACTTAAATGCAACTGACACTACCTAGCTATAATCAGTTAAGGGTGTTTCATCTGTTTATTAATTAAAAAAAATATCCATGTTCATTTAAAAATTACTTTTTTAAAGATGTTTAGTCTTAAAGATACACAAGCAAGCAGAAGCAAATGTAATTATAATAATTTAATGAATTTTATTCTTTTTAATTTATTTTTATGTTATGGAACCTTGCTAAGAGTGAATGCTTTCATTAAATACAACTAAATTATTTGTCAAAATCTTTAAAGAGAAGAAAAACTACAGTCCTGATACAAACTGAAGTTTGTGGAACTTTCATGGCAACATGAATGAGCATCACTCAGCTTACTATGCAATTTGAATGAATTTACTATCCACTTAGATATTAATGTGTAGATTAATACAACTACTTTTAACATTTTAACCCATAAGACATTAAGTTTCCTTTTTTGTCTTTGAGATATAAGAAATTATTTTTGGATCTAATCAGCTAGATTGTGAAGATTTTGATGCATTTATGCTTTGTTTTGATTATACAAACATTTTATTCAGTATTTTACTTTAATTTTCTTGGTCTTCATTTATACATTTTCCAGTTCTAGAGTGATTTTACAAGTTAAATTTGTTTGCATATTTTAGCCATCAATTGATCCTGGTCAGCTTTTGAAAGCATTATCACCCCTCCTGTCTCCGACAGGAGGTATTCGTGGTGTAATGGAAACATCAAGAATTGTCAGGTTAATTTTTTTTTATCTCTTTGAAAATATTAGAAAATGCACAATCTTCTTTTTACTGTGATCTCCTTTATACTTAATTACCCCACAATTCCAGGTTTTCTTCTATTTCTTACAAACTGTCAGACATATTTAACTTATAAATACCTTTTATTTTTCAAATATATTAAGAAGTTGTGGAAATTGATAGAGGTATATCAATAGCAGACTTGGAAAGTGAGCAAATGTTTCTAGCTCTAAGAAGAAAATAAGTAGTGGTATTTTATAGTTTGTTTTGCATTGTCTTCTGCATCCCAACAGTTCAAGATTTTATTTTTAAAATGAAAATGTAATACTTCTAAACAACATTATATACTTTTTTTCTTGATTGATAATAAAGTAAATATTAATACAACAACAAATTTGAATTAGCTTAAAAGGGCTTAAGTTACTTGTTTCGTTCCAGTAAGTTTTAAATTATTTCAGTTGACTACAACAAAATATTAAGGTAAAGGAAATCTTGTACACTCTAAAAACATTTTGATTGTTAGATAATTTATCTTTCTGATTTAATTTTTCAGTCTTATGAGAGATGCATGCAAGATGGTCAGCAAATGTTTGTATGTCAATATCTTAAGGGCCACCCAATCAGAAGATTTGCTGCAAAAGTGAGTGTTAAGCTTTGTTTTGAGATTTATGGAAGAGGGGAAAAAATGTTAACTCTGCCACTAGTGTACATTTTTGTTTTCATAACTAAGTTTCAAACACTTGTCAGTATTATTATTTATGATTAGTGTTACATGGATTATTTTGCTACACTTAACACTTTCACTTAAACAGTAGAAAAGAGAAAGGATTCATGTGTTAATATTTAAAAAATATATATATTTCTTCTGTTCTATTTTACTCAGGTTTATCAACCTTGGTGGTTGGGACATTCTGAACAAATGGTTGCAACAAGCCAAAGATGATGAGAATAATGCACTTTTGGTGGAGCTGCTTCGGGTCTATAAAGACCTGCCTGTCACAGTAGATGACCTGAAAAAGGACAACACAGCTAGATTCATCAAAGGTCTAACCAAGCATAGTAATGAAAGTAAGTTGAAAATTACAGTGCTGCATATGTGAACTATTTAATTCAGTTGATTATAATGATGCTTTAAGATGTATTTAAACAAATACAAAAGTTTATTTTGGCACTTACTCAAGAGAGCATCGTATCTTGAAAAGAGCATATAATAATTTTACTTAGTAACTTGGGATGTGAAATGAGTACCACTTGATAAATGCAGTCCTGTATTAAAAACTGCATAGTAAATTCAAGCATGTAATGAATACCACTTAATAAATGAAGATCTGTTATAATTACCGTTGAGTAAATGCAGGTATATAATGGATACTGTTTATTAAAGTGGGCCTATAATGAAAACACTTAGTAAATGCTGATTTGTAACAAATATCGCTTAGTAACACAGGTCTACAGTGAATGCCACTTGATAAATGCAGACATAAAATGAATACCACTGAGTTATTACAGGCCTGCAATGATTACAGTTTAGTAAATGCAGGCCTATAATTATAATGAATACTATTTATTTTTAAATGCAGACCTACAATGAAAACTGCTTAGTAAAAACAAGCCTACAGTAAATGCCATTTAGTGAATGCAGGTCTAAATGTAGACCTATAATAAATATTGCTTAGTTAGTGCACATTTATAATGAACATCACTAAGCAAGTTGAATACCTGAAATAATTTCCAGAGTTTTTGTATTTTTATAGAAAGAATCTCTGATAGAGGTTATTGAATACTATTATTTGTTTATCTTAAAATATATTTCTCTGACAAAGCTTATAGAGATTAATAAGAATTTAAGTAAATTCTCACTTAATTTGTTAGTAAACCTGAAAAAACACGTGTTTCTCCTGTTTTACTAATCTGTGTATTTATTAAATATGGATATTTAAAAGTTTAAATGTAATCGAGGAAATTATTTACACCACATTCTTTATTTTTTACTATGAGTCTGTTAACATTTCTTTTCAGATGTAAAAACTTCATCAGCAGCTGTTGTAGACAGCTGGATGAAAAAGATAAAAGGAAAGAGCAGCTCAGAAAATGACAATGGTAAGATACTTTGAAATATTGATATTTTATTGTTTGCTCTGTGGTTGGAATTGCATGTCCTGTTAGTTTTTTACTGATTTCACAATCAAGAGCCTATAAAGAGATTTGTTTTTTGAGAAGGTAAATTGCCTGTGGGTAGGAAAAGAGAAAATATGTATGTATTTTGTGAGTTTCTGGGATTATTTTTGCCAAAACTGCAGCCACATTCCTTCTTTTTTTTTTTATTTAACTGCCAAGGGATCATGATTCTTAGTTTATTCCACTTGATATTCCAAACACTAAACCCACCACCTTAGACTAGAGAACAATTAAGCATCGTTCCTAAGTTTTTCATCCTGACTTGGTATGGAAACTATCTCAGCAAGAAGCTAGCATCCTATCTTCTGCATCACTGCCTGTTCTTGTGTACTGTTATTGATATGATGCTTTGTAACACTTGCAAGATACTTTGTAGCAATGCAAACAGGATATGATTATGAAAGTACAGTCGAACCCGGATAATTTGATGGCCTAGGGGTTTGCCAAAAAGTGTCGAGAAAAATGATGATCGAGATTACCAAAAACCAATGTGGCGGCAATATATTACAGTACTATAACATGCGCTTGAAATGTCTTTATGTACATGATGTACATTAATGAATGAGAATGTACATGCACATGTTTGGTGATTTTTTACACAGCAGGGTTGCCGCGATTTGTTTGATGACGCGATCAGCATGCTATAAAAATGTACATACATGTACATGTTTGCTAACAACAAAACGTTTATGTACACGCGGTTAATATGGTTTCTTTACAAAGTCTAAACTGCTTTGTTGCTGTTTGCCTTTAACATTCTACTTGAAAACAAATGCTTCAATATTACATATAACGTGCTTGAAATTTCTTTATGTACATGATGTGCGTTAATAAATGAGAATGGACATGGACATGTTTTTTATTTTTTTTACACGAGCATTGCCGCGATTTGTTTGACGCGATCAGCTTGTTATAAAATGTACATTGTTTGCTAACAACAAAAGGCTTTTGTGTACCTACTAACAGCAGAGATTTTACCAGAACTTGTATACAATAAAAACATACAAACCTTTCATTATATTCTCCAAC
Source organism: Sinotaia quadrata (assembly GCA_028829895.1). NCBI lineage: Eukaryota > Metazoa > Mollusca > Gastropoda > Architaenioglossa > Viviparidae > Sinotaia > Sinotaia quadrata. The sequence continues at coordinate 82,913,274 of CM054180.1, forward strand.
ATTGCAAACACAAGGATTGCTCACAAAATCAAAAAAACCTGTGGGGTGTACGTGTAGTTCATTTTTACAAAACGCTAACCAAGTACACTGTTATCAAAATTAAAGTTGCAAGTCATTTTGTGTGTGTGTGTGTATTTCGCTCACACTCAATCCAGAAGCCACAATAGACCTTTCATCTTCATGATGTTCTTGGTCTTGGTTTGCTTCTAAGGTGGAGGGCAGGAGGAATGGGGCGAAACAGGTCGCACTTATTAGGCTAGACGCACACCCTCAACCGCTATATACATCCCAAACTGAAAATAACTGATTTAACTTAAAGAAAATCTTGTAAAAATAATAACTAAAAAATAAGAAATCTATTATACACCCATCTAATGATTTACTCATTGTTTACACTGTGCCCCACTAATGCAGTAAAAGACAGGGGAAAGTGGTCACGTGACCACAAAATAAAAAGAATTAAAAACAAATAACACGCAATCTGAATAAACCAAATGCATTATATTGAAAATAAATCTTTTCCCTATTGAATGAACAACACTTAAGCATTGAATAATGCAGGCATAAATTCTTAAAGCTATTTTTCATGTTCACCCTCAACACCTTCAAAGATGAATGCTACCGTAGGCATATAGACACTGAAAATTCTTATTTATCGGTTAATAAATGAAAAAATATATGCCCCAAACTGAAAATAATTGATTTAACTTATCAACTAACAACCTCAAACAGAGTGATGCACGAGAATGGAAAGTGGTTCAATGTCGCCAAGTTGAACGCGACGATACTCCATACAATCCACCATTGTTATTGACAGTCTTTGGATGATTTCAGTATTTGACCACAGTTCTTTCAATGCAATTCAGTAGGTGTGCAGTATTTTTTGTCTCAAACAAACTATATAGACTTATAGATGAAGATCTTTTTTTATTTTTTGGTATCTTTTATGTTATCGGAATCACCATGAACGTAAGTTAAGAAAAATTAAGTTTAACTTTATCACACTTTATCTTGAAATTCCCGTGCATTATTTAATATGGAAATGAACCTTATTCTCTCCCCTACATGAAAACAGTAATTATTTTTAGATTACTGTACCATACGCCTACTGATGGACCGAGAAAGTGCATGTGTTAAGTGCTACCACTGGACAAGTTATAGCGGCTTGGTAAAAAAGTCGCTCAGTTGGTAACTTCTGAATAACTTCGTATTACTTTTTCACAATTATTTTATTAAAACAAAAGACACAAAAAGACAGAACAGAGAATAAACTTGTTGTATATATGGGCAAGTTAATGACAAAATTCACCATCGATATTGTTCACATTTCAACAGTCAGCATAATTAATAATTTTATAATTATATAACCTTAAATTAAATTTCATCAGTTCAGTTTATATATTCATTTTTGTTATCCACTAACTAAAGTTGAATGAATTTATTTAAATAATTAATCAAGTTGTTTATTGCTGAAGTTGGTAATGTGTTACACATTCTAGTGCTTCAAAAATAAATTGAGTTTGGTACATTTTAATATCTGATGATGTACATGAAGGACAGATATAAAAGGCCCATTCTTTATTCACGACTTTCACTACAAGTTTGAGTTAAGTTGTATGAATTTGTAAAAGAAACAAAAACAAATGAATGTCTAACTTAATAAGCAGTCTAATAATTGCCTATTAAGAGACTTTAATTCTTCTGCCTGCTTTATATGAAAATAACTTCAATCTATTAACAGTTTGCAAACATTATCACCTTTATTTGATGCTTCTTATGAAAGAAAGTAACATGTCCACAAATGTATATAAATTTGCTAAACAAAAGGCACATACAAATTAAGTTTTAATATACCTTTGAACTTTCTAAGGTGACTATCAGTTATCCCTGACAATCCAGCTATATATATTATAATTTAATAAATTCAAATCTTTTCACACAGATAAGTTAAAAAAGAAGAAAAAGAAGGACAAAGAGAGAGACAGGGAGAATGACAAAGACAAGGAAAAAGAAAGGAGTAAAGATAAGGACCGTCATCGAAGGGACGAAAAACGTTCCAAATCAAGTGATAAAAAAGACATTTCTAATAATAATAAAAAAGATTCCTCACACAGTGAGAGAAAAGACTCCAGTGAGAAAAGGCAATATTCTGGCTCTCTTGATGGAGTGCAAAAAGCTGTTGAAAGTGAAAATGGTGAAGTGCATTTACATAATTCCGAAGATAGACTTAATAGTTTAAGTAATAGTCATCAGGATATTTCTAAAATGGACATTTCAGTAAAAGAAGAGGAAGAGGATGATAAATCCAAACGAAAACATAAGACAGTGAGAGTGAAAACAAATAAATTTCGATCAGTATTTGAGGATGATGAACCCTTGCACCCGATTAAGAAAAAAACTCCGGATGAGTTAAAAGCTTCACTGCTGTTAGTCAGTAGCAAGCGAAACAGGTATTTCTCAACTATTAAATTCTCTCCTCTCTCTCAAATCATTCTGTCTTTTTTCTCTGTCACTGTTCTTTTTCTAACTCTGATTTCCTTTCTCTCCTTTGTATTCAGTTTATTTTTATTTTTATTTTTCCCTCTTCTTTCTCTATGAGAATAGTCCAGTAGTCAGTCAAGAGTATTGGTTTTGAAATGACAACTTCACCTCATTGGCAGTGTATAACATAATTTGATAGCACAGCTTGGTCATTTAATATCATTTAGCCACTGAAAGTACAGAAATTATTCCTTCTTATATTACATGAACATGCATACCCAGAGCCTCAAAATAAAATTAATTTGTACCTTTTTCTAATGCTAAATAAAAATAGCGTTCTTGTAAATTTAGACTTTTTACAGAAAGAATGGGTATTTTTTATCTTAATTTTTTTCACCACTGAATGATCATATGGGTTCCCATGCATTCAGGCTAGAAAAAATGCATGTCAAAAAGCATCTCTTCTTCATTATACTAATATTATTATACTTAGGTGTTATGGTTTTCCCTGTAGTGAAGCGGTTAAAGAGGAACCCCCAGAAAAATTGCCTCGCCTGATGCTGAAGATTTCTCCACCATCTTTGGTGCCAGATCCACCTCTTCAGTCTGCTGCTGGAACCAGCCCAAGCAATGTATCTCCAACTGAGATCACAAAGGGCAAGATCAAGATTATTCCACCTAGACGACGTGAGTGTGAGTGTAACATCAACTTTACCAAGATAACCACTAGAAATTTAGTTGAGATAATTAATAAAATATATCAGATGTTAGTGGTACAATATCTTTCTTGATTAATTTTCTTGCTTCTTTTTTAAAATTTGTAGTTCTTGTTGACTGTTAAATGTACCATTATGTTTTTATTTAACTCACATTGCTTGAGAGCTTATATTGAATAGTACATTGTAGCAGTATGATTATTAAAAAGTCACAAACCTTATTTAGTGAGACATTGGTATTTGATAACAGCACCTGCCCATGAGATTCATGAAAGCAATGTTTTCATGAATGAACTGGCTAAGTCTACTTACCAGCATGGTCCCATCAAACGGAGAAAGAAATCTACTGGCAGCAACAGTTTACCCTCAGCATTTAAACAGCCTCTGGCACCTACTACAGGAGATAAACAGCCACCGTCTTCTATTGTAGCATCGACTCCACCCTCCACACCAACAACTCCAACTACGCCATTAACACCAATATCTCCCACCGTTGTCACTGCTCAGAAATTGCCTTCTGTTCCATCTGTAAGTTGCAGTGTGGTATTTTTCTTTTCACATTTTAATCACTGATCCATCAAATAAGTCTTATACTGGTAATCAAGTGTGCTTTCAGTTTGGGTGAAGTTGTTATTCTATAAATTTGGGGGGGTGGGGGGTCATAAGTTGGCATCAGGAAGCTGAAATAATTCACTTATTTCTTATAGCAATGTATATGGACTAAATGGCATTTAAACAGTGAAGTTGTTTTCATGTCTGCAGTTTTATCGAGAAACTTTGGAATCGGTGGATGAGCCTCCAACCATGCAAGATGGGAATGGAAATTCACCCACCAAAAAAATGGAGACAGAGAATGGTGGACTTGATTCTGCACTCTCAGAAAATAATGATGACTTTCTTCTCCCCCCAGTAAAAGATGTGGAGATGAAAGAAGATGGGCAGAATGATGGGGGTGAGAATAATTTTTTATAGCAGTGATCTTTCAACTTCCTTTAAAGTGTATTTAAAGATATTGCTATTACAGTATTAGCTTTAAATATTCAAGTGGATTTGATATTGAAGCCTTGTTTATGTTTGCAGTGAACAGTTAAGACACAATATACATCACCCTACCTCAGCCCTATGCAGACATTCTTTTTTTTAGTTTTAAAATCAGTGCATTGATTTAATGACATACAAATCTAAATGATTAACCAGAAAATTCAGCAGGTAGTCCCAACTTTGATATTTTGCAAGAATAAGTAGCATTTATTGCACTTTATAATATATTACAAGTGCATTTACATAATGAAGAGGTATGTTTGCATACAATTTGTAAAATATACATTCTCAGAAAAGAGCTTGTGAATTTTTATCATTAATAAGAGTATGCCCTTCTGTTTTAATTTTAACTTTGCCATTTCATAAATAAAGATTTTTATTTTTTACAGTGTATCAAAAATGAGCATTTATTCATCTTGTAAATTGATGACGCCTAACTTGTATATCCAAATGATGATATTTCATAAAGTACTCTAGGTTCTCTCTTAGAATTTGCAAGTAACCTTATATAATGCTATTATGTAAACACATTATTTTACTCTGAATCTATACCTGCCTACCTTCCACTTTTAGCGGAAGAATCTCCCGCTTTTACCTCGAATCTCCCGCTCTTCCGCTTTCATTTTCATTTTCTTTTTTTTTTTCACGATCGGTTATGACAGGACGAAAAACTTGCCGTCCGTTCAATAGAGCTAACGGCGGCGTAACTCTAACTGCTTCTCTGTCATCTGCTATGAGCTCTTCAGCATACGAGTCCTTTTCTAACACTTCCGGAATCTTATTCGTCGGCCGTTATTAATTTTAGTTGACAAAACAGAATTTCGCTCGTGAAATAAACATTTTCTTTATATTTTTTATGTTGAGAAGTCAGAGTTTAGCGGGATAAGCAAATTCGGTTCATAACGTTTTTACTGCCCGTTCGACCGATAGACGAAGTTCGCTTTTTCAAAATGGCGGCCACGTAGCGATAGTACATGCACAACGCCATACCATTGTGACAATTACGAAATATTTACTTTAATAAATAACATTCAACTTACATGTAAGACAATCTTTGCAATTTTCTTCAGAATTATCCGTCCAAAACAAGCTACTTTGACGAATTTTATTGCAATGCTAGGAAAAAGATTGGCTTTTTCAATAACGGTAGGCCTGTTTGAAACCGCATTGAGGTTCAAATAATCATTTTTCTAGAATCCGTTGTAATTATTCTTATATAATATGTAAGGCTTCAAAATTTATTTTTAAAAAAAAGTGACACAAGTTTTAAAACAAAAAAATCATTGGCGATAAAGAAATGATCCTGAGTCAAATTTGTTTGAAAGTAATTTACGGAATTGTGAACATTTTGATTTAGTCGAATTTTTTATTTTTTAATCATTTCTGCTAAAAAAAACCATAAAAAAATATATATATGCCTATATATATATATATATGTATTTGTAAATTAGCCGTTGATATTTTGTGATTACGCAGTAGACACATTATAATAGAATTTTAGAAGGCATGATATTGATAATAAATACACATACATTGAAGACAAAAGAAATGCATAAAACATTAAAAATAATAATATTAATCATATCCAATTCTTAATTAACAAAGCATGCTTATTGAAGAATAATGTCTTTTTAATAACATTTTAAATGTTACAGGAAGACTTTCACTGTTTTTTCTCTAGTCTAATGGACGTGTAAATTTAGAAAAATATAGGTGTTATTATATATATATTATATATTTAAATCATTTATAAATTAAAATCTGAACCAGATATTCTAAAACTAATAACTGGTATTGCTTTCTCATAACAAAGACAACATATATTCCAAATTTTATTAATGTAGATTGATAAATATATATATATTTTTAATTTCTTTGCAATATTCTGGTTCTATTTAGTATTACTATTAGAAAATAAAAAGACTGTACACTGAGGATGTAAAGGGTAGTAATGTATAGTATATTTAATTCTGAGAGAGCTAAATGACTAAGAGCAGTCCAATGTAGTATGGATAGGGTATATTTATTTTAAAAAATAAACCACTTGAACACTTTTAAAGTTCTGTAGTCTTTATTTTACTTTAAATGTGTTTTATTCTCAAAATGACTTTTTTCCTCTGTTGAACTAAATGCTAAGACCCCATTTGAATAGTTGTAATTATTCCATGTCCCTGAAATTTGGTATACTAGTTAAGTACTAGTTTCTCATACATAAAATTAAAAGGTTGTGCATGGATGAAAGCCTATATGCTTTAGGTTTAAGTAAATTTTATTTTTTTAAATTCTACATGTTCTCCCAAAATATATATTTTAGATGGGTACAATAAAAAAAAATCATAACTTTTTTCTTAAAATTTTTCACTAGGCATATGTTACTTTTTGTGGCTTGTACATTAGATAATAAAAAAAAATATATATATAAATATATATTTTTTTAAAAATCCATTTATGAAATATTTAATGAATTTCTGTAAAAGTTAAAATCATGATGCGGTACTTCAATGGCCCATTATTCTGAAATGTGAAGATCCTTCTTCAAATGAAGTCTAAAGAAATATCTTGGCCAGTGTATTTCTAAATAAAACTCCCTAACACTTGGTGTGCTTGACAAAAATTCATCTAAAATAAACAGTGGAATGGAGACTAGACAAAATGTAGACAAATTGTTGTGCTTTGCATAAATCATTACATTATTGGTAAGTTTATTTACAAATATTAACATTATTTTTTTTATTTTGCATTTATTTTATATTATTGGTATTTCTATTAAAAAGCCAGACTCCGCATAAAATCTTCTGGTTTCCATTCAAAATCTTCTGGTTTTGGACCAGTGATCTTCTGGTTTCCTAAGGTGGGGGGTAGGCAGGTCTGTGAATCAGATTTGAAAAATTGGTTGGGACTACCTAAATTCAGTGTTATTTAAAATCACAATAAAGAAATTAAGAAAAGCAAATACTTGCAAGCAGTGGGGTCAAAGCATGTCCACATGAGAACAGATAGCATAGTCTTTGATTTGACGGGTAATTATAAAATTATACATTAAAAAAACCAGTAATCATTCTTCACTATGACCATGTGAAAATTAGATAATAATGCTCCGAGTATAGAAAGATATACCATGAAAATTATGCACTAATCTCAACAGCAGGGCTGGGCTCAGCCATCATTTTTCACCACTGAATGATCATATTTTCATACAGAAAAAATATAATCTGTGGTGGTATTTTTTTTCCACTTTCCCTCTAAATAGTTTATTTTATGTAATAAATGAATGTATACCTAAATGGCTGACTGAGCAATGAGTTGATAAATAAAATCATAGCATCTGAACTATAGAGAACCAAGCCATGTAAAGCAGTGACTTTGATTCGCACCAGACTGTTTGCAGAATGAAAAGAATATTTTTCTTTGTTTTAAATCAGCCAGTGTTTGTGACACTGCAAAACTAGAGTAATAATGCTTTATTACCTAATACATAAATATTGCATTGATTTTAAATGACTAATTGTCTACAACATAACCTAGCACATTTGAGTATTTTGAAAGACAGGCATTAACATTTTTGTAGCAACTTATTTTATACTTATTTTACCGAACTGTTCAGCAGTCAGCATGTATACTGAGTAAACCACCAACTAAAAAACCAGGTTTATGCATGTGGGAAGTTAAGACTTAGCATTTTAAACATTGTTTTTGCACCTTATTTGCATTTTATTTTTGGGTTTACATATTTAGTGATAACAGATTTAGAAACATAGGATTCACTCTCCAGTGATTTTCAGTTTACAGTTTTTAAAACTGGATTATTGCCATTGTAAACACAATTTTTGTTTGGTTTCATTCTTTTTCGTACTGGTTCATCTCACCTATGGCTATATGAGTTTTCTCTTATTTTGAGACAGACAGTAATGAAATGTGCAGCCGTTTGTCCATCAAACAATGTATTTTTCCAACTTTGCTTTCAGCAATATCTGAGACTCAACATAAAACTGTCATGCAAAATAAGTAATATGCAATTTTGCTTTCTTTTGTTATCATACTCACTTTCCTACACATTTTCTTGGATTTTCTTACTGTTTCAGTCAGTGTAGTAGAAGTGGCTGTAACTACTAGTGAACGAGAGAAAGTAGTAGAAGAGAAGGACAGCAGCATGTCCTCAGAAGATAGAGAAAAGAGTGATGCTGACCAGAGAGGTGTGACTGCAGCAAAGAAAACTAAAAAAAAAGTTTCCTGGGTAGAAGATATAAACTTGAAGCAAATTTTCTACTTTGAATTAGATGAGACAGAAAGGGGTAAGAGTTTAAATCTTGTTCTGTTTAGATTTCAACTAAGAGTAGATTTGCAGTTGATTTTATTATCATAAAATTATATTATAATTAAAATTATATTATATAAATTTACAGCAATAAAGGTCATATTTATAGCTTAAAATGTTTGAAATTCCAGTTTGGGAAATGAAGCTTTAAAGTGATTTTTTTCTAAATAGGTTTTTCATGATTCTTATCAGATGAGCATATACAGGTTTCTATATGCATACTATGTGCCAGAATCTATGGGGACCCACAGGTACTCCCCGGGAAGATAAAAGTTTGAAGGATTGATATTTGCTTCATAAAGTTTTAAAACAAAACCTATTATTTTGATGAAAAATCTGTCATTCTGTTATGGATGACGATAAACGCACTTTATAAAATTAAAATATATTTTCCTTTATGGACTTTGCCAAACATTAAGATCTTGACATCTTTGGAAACATGGACTTGTGACATCATAAAAAAGTGGGACAGCAGCAATGCTAGCCAAATAGGCACAAGAGTGTGCTATGGTGAATCACCAGAGATATCTTGAATCAACTATCAAAAAGGTCTCACTTCTCATCAGCTCAAGTCATTGAAACAGAAAGTGAACATGACTCTGGATGCATGCACACTTAAACACCCTGCATTGACATGAATGTGTAGGTCAATTTCAGTGGAAGCAAATGATATCGGGAGATTTATCTAGTCTAACAATAATCACGATTAACCTCTCTAATTAGATTATAATATTTGAATGCTTAGCAAATAGATTTACTACATAGAATATAGGTGAACAAAAGCTTTCTAACTTTCATTTTATAAACATTTGTATTTCTAATTTAGTAAATATTAGAAATATTAACTTGAAAAATAACTTGTAGTTTTTAAAAGCTCCATATTATTGCAGTAATTTTATTGGCTGTTCTTTTATTAATAGTAGTAAAGTAATAGTAATATTTTAAATTTCAGTTTGCACATAGGCAAGCATAGTTGTGCTATGGTAGTAGTAACATTTATTTTTAAATCTTAAAATTATTTTCGATGTTTAAGGTTAGCAATATAGTACTGTAATTTTTAAAAATTATTATTTGACTTTTGCATTGTTTTTATTTAGGCCTTGCACTATTGCACACTTAATAAATGAAAGTGTAAACATGTTTTTAGGCTTATATATTCACTTTATGATGGTGGTCTGAAACCTACTTTTCCACATTCGCGACATATATCTGCACCTGAAAAAATTTAACAAAGAAATTAAATTAAAAAATATAAAAATAATGCAAAGTTACTAACTAAACACATAAATGAAGTAATAAAACAAAAAATTATAATACCAAAAAGAGAAAAGAAAATGTGATACCTAATAATACTCTTTTCCTTTATATAAGGATGTGGAATTTGCTGTTGCCTATCTCAAATATGTTTCTGGTGAATGTTTCTGGTGAATTATTATCGTATGTATAAATAATTTAATGTAAAACATTTTAAAATTGCCCTATGATTATAAATGAAATTCTTGTGAAAGTATTGGATTTAATTATTATTACTTCTCATTTAGTGTTATTAAAATTGAGTACCAAACTCGATACATTTGTTTCTAATAACTTTTTGAAAATGAGTAAAATGAATATAATAGAAACTAAAAGATGTTTTATCTTTGTGTATATGTGTGTTGTATGATAAATGTGCTGGAGAAACCTGCTTTATTTCAACAAACATAAAAATTCAAATGTGTTGTGTTAACTTTTAATTTTTAAGTTAATCACATTGTTGCTGGATGAGTTTTGAGGTCAACATAACTAATCATTTTGACGAAGTGTTCAATTAATCTGGTTTATAAAGGTAACAGTTACTGGACAAAAACTATAAATTTATATCTAGATATAGTAATTATGATCTACTTACTGTAAGTGGAGGGTGGGTGTTGTCTTTTTAATGATATTTTACTGACTTTCAGCTTCAAAAGAGATATATTCGATTATATTAAACACTGCTTTCCTTTCAGTCATAGTTTTGCTACAAATCTCATTTCTTAAGCAAGGTAATTGTGAAAATATGTGTTCAATTCTTTTAATTTATTACTTCAGAGTACAGAATTTGAGGTCGCTATCCTTAAAATTCTTTTATTTTTATCAAAGACTCCAATTTTAATTTTCTGTTTTATGGAAATGCATATACAATATGTTTACAATTCACAGTGGCACAATATTTCACAGTTTCTTGAAAATGATTACATAATGTTCTGCGAGTTGAAAACCACTCTAAAGAAATGACATAAACAATGAAGGCAAGGTTTCACTTAGGGTAGTGTTATCACCCTTTTGATGTGCACAAGAGATCAGAATTATTTATTTAGACTTTCTAAAAGATCATATCATGCATTTTGCATGTTATTGAGCTGTCGAACAAAAACAGCCTGAGTAGCTGGTTTCTTTTTCTATTTTCTTTTAACAGAGAATGTGAACAGACCCAAAACATTCAATGAGTTGAAGAAACAAGAGATGCTTCAAGAAGGAAGAGTAAGTTTTACTTGGAATGGAATGATGGATAGTTGTGTGTGTTTTAAAAACAGCAGATTACTCCCTTTAAGGCCACATTACTATATGCCAAAAAAGAAGGAAAAACTTTAGTTATTGACCTAGAATCTTCAAATTTGGAATATAAACCTTTGATATAAGAAAGTAATATCAGTTGTTAGTTTTAAAATATCCTGTTTAGTTTCTATTTTATTAATTTCTTTTAATGAACAAAAAATTCGTATTATTTGAAACTTCGTTAAAAATTCATAAAATATTTACTTTATAAGTACAAATTTTGAAATAAGGTTTTTTCTTATTTAGAACTTAATGAAAATTATTTATTGCTGGAAAAAAATTAAAATTTTTTTTAAGTTTTGAATTTTTGGCTAATATACCCATCCTAAAAAATAATTAATTACAGAAATTTTAAATTTCAAAAAAGTCCACCTGTCATTTAAATGGGCAGTACTAGGATTCTGCGCCAAAATTTACTTATCCCATTTATCCCATTTGATTTCTAACCATAAATAAATATCAAAAGAAAATGTTTACTTCACAAGTGAAATTGTGTTTTGTCACCTTTGATTAATAATGGCAGATGGCATAAGTGCTCGGCAATGATGTGTCTCTGCCAATTAAATCTAACCTTTTACATGTTTTGCATAAAATCTAAATAAATTGGGGCATTAGGTGTGGTGAAGGTTTCTAAAGAAATCAGTTTCTAAAACTGGTTTCAGACTATTTTAATGATTATAATGCTGTGGAGGTAATCCTCTCTGTTCCCGTGTGCCATGTTCCTTTCTACAATACAAATGATGGCAGCAGTTGTGAGTCAACTTTTGCATTTTCATCAATTTTTGGCTTAGGAAATATATTTTTCAACACAGATGGGTTCAAAAAACATCTTTAACATAAAAAAGTACATTTCCCAAATTTAGAAAATATAAAATCCTGAAAGAGAAGACATTAAACAATGCAAATATACAGTAATCTCAAAAGTGAACAAAAATAAGAAAAAATGTTTGTGCTTTGTATAAGTTGGATGAATTACTACTTCTGTGTGTAGAGGCCCCACTAATGTAAATGATGCAAAGGAGAATGGTTATTTTTATGTAAAAGTGTTGTCTAAATTTTTTTTTTGGGGGGAGGGGAGGGGTGGGGTCTGTCATATTTACTTGGAAATTTTCTTTGAATTAAAAAAGTGGTTTGATTGTATCAATCCAGATATATAAGCAACATTAAATACTGTAATTACAGTTTGATTATATAAAGTGTTCTATAGGTAGTAAGTATTCTTTCAAGAGAATGAGATGATCAACTAATATGCACCTGCTCTGATTTCTGTTTTATTGATTTAAAATTACAGGTTGTATTTTTGTTTCCAAAGACTTTATAATGTTGTGCTAACAATTTTTTTTCCTAATCACTTTTTATACACTGTTGCAATTAGTCTCCTGTGTGGAAATGCAACATTTACTTGGTTCTTAATGAAGAAGGATCAATGAGAGGGCAGGGGAGTGTTTTGTTTTAAACTTTCCTAACATTGAATGGATTGTTCTCTGTGCATATGTGTCTGGTGCTAAATCGTATAATGGTATGTCTAATCTTGTTTCTTTTATAACTGAAGTTATTTTTCTTTTCACAGGCTATGGAAAGTGCTAAGCGCTTAATCAATGACAACATGGTGGAAGTGTTGCCAGTAAGTATCATTTAAAACATCTGATAACATTCAGCCTGAGAGTCTTTTATCCAGTGCAGCCATTTGTAAGTATAACAACATTCATTCTCATCCAGCACAGTCTCTTGTAAAGCAGTAAAATATGCTTCCGGTCAGATATTCATACTGTAAAGTATCAGAACATTTTTCACTCACCACAGCCTGTTGTAACACAGTTTGCTCAGTCAAATATTAATATTTAATATTATTAATATTAATATCGTGAAGTAGCCGACACTTTTCATCCACCACACCCTATTGCAACACAGTAAAAAGTTCAAATTTGTCATACATTCATAATGTGAAGTAATATAACTTTTACTTAATCCTTTTATAGTGTTCTTACATATATTAACATGTTGTTCACCTAGAATTGTCTTCATATTTGTAGCTTTTAAACTTTCTGATCTGTTTTTATCATGCTATTTTTGTCTGCAGTGGCGACGTCCTCCTTTGATTGACAGCATTCAGATGTCAGTTGAAGCTGGTTGCAACAGTAAAGAGCGAGCCATCCAGCAGCAAAGAGAATCGAGTGTTCTCCAAGCTTTGTTCTTTACAAAAGACATGTAAGTTCGCTAGATGTTCTCCCCTTTTATTCACTTGCTTCTTTTCCTTCTTTTTCCCATAATTTTTTACTTTCTTGAAGTTGAGTATTTCTGAAGAAGCTTGTTAGAACATTACTAATCATTGGGTCATTTTATATTATGCAATTACTGTATTCTTTTCTAAAGTCAAAACTTTGATCTTTGTTGTATTATATTATTGCAAAAGTATTTAGCAGTGATTAGACAATTTTGGTTTGGTTTTGATTTTTACTCATTTTTATACTTGACAGTCACTCTGTATTCTGACATTAAGTTTACAAGTAGAATCTTAGCTGAAAGTTCTGACAGCGCTTCTTCTATTATTCTCTAATTTGCATTCTGTCATGATACTTAAAGCTCCACATCTGTTAATACAAGTTGCAGTTTTAAGTCAATGACTTCACATATTTATTACATTTTCTTTATTTACCAATTTTATTAACTGATTTACAAAGCTCTTTTAATTAATTTTCACGTGTTGGGATTTTTCTGCTTGTTGAGGATGTATAGCAATTGTAGTAATGCATCAATAATATAGGAATCTGGTCTCATAATTTTTGTTTATTTTATAATTATGACTGGAAGTGAGATGATTCCTTGTACACTTCTCAACACATTTTGAGCCTCCATATAGCCAATGATAGCCAAATCCCCACATTACATCTTACAAGAATTAATAGCATATACTCTACATAACTACATAACTTTTTATTGTTGGAAAGTACTTGTTCAGTTCAAGCTTTATTTTTACAAATTGCTAGCTTAAGAAAAAATATCGGAGACTATTTTCGAAATACAATAAGTTAAACATAGTTCTTATTCTGGATCACCTGATCATCTTTTATTAATTAGATTGTGTTTTGCATAATTAAAGATATCCTTTAAAGCTTTGGTTATTTTTTAAATTATTATTTAAAGAAAAAAATTTACTTTTTCAAAGGCAGAAATGAAATTTAAAAGTTATCAAGTGCAGTAATCATGAATTGTATTTATTTCTGTTTCAGGCTCCCAGATAGTCCAATAGAACCAGACCTGGAAACTGTGGAACCTACAGACACCAAAATCATCCCTCTAGAAGATGTGAGTTGACATGATCCTTATTTTATTTTAATATTCTTTTCAGGAAGTTGTCTGATCAATTACAAGATCCTTCCTCCTAATTTCTAGCAGTAAACTGCTTGGTAATAATTTGAAGCATTTTTTAAAAAAAAGACCAGTGAGACCACAAAATGAGTCCTAAGTCTTTTTTTTTTTCTCTCTTTTTTTTTTTTTGGCGGGGAGTGGGGGGGAATTCGAAATATTGATATCAGCCAAATGCTTTTTAATGGTGCAAGATGCAAGAAGATTGGATAACTAGCCAGTGAGCAATGGCAAAGATAAGGCAGTTGTTCCTCAGATTTTCATTTTGAGAAAAATACCCCAAAAATGTGGTTGGCTACATTAATTTTCCTTAACAATCATAGGAATATCATGTTTGGTACAAACAGACATTATAACACAAGTAAATATTTGATTTCAAAGTTTTATTGTAGTATTTCTATTAAAAATGTACAAGGAAACTTGCATACATTGATAAAAATATGATACACCTTTTAGAGACAAAAGTCTAATACAAATGATCAAATTTACATTGTTACACATTGTCAATGACAGAAAAAATAAATAACCTCTAGAATTGTTAATTAGCTTGATTTTCTGGATATTTTATTTAGCTAAATTAATGGACATAAATGTATCCACTGTAATTCTATCTTCATCATCATCAGATTATGTGTGGCATTGTATTCACCAGCAGAGAAACAGTGTCAAATGTCACATGACTAGTCTTGACAGTCACTGCATCAGCAAGGGCGAACCCACCCTAGTGTTGCATTGTTTACATCCATCACTTATTTTCCTAGTTTTCACTGGACGATTATTATCAAGTTATTCAATGAAATGCACACAAATCTAAACACTAGAGGGTCAGAATTTTCCACTGATTAAATAGGAAAGCCATTTCAGAGCAAAAGAGAAACAGATTCCAAAACTTATACATTTTGACCCCTTTCAAAAGGAAAACAGCATGATTGTGACTTTCAAAATGTTTTTATTTTAATATTTAGGTGGTTAGACAGTTGAAATGTTTTTAAATTCTTACAAAATAGGCATTAAACTTTCCAAATTACAGGCAATCTTAAAATCAATCTTATTAATCCCTCTTGTCAGTTTTTGTTGCTAGTGGGAATTGAGGTCAAATTACAAGCAAATCATTTTCTGATGGTGGGTCACATATATTTAAATTGTCCATGACAACAAAGGGAGCTAATATGCTATGAGGTGCACGGTAAATACCTCTCTGAGTTATAAAAGGAAATAAGGGTGTGATTTTTAATATTATTGCCCATTATGATTGAGTTATTGTTCTTTAGAAAGAGTTATTTAATTTGGAATTGTCCTAAAAATGGAGCTAACACTTTTTGATGTGCAAGGTTGGGACTGGTCTATCTTTGCAAAAATGAAAAGAAAAAAGAAATTTGTTATTGTGCACAAAGTTAATTACAGTAGTGTCACATCTCAAACGATGATTATGTACGAATGACAGTGTTTAAAATGAAAATTGTATATAGTCAGAATGAAGATGAATATTATTACACTGCTTTTGATGAACTATGAGACAATGTACATTGTCGCGGTACATTTACATGCTGCAATGATAGTCTTCCTCTTTCTGACATCGCTGCTGGGATATCCTCAAATTTTAAATTTCAAATGATATGGGTGCATCAGCCTCACAACAGTATGGCAGAGGGAGAACGTAGCTATAAAGAAAACATATATAATATATTTTGCTCACCATATCGCACAGGATGCCTCATATATTGTAATAATTATACTGCAGAAAATTGTACTATATTGTTTACAATCTTTTTGAATTGTTTGTCAATTAATCTTTGATCATCTATTCACTTAGACAGGAAATATACGGAACAGCAGTATAATCATTAGTTATTGGTTTTTTCATAAAAATAGGAATAGAGCAAGAAGTATTGATTGATAGATGCAGTTGAATTGTAACTAATTAAAAATGACTGAAACAGAATGTTGTCTTGTAATTGGTTATATCTGTGTAATGATTAATAGAAAAAATATGTGACCACAAAGTGATTGGCTCTTCAAAAATCTAATCCGAGGTCTAAGAAGGAAAAATGGACTTTTAGCAAAATGGTCATAAAAGAATAGTTAATCATTTAAGTTATCAGATATTTTTTCCAGTGATTATCTATATTGACTGTGCAAATGATTGTCTAAGGTAATAACTTGACCCAATACAGAGAGAATAAATAAAGTAAGAACATTATTGTACATGTAAAATCTCAACAAAGTTTTAAGTCAAGAGGTGTGCAAAGCATAATTAAATCTGTGGATGTTTGGAAAGTTTCTTTGTTGTGTAAGTTGTATTTCTATATTTCTCTGTTTAATATAGGAGACATCTTCAGGTGAGGAGTATGAGCATACATATAATGTGAATGTGGTGGACCCAAGCAATATGCCTTATGACCCTGCATTTGACATTTCACAGCAGACTTATGCTGGTGGAGCAACGGGGGCGATACAGTTACCTGCAGACATTAACAATATTTTAGCATCTATCCAGCAACAAAGTATTGCCACAGGTGGCCAGTCCTTGCAAGCAAATAGTGCAGTAATGGCCAATGTACAGAACATTCTTGCCTCCATTATGGTGAGCTTTGGGCCTTTTAAAATCAAGATAAAGAATGCTGTGATTTTTGTTTTAAAGTCATCAAGATTCTTAAACTTTAGTTTGTAACCAAACGCAATGATTATGGCATTTGTACCGACTCATTAAAACATGTTTCTTGCTATAAAACAGCATAATAAAGTTATCTTCTTGGTTTTTAATAATGATGGAACATAACTGTTGTTAGATAAGATAAAAGGGTGAAGATGAAAATAAATACAGCTTACATTTTGTTTTTGTTTTCAACACAGCATGGTGGGCCAGGAACAAACTCTGATGAGTTAATCAACAAACTTCGAGTAGCTCTGGAACCATTAAAAAATCAAATTGCTGGTAAGTAGTGCTTTTTTGTCTGTCCTTGAAAAGTCCTTGAAAATCTCTTGAATTTGATTACAGACTCTTATAATTAGTTGAGAAATCCTTTATTTGTATTTTAAAAGTAATACCCCACTCCTTTCTTTTTCCATCAGTTTGCATAAACATATTTATTTTAAATAAAATGCTGCAAAAACATTTGCAGATCATTGCTGAGTTTTCAATACTTTTGCATTCACTTTGGTTGTTTCCGGTATTTCATTCAAAGGCCCGAGATGGGATATTGAGAATTCCAGTTTGTAGCACTATGGACATTTGAAAACTATATAACTAATTTATAACATAATTATTTTCAAATACACAATAGGATTTCTTCTCAAGAATAGTGTCATTTTGAATTTTGTCATTAGATTTCTTTTTTTCTTTTTTTTTTTTTTTTTGGGGGGGGAGAACTTTACATATGAACAAAAAGAAAATGGCTGTCGATCAACTTAAAAAGAAATTCACATATTACTAAACTAAATAAAGAATTTATAAAAAGCAATTAAATGAAGAAATAGACTGTCATATCGTGATGAATCAGCATGGGTCAAGATAATGGTTGTTTTAGATCTGAATTTGTCAGTAAATATGAAGCAGTTGATGATCTTTAAAGACTGTATAATGACAGCTGTGAATTTCAGGTTTTGAAACCATTGTAGATTTCAGATTTAATTTAATGTAAGGTGAGATAATATATTCTTTTCTGTTCATGATGCATATTTGTTTGAAGCACTTTGTATACCAAAATGTGTTGAAAAATAAGGTTGAAAATGGGAAATCATGCAAGCATGTTTTAGGGTTTTTGAGTTTGAAAATACGTCTTTCGAAATAAATCTTTTTGAGCAGATTGTTGCATTATTAAATATTAGAAAATGTTCATTGAACATTTTTTAAACTGTAAACGAATTTCAAATAAAGAATTATTTTTGCCTTTGTACTGATTCGCTGTTCTTTCAACTTGAGTTAATCACAAACAATTGCTGCATTTGTCATAATAAATTTTAAATTTTCACAAAACTTCATGATGGATAAGAAATACTAATTCATTAAAATCTTGTGTTCTGTTCATTTACATACTCTTACAATAGCTGCAAATGTGTAAAATACAAAATTATATGCATACGATAAGCATTGTAAGCAAGTGTAGGCACGTAAAATTGACCTAAATTATTTTTCTCTTTTATTTTCAACAGTCATTTTATTTTTATAACTTTTCAAAGTAGTTTTTGCCAAATAAACTTATATATTCATATTTATATCCACTCACTTATAAAAAAGGGAGAAAGTTTTATGAGTTCAACTTTAAAGAAAATAGTTATTTCATTTTAAAGTTGGTATGTGTGTTGGTTTTTTGTTGCAATCTAGCACTACAAACAAAAATTCAGTGTGCTAGAGTTTAATGCATAGCACTTTGTGTGTGTGTGTGTGTGTGTGTGTGTGTGCGTTTAAATTTGCTTATACTATCTTAATTTCTTTGTGGCAAAAACATAATGTCATAATTGTGTATTTTCGAACTTAGTGCACCTTCTGATGGACTTTGAACATCATAATAGGCAGTTCTTAAAAAATCCTTTAATTCTTTTTCTAAATTGCCAGCGAAACCTGACTACTGAATTTCTTATTATGTTTCCTTTCTTTTGTTGAAGGAAGCAGTATTAGATTAGATTAAATTGTTCTTGTTTACAGTGATTAAAGCATTGTGCTTGTTATGAAATGGTAAAATAAATATTGTTTAGTTTTTCCATGCATCACTCAGCTCAACATATCCAGTGGTTATTTGCAGGTCCCATGCAGGTCATGAACCCCCAGGACCCCAATGGTCCAGGACATTTCCGACCTCAGGGCCCCACCAGACATGGGCTTCTTGGCAATGCACCACCCGGCTACAACCACATGCTTGGGGGACCACGGTTACAATTCCCACAACAAGGTCAATGTTATAATTGTTTCGTGATAATTTACATTTTATTAAAATATTAAAAATATGAACACTGTGTGTTGTGTATTCAAGATGTTATTGACATGGGATAATAATAGCTAAGACCTTCAAATACTTAATTAGATTTTGGACTGAAACAGCAGAATTTATTAGTTTTACTAAATCCACAATTTTAGAAATGGGGCATTACGTGTAAGAAAGCATTGCTTGAGGGTATAATCTGAAATCCCTGTAACATTCCATAGTCCTATAATTATCAACTTTTGCTCTGATTCAGACTGTTAGTAGAAGTGCTGTTCATACACTATAATTTTGCAACATAGAAATGGTAATAATAATCAGTTTTCAGTGCATATTGTGAACATTTTGCTATGAATGTCAAAGTTAGAGTTGTTACCATTTCCTGGCTGTTGCAGGACCTCCTACAATGGGCGCCATGGAGGGAGAAGGCTGGAACATGGGTATGCACCCAGACATGGGCATGCTTGCAGGACCTCCAGGGCCAGGGTTTCATCCCATGCAAGGACCAATGCAGGGACCCATGCAAGGACCAATGCAGGGACCTATGCAAGGACCCATGCAGGGACCCATGCTTGGCGGTCCCAATCCTAACATGGGAGGTAATGGACCCGTCATGCCTGGGCCTAGAGGACCTATGATTCGGAACCCAAGACGTAAGTTTGCTGTGATATTAAAACCTTATTTTCAAGTTCACCATCTCTAGTGTACACATTTGCATTTGCGGCCTTGGTCTTTGCATTTTTGCTTGTTTGCTGCCAAGATGGTAGCAGTTTAATTATTTACCATCAAACTTGGTACTTAGCCTCATATTGATCCCATTTACCCACTTCCTCACGTCTCCTGATCCCATAACTCTTACAGTGCGAATGCCTCAAAGAAATGCTTCTTCATTACAAGAACTAGTAATCAACATTTCTAATCATTCATTCTTTTTACTGTAGTTGTGGAGTCGGTCAAAAAGTTTCTGACTTCAGCTGTTGTCTATTACTAATGTCATGTGGTATAAAATTATATACTTATATGGAGTTATATGTATGGTTATTGTTTAGGTGAAAATAATTGAAGATTTGGCTTTCATAGATTTCAATTTTAAGGCCATAAACTGCACAAGCTTGGGGGGGGGGGGGGGGGGGATTTTTTTAACTTTTAAAATTATTATATATTTGCCTTGCTCATTTATTGTCTTCTCTTTCAGGATTTTATATTTTCTTAAGGTACAAAATGCATTTTTTTAGTTTAATAAATATGTTTTCTGAACCTAACTTTGTGTTGAAAAATTTATTTCCCAAGCCGAAAATCGCCAAAAATGCAATAATTTGACTCCCGATTGCCACCAATATTTGTATTGTAGAAGAAAGAAACATGGCTCACAGAAACAAACAGGATTACCTCTCTTGTATTATAATCATTAGAATACTGTCTCAAACCAGTTTTACACACCGGTTTCTTGAGAAACACCTCACCTAAAGGCCTGATTTGATTGGATTTTATGCAAAGCATGTAAAAGACTCAATTAGTTGAGACAGTTGATTGCTAAGAGCTCCTCAGCATACAGGTCCTTTTCTATCACTTTCAGAATTTTATTTTGTCAGTCACCATTGATTTTAGTTGACAAAATACATTTTTGATTGCAAAATAAACATTTTCTTTAAATATTTATTTATGTTTAGAAGTCAAAGCATGATTGGATAAGTAAAATTTGGTGCGTGTTTCTACTGCCTGTTCAACCAATAGATGAAGTTCACATTTTCAAAATTGAACAGTTACAAAATATTTACTTTAATAAATCATATCCACTTACATGCACAATATTTGTAATATTCTTCAGAAATTATTGGTCTGAAACAAACTACTTTGACAAATTATATTGCAATGCTAGAAAAAGATCAGCCTCTTAAAATAACTGTATATTTGAAACTGCATAGCAAAAAGTCATCAGTGATCCAGAGTCAAAACTGTACTGATTGTCATTAACAGACTTCTGAACATTCACACAAATTTTTAATTTTATTAATTTCTTCTACAAATTTTAAAAATACATAAAAGAGGCAATGTATATGCATTTGTAAATTAACAGTCACTTTTTTATGATTACTCAGTGCACAGATTATAATGATTAAGAAAAGTCTTATAACAAAAATATTCAGGTGGTGTGATAATAGAAGGCATAAAGTAATAATACATATGCATGCATGAAGGCAAAGAAATGCATAAAACATTTTTTTAAAATAACATAACAGTTCTTAATTAACAAAGCATGCTTATGGGAGAATAATGTCTTTTTAATAAAACTTTTTTTTACAGTAAGATTTTCACTGCTTTTCTCTAATCTAATGGACATGACTAAATTTATGGAAAATAGGTGTTTTATATAAATATAAATAATTTATAAGATAAAATCTGTACAAGATATTCTAAAATTAATAACTGATATTGCTTTCCCATAACAAGGACAACATATATTCCAAATTTTAGAAATGTAGATTGATAAATATATATATTTTCTCCTTTGCAGTATTCTGGATGTATAGAAAAATTTTTAAATGGTATAGTGAGATTGTAGAAGGCAGAATATTTAATTCAAAATTTATTTAACTCTTTACTGGGCGGAGCACCCAAAACCACCATAACATCGTATCGGGCAAAACGCCCAAACGCTTCCGCATCAACCGGTGCTCTTTTCTTCTCATATCGTTCGAGAAATTGTGAGAGTTCCAGTGTCTACAGGAAGTATGATGTTTGTACGATTTCAGTGCCATTTTGAAACATTTTCTCCTTGCTTCGTTCATTTTTTCATAAAGTTTTCTTTGTTTTTCGCATTTGGTGTTTCAAATGGATTTCTTAGAATCATTGAGCGATTGTGAGAAGTTTAATGGATTCAATTTATCGGATAATGAGGTAAGAGAAGTTGATTTTGAATCGGACGATAGGATTAGAAGTGACAGTGTCAGTAGCATGCACGTATAGCATCTTTCAAATTTTGGAGGACAGTGCATTAGATTCTGATATCGAAGAGAAGTAGGGGGGGAGGGGTATCTGGAGATGCACATGGTTGGAATAGTAGCACTGAACTTTAGCACTGAATATATCGGAATTTATAACAGAAATGGGGCCGAATGTGACTGTAACTAATGATAGTACTCAGCTGGCTTTCTTCTACCAGTTTTTCAAAGAAGAAACATTTGACAAGATAGCGGAATAAACGAACGAGTACGCATGCCACTGAAATTAAGGCTTATTTTGGACATGATTTCACAACCTGCAAAAAAAGATGTATTGATCATCTGATGACATATTAGTGTTCCTGGCATCAACAAAGTGTGTGTACATAGTGTTTGTAGCTGACAATAACTGGATAATATTTTTTTTGTGTAAAAATATATTTTCGTGCGTGGATTCAAAATTTAACACCTGAAAGTATACTTCAATTGAGGATATTAATAAAGCTGCTTTCATTTTGAATTTATTTCATTGAAATATATGCACTAATACCTAAGATATGATGTTTTAACTAACGTAACCCTAAATCTCACGAAATCCTGAAAATTCTTGCCTGCACAGAGATAAAAAAAGGAAAATGCCTGCCCGGTAAAGAGTTAATATAATAATATTTATTTAAATTGAATTGGTTCTTAAAAGAGATTGCTTCTGGTAAGCTTCATTGCTTCTCTCAAATCAGATTTGTCAATTCTGAGGGCAGAAATCAAACATTCCTCAATGACTTGAGTCTGGTTATGCTGTTGACAGTCAAAGCAGCATCTTGAATAATCTCAGGGTAGCAGGGTATTGCATTTTTAGCAGTCATTTTAGAAGTAGGGTCAAATTAATTTTGTCAGCTTCTTTCATTGATTAGTAAAAGTTTATTTTGAATTTAGTTAGATATGATAGAATTTCACTTTCTACGAAATATTCCAAATTTTAATTGCTGGTGTATGCCTAGATATATTTCAAAATCTTCATGTTCATGATGGTGATTATATGCTGTCGTTTACTTACCTGGCTATAATCTTATCTTTCTCTTTTGTACTTTTCATACAAACTTCTAATTTATACAACAGAATATTTTTTGTTTTTAGCTCACTATTTCAATATCTTCACAAGTACTGTTTATTTCCATTGCTTAAATGTACTTAATTAATAATAAACAATTATCTTGAGATATTTCAATTTTTTAAAAGTCATTTTTTACCAACTATTGGTTAAAACTTGGATCTGCCTTAGCCTCAAGTTTTGTAAAATTTGTAGTCAGGACATTTTTACTGACTCCTACTCCACAGTCCTGCTTTTTACTATCAGAGGACCTTTTTTTTTACTTTTCACCCACCAACTTTTGTAGTTATGTGTTTTATTATGTAGTATGTAGAAATATGATTGTATATAAAGGTCTAGGGGGGAATCATGAAGATGGTTTTCTGAAGGTCTGCTGTAATCTGAGAACTAAGTACTGATGTGCTAGTTTGTTTGACTTCATTGCAGGGAGGGTGCATAGTACAGTTTCCTAGTTCATCAATTTTAGCTGTTTAATATTTTTAGTGTGATTCAGTGATGGAAGCTCTGTACAGCTTGTAGTTGCTTTTTTTTTCATGTCATAACTCTAATTCCACTTTTTTAAATTTTATTTATTACTGAATTGTCATTATTACTGAATTAAATTTATTACTGAATTGTCATTTATGGTCTTAATGAATCTCTCAATTCTACAGTCATTTGACTAATCAGAGAATAAAACTACTTTACAGATTGTTATTTAATCAGTTCTTTGAAAAACATAACACTATTTATTTCAAGGGGTAGGGGTGTTGCTATATTTATTTTTTAATATTTTAGCTTTATGTATATGCACTTTGGCATGAAATTTTGTGTTACCGATAAACATGTACATCTTAAAATTCTGACCATGTGTTTTGTTTGTTTTAGGTCAGCGTGCAGTGTGTCGACATTTTGTTGCACCTGGTGGATGTCGATTTGGCAATACCTGTGCTTTTTTGCATCCAGGGGTAAATGGGCCTCCACTCAATAACTAGTCAGACTCCATTATCACCTGCATTTTTACCTTAAAAACTTTACAAGACTACTCATTAATTAGTCTTATGACAATTATCATTGCATCATTTTTGTTCTAATGAGCATCATTGTGATTACCATTCTACTATCGTTGTAAATATTTTAGTTTGAAATTGTTAACAGCCATTGTGATAATCACCTCCTGTCATTCAGCCAAGGTCGTCATTATCATAACTTTATATTAGTATCTCTATTTGCACATTACACTGTAAATTTGACTCCACATGTTCTTATCATAATATTAATATCGCCATTAGTATAAATTTATGACCTTATAGGTCACATGCAAGCTTTCTTCCAAAAACATTTGCAATTCATTAGTTATTGTTATATTTTGCAGGGTGTGTGGTTGTGTTCCTTTTTTTTTTAAATTGTATATGTGATTTTCAAGCTGCTATTGTTGTTAATTTTTGGAATGTATTTTTCTTTTTGTGTGTTTTAATGCAGTGAAAACTGGCTCACGGTGAGCTAAATAAGTGATGAAATGTAAGAATCTGCATTTGTGCTTGTGAATGAAATATTTGTATATATGTGAGTGGAATTCTTGCATGCATGTGAATGAGTATATGTGTGCTTATGAATGATATGTTTGTATACTTGTGAGTGGCATTGTATGATTGTGAATAATGTATGTGTGCTGGTGAATGAAGTTATTGTTTTTGTGAATAAAATATGTATGTGAATAATAGATGTTTTAAAAAAGTATTTGCTGATTATCTCATTGAGCAAAAATAAATATCTAAAACTCTCTGAGATGGTGAAATGATGTCAGACAGAGATGTTATGAAGATAAATGCTGCCAAATGCAAGGAATCTTTTTCAATGTATGCAGTTTAAATTTACAATGCTTTGGGGTTTTTTTTACCTGAAAATCGCATAATTTTTTTTGTTTCTCTCCATAAGATGGCAAATAGAAATGAATAAACATTGAATATTTGAAATTATAATACATTTAATTATCAAGTTAATATTAATGGTTATATTACAAATGAATGCCTTTGAAATCCAACATTAGTTAGGAGCCTTTTGAGATGGATCAAACATACTAAGTTATATTTAGTGCAGGATTTTAATAAGAAAATAAAACATTTTGTGATTTTAACAAGTACTTTGGGAATAACCTCCTAACATTCTAAATGGTTTATTGGATATAAGAATTAAGATTACTTTTTCATTGCAAAATTTTAATCTCATAGTACATCTTTTGCAAATATTAGTAGTTGTGACAGATTAACTTTTCCAAGCTATTACATCTTGGAAGTATTTAGAGCTGTAATTGTTCCAACTGTTCCAAGCTATTCCATCTTTGTAGTATTTAGAGCTGTAACTGTACCAAGCTATTTCATCTTTGTAGTATTGAGAACTGTAACTGTTGCAAGCTATTCCATCTTAGCAGCATTAATAGCTTTAGCTGTTCCAAGCTATTCCATCTTAACAGCATTAATAGCTTTAAATGTTCCAAGCTATTCCATTTAGAAGCATTGAGAACTTTAACTGTTGCAAGCTATTCCATCTTAGCAGCATTAATAGCTTTAACTCTTCCAATCTATTCCATCTTTGTAGTATTGAGAACTGTAACCGTTCCAAGCTGTTCCATCTTAGCATCTTGGAGAACTTTTAACTGTTCCAAGCTAGTCCATCTTAGCAGCATTGATAACTTTAACTGTTCCAAGCTATTCCATCTTAGCGACATTGATAGCTTTAACTGTTCCAGGCTATTCTGACTTAGTAGCATTGAGAGCTCTAACTCTTCCAAGCTATTCCATCTTAGCTGCTTTGAGAACTTTTAACTGTTCCAAGCTTTCTATCTTAGTATCATTGAGAGAGATCATTTCGCATTAAGTAAATGGTGGTCGAAGAATTGTCAGATATAAAAGCAACATGTTTAGCACAAAACAAATGTGGGTTCTTTGACACACATAAACTTCACTTTGATAGATACCCGTGTGCTTGTTAGATTGGCAGTTTTCTCCAAGTCAACAATTTAAATTGAGACTTGAATAAGATGTACTATTTTCCTCCTCTTTTCAAAAAACATTTTTGTTATCTGAAAATTATTCAGTAAGCTCATGGCAAGCTCACTTTTCTTTAATATTTATTACCAGTGAACTGTTCATTTTATGCACTTAGGAAAATGGTGTTCAGGCTAGCATATATTATATATCGCTGTGAGAATATGAAGTAGTGGAGGGATATATTAACTAAGTAATTAGTCTGAATGGCCATGGAACTTTGAACTTTTATGTATGTGCTTGGCTGATCCTAGCTGAATGGTGCATGTTTATTAAATTTGCAAGCTTTTATGAGTTTTTGCAAAAATGTTAATGTGTTCAGCATCAACAATGATGCCTGATTTAAATACAAACTAAAAAAAAGAATTATACATATATACTATTTGACTTAATTGTGTTTCTTAGTAAGGATGTGTGTGTGCGTGGGAGGGAGGTAGTAGAGTGGCTGCCCTATCTCCATAAACCCACTCCATAATATGAAGTATGTTGTGTTACAGATCAGAGATAACATAATCCCCAGTATTAAGAGGCACTTCTTACATTGAGAAATACCTGTCACAGAGGCTAACCCATTTATTTATTTTTGAAAGGGGGAGGGAATGGGGGCGTCTCGTTCAACTGATAAAACTGCAACAATGAAAAGCTGCACAAACCATAAAACAAACGATGTAAGATATAGAAATGATCTCTCTATTCGTGAAGAAGTTCACATGAGATTAAATCACATATAGTTTTGACATGTTACTACGACACGGAATTATACATCATGTTGACAATTTCCACGTCACAGAGATGAAATCGTATATCCTTCTAACATAATTACCACGTCACAAAGATGAAATCTTAGAGCATGTTGACATTAATTACCACGTCACAGAGATGAAATCGTATATCCCTTTGACATAGTTACCACATCACAAAGATGAACTCTTATATCATGTTGACATTAATTACCACGTTACAGAGATGAAATCGTATATCCTTTTGACATAGTTACCACGTCACAAAAATGAAATCTTATATCATGTTATTAATTTCCACGCCACAGAGATGAAATCGTATATCCTTTTGACGTAGTTACCACGTCACAAAGATGAAATCTTATGTTGACATTAATTTTCACGTCACAGAGATGAAATCGTATATCCTTTTGACATAGTTACCACGTCACAAAGATGAAATCTTATATGTTGATATTCATTACCACGTCACAGAGATGAAATCATATATCCTTTTGACATAGTTATCACGTCACAGGAATTAAATCGTACATCGTGTTGAAAGCAAGTACTACGTCACAGAAATAGAGGATCAGCGCTTCAGTTAAGAATATATGAACATTTCATTTACAAACACTTATTGCATCTCTTGTTTTACATTTTATTATTTGGTGGCAAGGTTTTATTTTAATTTTGGATCATTGAAGTTTAGATATAATATAAATTTTAAGCAAATCATTTGTCAAATAGTAATGATAACGGCTAATGACTTCACTAATGTCAGCTGGGTAAGGTCAAGGCCGGTGTCCTGAGCGGACCATCCATCATGATCTCCCCCACCCTTTCAAAGCATTGCTTATTATGAACTGGCATTATTTACTGACATTGTTGTAATTTGACTTTAAAATATATCAATTTCATTATTTAGTCGACATCGTTCATTATTTTTCGAGCACACGTGTCAACAATAAAAAATAATTAACCACTTTTTGCCCCTACTACTCATCTTGACGCCCTAAGTGGTCGCCTAGTGGTTAAACCGATCTTGGATAGGGTAGCTTTGAAAGTTTTTGTAAACGTCAATCTGAATTAACACATTAAGTCCTGTATTGAATGCGTTTTCAGGCTTTTTTTTTTTTTACATTGATCAGCTGATCATTTCTTAGAAATCCCTCAGAGAATTGACAATCGAATTAAGTTAGCCTCATTCCGCAGGCACAGAAAAATCAATGGATATGTGTGTGTGAGAGAGAAATATTTGAATAAATAATATGCCCGAGAGAGAGAGATGTAAATAAATAATATACCTGCAAAACCAATCACTATAATGGTGTTCAGCCAAGGGCTGTGAGCAGTAACCAAGTTCGAATGCTGGCACCACCATCACCTCTGCAAAAAATCTTAAACGCTAACCCTCCCCTTCCATTTTCAACATGCACCTTCTCTCTCTCTCTCACTCACCCTCTGCTCCTTAGAAAAACACTTTTTTTTTAAAAAATAAAAAAAGGAACAAATGTTGGGCTCCATCTCTTGAAAGGCCCCAAAGCACTGCGGTAGTAATGTCGCCACTGGCTGTCAGAGATGTCATCTCTACGTAAACTGCAGTATAACATATCAATAGCAAAATGCACAAAATATGTAAGTCCGTTCTCTTTCAATCAGTCAGTTAACTCACCATTAAGCTAACGGCCACCTTTCGTGACCGGACTCTGCCACTCCAAATTCAAAGTGATTAGAAACTAAATTCTTTTCAACAGGTAAACTTTGATCTCAGCCATTGGCTTGTCTCTTTATTGTAAATCTCATCAATGGATTATAAAAACTACTCAGCCACCTAAAAACGGTTTAGATTACATAAACATGTCTAGCACATTCTTTACCTAAGTTGTTTACTTCAAACTTTGACACTTAAAAATAGCAGCACAGGAAGTGCCCAAGGGTCGGGTCACTTTGACATTTAATAATTTATATAACAATTAAGTTTAAAATGGGGACAGGCAAATTTACTGTCACATACCGGTTTTGAAAATATCCGTCAAAGAACTGTCCGGCTTTGCAAACAAACAAAACTAAATTCTATTATTTATCACTTAAACGGCCCGTCGGTCAGAGTTTGCTCGATGATCTTCACTTGAGAAGTTGCGATCAACATTTCGCACAGACACCAACAGCATGATCAATAGTAAGCCTATATATGCAACAACTACTCAGTAATTATGTTTTGGGTTTCTTTTTATCGAGTGTTGACGGTGCTGGCTAGTACTAGCCATAGCTGAGCTAGAGACACTACAAGAAGCATGTGGACAGTTGCGACGGGGTTTATGTGCCGCTAACAAACTGTGCCTGAGTGCCGCCAAGACGGAATCATTATAACACAATTAATTGTTTTGCACAGTATAAGTGCTTGCTTCCGCAAACTAAAAGAGTGAAAGACAGTACTTGGTCAAATGTCGGTCGCTGGTCCTCCGGCACAAATTCGTCATTTCTAATACACAACCCAAGAGATATATGCTAATCACGCATTCGATGACGTCTTAATCAATTACATTTTTTTTCTTTACTAGTTTACCAAATAAATAAATGTACCAACAGAACTGTCTACCAATCGTGACGGATCGACTCGGTGCACTATTTGTGTGAAGCGAAATAAATGTTTAAGGCAGCCATAAAAATCATATTTGCATTGTTTGTATGCTGAGGAAAATCAGAAGCTACCAGGGAGGATTTTTGCACAGCGTCTTATTACCGTTTTCGTAGTAAACATATAAACTTGCGTGCATGCTACTCGATTACGTAGTAGAGGCTTGTATGCACATATCTGTGACGTTTGCCGCACAGAAGGCGGGTCTCAAGCTCGAGCGTGTACAAACAAACGACACGCCAGCTCGCATTACGGTTCTGTAAGGTAAGTACTAGTAGCATATTCTCATTCCATCGGTGTATGACAACTTTAAAGTTCCCGATTGAAAGCAGAAATAGAATTAATTATTTTTGAAGTAAAAAAAAAGAAAAAAGAAACGAATACTCGGTAGATTCCCTTACAAAACGTTAAAGATATCTTGATGGTTCCCAATACAATCGTTTCGTTCATTTCAATGTTAATCTATTAAAATCGAGTTCACCCAAGGCCAGTGACATTTTTAAAAGACAACGTTCCTGCGTGAATAAAGGGTAGGATAGATTAAGTAATTTCTATCCAGTTTTCTTCCTACTCATCAAATGATGTTATTTCTCAGTATTGCACCAATATCCTTTATTTTGTTGCACATTATTAGCCTTATGTGACATCTATCTCCTTGAACTTGTATTTTTGTATCGTATGGCATTTACGTGGTTTTTTTTGCATTTATTTATTGGGGGGGGGGGGGGGGCTGCTGCTGCTTTTTAAATGTAAAACATATATTTCAATTTTATTTTTCATTTAAAAATACAAGAGAATAAATAAAAAAAGTATATATATATAAAATACTTCTTTATTTTAACTTTTAAAAAAACTTCTTTATTTTTAACTGTTTATCTTAGTTTTGCAAGACCTTGTCCAGAGGGTGTATACATACTTTTTAAAGGAAATGTTAGAAATACAGAATTAATAAATATTAAATAATGATAGTTAATTAGACCAACTTGTTTTTAATTTGTTTATTGCAATTAATGGCTATTCGAGAAAGCAATAATGAAGATGACATTTACAATCATCACACCATTATTTTTATACTTTCCAAACATAATTTTTAAAATCTTTCTTTTATACCATATCTCACTGAAAATTGAGTTAAATAATAATAATAATAATAATTACCTTTTGAAATAATGTTAAGAAGAACATATTTTTATTGGAGACATAGGCTGATTCTTTTTATTTTTCACTCTCAAATATGTTTTGATGCAAAATGTAAAAATTGAAAAGACATTGCTTTACATTCATTTACTATATATAAAAGCATACACATATAAAACAATTGTATAAATAATTTGATGGATAATTTTCGGTGGTTTTATTACTGACTTATTTGTTGTGTTTCTCATTAAAATGAGGTACCAGAAAATCCAGTTGATTCCAGCTTCTCCTTACCTCTCAGGAGCTTTCCTTTCTCCACCCCAATCCCCAAAACCCCTACTGACAGAATCTATTGAAAATTGAAGTGATTAAATAAATACCAAGATAACATTATTATACCCAGCTGCAAGCAAATCGATGATATCTGGAAATAAAAGATTCCTTGCCTACAGAGTTACTCCCAATAAATAATGGCCACTGCCACTGGTGAAACTATCACTGTATCAGAGAATCATAGCTTAAATTCAATACTAATGTATTAAAATAATAAAAAGTAACATATTCATCTGAAATAAATCTGTTTCTGAGTTGCAGTCATTATTAAATGTAAGATGAAGTTTTTAGCAAAGACTTCTGAAAGCCAGGTTTTATTATTGTAGCTAACAAAACTGATGTTGTATTTGGAATTTTTTTTTTTAGAACTGAGTAGAAGTCATTGGTGACAATCTTCTCTCTTAGCCTTACCCCTAACCCTGCAACAGTAACAGAGTTATGTGATACTTCTCACCTAACCCTGAAACATTAACAGGATCAAGTGATGTTTCTTTTCTCCTACCTGTGTCAAATCTGGACATGTATTTTTGTTAATTAAAGGTAATGTTGGTCACATTTTATTATAACTAGCTAGTATTAATAAGTATTGGCTCTTACAAACAATAGAAGTAGTTTATACCTAACTAGTTTTAATAAGTGTTAGCACTTATAGAAGTAGTTTATACCTATCTAGTATTAATAAGTGTTGGCACTTACAATAGAAGTAATTTATATCTAGCTAGTATTAATAAGTGTTGGCACTTACAATAGAAGTAATTTATATCTAGCTAGTATTAATAAGTGTTGGCACTTATAGAAGTAGTTTATACCTAGCTAGTATTAATAAGTGTTGGCATTTATAGAAGTAGTTTACTGTCAGAAAATTGTGCACATATAGGAGGGTCGCATTTCTATAATGTAAAGCCGAAAACTGTTGAACTTTAGCCTTGCATTTTCTCTGAATATCACTCTTTTTCTGTTAGGTTAAACTGGAATTAATTAGAACTTTTACCCTATTATTATTCCCTCAGTTACTTTAATTTAAACTGTAGTGCTTCTGTTGCTAATTTAAACATATAAACATTTTTTATACATTAAAATTAATATATTTATCTGTTCTGTTATAAATAGATTTCAAATGCAGAACCATAATGTTTGTCTGAAATGTAATAATTATGAGAGTTCCACTAAATTGCCTTGTGTATGTAGCTTATTTTCAACTGAAATCACTAGAAAATTGTGATTTATCTTTTATAACTGTTGTATGTACTTGATCATGATTGACATTATATAGCATATTGCTGAGTACTAAGCTGCAGCAAGCCCCACCACACCCTTAATATAAATAAATAAATGAATAAAATCTTTAAAATTTCAAACAGATAGACATCTAGTAACTAAATTAATTTTACTTTATTCTTTACACCACCTCTGTGATAAATACATTCTTAATAATATGCTTTATAAAATTAATGTTAAATATTAGTTTTATGATTATAACTTCAAACATATTTTTAAAAAATATATTTTGGCTGAACCTAATTCTGCAACTTACAAAATTGAGAATTGTATTACATGTACTAGTGTTATTTTATTATCAGATGACAAATGTTAAATAACCAGTCAACATTGTCTAAACCCAAATGCTTACCGATCATCGCTCAATTCTTTCCTGAAAGCAATTAGCTGTAGTTCCTGACCCAGTAAACCATGGATGATAAATATTGTATAAGCACACTTATTCCCTCTCTACATTTGGAAACAGTTCAGCTATTTTCTGTTGATGCCGTTAGTGGTGGGTTCACATTTAATTTTGGTGTGATGAAATATTTAGATGGGAATTGTGCTACACTGAAGAGAGATGAGATGGAATAATTCCCCAGGGATGTAAGAGCTACTGTTCCTTTCCTTCACCTGTTCATGCAATGAAGGTTTGGTTTGGTTATATTTAATGATTCATTTTATGTATTTTCAAATTTATATGAGTACCAGTATGTTTATGAAAGTATATTTCTTAATATCCACAAAATGATTTTCTGTTTGTCATTATACAAACACATTTGCCAACTGTATAAATATTTATAGCAGTGCTCCGGCAATTTTTTTTTAACCTATATGATACTTTTATTCCTTGGCTGTACAGCATTGTCTGATAGCCATGAGGGAAGTTTCCAAATGAAAGTTTTATAAATTATAAATCAATTTCTGATGCTGTTGTGGAAATAGAATGAAAAAAAAGATTTGTAGAATTAGAATTTTTCCTTTTTATGTATATATCATCTGACCATATGACCTACATTTCTCTCCCAAAAGCACACATAATTTATAAGTGCTCTTAATTACATTTGTGGATTTGACCTGTATGAGAGGTCAGTTAAGATTAATTTTAACTACCAAACACTTACTTAAAGTATGTTGCACATTTGCTGACACTAATAGCATGATGAGCATCAAAAACAATTTAAATTTTCATTTTATATAACAAACATGAACATACACACACATACAAAATGTATAGCAAAAATAATAGCTGCAGTATCTGGATGTCTTTCCTTGCCAGGGACAAGTTGCTAAAGCAAGTTACTGAATAACATTAAAAAGGGACTTTTGTGCATATGTTATTAAGACTTTTCCCCCCCAGACTCTAATCTTATTTCTTGCTAGCTCACTTACACTCATTCTTGGTTTGACTATGCCCAGCATAGTTCTCATCCTTAGCTTGGTACCCGGGTTATCTCATTATAAAGGTTATACACGCTGTGCAGCAGATTTGGTCAGAGGGACCAGATTAGATGTACAATTTATGAGAACAGAGAGAAGCATACATATTGCTGCAGTGTTGGATAGAAATAAACTTTTTGCCACTTTGCATTGTTGGATAGACAAATTTTTCACCACTCTTTGATAGACAGGCACCTGGACTTATTCTTAGGTCTGCATCAGTGAATACGGCAAAATGTGTAGTCGTAGTGTGTCTGCTTATGTGTAATCATAGTGTGTCTGCTTATGTGTAGTTATAGTGTGTCTGCTTATGTGTAGTCATAGTGTGTCTGCTTATGTGTAGTCATAGTGTGTCTGCTTATGTGTAGTCATAATGTGTCTGCTTATGTGTAGTCATAGTGTGTCTGCTTATGTGTAATCATAGTGTGTCTGCTTATGTGTAATCATAGTGTCTGCTTATGTGTAGTCATAGCACATCTGCATATGTATAGACATTGTCTATGTATAGTCATTATTTGTCTACTTGAGTATAGTCATCATTCATCTACTCATGTATAGCCATTATCTGCTTGTGTATAGTCATGGTATGTCTGCTTATGTATAAACTTTGTCTGTTTATATGTATCATTGTATAGTGTTTGTTTTTGGCTTATGTATAGTCATTCAACTACTTAAGTATAATAATAGTGTATCTGCTTATGTATAGTCATCATTCATCTACTTTATAGTCATAATAAATCTGCCTATATATAGTCTTTGTCTGCTTATGCATAGTCATTGTCTAATGTATAATCATAGTGTGTCTGCTTATGCATAGTCATTGTCTAATACATAGTCATTGTCTAATGTATAGTCATAGTGTGTCTGCTTATTATAGTCATTGTTCATCTATTTATGTATAGTCATTGTTTGCTTATGCATAGTCACTGTTAGTCTGCTTATGTATAGTCATTGTATGCTTATGCATAGTCATTGTTCACTTATATATAGTCATAGTGTGTCTGTACATACATATATTATCATATATAGTAATATACATTGGTTGTCTACTTATGTATGGCCATATTGTGTTTATGTATAGTCAGTTTGTCTGCTTATGTATAGTCAAGGTGTGTCTGCTTATGTATAGTCAAGATGTGTCTGCTTATGTATAGTCAAGATGTGTCTGCTTATATATAGGTATTGTTGATCTACTTATTTATAGTCATTGCTTCTGCTTATGTATCATTGTATGGCCGTAGTGTGTCTGTTTATGTTTAGTCATTTTTTTGTCTACTTAAGTGTACTCATAGTGGTCTGCTTATATATAGTCATTGTTCATCTACTTATATATAGCCATTGTTTGTCTACTTATGTATGGCCATAGTGTGTCTGTTTATGTTTAGTAATTTTTTTTATCTACTTAAGTATACTCATAGTGGTCTGTTTATGCATAGTCATTGTGTATCTACTTATGTATACTATTGTCTGCATATGTATAGTCTTTGTCTGCTTATTTAGTCATTGTTTACTTATATAAATGCACAGTGTGTCTGCCTGCACAGTCATTGGTCTGTTTATGCATAGTCAATATATGTCTTACATGTAGATTCTTTATATGTTCACATTCTTTGTTTGCATGTATTCATATGCTTATTTTGTGTTTGTATATAGTTATAATACTTATATCATTCTTTATTGTATGCTTATATACATTCTTGATATCTCTGCTTATGTACATTATTCTTTGTTTAAATTCTTTTCCTTTTTTTTTTGTTTGAGTAATTATGAGTGTGTGTGTGTGTGTGTGTGTGTGTGTGTGTGTGTGTGTGTGTGTGTGTGTATATTTATCATTCTTTATTGTATGCTTACATTATCTAAGTCTGTCACTGGTAATGAGTACATTCTTTGCAAAAACTTCATATGTATACTATTTGTGTAAATTTATTTTATTATTACTAATTACAGTATTTTTGTCTCCTTAAGTAATTTTTTGTCTCGTATACATTCTTTGTATACATAATTATATGTACTTTGGTTTATATGACTACTTACATAAGTCTTTGAATATCTAGCTAAGAATATTTTTGTTTGTATGTTTCCTATTGTAATGCATTACATCATTTGTTATTGCCATAGATCTAAGTACGGTTCCAGATGTCGACCGAGGAACCATGGTGCCAGTTACTCTTGACTGGAAAATAATTCTGTTGTCAGTCATTTATATCATCTCTGAATTGCCAAGTTCTGCTGGACTGTGTGAGTATGATCAATATAAAAGTGTTTACAAGTCAGTACTACATCATTATCAACTCCACAATTATAGAGCTCTAAACAAATAATCAAAATACATTTTCCCTGTAAGAAATATTGCAAAAAGGGGTATGTTAATGTATGGCTAAGGTTCCTTAAGACATATACAAAGAGAAAATGTCAACCATTATGGTGAATCTTATTTTTGCTTAATTTAGCAGCAGTAGATACTGGAAAACCAGTCTTTCCATACATTCTTTACTTTTTTCCACATTTATAATAATTGTCTCTGTTCTTGATCCAGTCAAACTGAATGCTATCCACATCAGACTGGTGCCCACCTGAATTGAGACACTTTAGTATTGAATTTTGAATTTTTGAGCTATGACAGTAGTTTTATTGATTGTATCTAAGAGCTTGGTAAATGATTTCATTTGAGGAATACATTTGTTAAACGGAACAGCGTTCAGAGTAAATTTGTTTATGCTATTTTTCCAAGATCATCAGAGATACATATGTCTATTCTACATGTTGAATGGCATGACTTGCAGAGTAAAATTATTTATGTTATTTTCCTTAGATCATCATATATATACCTATGTCTGTTCTACATATTGAATGGCACAACTTGTAGAGTAAAATTGTTATTGCTCTTATTCAGAGATCATCATTGATAAGTATCTCTATTCTATATGTTGTATGTCTGACTGATGCATAGCAGTCACATGTAGGCAAAACACAAAAGACAAACATTTAGGTGTGTGCTCTTATGCTGTAAAACCATCATGCTTATATCACTAAGGTTGTCATAGTGAAGCCAGCAAACACTTAGGTGTGTGCTCCTTTTAGCTTATGCTGTAAAACCATCAAAAACACTAAGGCAGTCATAGTGATGTCAGCAAACATTGCAAACAATTTTGTAAGAGTTAAATTTATTTATTTATTTATTTTTATTCAAGACCGTTATTGCAAAATAGTCCAAACAAAGAGTTTATGAATAGGAAGAAAAACTGCATTCTGGTCTTTGCAATAAACAAGCCATCTTATTCTGAACACAAAATAAATTCTGTTTGCCCTAAGATTGCACTAACTCTGACTGTGATCAATTACATCCAACAAATTAAGATATTTGGATCTTCTGTGTGAACATCCTTATCCAATCTTTTTACACTGCTTTTATTTTAACTCTGATATTTTGATATGGGTGGGATGGGTTGGTGTGAATGTGACTGCTTTTATTTTAACTCTGATATTTTGATATGGATGGGATGGGGTGGTGAGAATGTGACTAGGTGATGCTGCATTTGCACAGATGGTAGTTGAGGGGAACATTTATGAAATGTTTTAATATAATTTATAAAAATTAAATATTTGCACAGTTGTTTTTGCCAGCATAATTTTAGTATTCAACTAAATGTATAATATAATAATACTTTTTTAAAAAGTTTTAAATAAGCAAAGTGGATCGTCATGTGTTACTTGTTCTTAAATGTGTTTCTTGTCTTTGTCCTATGCAGCATGGCTGGTCAAACCTCAAAACACTGCTGTGGTCTTGGGACAAGATTTGGTTCTTAATTGCAAAGCTCTTGATGTTTCCACCAATAAACCAGTATACAGATGGTTTTTCCAAGAAAGTCAAGTGCAGGCCAAAGCTGTGCTCTTTTTGAATGGATCTTTGTTGGTGCCAGATATAAGTGAACAAGATGCAGGAGACTACAAGTGTCTGGTGTCCGTGGAAACTGCTGGCCAGTCAGAGAAAGTGGAAATATTTGCATCCTCTCAAGTGGTTCTTGCATGTGAGTT
Source organism: Sinotaia quadrata (assembly GCA_028829895.1). Classification (NCBI taxonomy): domain Eukaryota; kingdom Metazoa; phylum Mollusca; class Gastropoda; order Architaenioglossa; family Viviparidae; genus Sinotaia; species Sinotaia quadrata. The sequence goes on from CM054180.1 coordinate 82,951,330, forward strand.
TTGCTGTGAGAAGTCACATTAACAGCTGTTGATCATACTGATTCCTTTTGACTGTTGATTCCTTCAGACTGTACAAATTATTTCTGACAATCCTGATTCCTTATATGCTACTCTTGCCTGCTGATTATAATACTGAATGCTCTGACAGTAATACTGATACTTTCTGACAATCCTGATTCTTCATATTTTACTGTTGCTTGCTGATTATATAATACTGAATGCTCTGACAGTAATACTGATACTTTCTGACAATCCTGATTCTTCATATTTTACTGTTGCTTGCTGATTATATAATACTGAATGCTCTGACTATACTACTAATACTTTCTGACACCTCTGATTCCTTCTGATGATGCTGATTCCTTTACTGATTCCTTCTGATGATGTGGTTTCCTTTACTGATTCCTTCTGATGATGTGGTTTCCTTTACTGATTCCTTCTGATGATGTGGTTTCCTTTACTGATTCCTTCTGATGATGTGGTTTCCTTTACTGATTCCTTCTGATTATACTTATTTCATTTAACCATATTTTTCTTTTGGCTATATTGATATTATGCACTTTACTATGATAATGTCTTGCCACTTTATAATAAATGTGTCCTCAGTGTACCAAAATATGCTTAAAGAAAATGTAATTTACTCTGATCATACCGATGAAATCTTATGTTGTAATCAGAAGCATTCATTTATTCTCTCAATGTCTCTCCAGATATGGTTGTTCACCTGCAAAACAAGATTTGAGAGAAACAAGAGAGCTTGTCCTTTAATGTCAAATAGACTATGATTTTGAAACATTTATTGGTTGCTGTATTTAGTACAAAGATGCTAACATGGACAGTAATCCCAAATTTTGAACAACAGCAATAAGAATTTTTTTTCAAAGTAAAAACCCAAACTACACATTAGCATAAAACAGTGTGATGAAAGAAAAGATTTTGACATTGGGGTACATTATTTGCTGGCTGTATCCTGTATATGATTTTTTTTTAAAGCATGCTTAAGGACAACTAGCTAAGGGTGTTGTAAACATCAAACTGACTATCAAAATTCTTTGCACACCACTTACACGCCTGCACTTATATATTTATTTTTTTTGTTTGTTTGTTTCATTAAAAAAGCAAATGCTTCAATTTTAATAACCTGTCATAATTTTTTAATGTTCATCTAATTTTTGCAAACCATAAGCCTTATGGATATGGTTGTCTAAATGAAGTCATGTTGCTAGATGATAATTCTATTACTACTTCATTCAGTAATTTGCATCTGTGGTCTAACAATTTCAAGGGAAGGTTGAACCATAGTATTGTCAAACACAGACCATCTTAAAGTAAAACATGAAATTTGTTTTTAAATTTTATACTGGAATATAAATGAAGAAGTTATGGGTGTAAATAACTTTTTTTCTAATTGGTTTTTCAAACATTAATATTTTAGATAACACTTTATTTTCCTCAGATATCAACGATTTTTTCATACACCCTCAAAGTTCTACTGTTAGAATTGGAGCAGAAGTCACCCTCGAGTGTGTCACCGGGCGTAGCATTCCACATCCTACAGTATACTGGCAGATGAATGGGAAAAGACTGAACAATGTAACATCTTTCTTAGCATCCTTTGGGGATTATGATAGTACTGGATTATCAGCACAGTTTTCAATGAAACTTATTTATAGAATGGAAGATGTGAACCCCAAGAACTTTTGTTGTGTTGCGGAGAATAGTCTTATAGGGGATGTGGTTTTTAGTGATGTGGCAACAGTCAGTACTGAAGGTATGTAGGATTTTGACCTGTATAGCTCTAGTTTTGTTCGATAAGTACACCAGCAGTAATTAATTTTTGCCAAAGGAAATATAATGTTGCTTATTTTTGCAACAGTGGTTTATTCAGGGGCAGTCCACTATGCACATTAGGAACACATTATCTATATTGGTGCTTTTGTCAGAATGCTAATAGGTTATCAAATAACTTTAAGATTTTAGTTCAGATAAACATTAGATGCATATATATATATTATTTTGTAAGTATGGAGATGTTTGATTGATGTGTGTGTGTGTGTGTGTGTGTGTGTGTGAATGATATATGTAGCAGTACATTAGGTACATTAAAAACATAATGGTTACAGAGTATTATGTAAAATACATTACTGGAAATTAGCAGTACATTAGGTAGTTAAAAGCAGATAACTAATAAAGAGTGTTACATATGATACATTACTGGAAAATCACAGTACATTAGGTACATTAAAAACTTAACTGTTACAGAGTATTTTATAAGATGCATTACCAGAAAGTAGCAATACATTGGGTAGTTAAAAACATAAATACAGAGTATTTTATAAGATACATTATTGGAGAGTAGCTGATGAGGTATACACAATTTGTCTATATAATGTATTTCATAATTTTCATGTCTATATAATGTATTTCATAATTTTCTGACACCTTAGCATTATAAAAGAGACATTATATTAACCCCCCAAATCATATTTTTTTATTTTTTATATTTCATTGCTACTTACTTGTCGTAGATGATTTTTTGCAAAGGTAGTGGGAGAGGACACTTAGTGGGGACATTACCAATACCACAAACTAATCTCCACTATAACAGTAATTCTAACAATAAACTTTTATGGACTTCATTCTCTCTTGTAATGCTGACTTTATTGTATCATCAGTGTTGTCCACGAAGCCAGAAATTTCTGCATCAAGACCACGACAGATTATTATTGCTGCCAGTCAGTCTGTTACATTAGATTGCTCAATGTCTGGATACCCTGACCCACTAGTCATTTGGTACAAAGATGGTGGACTTGTGAACATCTCTTATCATGTTTCTGTCCTTCCAAACCATACATTATTTATTGAGAGTGCAGTCACAGAGGATGGCGGTGCTTACTTCTGTCAGGGGGAAAATGACATGGGCACAACAATTTCAAATTCAACGTTGCTAATAGTAGCAGGTAAGTAAACATCATTATGATCTGAGAATTTAGAACACACATAATATTTTTTTTACCTGCACACTTGTGTTTGTAATCAACAGGAGAATAAATGATAGTATGATATCAGGATACAAAATGCATGCAATTTATTTTCCAATAAATAATAAAAAGTACATGCTTACTTGTAGTCAAAGGGGAATGACCATAGTTGATGTTATGAATTAGGCTGCAAGTGGTGGTTTCACTACTTATCTTAAAATTACACATAACACTTGTAGTCACAGAATGATTTTACATGCATATAACATGTGCTTGCCACAAACCATAAAAAATACATGGATATTGTGATCAAAGAGGAATGAACGACCTCAGTGTATTTTAGATGTGTACAAACATGTTTACAACTACGTGTGTCTGTATTATTACTATTGCATCTTTGCACATATTCACTGCATTTATTCTCTTTTTAGCTTACACATTAATAAGGACTTTGAATGCTAGTGCAAGGGTTATGTACAATAGTGTAAGGGCTATGTAAGGCTATGTGCTCCAGTGCAAGGGCTATGTACAGTACTGTAATAACATCAATTATCTATAAAGTACTTAATCTCTTACACAGCTATTGGGATTGACTTTCAAGTGGAACCACAGGATACAGTTGTCCTTGCTGGACATCTTGTTAGTTTTCAGTGCTCTCCACCAATCAGCATTCCTCCAGCCACAGTCATCTGGTACAAGGATTATAAACCATTCGTTGAAAAAAGTGGTGGCTTTAATGTTACTGCCATTTCAAGTGAATTGAACAGGTGGTACCTTAACTTCACTTCAGCCCTGAAGAGTGATGAAGGAGAGTATTACTGTGTGGCAAGAAACAGTTTTTCCATACCGAGTAGCCGCACATCTCGGATTGCACGACTCACAGTGCAAGGTCAGCATTTAAAAGTTATTTTTGCCTGTGTTTTAGGCCTTTAATAATGGCATTTGCTCTCAGCACCACAGTTATTTTCTTTGTGTGCGTTTTAGACTTTTAATAATGGCATTTGCTCTCAGTACCACAGTAATCTTGGATTTAATGGTTAAAAACAAAAAAAAATAAACCATTCTTGTCTTTAAGTAAAATCGTGTATTATGAAAAATCTTCAAAAATATACCCTTGATCACCTTGACTGTGAACACAGATATTTCAAAAGTCTGTTTAATTTAAACTGAAAGAGAAATCACATAAACTGAAAGAGAAATTGCTGGAAAATGGATAATAAAAATATCTAATTAACTAATTCTATTCCCATAAGTCCAAGCATTTTGAATTATGCCATATTCCATCAGAACCATAACAAGGTTCTTAAGAACACATTTGCTACTGACTATAATTTTTGTGTGTAAATTTTAGTAATCATTCACCCCAAATAATAAATTGTCTAAAAGTAGTAACTAGTATGACTAAAGTAAAAGGGCCTTGTTGTTGAATTGAAGAGCTGTAAGAGTGATGGGACTATGGGGAGAGAATATAGCAACTCAACCATTTTAAAATAGAGTAATTGATTCTGGCACTGTTCAGTCCTGATTGGCTATGCTCAGTCATTTTAGAAATAAAGAGCAAACATTTGATGAACATTGCTTTCTTGGTTGGTGGTTTTCTCTTCCTGGTTTTACCCAAACAGCATTGCATGGTGAAGGAGGTGCTTCCAGCACATATATGTACCCACCCATGTGAACTGGTCAATGAGAAAGCAGTTGATTCATGTACCAGAGATATATGTATGTAGTGGGCTTTTTACTAAGAGTGTGCTTTCATGATTTCATAGAGAGGTCATGTTAATTATAGGTCCTGGGGCAGGCATTAGAACTTTAGCCAGCTAGTGTAGAACTGATGTGAAACTTATTAAGACTGCTGCAAAATAGTTAGTGCTCTGCATACATAGCTATTCGATGCTGATTAGTTAGTGCTCTGCATACATAGCTATTTGATGCTGATTAGTTAGTGCTCTGCATACATAGCTATTTGATGCTGATTAGTTAGTGCTCTGCATATGTAGCTATTCGATGCTGATTAGTTAGTGCTCTGCATATGTAGCTGTTATATGCTGATTAATTAGTGCTCTGCATATGTAGTTATTAGATGCTGAAGTCATATATATTCTATATGTATTTTGGAAATGTAGTTTATTATGTCAGCGATAAATACCATTTTTGATGGAGCTACACAAATTGTCTAAACCTAATGACCTCTTTCTTGTTTTTGATTATCCAATTTATTTTATATATATTTGAATTTGTCCCGTCTACCTTACTGCTGTAGTCAGTAAGATGAACCTTCCACTCTTAGGGTTCATCACACTGAGAGATGAATTTATCTCAAGAGGTGGTCTAGGTGACATCACAGTGAGAGATGAACTTTATCTCAAGAGGTGGTGTAGGGTTCTGACACCAGTATTATGACTGGATGGATTGTACATGGCATCTGTGCAGACTATTACATGTGCTTATCTTTTCTCCATCGCTCTGTGTAATAAAAACATTTACATTTACTGTACCTACTTAAGTACATGTCAGAGTATTGAGTATACATCAAAACTTAGTTTGCAGAATTTAAAATGGTTCCAAACTTTATGATAGATAATAAGTATAAATAAGAAAAGAAATTACTAAAGTATATTTAAGAAGTTAAAAGATAGTTACAATGATGCTTAAAAACAGCTTATGGTAAATTCCCATCATAAATGTGTAAATTCTTATCATAAATCAAAGACAGCATGATATAAATTTAAAAGTGCGATAAATACCTGATACCTCTTATAGATGGTAAATACATCATCATGTCTAAGCACATTAAATCTCCACACTACAATATTCACTTTCACAATAACTGTACATGTGTTCCAAGACAGAGAGAAAGATAGTTTGAAAACCTAAACAGATACTTAAAATGTAAATATTGTTAAATATTTGTAGTAAGTAATATGGTACTATGGTGATAGTTCATTTAATTTCAAACAGCTAGAAGCAAAGCAGACATGCATATTAGTACTATAGTGGTGATTTTCTTTCAATCAAATGGAAAAGAAAGCTTACAGTTCACATTATAAAATCCAAAAGTCTTTTCTTTAGCAGCTTTTGTCTGTAGACCTCCATTGATTTCTGTAAACTAAGTTAGGTATTAGGAGAAAACCTACATCATTGATGTTCTCTGTGGTCATGCACTTTCTATATATAGAAGTGGTTGACACCTTTTGCCATTTACTTATTGCCTCCACCCATTCAATAATTTTGAAGTCAAGCATACTTTCAGCTGCTCCACCCATTCAGTAATTTTAAAGTCAAGCATACTTTCAGGTGCTCCAGTCATTACAGAGCCTCCCATAAACACCTATGTCATCAAGGGGGAACTACTTCATCTGATCTGTCGAGCTGACATGGTCACAGCGCAGTCTGTTTATTGGACATTTCTCAGGCAGAGGATTTTAACATCGTCAACTGTTGCCATCACGTAAGAGGTTATTTCCTCTCTCATGGTTTTCAAGTACTTTTGCAAGTATCCCCCACAATTTATTTTGTAAAAGATTTGCTACATTTCATAAGAAATATTATGGTTATGTTAAGATTTACAAAGATTTATGTACATATTTTACAGGGTGTCTAAAAATCATCTTTACAACTTTTTTGCAATATAAAAATTCATCCAGGAGGTGTAGAAATACTGGGCTTGTCCCATTTTATGGAGAAACTCATTAAGATTTTCTGAATACCAATTTTTTGTAATAATTTCATCATCATCATTTTTGCAAGGCAGTAAGTAGACTATCACCTAGTTTTGTGAATTACCACCGACACTCTCTCATATTGAATGTTTGTAACTTCATTACTTTCATAAAATAAACAGGGGTTTTTTGTGTCTAAATTTCCTTGGAATTAAGAAAAACTCTATGAGTTTCCCTGTAAAATGGGACAACCCAGTATTTCTACATCTCCCGGTTGACATTTTGTATTGGACAAAAAGTTGTAAAGATGATTTGGGGACATTTTGTGCTTGATATGCTAATGTTTCATGCAAAATGCTACAGAATAAAATAATATCATTTCTAAAAAAATGGTATTGCTGTTTTAAAATGGATAATTTTATTTTGTTGTGAATTATTACATAAAAGAGATTTTAAGAAGTTTATGTCAGGGTGAGTTTGCTGCACTTTTTCCTCTTTAGGATTATGGAAATATTTTTGTTATTACTTGTCATGCAATTTAAGCTTTCGTTTTTGAAGAGGACTGATAACCAAATAGGTTGTTTATTTTTATTTCTATTTTAATTGAAAGATTGCATAATATGCCTTCCTGTTTGTATTTCACAACAGAAATAATGGACAGGAGCTATGGATTTCAGGGGCAGATAAATCTAGAGAGGGGCAGTATACTTGTGTTGTTGAGAATTCTTTTGGGCGTAAAACTGTCTCAGCATTTGTAACAGTTATTGGTATGGTTGTTTTTGTTTTGCTTTGTTTTTAAAATGATTAATTAGTGGACAGATTTTGATTTCGTTTAAAGCTTTGTGGTATATTTTGAGTAGGTGTCTCATGAATACATCTTAGTACAGTGCAATACAGCACACATACACATTAGATTCCTTCTCTTGGGAATTGTACCACGAAAGGTGGGTCCATTTGAAATGTGTTTTCTTAAAAATAAAGCAGTGAAATATCATTTGTTTATATTCTATATATTCAGAATTGATGTGAGGGATTCATAAGATAGTTGCATGAATATATGTTTATTTATTTTATCATTATTTTAATACAAGTCGTTTTGAACTGAAACATGGTACATCTTTTTGTTACAGGGATACATATAGCCATTTTCTTTAATTTGTTATAAATAATCCAACAAACTTAACTTATAAGGTTTTCTTAGAAGCGATAATACATAAACAGTCAATTTTCTGAAGAAATAATGTTTTAAACAGGCAGATTCTTCACATTACTTAGTTTCTACATAAATCGGATCCAAAACTTTTATTCTTTTACCAAACAGCAATATGTCAGATAACCAGCCATGTGGATTTAATTAGTGTTTTTTAAAACTGGAAGTATTCATAGGCTAGTGTTTTTCATATTTATTCATTAATTCAGAAATATTCAGCTTTAGGAAAACTCATTTGATTTTATTTCCTTTTGAACACATTACAAACAGAATTAATAAATTTGTAAAAAAAATAAATATTTATGATAATATCACGAACTACATTTTACATTTTTCATATTCTGGAAAGATAACTCTCATGTCATTTTGTCTTGGTGTGGTGAGTTTCAGTACCAAGTAAGAAAATTAACTTTAGTTTTTCATTCAGATCACATGGTTGTAACAGTGAAGGCTGGATAATTTTCAGGATCATCGACGTTTCTAAACAGCTAAGATTTCTTACAATCTTGATATAGTTTGTTTGTTTAAATTGATTAACATCATAAATAGATTAAATATTTATGGTATATATCCATGTGATTTATTTAAAGTTTCATATGGCTGTGTGTATGTTTTAAACCTGAGCTAGTAAAGGTAGAAAAACCTGTAAATAACATTCAAGAATAGAAATATCATGATTGGGCTTATTATGCATATTATAGAACATCTTTAAATATATACTCTGTCTATTACTTAATATTATCTGTGCAGCTTGATAACTTAGCCTGTTTTAAGTTTGGTTGAGAAGAATAGAGCTTTTATGATGGCTGATAATTTTGTTAATATGGTTTCCATGTTGCAAAGTTGTAGTTTTATACTCTATTTTAAATAAAAAATATATCCAGATTAGGTTAATAATTTAGGTAAATAAAGAAAATATATTCATTGTAACAAGATAATTATATTGCTTATTTTAAAAAATCTTACTTTCTGAGTTTTCAACAGAAACATGCTTTTTACATATTTCAGACCCATCAAAACATCAACAGTTTTATAATTTTTATTTTTAATTATGTTATTATTGAGCATTAGGCCTTGTTGTAGACTTTAACCCGTAAAATAATAGATTTATATACTTTATCTTTTGCACTTCATGTCTCAAAATGGTACAATTCCCCAGAGAATGAGCTATATATGTTTACATGTATGTTCATGCGCACACACACACGCACACAAACACAGACACACACACACACACACACACACACACACACACACACACACACACACACACACACACACACACACACACACACAGCCACACACATCTTTATTAATAACTGTGATCCCTGTTCTTTTAAGAAGAGAATGTTGTTAAGGTGATTTTATGAGATGAATGAAAGTTCTTGTGTGTTTTAATACTTAGTATGTTATACAGGTATCTCCAATTATACCTCTTTATATAAATGTATTTGCCTTACTAAGTTTTTATATGCTCACTTTTTAATTTTGTAGAAATGTGACCTTGAAGGTGATTGTATTAGTGGGTGGGTTGGAGGACATCTACTTTCTCTAGATTTTATTGGCAAGGTGGGTCTGCTTCTGTCCACTCTACCTACTCTGGGAGCAGTGCCAACCATTTGCTGCCAGTCTTCTTCAGTTCCTCTCTCAGGAGTAGAATGTTTTATTCCTAGAATTTTTGCTTGTATGCACATGTGCACATAATGCATATTCTTTAATTCAGTATTTCCTTACTCCTGTTTATTCTCCTATTGTATACTTTTCTGGATGTGTGATGGAATATGGAATTTTCTACATACACTTTCCCCCCTGAATGTATCAGATAACTGTGCCCTCAATTTCTCTCAGCTTCCCCAGGTTTTCATCCATATTTTCTCTTAGGGTACTAGAGAATATTTAAAGGGTCACTGCTCTTTAGGGGTACTAGAGAGTAAAGGGACACTTTTCAAGAGCTTGTTGCTGATGAGTTCCATCTTTTATATACATTATTTCTTTGGGTGAGTAGGTTCTTCATTCTGGCTTGAATGACATAAGTACCCCCTCCCCCTCTCCTATTGTATGCTTACTGGTAAGCACTCATGGAAAATATTAATGTGTATAGTACCATTCCTTATGTTTTTCTGTTACCATGCAAGTATATTGCTGTTAGTGTATGTGATGTCTTTCTATGAATGTAAGTGATGTATTTCTCTGAATGTGAATGTTTCTTCTTTGAACATACTTTTTCTCCATGAATACTTAGGTATGTTCATGTGAATATGCATGAATTTAATACTGTGAATGACCATGTGGCTTTTTTTTGTGATTTACTGTATGGTTTTATTGTGGCAGTTTGTACATTTCTAGTGACTCTCACACTTATTCACACATCCTTTGAAATGAATCTAGTTCCAGCAGTGACAGTGCAAAATCTTGGCAACATGACAGCTAGGAATGGGACGGCCTTTCTATTACCATGTGGTGTCTATGGTGATCCTGTTCCATTTTTCACATGGTATCATGGTAAGTGTAGGTGCCTGCAGTGAATGAAGCATAAGTGTTAGTTGGTATTTGGTTTCTTGTGCTCTTAATAAAATTTAAATTAAGGAACACAAGAGTCTTGGTGGACTTGCAGCGAGTCAGATATCTGTAGTTGTAGTAGTGATTCGTTTAGTGTTGCTTTTATATATGTATATATATATATATATATACTGACAGTATTAGTTTAGTGTTATTATTTTGCTTACTAACTTAATTAGTTGTTGTAGTGTTACTTTATATGCTACCATGATCGCTAGATTTAGCGTATTATTTACATACTGACTTAATTGGTTGTTGTAGTGTTGCTTTGAACACCAACATGATCACTTGATTTAGTGTTATTATTTTACCTACTGACATGATTGATTAGTAAATGTTATTGTTATACACTTGATAAAATTTGGTTCTTTTACATTTATTTTACAAAGCAGTATGATTAGTTTAGTATTGTTATTCTATACATATCAATATGGTTTGTTTGTTTAGTATTGTTACTTTATGTACCAAACTATTGAGTTGTTTTAGTGTTGTTATTTTACACACTGACATAATTGGTATGGACTTTTTATGGTGTTTTTATTTTTGATACCTATATGATTGTTGTTTTAGTGTTAACATGCAAACGTTTTGGTATTGTTTTTATTTCATGTACAAACACAATTGGTAGTTGTAGTGTTGTTATTTTACATATGAAGGACTGATTATTTTTGTACATTGTGAATGTATATTATTTATTGCAAATGATTATATAGATGTAAAACCCTCACTTTCTTTAAGATACAAACAACTCTACCTATCTTGAAGATAGATATGTACAAAGTTTATCATTTGGTTTTGTTTTTTAAAATCTTTCTGAATTTTGAACTGTTCAATTTCAGTTTAATTTCTTACAAGGATTCTCAGCTAATACACAGAATTGCATAATTGCACTTAACTCAGAATGTTTCAGTATATAATGAATATTTATTTGTGGTTAACCTTGATAACTTTTTTTAAAAGAAAGAAGTCTCTCTCTTGTTCATCACATGTATGATTCATCACGTGTCTGTGATTCATTGAGAGTACGTGATTCATTGTTTTGTATGTGATTCATCAAATCATCACTGCCACTCAATGAGTTTTTCAAGTTTACTAGTGACCATCTTTTATGGAATAAAGTTTAAGATAGAACTGAAATTCCCATTTGCCCTTAATTTAGAAAGTAAAATTATACTTTCTACTTGCAGTATAAAACTAGAAATTTGATTCATTCTGCCTGCAGGTAAAGAGTTGCTTCTTGAGGATCAAAGGCGAAAATTTCTTACAAATGGACTCTTTATTGACCCTGTTATCATTGGTGATAGGGGCAGTTATTCATGTCTAGGAAAGAATAGTGGCGGACAAGCTTGGAGCAATGGTACTTTAGATGTTACAGGTAAATATGTAATATGAATGTAAATATGAAATTTACCTGTAAGAATAGACATTGAAGTAACTAGGCTTTATTGTTCCTTGAAATTACAAATACATGTTTTCAGAGAGCTTTTCAGACTCAAGTTGTAACTTGAAGACAGGTGTATATAGAAAAATGTTTGTAAACAACTTCAAGTATGGAAATTTGCTGTCAATTTTCTGGTGTGAATATTTGTATCATAAACTAGAGAGTATAAATGCTTTAATGCACTGTGGGTTTATTAAGGATTAGTGGAAACATTTATTTAATTTAAATTTGAATATTGATTTTTTTAAACATAGTTACAGGCAGTCTTTTCTTTTGGGTAGTATTAGTAGAAACAAAATAAAAAAACAAGAAGTATGGCAAATATTTATTTATTCTATTAAAATAGTTAATTTTTGTGCTAGACTAATTTTAGAATATATCTTGCAGTGCCACCACTGGTTTCTTTCCAAAACAAAATTTTACCACTTGAATTGGGTCAGTCAGTGACTCTGACCTGCCAGGTTCAAGGTCATCCTCAGCCTTCTGTACATTGGCTTCACAATGTGAGTTAAATATTTCATGTACTGTCGCAGTTGTTGTGTTTTGTGTGTGTTATAGTTAAAATTTAAAGAAAAATATGGAATTCTATGACTAGTTTGAGAGAAGTCAGAGGGTGGAGGGTGTGCGGCAAACTGGTGCAACCATTTTTCACCCACTTACGTCAGCTCTCCCGCCCTTCACCTCAAATGAAAGTGTGAGGATCTGGGGTCCCACTGGGGCACTCCAGATTAGAGATTGTCTGATCATGAAATGATCAATGCAAGCTTCAGTGGTGATGTAAAACTGCTATCGAACACACACACACACACACACACACACAATACAAATCCCACTAGAGTTATCCAGGGCCCAGAATGTCTTAAGACAAAAGTCCCACACAAAATCAGGAGAAGAAGGAAGATAAAAGAACCATGGGTTTTTAATACTGTTTGCATTTATTAAAAAATAAACTTAACTAAAGCCTCTATATCTATTGTGTTAATGGAAGTATATTTATTTTATAACAGCATATTTTTAAGTACAAATTACAATTTATATTTCAGGAAACAAGCATTATAGGCATCAATGTTATTTTGTCATCTGACAATTTGACCCTTACATTACCTGTCCTCTCCTGGGCAATGACTGGTAACTACACTTGTGTTGCACAAAATATTGATGGATTAGCTAAAGGGACTGTACAGGTCTTAGCACAAGGTAAACATATTGTTTTCCTCTACATGAAATAGATTTCATTGATTTTATAGATTTGTTTTGCAAGATTTTATTATTTGATTTATTCATTCATTTTATTTCCTTCAATCTTCTCCAATTAATTTTGTATTGTTTCACTGCTGTCTTATGCTTATTTTAGATTTTGTTGGTATAAGGGAGAGTACTCTCACTGCATGTTAAGTTTAGTGGTTGTATGTGCAATGGTTGTATGTATTAAATTTGCCTGTATTAATTATTGTGTTTTTAAGTTTTGTAAACTTGAGATCGAATAACTTTGTAATAAATTTGTATTTTGAATTAAATATTTTTTCCTCCAGTTGTACCCAGAGTGTTGCGTATTGAGGGGCAAAAGAATGTAGACATTAATGGCAATCTTAACCTAACTTGTATATTTGATGGTGAGCCTATCCCACTGATATCTTGGTTCCATTCTGGAGAACGAGTTCAGTCATCAGTGGATAGACGTATAAGTTTTCCTCGGACAAACACTTTGCTGATCCAATTTGTGCAAAACCAGGATCAAGGTCAGTAATTTGTTATTCCTATAATTTTTGTTATACCAACTCATTTGTCTCATTATTACAGATTTTATGTGAATTTGTGTTTAATTTAGAAAAACAATTTTTAAGAGATAACTAATTTAATTTGTGTTCTATAAAAGTCACCCCCCCAAAAAAAAATGTTGTTTTAATGGATTAATTGTAATCACAGAAATGAGATATTTACAAAAAATAATTATTGAAAAATAAGAAATCATTTATTATATTTGAATAAGATTATTTCATGGTAATTTTTTGATTGCATTTCAATAATATTATATATTATAAGCTACTGTTATCAGACGCAAAAATTAGTATAAACGTTATAAAGAAAAATTTTTAAATATGATAATCAGTAAAATGTAAACTTATATTCTGTGACAAAATATTTTTATTATACTTTATAGTGCAAAATCTTTAGAAAAAAAATATTTTAACTTTTACCATTATGATAAGAAACATTGTAGTGAAAAGAGAAAAGAATATTATTCAGATTATGTTTTATAAAATAGGATAACATAGAATTGCAGGCTATACATTTTGGATAACAGACAGTATATATATATGATAACAAAAAACAGTATTTGTAAGATAGTAGACAGTATATGTTGGATAACAGAGAGTATATGTAGGATGACGGACAATAACAACTGTATTTTTAAGATAACAGACCATACATTCAGGATAACAGACAAATTATGTAGGATAACTGACAGTATTTGTAGCTTACCAGACAATACATTTAGGATAACAGACAGTGCATGTAGGATAACAGATAATACATTTAAGATAACTGACAATATATATTGCTTAGCAGATAAATATTTAAATAGGATAATAGACACTCTATGTAAGATAAAAGATACTATGATTTGGATAACAGACAGTATAAGTGGAGTGACAGACAGTATATGTAGGATAACTGGCAGTATAAGTAGGATAACAGATGAAGCATGATAGTCTTGAATCTCACAGTAATACAACTTCACAGGCACTCCTTGATTTACAAGATAACAATTTAATGCATTTTACTTGTACAGGCAGTTTTGACAAAAAGAACTGTTGTGCTATCTCTTAAAAAGATTAATTTTGCTGATACAAGCATGAGCAGGCCCAAAAGTGATTACAGTCATCTCTCACTTGTCCAGGCTATCTGTGAAGGGTAGCATGGATAATTCCCAAAGGAAAATATTGTGGAAAACTGTACTGTGATCTCTAATTGCAATTTACATCTGTGTTAAGAGTAATTGCCAGTCATTGAGAGAATAATTACCAGTCATCAAAAGGGTAATTACCAGTCATCGAAAGAGTAATTACAGTCTATGAAAGAATAATTTCTAGTCATTACAAGAGTAATTACCTGTCTTTGAAAGATTAATTACAGTCAATGAAAGAGTAATTTCTAGTCATTAAAAGAATAATTTCCAATCATTACAGGAGTAATTACCTGTCATTGAAAGAGTAATTACCAGTGATAAAAAAACGTCATTCACAATTTTATTTTTCATTATAAAATAATATAAAGTGTTAGGTCAGAGGTCTTATTTCCCAAAAATTAAATCTGTATATCATGGATGCCACATCACTTAATTTTAGCAGCCAAAATAGTTAATTGACAAGACATTTGAGAAGAAAACATTTCATGAATGCCACATCATTTAATTTTAGCAGCCAAAACAGTTTATGACATGACAGTGTTTGCCAATAAAGCCATTTCCTGACATTGTGCTGTTTCTAAGACATTTTCATCTCTCGTCTTTCAAAGAATACTTCTTTATGAACATTCTTTATCAGCTTAATAATTATGTTTATGTACTCACTGATTCAGTTTCCCATACATTTTCCCCCTGCTTCCACTCTCTTTAATTTAAAAAATCTTAGGATTTTCTTTGGAATAGAGAATCAATGTTTTAGAATTTAGATAAATGCTTAAGTATGATTATTCAAATTTATTGTATTTTGTAGCTTTTTTATTTTGTTTCTTGGCTACAAAATGTAATCAAATGATTTTAGTAAAACTAAGACTGTGATAAAAGTCACAGTCATCAATGTGTCATTTATGCTGAAACTGGTTTCTGTACTACACTGGGATATATAGACAAACCTTAATTGAGAGTAAACCTCCTGTATTTAAATGGAAAATTTTCCTTTCTAAAGCTGATCGGAATATGCAGTTAGAGTCAACAATTGTATTTAGCTATGTGCTATAACATATAAGATATTTGATACTTTTGCACATTCTAGAGTGAAAGGTTATAAATTAAATATTTGGTGCTTGTGAATATTCTAGAAACAAAAGAGGGAGTTTGGCACAGCAAGAACATCTACAAGTCTCCTCTTGTTTATTGTTAGTTCTCGACCAATAATTGCAAATACTTTATGAATATTCCCATTTGAAAATTTTGAGAATTTCTTCTAAGTCACACTCCCTGAAGTTGACTGAATGTTTGTCTTATTAGTCCAGTCTTACAGTAAACTTGTACTTGTGCATACGAGACACATCTGATTGACATCAGTTTAATTTATGTATTACACTTACCAGGTACAGTAGAATCAGTTGATTAATCAATGTACAGTGCTATTTAGGATGATTGGGTAATATACTATTACTGACAGAAAAGAAACTGGCATACTATTTAATGTAATTACAGCATTAGGGCAAGATTGAGTAATAAATTAAAGTGCCTGTGCCCTCTATAATAGCAGAGTTAATAATAAATGTAATTACCATGAATATCTTTTTTTCTAGGTCGCTATTTGTGCTTTGTCAACAGCACCCTGGGAAATGGCAGCGACTTTGTGGATGTGCTCATTATTGGTAAGTCTTTTATGTGCATTACATTAATGTGATCTATGTCTTCTGCATCTTTCTTTTGGCTTGTTTATTCCTTTCAATAGGATGTGTATTCACCAGAACAATGAAGTGCATTTTTTTGCATTAAATTAGTGTGTGTGTGTGTGTGTTGCCAGCAATTTGATTCAAGTTACATGTCGTGCTGTTTTTGCTACATTGAAATGTTATACTACTAAAATCATTTGTTTTTTGGTGCAGTTTGTCATTGTCATCATCATTATCAGTATCATAATTTATTAAGCCATAAACAGATTTGGTATTTCTGAAATAAAACTAGTTTTACTTGATCACTTACCACATGTGTTTGCAGTAGGAATAGGTTCACATCCTGATCTTACATGGATTGTTTGCTGCAACATAGATCCTTAGAATGAAAGATTGAAGTTCACTTAGAGTTGTCCACCCCTGAACATATTGAGATAAAGCCATAAAGTTTGAGAGACAGGGATGAGCTGTATTTATAAAAATCTGGTATGTATTTCTTTTTAAAGAATATCTCTTTTTCCAATCATACTACCCAGATGAACATACAAAAGGAGAATCTTGAATAGTATATGGAAATTTTCTCTATGGCTATAAAGCAATTAATCTTTCACAAGTGCTTGCAATCAAAATGCTAGTAGGAGAAAACTCCTTTAGTGTAAGCTCCCAGTAACAGACTTAGACTCTGTTGCAGGAACCAAAGAACAATCAGTAGTCAGAATAGACATATCTCTGGGATTGGATCCAGAGACAGCAGAATGCACTATCCAAATCACTGATACAAAGACTCTCGAGATGACTCTAAGTACTCTCGAGATGACTCTAAGTACTCTCGAGATGACTCTAAGTATTCTCAAGATGATTCTAAGTACTCTTGAGATGACTCTAAGTATTCTCAAGATGAATCTAAGGACTCTCGAGATGACTCTAAGTACTGTCGAGATGACTCTAAGGACTCTCAAGATGACTCTAAGTATTCTCAAGATGATTCTAAGTACTCTTGAGATGACTCTAAGTATTCTCAAGATGAATCTAAGGACTCTCGAGATGACTCTAAGTACTGTCGAGATGACTCTAAGTACTGTCGAGATGACTCTAAGTACTGTCAAGATGACTCTAAGTATTCTCAAGATGACTCTAAGGGATCTCGAGATGACCATGAACTCTCAAGATGACTCTCAAAATTGCTCTACAGGCTCTTGAGATGATTCTATGGACCCTCAAGATGACTCTAAGGACTCTTGAGATGACATGTCTATAAAATGCTGAGCTGGATAAAATGGCTCCAACCCTTGGACTTGAAACATAGTCTGGGCAAGCCCACTGATCATGTTTGTAGGCACCCCTAATAAACTGTTTAAACTAAGATGACAGTATTTGTAGGCACCCCTAATAAACTGTTTCAACTAAGATGAAGTGTTTGTAAGCACTCCTAATAAGCTGTTTAAACTAAGATGACAGTGTTTGGTTGCAATTGTCTTTAACTCAAAGAGACATTGAAACCATATGGTTTGGATTTTGGTAGATAAATTTTACAGACTTCAACAGATATATTACCACCAGTACAAGCTAACTGTTTATATTGATCAAGAAGTCAATTGTTAGCTAGGAAAAAGGAACTACTTACTGACTTAAATCAGAAATATTGTGCTATTGGAATTCTTGTCTTTTGACTGTTCTTATCATGAGATATGCCAGTATTTGCAAATCATACAATTTCTCACACTTACATCACATAACAATCAAACATATGCTGTGGAAGTGAAAGTGTTTATTGGTGTGGCTGCAAGCAGTAAATATTGTCAATCATGTTATTAGCACATACAACAAAGGAAGAAAATAGCAAAGATGCCAGCCAAGCCAAAATTAAGATTATGCACTTGACTATAACAGGGATTTATGTAAAGATAACAGAAATTAACAGGAACTACTCTAACAGCAAATAGACAAACAGAAGCATAGAAGCTGACATTTTTTCAGAAGTTCTGCAAAATTGTTTTCAGCCCTGGCATATAATTTGACCATTAGCATACCAAGCATAATGAAGTACTGGACATAACTCCCATGAAAAAGACAACTCTGAATAAATAAATATTCTAAGGGTCACCATGGGACTAGATAGTTATGTACCTGAAATGTACTTCTTGCATGATGGTAAACATATTGTAAGTAAGTACAGAGTAATCTCTGTATTTTAGGTTACTGGGTTGGGGGGGGGTCTTGGATTTTTTTTTAGCGCTGTCCAGAACACCTTATTTTTATTCATCCAGAACCTTTTTTACTAATTGTATCCACATTACAGAGCCTCCTAAACCTCCAAAACTTACTGCAGCTCAGCCAACTTCAGCCCATTCAGTACTTCTACAGTGGCAGCATGTTTTTCAAGCTCCGGGTACAGATGTTAATGAATTCATAATCAGATACAGAGAGAGGTAAGTCGAAATAAAAAGTGAACTGTCAGTCATATCAGATTGATTTACATAATTCATTTTACAAGCAAACTTTAAGTTATGTCAGGGTTATTGACATCATTTACTTAACTAGTGAACTGTAAGCTGTCTCAGGTTTATTTGCTTAATTATTGAACTGTAAGCTGCCTCAGGTTTATTTACATTATTTATTTAATTATTAAACTGTAAGCTGTAAGGCTTATTTAGATTATTTATTAGCTTTTGAACTGTAAGCTGTCTCAAAGTGTTTTACATTATTTACTTAACTATTAAACTGTAAGATGTATGAGGTCTATTTACATTATTTATTCAACTATTGAACTGTAAGCTGTCTCAGATATATTTACATTATTTACTTAACTATTAAACTGTAAGATGTATGAGGTCTGTTTACATTATTTATTCAACTATTGAACTGTAAGCTGTCTCAGGTTTATTCACATTATTTACTTAACTAGTGAACTGTAAACTGTTTCAGATGTATTCATTTATTTACTTAACTAGGGAAGTAAGCTGTCTCAGGTTTATTCACATTATTTACTTAACTAGTGAACTGTAAACTGTTTCAGGTTTATTTACATTATTTACTTAATAACTAGTTAACTGTAAGCTGAAAGGCTTTTTTACATTATTTAATTAATAAATGAACAGGAATCCACTTGAAACACAGATATTTACATAAACCAGATATTTCAGAAACTATCAACATTTCTAAATATTCTGACAAAATTTAAGTAGCCAGCAACATTTATAAATGTTATTATTTTAGTGTTAAAAGTGGAATAGAAACTGAGCTTTCGTCCATGCATGAGATTACCACATGATGAGACAGAATTATTGCAGTACTCTGGGTTATATTCCAGTCAAGGTTATTTCTTTGTTTCACATGTAGTAAAAAATGTAGTGTCATGAAACATTCGTGCAGAGTTTGTTTCCTTTTGTCAAGTGTCATGCCTTCAGTTTGTTTAGCCGAGTGGTTTTGGAGCCCTCATCACCCTGCTTGTATTTTGTTATTGTTAACATTAAAAATCTCACAGAAATACATTTTTTTTTATTGCTAACATTGAAAATCTCACAGAACTACATTTTTTTTTTATTGCAAAGATTGAAAATCTCACAGAACTACATTCTTTTGATTGCTAAGATTGAAAATCTCACAGAACTACATTCTTTTGATTGCTTATATTGCAATATCCATTGGGAATATTATGCCTTTGAAATTTTTTATATATTATCAAAACACTTAAATTTATTGATTGAGTTCATTTACATTGTTGACTTTAGATTTCATTTCACTTGGTTTTAACAATAAACTCTAAGTTATTTCAGGCTTATTTACATTTCATACTTAAAAAACGAACTGTACATTATCAGTCTTATTGACATTATTTACCTTAACAAGGGAACTGTAAGTTGTCACCCTTATTTTTATTTCCTGCTTAACTAATGAACTGTTAATTTGTCAGGTTTAGTTTACCTTATTTACCTTCAGGTTTATTTACATTATTTACCTTAACAAGTGAACTGTAAGCTGTCAGGTATAGTTTACATTGCTTTCTTTTCACAAAATCTCACAGAATTAAAGTGCTTGCATCTACTTGTCCTTACAAAGTAAAAAAAAAAAAATGGCTATATCTGCAGTGTTAGCAGAAAAGGTATAGATGTATTTGGTCCAAATGTCTGTATCAGATTCTTAATCTTCATTGCAGCAAAGAGGTCAAGCTATCTTCATGATTTATTTCCTATTGATGGATGGTTGGTGAAGGGCTAATTGTTTAAAACAAGATGGCTTACATGTTTCTCTGTGTTGTTGTTATCCTCACTTATATCTTTTATATGTTATTTTGATTCACAAAACTTATGCATTTAGTGTAAGTTTTCAGTTGTATTATTACCTTTCACACAACTGTATAACTTTTGCCTTTGTATATTTTAACTTTCTGTTTTATTGCATAGAATCTTTGGAGAGACAGTTATTTACCCTGAGAAGTTGTCTTCTTTGGTAACCGAGAGAGAGATAAGTGGTCTGGCACCAGGAACAGAATATGTTTTTACTGTTTCTGCAAAAAATACGGCAGGAGAAGGAGTTTCCAGCAATGCTTTGAGTGCTATAACTTTTGAGTCAGGTGAGTGCCGTCCCTTTAGCGTCAGATGAGTGCTATCCATTTAGAGTCAGGTGAGTGCGTCCCTTTTGAGTCAGGTGTGTGCTACCCCTTGAGTTAGAGAAATGCTGTTCGTTTAGAATCAGATGAGTTCTGTTCCTTAGAGTACGCTGGTAGGTTTGTTCCTTAAGAGTGGAGATTATGCTATCCCTTTAAAATCTGGTAATTGCTGTTCCAGTTGCATCAGGTAAGTGCCTTCCCTTTAGAATCAATTAAGTGCTGTCCCTTTCCCTTTAAAATGGAGTGAATACTGTCAGGTGAGTGCTGTCCCTTTATTCAGGTAAATGCTGTCCCTATTGAGTCATATTAGTGCTGTCCCTATTGAGTCATATTAGTGCTGTCCCTATTGAGTTATATTAGTGCTGTCCTTATTGAGTCATATTAGTGCTGTCCCTATTGAGTCATATTAGTGCTGTCCCTTTTGAGTCATATTAGTGCTATCCCTTTAGAGTTAATTAAATACGTTTACTAAATATTAGAGAACAGGATTGTTTCCATTGGGGAACAGATAGCAGTCATTTTCAGTTTTATGAAAGCTATTTCATTTATCAGACTTGAAGTTGTATATTTGTAGTACTTTGTACAAAACAACTCAATCTATAGCCAAAGATTTTCTGTTACTGACACTGCTTGTCCACCAACCTGACTGTGCAGATATGTATGATTATATGCAAATATTTGTTATCTCCATTTTTTTTTTTTATAATATTTGTAATCCATCCCATTGCTTATTTTGCAATCGACTTTGATCAGCTCCCTCAGAGCCAAGGAATCTAAGAGTTATCCGGACAACAGCCTTCAGCCTGCAGGTGGTATGGGAAGTACCTGAATTCTCAAATGGCAAAATTCAGCAGTACCAGTTGCAGTATCGATGCCAGAATGAAGATACTGGTAAATTTTTATTGCATTCTGTCATTTAGATAAAGAAATTAGTAAATGGGTTTGTTTGTTTTTTTAAAAAAAAAATTTTAAGTGTTATTTTTTAACATATGAATGTTTATTTTTCACAATTTTTAAGTGTTATTTTAGTATGCTTTTACATATAGGAACCTATGTTAAATTGCTTATTTATTACAGAGGACATTAAACTTTTGAAAAGGAAATATATTAAGATTAAAGTATGATAAATAAATAGGCCAGTGAATGTTTTCACTGTGCTTGCGAATTGTGAAAGGGAAAAAAATCTTGAATTCGTTCAAGAAAAATGATTTTCCCTAATTTATTTACAGCTTTACAGCAGTCATAAAAGATTTTCCTGTTACTTTGGTGAGAGAGAGAATACTTAAAGTTATTTGTTCACTTAACATTACAGTTAATTAAAAGAGCCTGATGCTAACTATAGCATGAAGGAAAATGGCAAACAGGCCAAGCACTCTGATACATTGTAGGAGAAGAAAAGCAAGATAGCAATATTATACTTTTTCTCTTTCACTGAAATTCAAGCCTTTCTATAATGTCGTTCTTTTTGTTCATGTTCATGTGTTCATAATAAACTATTTAATTTTATTTTATTGACCTCTTTGTGATGACAATTTGTTGGCTTTTTTCTCTGTGTTTATTTATTAAAATTCTTTGTTAAATGCTTGTCATGAGTTTCATTAGAAGAGTGGAATGTATCATTGATTTATAAAAAAATTTTTTTTTTTAACATTGTTCTTTGGTTTATTATTTTTCAGCTGTAAATTCTCTTGAGATGGGATTTGAAATATTCATGTCTGTTATGGACACAAGATCCAACAACTCCATACATGGCCATTGTGTTTAAAATAACAATGTCTACTGTATATGTCATATCATTGGACAAAAGTTAAATTTTATGTGGAAAATGTTGATTGATGCTATTTTTACTGCAATATTTTAATTATCAACACAAAAAAATTAGCAAAAACAAAAATTAAATGAAGAAAGAAAAGTTAAAATTAAGATAATCTTAAATAAAAACAGATTTAGTAAATGGATTTACTTTCAATTCTTATTTGCAGCTAATCCTAACTCTAACCCTAACCTTTCTTTAAAAACTTATCGTTTGTGTACAGAGCTGTTGGGTCTAACGTCCATGACATTTGTGTATGGAGACATTCCCAATATTTAATTTTAAAAATTACTTATTTGATACCATGGAAGTTAAACCATCTAACTGTTTGCAGCCCTGGCTGGACACATAATTAAATATATGCATGTTAATTGTCTGCATAGAAATCTGTCTGGAACTTTACTCACTTGTCATTGTTAGCCCTGGCTGGACACACATAATTAAATATATGCATGTTAATTGTCTGCATAGAAAGCCATCTGGAACTTTACTCACTTGTCATTGTTAGCCCTGGCTGGACACACATAATTAAATATATGCATGTTAATTGCCTGCATAGAAATCCGTCTGGAACTGTACTCATTTTTCATTGTTAGCCCTGTCTTGACATACAGATCTTCACCTTTCACTTTTCTCAGATTATGCTCAGAAAACCATCCAGAATAATACATCCCCAACACTGTCAGTGCTAATTGGAGGTCTTAGCCCTTACACTGTTTACGAGCTTCAGGTGCGTGCAGCAAATATTTGGGCTGGAGTCCTGCTCTGGGGGCCATTTTCACCTCTCATACATGTGCAAACCAACATCTCCGGTATATAAATTGCGATTGTAATTTGGTTTTTCAGTTATTTAAATTTTTGTTATTATACTTTCTGGATCTTGTGCATTTATTTATTTGGACATTTAGCTTCCTAGATAGTGGATTTATTTATTTGGACATTTAGCTTCCTAGATGTTGAATGATTTATTTATTAGACATTTATTGCTTTATTAACTATTTATTTATTTAGATATTAATTTAATTATATATTTTAACATTTATTTATTTTAAATATTTATTTATTGCTGAGCTAATGATATTGAAATTTGTTTATTGTTGTTTCTTTTCAGTTTTTAAATAGATATTTTTTAATTAAAATTTTGCAGTAGAGAAGGATAAGTTAAAAAAGTTTTGATGGAAGATAACATTGCAATTTTGCTGCAAGTAAAACTTAAACGATATATTTTTCTATCATGTTTAGATTAAAATGGTTAAACATCACTCATAATATTTACAATCTTATTTTATTTTGTAATTCATTGTTTTCACATACTTCTTTATTCTTTTCCAGTTATTCTTTTTAAATTAAATGTTAATATGATCCAATAATTAGATTATTTTTGTTTAGCGCCTTCTGCTCCACCTTCTGAAATTAGAGGTGTTGCTGTGGATCCCTTCTCTTTGCAGCTTGATTGGCAGGTATGTAAATAAACTTATATATATCTTTGTTCATTCATTTGTCTTGTGCGTTGTTATATAAAAATATTGGTATTTTTGCAAATATCCTTGTTTAGGGCTTTATCACTAAAATCATTTAACAGGCATAACTTTGACACGTGCTTTTTGACAACTTTTAACAGATTTAAACATTATGGCATTAAAGACCAAGTGAAATGGAATCTAGGTCAGCCACAGATAAGAATAAATCCATATGAAATGAGTAATTCCCATTCTTAGAATCAAGACGGCAAAATTTAAACTTTAGAGATTGGCATAAATGCATTTATTTTGGTATTGAAAGTCAATGTTTCTGTAAGAAATCAGAGCTCTCATTCATTTGCGAGACTGACTTCTCACCATAGCAACATTTTGACATCACGAGTGGGAACTTCAATCCTCATGTGCTGTCGGGCATATTGTCTTGCGTTAAATGTGTAGTTTGAAAAATTAAAACATGGTTAAATATTGCAGTGCATATGGCTGCTTAAACCAAAAATGTTCATTTCCCAAAGATTACAAATTACGTAAAAAGTGGATTACAACTATGAAACAAGAAAATTTTCATCTGAAAGCACATACAGTGCTGTGCAGTGAGCATTTCCAAGAAGAAGACTGTGAAATGCAAAGCAGATAGTCTTTTCAGAGGCTGTACTATACATTAATAAAAGCCTAAAAGCAGTTGTAATGAATTATTAAAACAGATACTTCTTGTGGTTATAACTTGATATGTATTGGTAACATGATTATTAGTATGATTAATTAACTATCAATTAATCAACTGTCAATGAATATCTGGTATAAATATATTATTGTTGATGAGAATCATGAAAATTAAAATTATTTTTACATACAGTAATGATGAGAATTAAAAATTGTTTCAATTACTTTGCAATGTGATTTATTATTTAAAAAATCAAACTGAATAAGCTGCTTCATATAAATATATATTCATCAAACCCTTATCATCATCTTTTAGTCTGAATTTGTATGAATTCAGCAGTTGCTTGTGTGTAATTGCATCATAATATTTTACTTTATATACTGTAGCATTACTTTTAACACTATTCATAACATAAATGTATATGACAAATGTTCTTGAATAGATAATCTTACTACTCTAGCCACTACCAGGATAAAAACTATTCTTTATTTTCTGCTGTTAACCTTAGTTGGTAAATCCATTAGAAGGCATTTGATACTTATTATTAAGCATTTTTCAACACACAATACTGCACATTGAAGTTTATCATTCAAAAGTAAATAGCACTGTGTGCTGTGATTATAATGTATAGATGTTAGAAAAATAACTAGTACAAAGGTGATGCATTCTGTAATTATAATGTATAGATGTTAGAAAAATAAATAATACAGAGGCACTGCATTCTGTGATTATAATGTATAGATGTTAGAAAAATAACTAGTACAGAGGCACTGCATTCTGTGATTATAATATATAGATGTTAGAAAAATAACTAGTACAGAGGCACTGCATTCTGTGATTATAATATATAGATGTTAGAAAAATAACTAGTACAGAGGCACTACATTCTGTGATTATAATGTATAAATGTTAGAAAAATAAATAATACAAAGGCACTGCATTCTGTGATTATAATGTATTGAATAATAAAAAATAAATAATATACTGGCATTGCATGCTGTGATTAGAATGGTGTGATGTTGGAAAAATAAATTAATAAGTTGATCTTTTTCAGCCTGTTCCCAAACCACAACAGCATGGACCAATTATTGGTTATAAGATGACATACAAGCGAGTAAATCAAGACCAGCAGTCTAAGATCTTTTCCCTGAACAGTTCCCAGTTTAGTATTACCATCAAAGGCTTATCTCCCTGGATATGGTACTCTCTAATATTGGAAGCTGAGAATCTGGCAGGGTTTGGTCCCCAAAGTGATGCAGTTTTTGTAAGAACTATGCCCACAGGTGAGAATCAAAAAAGAGAGAAGGAATAGTTAAGTAGAGCCTTGTGGGTTATCTATCTCCCATTTTGCTTGTGCATACCAGTTCTTTTGTTGTCTTAACAATCATACAGTGTAAACAAATGTATAAAACAATTTTTAAAATGTACATATTTAAAAATAAAATATGAATTTGACATTCTTGCTTTAAGCAATTGTTTAAATGAACACTAGATTTAATCTTACTGATTTCTTTAGCTTATTTGTTTTCTGATTTTTTTTTTTTTAAATGGATGTCAATAATAAAATAATATTCACACAATTCTTGAACAAAATATTTTTTTTTTAGATGGATGTCAATAATAAAATAACAATATTCACACAATTCTTGAACAAAATATTTTTTTTTTAGATGGATGTCAATAATAAAATAACAATATTCACACAATTCTTGAACAAAATATTTTTTTTTTAGATGGATGTCAATAATAAAATAACAATATTCACACAATTCTTGAACAAAATATTTTTTTTTTAGATGGATGTCAATAATAAAATAACAATATTCACACAATTCTTGAACAAAATATTTTGTATAATTCTAGCGCCTAGTGCTCCTCCTCAAAGTATCTCTGCAGTACCATTCCCAGACAGCAGAATCCAGGTCACATGGCAGGTAAATTTTCAATGTAATTTTAGAAAAACACTTATTTTTTGTGCTTTCATTTTCATTTAGAGAAACCCTTATATTTTTATGCTTTGATTTTTCTTATCTCAGTACTCTGTGTGCATTCCTTATTTTTTTTTATTCTTTTATGTGCATGTTTATGTTTGTGCATGTGTATCTATTTGTTAATGAATATTTTCTTTACAAAACTTTGCATTCTTGACAACTTTTTGTCCTAACAGTCCCCAAATAAGAATGTTATAAATAGTTCCTGAAAGATGCACTGTTATCCAAAACATTGTCTAATGACATTTTGTCCTGACAGTCCCCAAATAAGAATGTTATAAATAGTTCCTGAAAGATGCACTGTTATCCTAAACATCGTCTGACGAACATTTTGGGAAATGTTATAAAAGGACAATTAATTTCTTATATCTGATAAATTATTTTCATATTACTCTCTGCAACCTCTCAGTTTAAGTCAACTCTTAATAATAAATAAAATAAAGAATTACTTGTTCCACTATCTTCAAAACATTTAATTTCTATGACATTTTAATTCTCAGTAATTTTTTAAAGATTTTTAAAGAAGCATTGTAAGTATTTTTCCTCTTATAAATTATTTATAAATTATAGCCATTTTGTTGATTAAGAATTATATATTAGTGACTTGTAAGATAAAATAATCAATAAAAACATTAAATAAATTACTATTGTTTGTTGAAATAACACTATCCAGATGGCAACTCAAGCTCGACTGATGTCACAGTTTTTTTATTAAAACAAAAAAACCCCAGAACATGTCATTATTATGAGCATTGGTTATCATCCATATCTTGAATGAAAGCTATTATTAATACATGTTGTAACTGGTAAATGTTCAACCAAGACTTTTATTGGTATTGTTTAAAAAGGGGGCATTTGTATCTAGAATGGGTTATAATTATAATATCACAATTGCAGAAATATTGCTATTTGAATCTTTATTATTTGAGGACTTCTTGTATTGTTTTCTTTATTTGAGGACTTTTGTATTGTTTTCTTTATTTGAGGACTTTTGTATTGTTTTCTTTATTTGAGGACTTCTTGTATTGTTTTCTTTATTTGAGGACTTCTTGTATTGTTTTCATTATTTGAGGACTTCTTGTATTGTTTTCTTTATTTGAGGACTTCTTGTATTGTTTTCATTATTTGAGGACTTTTGTATCATTATTTGAGGACTTCTTGTATTGTTTTCATTATTTGAGGACTTCTTGTATTGTTTTCATTATTTGAGGACTTTTGTATCATTATTTGAGGACTTCTTGTATTGTTTTCTTCAGATTGTACCACGAGAAGATCAGAATTGTGAGATATCAAACTTTGTTGTTCAGTACCGGCCAACAGGACAGTCAGACTGGATGCAGTTATGCACATTGGACAATAAAACATTTTCAAAAATCATTGAGTAAGTGGAACACTGTAGATTGGATTTTGTTTTGAAAGTATGAAACTTTAATGATGAAACATCTTGTACACTTATACAAATAGAATTATGAAACTTTAATGATGAAACATCTTGTACACTTCTACAAATAGAATTATGAAACTTTAATGATGAAACATCTTGTACACTTATACAAATAGAATTATGAAATAAAATTTCATTACTCCATTTTATAAATAAATTTCCTCTGCAAAATTAAAAATACATATATATATTAAGAAAATTTCTTACAATCTTTTTAAATAATCACAATAATTTTAACTTTTTTTCATTGCTAATATTTTAGAAGTTAAGGTTATTGTGACACTTTCATTGTTTCAGTCAGAAAGCATTTCTTTGGATTCAAAAGTTGCTTTGTTGTACATGGGTGCATAATAAAGTTACTGTTTGAAAATAATTTGTGTCAAAATTAAATTTAATGAAAATTAATATTGCTACTAATTTAGTTATTCATAAAAATATTATATCTTTATTTTTTCTTTAAGGGATGTGTTACCTTGGACATGGTACGAAATTCAGGTCGCAGCGGAAACTCTACAGCTGGACATTGGACTGGGTCCCTTCTCGGCTTCTGTTGAGATCGAAACTTTACAAATAGGCAAGTTATCACTCATAATAGTGCTTTTATTTTTCCACCAGACACACAGACAAGCTTACTGTACAAGGTATGTAGATGTCTTAGGTGAGTCAAAGCTAGGGGTCCACACCTCAAAAGGAAGGGATTCACAAAAGGGAGTTTTTCCTGTAGCTGTGAGTCTCATGGGTGTTGTCCCTTTAGTACCATTCTTCTCTTTACCTTCCTCCCTCTTCCCCTTCCCCCTCCTCCCCTCCAAGAATGTGGTCAGCTTCTCCCACATTTTCTTTTGTGTTCTCCTTTAATCTTTCTTCAGGATAAGATAAGGTGAGTTTTTCTTCCTGAGACCTAGCTGGTTTGGGGGATATATTTGTTAATGTGTCATGACTGATATATGCTCAACATTATGACTGTCAATATATCTGATTTTGTATCTTGATATTGTTTGCTCTTTGTTTTTATTTTTTCATGAAGAGTTTAACTTGGTCAAGGTTTAGGCCACTAAAATCACTAATTTGTTTCTCATTGAAGGTTAGAAATAATACTTAATGAATTAGTGTTGGTGTTATTTGCTTTGTTCTTTGATTTTTGACTGTGATCATGTGTACTTTTGTAGGCATTTTATGGGAGTTGTTACATTTGACAAGTTTCAAGGAATATGTGTACTTTTGTAGGGATTGTTATGGGAGTTGTTACATTTGACAAGTGTATCAAGGAATATGTAAATTGCTTTGAGCTTTTTTAGGTCTTAAATATACTTTTCAGGATTAAAAATTATTTTATAATAAAAATAGTTTCCATTTCGCATATGGTTTGAATTTTCAGTAACATAGTAGAATTTATTCTGAAAATTATTTTGTTTTGGCATGAAAAAGTGAGGGGTGGGAAAGAGGTCACATGTGAGTGAGTGTGTTTACTTTTTTTTTTTAATTCTAAACATTTTTCTTTTGCAATTGGAAAACATAATTATTTACTGTATAATTATTTTGTTTGATCTCTTTGAACATAAGCAATTGTTATATGTCACTATATTTTTTCAACAGAAAACTTACAGTTATTCAGAGCCAAATCAGTTATTCAAAAGAAATCTCTTAGTTGGAAGCTAAATCAGTTATTCAAAAGAAATCTCTTAGTTGGAAGCTAAATCAATTATTCAAAAGAAATTTATTAGTTGAAAAATAAATCACTTATTTCAATGAATACTCAGAACTTTTTACAGAAATTTTGCATGCAGAATTATCTAAATTTCATGTATGTTCTGTTTCACTTTTCTGAGTCGAGCCAATTGACATTTGTTGTTTGCTTTAAAAAATAAAATGTAACTCCTGATCCTAGCTGCCAGTCCTGTTCAAAGAGTTTCATATGAAGTCAATTCTACAATGATTACTCTGTCATGGCTCCCATCTAAACACATGAATGGAGTTCTTATTGGATATCGAGTAGACTATCAGAGATTGCCCATTACAGGTCAGTGAGTTTTTAAAAAAAAAATGTTCATGTGGAGGTGTGTGTGTGTGTGTATGTGTTCTCAACTTCTTGCATACATTAATACTTTTTAAATCTTCTCAGTCATTTGTCTAAACCAGCTCTGGGGGGGACTTTGATGTTTCTTTCAGAAGGAGAAAAGAAAACACTCATCTTGAACTCATCGCATGCAGAACTAAAAAATTTGAGACCTGATAGTTTGTACGATATCAACATTAGCACCATAAATGGTGCAGGATTGGGCAATAGGACGGCACTACGATTGACAACTAGTGAGCTCTTTTTGTACTTATTATCTCACTTTTCTTTAGGTTATCCTTTCTTCAGACTTTAGATTAATTAACTTTTCAGAAGTAATTTAAAGTAAAGAATGTAAAGTTATTGTTATAGATCATGTATTGATCCATAATTTAAAATAGTTTTAACATTGACCAAGTTGTAACAAGAAACTTATAATGTTCACAGAATTGAGAAATCAGTATGTTAAGGATAGTTATTAAACCTCATTAATTTAAAAATAATTATTTTATTTTATTGCAAAGATCATTATAGTGATGAAGACACTTCATTATTATCGCTATTATTAATTAAAATTATGTGATAACATTTGTTTCATTTTTTCACAACCTGATTACTCTTCTGTAGAGTCAATGCCAGTGGCATCAAGGTTACAACTGCAGCCTGAGCCAACACCCTTTCTTCAGGAGACATCAACCGTAATGAACAATCAGACTTCAAATTCATCCCGAAATCTTCCAGCAGTTGTTGCAGGTTCATTGACTGGCGTAGTTATCGTGCTTATTCTGATCGGCATTCTTGTTTATCACTGTATCAAGACCAGACGTGAGCACCAAGCCAAATACTGTGAGAGACTTTCATTGAAATTAATTTGATAAATTTTCTGTCTGAGAGCAATGATTATGTTAGAGAGGTATTTACCTCTTACTGGTTTGCTTAGAGATTTTAGGTGTAGGTGGGGACAGATATACTGTAAGCAGATGTATTATGACTTAAATGTATAATATAACTGATTCCCCTTAGTCTTATTTCTTCATTAGAATATGAGGAGAAGGGACATGGGGCTTAGTTTATTGTGATCTTATGCTGGGGTTATATAACTTAAGGTTTGTTGTTATGTGTCCAATGTTGATATTTGTGTGTGTGTGTGTGTGTGTGTGTGTGTGTGTGTGTGTGTGTGTGTGTGTGTGTGTGTGTGTGTGTGTGTGTGTGTGTGAGAGAGAGAGAATAAAATAAACTCATTTGCAAACATTAGCTGCAAGAAGTGCATGGCTTTCAATAAAATTCCATTGGAAATATATTTATGTTTAAAATTAGTTATATTTTTGCATATATTATGCTTTTTTAATAATTGCATTTATCACTAATGTGAGCATGCTGATAAAAGAGTATTCACTGGATATTGCTTACATGTGCATAATCATACCAGTTATTGAAATCAGTTATTGGGCCTTTGAGTATTGCAGAATTTTATACTTTAGCAAATATGTTTGTTGAATTAATTGTGAAAGTTATGCTGTTAGAAAGAAGGGGAAAAAGGGAAGAAAAGTTTGATTGAGTATGAAACAGTGAATTCTCTCTCCATGCAGCTTATCATGCCTACTGTAATAGAGGATACGGTAACAGTGAAGAGGTATGACTGTATGATTCTGTTTGCACCCAACATTCATAATTTTTGCTTACTTGTCAGTTTTGTTCACAAATTGGATTTTGGTGAGGGATTTCCTTGGTTCAGAGTTTAAGCATTTAATTTGTTTATTTGCAGTTCAGGCCTATTAGTATGGCTGTAATACAAAGACCAGACTTTAATTAAACCTTTATTTTGGCTGTAGACAAAGACCAGATTTTAACTGAACCTTTAGTTGTTGCACAAAGACCAGATTTTAATTGAATCTTTATTTTGGCTGTAGACAAAGACTAAATTTTAACTGAACCTTTAGTTGTTGCACAAAGACTAGATTTTAATTGAGCCTTTATTTTGGCTGTAGACAAAGACTAGATTTTAACTGAACCTTTTGTTGTTGCACAAAGACCAGACTTTAATTGTACCTTTATTTGGTGCTATAGACATAGGTCACATTTAAATTGGATCTTTACTTTGGCCATAGGCAAAGACCAGATTTTAATTGAATTTTTTGTTTAATTGTTGCACAAAGACCAGATTTTAATTGAACCTTTAGTTTTGTTGTTGCACAAAGACCAGATTTTAATTGAACCTTTAGTTTAGTTGCACAAAAACCAGTCTGTAGTTGAACCTATAGTTTGACTGTAACACTCTGACTTAATTTTAACCTTTAGATTAGTACACTTTGAATATCTATAGTAAGAACAAAAACTTTAAAAGTGAGATCAACTTGTTAGGTTGTGGGGTTTTGTAATATTGAACAATGAAAAACCTTGACCAAACTTTCCTGACCAAATTTTGACTTCCTCAGGTGAAAAAGTGAATTTCTTCTTTCCAGCTGTTTAATCAAAGTATAATTATACAAGTTTTGCTTTGAAATAAAAATGAAGTGGGGCTTAGAAACAAGCCTTACTCTTACTGTTACAAGCCTTACTCTTACAAGCCTTGCTCTTACTGTTACAAGCCTTACTCTTACAAGCCTTGCTCTTACAAGCCTTACTCTTACAAGCCTTGCTCTTACAAGCCTTACTCTTACAAGCCTTACTCTTACAAGCCTTACTCTTACAAGCCTTGCTCTTACAAGCCTTACTCTTACAAGCCTTGCTCTTACAAGCCTTGCTCTTACAAGCCTTACTCTTACAAGCCTTACTCTTACTGTTACAAGCCTTACTCTTACAAGCCTTACAAGCCTTACTCTTACTGACTATTAGTCAGTCTTAGCTCAGAAGAAACCTCTATCAACTGTCCACATTTATGTAAGCATCACTTGACATTTATATGAAAGACCTGCCTAATTTACATAAATATAGCTTAGCTATAACATAAACAGTCCAAATTCACTAGTTTCTAATCTGATAAGCCCCAAACCTGGATAGGTTTATGCTACACAGTTCAAAGATTGTGTGATGCATGCAGTGGGTAGAGAACCAAGTGAACCCTGTTTACCACCAGTACAACTTACCAAAATGCTTTTAGGAGACCACTTACCCTGTTTATTACCAGTGCAACATACCAAAACATTTTTGGTAGACTAGTTACCCTGTTTACTTCCAGTGCAATATGCTGAAACACTTTTAGGAGACTAGTTACCCTGTTTTTACCATCAGTACAACATACCAAAGCACTTTTTAGGAGACCAGTTACCTTGTTTACTACCAGTGCAACATACCAAAACATTTTTGGGGGACTAGTTATCCTGTTTACCACCAGTACAACATGCCGAACACTTTTGGGTAACTAGTTACCCTGTTTACTGTCTAGACAACCCTGTTTACTACCAGTACAATATGCCAAACACTTTTGGGTAACTAGTTACCCTGTTTACTGTCTAGACAACCCTGTTTACTACCAGTACAATATGCCAAACACTTTTGGGTAACTAGTTACCCTGTTTACTGTCTAGACAACCCTGTTTACTACCAGTACAATATGCCAAACACTTTTGGGTAACTAGTTACCCTGTTTACTGTCTAGACAACCCTGTTTACTACCAGTACAATATGCCAAACACTTTTGGGTAACTAGTTACCCTGTTTACTGTCTAGACAACCCTGTTTACTACCAGTACAATATGCCAAATACTTTTGGGTAACTAGTTACCCTGTTTACTGTCTAGACAATCCTGTTTACTACCAGTACAATATGCCAAACACTTTTGGGTAACTAGTTACCCTGTTTACTGTCGAGACAATCCTGTTTACTACCAGTACAATATGCCAAACACTTTTGGGTAACTAGTTACCCGTTTACTGCCTAGACAACATGCCAAAACATTTTTAGGAGACTATTTATCCTGTTTATTTCCTGGACATGCCAAAACACATTTGGGAGACTAGTTATCCTATTTATTACCACTATAACATGCCAAAACACTTTGGGGAGATTAGTTAATCCTGTTTACTACCAGGACAACATGCCAAAACACTATTGGGAGACTCTAGTTACCTTGTTGCTATAATTTAGAATTCATTTAGCCACATTTCTGTAACGTACTAATATTTATCTATACAGGAGTACCAGATAACACACATGCATAATGTACACACACTGATATATACACTAATTTTCTATACTTATGCATGCATACATACACACTTTTCCATTCTAGTATGTAATGAATTAAAATTATTGACATCAGATTAACAGTATCTTTGTAAGCTGTGCATACTTTTTGGCTTATTTTTCTCTGAACTGGTTCCATTGTTTATGTTGCATTTATGAAAAATGGAAACACATAGATCTCTTTTTGGTGTCTTTTAATTGAAATAACTGATTGACTTTACCTCCAATTCATGCAAAACTCTACTGTTTCAAGAGGTCACAGAGCATATTTTTTACAGCTTAAGACTATTATAAGTGAAATGAACATTTCATACTCTTTCAGAACATCTCATGTCAGAATATCTTGGATATATTTAAGTGAGGATAACCGACATAATCATATAGGGCTGTTTTTAGATTACTAAATGGTTTTAGTTGTCAGATCTATAGGGTTGCATTGATCTCATATAGCACACTTGTGAGAGAACAAATAGTTTGACTGATGTTTTTAGAGCACGCATAGTTTCTGCCACTTAGCATATTCAGTCAGAATGATTAGTGTCCCAGAAATCACCTCTGTGGTGTATGTTGTGTAACTGTTAAAGTGCTCTCTGGTGTATGTTGTTTTTTGTGTAACTGTTAAAGTGCTCTGTGGTGTATGTTGTTTTTTGTGTAACTGTTAAAGTGCTCTGTGGTGTATGTTGTTTTTTGTGTAACTGTTAAAGTGCTCTGTGGTGTATGTTGTTTTTGTGTAACTGAGAGTGTGAAAGGGCTCTGTGGTTTGCAATTAGAGAGATTCTGGAAAGGGGATAATTTTTGTTTCTTCTAGAGGATTTTCTTCACAATTTCTTTCTTTTACTTTGTGGTCTGTTTCACGGGAGAGTTTTATAATGCTAATGTTGTAGGTCACGCATCACAGGTGCATGCTGTTTTGTTCGTTTGTATCATTTTATGCTTTCTGCATGCAATTAGGTGTGTCCAAGGATTGACTAAGTTTGTATTTTACAGGTACAGCCCATCCATTTATTTGCTTATCATTTTATACACTGTGGGTTTGCAGACTGGTCATGTATATTTTTCTTAATAGAAAAACTGAGGGATAAAATGAACATTTTATTTTTATGAATAATTTAGTTTAAAATAGAGCATGCTAGAACACATTATATATCTTCTTCATTTTTTTCCATTCACATATCTAGATAAAATAATGCTTTGTTTTTAATGACTGTTGGCACCAGTAAAATTTATTGGTGTCAAGGATTGTATAGTTTTATAATTATCAGATAGTATTTCTTACCATTTATATCTTTACAATTGTTCTTTTTATTATAATTATGTATACACTTAATAAAACTGTGCATCTTGTTTATTAAAACATCCATTACATTTCTTGTAATCCAAGTCAGTTTATAGAATACATTGTAATGTATATTAATTAGTGAATGTCTTAAATAAATACATGATGTTTTTCAGGATATGAGAGAATATGAATCTTCTTTTAAAAATATGTATTTGGTTCAATATTACACCCGTCACATCAATATGCAATATCCTCACCTTTATCCCCAGAATACAATTCACTGATAGTGCGTTTGTGTGTATTGAATATAGTTATGTCAGAAGAATAAATGTTTTTAGATATTTCCATATATTTGATGTTAACATTAAAGAACGTATGTGTGTGTGTGTGTTTATGCATGCATGGGCATGCAACACACACACATACACACACACTCACTCGCTCACTTAAATATCCATGTCTTTCAAAACAACATGATTTTTCAATCTGCTCTTAACAGATAACTGAGAGAAATTAAATTAATATCAACAAGTGTGCCTTAATGCAAACTTGCATACTTTATTATTTTATAGAGAAAAGATTGAGATTTTAACCCAGGGGTTAATTTGGGTCTTTAAAAAAAATTTCTCTGGTAAGGTATACCATTCATGATTGTTTGATTTTATTTTGTTTAAAAATATGTGTTTAATATACATGTATTTTTTTGTATTGAAATGCATTATTAACATACTGTGTTTTTATGCTTCAGATATTATATACAGTTGATGCTTTTTTCCCCCCCACAGTAATACAGGACCAAGATATCAGTGATCCGTATTCCATATATGGCTCAAGCACTTTCAGGTATTTTTAGTTAGTTTGAATTCCTTTACATTTGTAGTGCAAATATTAGCTGGTAATCCCAATTTCTTTGTACCTCATACATATAAATATCCGTGAATTCGTACTTTTTTTTTTATTAACTACTTTGATGTCACATGTAACTTGTATCAGGACCAAACACAATCAAATGTATACATACTAAATAGCATTCTTCAGTTATTTCTGCAGAGATATGCAATTAAGACTTAACATTTTTCTTTTTTGACAAACTAATTTGCAAACAAGAGAACAGTTAAAGGGGCTTAACTGTGGATAAAACCTCTTTTTAACATAAGCAGGATTATTCCTCAGTAAAATGATGTCAGTACAACTAAAATGTTATGCATGAAATAATGAGATAAGAAGTGAATATTTGTTTCATTAGTTCTCAGTAGAGTGATTTTTAAATGGTATAGAACAGGGGTGCACAAACCGCAGGCCGCATGCAGCCCAAGACCAGTCTCTATGCGACCCCTGGAGGACTTTATTTCATTATTTGTGTTGTTTTTTCCTACTGAACCATCCATGTGCAATCTGATTTGCAGCCCTACATGCACTATCAATTGGAAATTTGGCCCTCTGGCCTATAAAGTTTGTGCACCCCTGGTATAGAAGAATTCCTAAGATTCAGATTTATAAAGCATCCATCACACTGACCTACTTTGATGGCTTCTGAGGTCAGCATTGATAATGTCAAACTCTGCAGATATCTGGAAAATTCTAATTTTAACTCTTGGAACATCAAGGACCAAATACAATAAGACAAAAAATTACAAAACTATTAATGAATAAAAAGTATAATTAGATTTACAGCATAATGTGATATCGGACTTTCATTACTTGTACAAAGGAGTCAGAACATGAAAATTTGTTGTCATTGATATTGTGCATCACAGATACAGTACATTATAGATTGTAAATCTGATTCAGATTGAATTTAACGATAAAGGGAAACATTTCTCACAATGGGAGTTGGTGGAGTATTTCTAAATTTGCACCTAATAGGATTTCATAGTTTAATTGGGGACAGGCACATTATTCTGTGTGGTTTGGAAATAAGGACTTCCACAAATATTCCTCATCACTAAAAAAGCTGGTTAAAGTTCAGCTAATGACCTTAAGGTCCATAACTCACTCATAGTCTTGGGTCTCCACAGCAGCCTTAGCTCTCTATGGAAAAATCAATCACTTCGTGCTTCATTAGACTTCTGATAAAACTATTAATAAATAATTTAGTAATACCCATTCTTGAAATGGTACTATTGTTATATGCATAATATTACTCTTAGTGTTATTGTTTATATTTGAAAAAGCTGTTCCTAGCTTTCCTCTGATGGTTGAAATTAGCAACTTGTACATAGTACTGGAATACTTGCATCCCAAATACACTTCACTTATATTTGCAAATTACATTAATAGGAAATCAATTTTAAATTGAGTTTTGTGAGTATTGTCATTGTGCACTTTAAAAAAATTTAAAACAGAATCACGCATTTTATTTTTGTATTTCCCCACCACTATCTTTAGGCACATGATTTATTTGTCAGAAGGGATGGAGAGGAGAGAAAAAAAAAGATGATTTGTCATTCTTTTGTCTTATCCAGGCAAACAGATGATGTAGATGATTTGTCATTCTTTCATCTTATTCAGGTAAATAGATGACATAGATGGATTTGTCGTTCTTTTGTCTTACCCAGGCAAATAGATGACATAGATGATATTCTTGAGCAGAACAGTTCTTCATCCTCATCTCATCATTCTGACCAGCAGCAGCAAGAACAGCTGCAAACAGAACTCCAACATGCAGAACAGCAGTCACAACAACCACACCAGGAGGAAATAGGGCAAACTATCACTCAACTGACGGACACTTCATGGCTGGCTGTGCAGAGTCATCGAATGGAGGGCACACCCAAGGTAGTCAATATGTGTGGGTGGTTTTTTGTGTGTAAAAGACAAAATTTTTAGTTGAATAGTGTAATAAAAACAATAAAGCGATAAAGCATTTCCTTGTATAAAAGTTAAGTGCTTTACAGTAATTACACATAATATACACACGGTCTGTGTATAAATGACTTAGAGAAATAAGGATTAAAAAAAATAATAATAAATCCACATACAAAATTACATTATATAACAAACAATTAACTATATTTACAACAGAGATAGATAAATAGAATGAATTTACAAATGTACCGCCACTGAACTAGAACAGACATAGATGGCTGCTAAGATTAAGAATTCTGAGTAAATATAAATCATTTTGCAGGAAGAATCCTAAAATATTGTAAAATATAAGATGATTTGAATAATATTTTGTTTTAATTTTGTTCTATTTCATGAAAACTTTGATTCAAACTGTCTGAATGTAAATTTGATTTTATTTAAATTGCATTTAAGTTCTCACATTTAATTCATATTTAAAATATAATGCTGATTTAAGTATATGATTGTAGATGGGAGTGTGTGTAGTGTATTAATGTAAGAGTTAGTAATCACTATTCTCAAAGACAATCTATAATAATTTCAATGTGTCACACCTCTCTGGGCAGACACCCTTCAAGACAATTACATTTTTCTTTGGGATATACACTGAACAAAATATCTAATTACTAATACTTTAACAGAGCAATATATGACCTCATCTGTGATCTACTGCTATAATTATACTATATATATATAAAAATACACACATTTGAAATAACAAATGATATATTTGGACCTCTGTTTTATATTTTAACCTCCTCTCATGACATATACTGTTCACTTATTTTTTTAGAAAAATACACAAAATATGTTTTCACTCTTGAACAGTAAAAATATTTTAAAATAATAATATAATAATTAAATTTAATTTAATAACATAATTAAATATTAGTGTTGATTTTAAAATATTTTTACTGTTAAATATTTTTATTAAAATACTTATGTTTATTTGTCTTAATATTATAAATATATTTCAGTACCTGTGACCATGATACGTATATTAAATAAATAAGTACACTTCAAAACTAAATAAATAAATGAATTCTTTGGCTTGTAGTATTTGTTCTACAAATTAAACAAATATCTATAAATGTTTATTTCCTTTGACATTTCTTCTACTTAATGCTAGTTATCTGCAGAAAAGTCTGAAATGAATTTCATTCACCTGGAGCATTTAAAACAATAGATTTTTCTTTACCACCACCCCTCTCACCCCCACCCCACCCCTCCCCTGCCAAATTGTTATTATATCTTTCCTTTATAGGTTTCATCTGCTCTTTTTGTATCTGATCTAAGTTATGATCTTTTACAAGCTAATCACTTCAGCAGTAAGTGTCATCTATCTATCAAATTTTTTTTATTGTACTTCTGCCTGTGGTCTGTTGCTTAACTGTCAAACCTTCTTTCTTTATCTAAACTATCTCTGATCTCTTTCATTTATCTTTTTACCTCAGAATGTCTACCTGCCATCCTCTGATACTACAATTGTGAGACCCCACACATTTCCGTCTTCGGAAGTTAATGATGTTTTCACAGTTGAGGGTAAGTAAATCTATGCTGACATTGTTTAACCTGACTTACTATTTGCATATGTAAAGTTTGTATAAATTTATTATGACCAAAATCATGTCTTGTCTTGATGAGAGGCTGAGCAGAAGGTTTTCTTACCACCAAATCTAGCTAAGGAAAATAACTGGATACATCAGAGACTGCACACAACTACACCTACATATGCCTTTTTAACTAACTCTCTTCTAAGAAGAATTTCCTTCAGCTGTTGTTCAATGTTTAACCTGAGCAAACAGAAATTTGAACTTCATAAGCCTGAAGTACATATCAAGATGCACAATGAACTTTGCTGAACACATTTACCAGATGGTTCCCTAATCAAAGTGCTATTTAATTAATAAAACAGTTATGTCCCCTGCCTAGTGTATAAATATAACTAATAAAACAGTCAAGAGTTGTGTCTGCTGCCTAATATATACATGTAAATGTAATTATTGCAGGAAGGTGAATAACCATTAGACATTGAGATCCCTCTAATGACTGATGCTTTTTGCATAGTATAGATTGATATAACACTGTTAATGGCTGACCAGGATTTATTTTAAAAAGCCGTCATAAAAGACATAATTGTATTCACATTATATGGGGATATGAAGATTAAATGTAAAGATAAAACCTTATTTTTGTGATGTACAGTAAAGATTACTTTGTAAAGTTCTGTAATAAAGTGCATTTGCAACAATCTGTTAAACACATCTTTTGCAACAGTGCAGCAAATCATGTATTTGTAACAGTGTAGCAAACCCTGTATAGTCAACTCATTAAATTTAAGCCCATTACTTGTGACTTTAGCAATGCAGTAAATTAAAACTTGCATTTACCTCTCTGCAGTATATTAAAACCTGCATTTGCTCCTTGTCAGTAAATTAAAACCCTGCATTTGCCACTCTGCAGTAAATTAAAACCCTGCATTTGCAGCCTTGCTATAAATTAAAACCCTGCATTTGCAGCCTTGCAATAAATTAAAATCAAGCATTTGTTATTGTTTAACTCAGCAGAAAACCCTGCATTTGCAACCTTGCTGTAAATTAAAACCCAGTATTTGTAATTCTTGGACTCAGCACTAAACCCTACAGTTTTGCACTAAATCCTGCTTTTGCAAGTTCAAATAAATATATGAAAGTAGCATTTTATAAGAACATTAAAAATGTTTTAATGTAATTGTCCAAACTGTAAACCTTTATTTGTGGCACAGTTTTGATGTATTCTTGTAAATATCTCTCCAAGTATGAGAGAAAAGGAATACAGGAGACAGTATAAAATATGCTTTTAATTTTTCTTATAGAATAAATTTGTATTTTGCAATGATTGGTAGGAGTTGACAATTTGGGTTTTGAAAGTGATAGAATATCACTGCCTGGCTTGCATCCACAAAATAAAGATACATCTCCAAATGGGGCTACAGCTATGGATAATTCAGATAAGGTAAGACTTTACAAATCATGAATCACTCGTCTCTCTCACTTCTTTTGTAATATCTTTAATTAATGAATCACTTATCTTACTCACTTCTTTGCTAATATCTTTAATTAATGAATCACTTGTATTACTAACTTCTTTGTTAATATCTTTTAATTAATGATTCATTTGTTTTACTTAACCCTTTGATATCTTTATTTAATGAAACACTTGTTTTACTCAATCCTTTGATAATATCTTTAATAGTAGAGGACACCCACTTAAGAATGACAACTAGAATACGTAAGCCAGTGTCTGCTAATTCATTTACTAGTATTTTTAAGTATTCAGGACAAATTCAGATGGTTTATATATGAAACTTGTTAGAACATGATATTTTATGCATGTCTTTGATCATCTTTTGTGTTCAGATTATTTTTTTCTTTGTCTTTATAATCAGTCCACTCTAGCTTTACTAGCAAGATGGTCGGTTTGGATTTTCACTGCCTTGAAAACATGATAGTGTGTTTTTAATGTAGCGACTTTAAATTAGGCATTTTAAATTATTTTATAACTCTTGCACTCAGCAATTAAATTGTTAAAATGGTATTTTATGTTCTTGTTCTTCCCCCTCAGCAACTTGCTGTCATAGAATGAATGTGCCTTTAAGGAAATTGGTGGTTACTGATTTTAAACTTTCCCTATTAAAACCAAAATTTCACAGGCCCAAAGATATAACATGAATGACTTGGCAACTAGATGGCAGTTTTGTTTAGGATCTGTTAGATCTACTTTAAAAAATATTCTTTGAAATAAGTCTACGCCTTAGTCAGTCATGTCAGTCAGAGTTTCTGTGGTGAGCTCTCATACACTATGAACAGACTTAAACTTGGGTTTGTTTAGAGAAAATCTTTTTCTTTATAGATGTCCTCTCACCAGAAGCAAAATCATTTTAAGGGGAGACCCTATAGCAAACAGTGAAATTTTTTAATTTATTGTTTTGAAACTGTTTGAAGTTTTAGTTTGATAGAAACATTAAAAAATTATAAAATCCACTAAAAACATTTATTTGTAACTATTTTTTTTGTTACTAACAGTTTTTATTCTAAAAGCATTCTACCATAAGTGTTGTTATTTGGCCACTATTTTTAGTTATGGATATCAATATAAATAATTACAGGATGCTTACAAATTAACACTACTTAAAATTTTATATTTAATTGAAAACTTATAAATATAGAATTACAGTTTTCTTGTTGTTTTGTTGTTCCTGATCAAGTGCCAAAATATAACAAGCTTCAAATTATTTTAGACATAATATATTTTGCATCTTATTACATTAAAATAAACTATTGTACCATGACACAAAGACATATTGTTTGATTGTAAGAAACAAAGTTTACATCTCGTGAAATACAGATGGAAAAAAACATTATTATTTTGGGTGACTTTTGGCCCATTATTCACAAATTTCATTCTTTGTTCTAACAAAGTTAGCAGCCAACTTCAGAAAAACAAATATTATTAAAATATTTAAAAAATTTGACTTTTGACCCATTATTCACCAACTTCATTCTTTGTTTCAG
The DNA here is from genome assembly GCA_028829895.1 of Sinotaia quadrata. Taxonomy (NCBI): domain Eukaryota; kingdom Metazoa; phylum Mollusca; class Gastropoda; order Architaenioglossa; family Viviparidae; genus Sinotaia; species Sinotaia quadrata. Next base: position 82,994,690 of record CM054180.1, read on the forward strand.
AAGTCAACAGCCAACTTCAGAAAGAGAGGGCGCATGCGCAGTGAGAGTGCTGCAGCTATTGCTGTATTGCGTAGTGCCATTTCATCACCTTATGATGACACAGATTGCCTCCTGACCAATGACTATGCAAATGTGGAAACTGAGGTGGTGTTTAAACAGCGAACTGTTTTGTAGTTTTCATCTCCAGCCCTTTCTCCACACATATAACAAAATCAAGAATTGTAACTCTGCCATTCCCTCCTCTCACACCGCCACCTGCAATGTATTCAATGTAGTTGAATTTCCTGTCAGATGAGAGCTCCATTGCGGATCATGAGCTTAGCAGTGACATCATTTGTGTTAAACGTTTTGTCATTAACATCAATCGCTCCACAGTACTGATGCAGTTGTCAGAAGCAGAGGTTTCTTGACTACGGCTGGCCAGTCATAAACTCTGCATAGCAATGACCCATGGAGACAGTTGGTTCTTTACATGAATGCATACATAAATTTCCATTGTTTTATCCATACAAAGCTGTGATTGTGCCATTCTGTAATTGTTTTGCTTCAAGAATAACAAATGTGACATCTGTGTGCCTGTTTATTTTTTAATCCTTTATTATTCCTTTGCACATTTTTTAATAATAAATATATGCTATTAATGGTATAATAGCCTTTTCATAATAAATTACATACATGTTCATAGTATCACACTTGGAAGGTAAGCTCCAAAGGTAAATTATTGCACAAGGTGACGTAAAGGGATTGCACAAGTTTGTTATTGATATCACTGTCAGTCATTATTTAACGTATTTGTTTATAAGCATCAGTTTGTGATAGCACTTTGAGTACTGTACTGTACTCTGTACTGTACTGTACTGTACATCTGTACTGGTAGATATTTTGTACATACAGAAGAGTGTGATTGTTGTATGAATTAACAAATATAACTTTACATTTTTCCCCTGTGTGAATTAATTTATTTCACCACATACTTGTCAAAACTTGGCAATTTGGTGCTTTTAATAACCTTTAAAAAAAATTAAATTGTTACATTGTAAATCAAAATCACAAGTGGCAGCGGCCAGTCACTTATCTATAATACATGTCAAAAATACTTTATTGCACTAAACTACTGTGATCTGTTTTACATTTTATAACTTTATCTTTTAAGTTGGATATCATTTCATACTTACTGTAAATTTTAAAATATATATTCATCAATGGCCAAAACAGAAAGCAGCTTAAACTGTAATGTTGTACACAGGGATTAGGCTTGAAAGCCAACTAGTTGCAAATTTATGAACTTAAAATTTGACACAGGCATTTTTGTCAAATGTCCAAGACCAGAGAACATTTTAAATTACAATGCATGAGGACTGGATTTTAAAGCCAGCTTTTGGCAAATTTATAATTTAAAATTTGATGCTGGCATTTTATACCTGTTGACCTTTCCAGCTATTGATTTTATAAATTCATTGTAATCAGCATGACCTAGTTTTGATTTCATCAACTAGGAACAGTTGAGTTAATCTGATACTGATTTTATAAACTGTGTGGATGACATAATCTGCTTTTGTTTATATGATTGAACTGTACACAATTTAATAATCTATTACTGGTTTCATGAATTCAGTATAATTTTCCACAACTTAACATTTCATGAACTCATTATAATATTTGCGTAACTTGAGGTTTATGTTTTAAAAACTAGGCCAACGGTGTCAATGCAACCTACAATTGATCTGACTTTAAATGAATTTTATAATAATCAGCAACAAATTCATTTTCTAGATATGAATTATTCTGTCAATGTGTTACTGTTGCTAAAAATAGATGACATTTGCTAAATGTAGATGACAGCTACTGAATGGCTCAGTAGTGCATGCACACCTGGTTTTAAAATCAAGTCCAGAGGCAATTAGTCATTTCATTCATGGTCAGAGATTTCATAACACTTGCAAATGAAATTAGGTTTGCATGGGGATGGAGTGACTTAAAGAAAATGTAGTCATTTGTCTGATTTTTATATTGTTATTTATATTTGTTTGTGTGTGTATGATTTCTCATTAATTTACAAAATAAAGAGTAAAGAATTGATTAATTTCTTTCAACCCACCATTGTTTATTTCTTGTACTCTATTAACTCCAAAATAAAAGTACTTTATGCTGTACTGTTCAAGAAACATTGAAGTGTTCATTTCATTTTAGATATAAGTAAAAATGCAAAGATGGATTGACATTTCTGTATTTTAAATTCGGCATTATTGATTCGGTAGATAATTCTTTATAGAATAATTTTAGTTGAACCTAGAATTAATATTATGTAAAAATAATATTTAAATGCAGAAATAATATTCTTAGCACATTTATTGTACATAGTTTTGAGCAACATCTAAACATCAATACAGTGCCAGTTTTACAGAGCTACTGGGTGCATTTTGATCTGCCTGTGATACTTTTAGAATTGCATAACAAGTATTTTTCTGTAAAAATTTGGCCAGATTATAGCATTTTCTCTCATTGAACTTCTTGCAGATTTCTAAGAAGCATGTTATTTATAAGTCAGTCAAAATCATTACTTTCCAAAATGCTTATCAAACAAGATATTTTTTTATAATAACATTTTGTATTTTAATGTTTTGCTTTTTCTTAACTTGATGCATATGACTGCAGTTTGGGGACTGTTTAAATCATTTTAATTATGACTTGTTCAGATAATGTTCATTGATCGAACCTCTGCTGATTAAGCACCATGATATTGAACCTTATCATATTGCAGGGGTTAATGTAAAATTTGGCCTTTTGTCACTATGTGTTTCACAATATTTTCAATCAAAAGCTGCTTGCCTTTTATTTTTCAATTACTGATTCAACACTTGTCAAGGGACACAACTTACTTGTTAAGCAGACACTGCCTTGAATTTATCAAACTTCTCATAACAGATGGAGTTCTTTTGGAGGCGGTAGATTATTTCAGATCAAATATAGACTAGTTACTTTTTTACATTTGAGAACATCATCACAGATGATAAACTTTATTTCTGCCAGCAAGTTCTTTTTAGGCTAAAATTTCTGTTAAAATAAAAATAAAATTAAAATCATTCTCTTTTTTTTCTTAAATTTCATTTTATTGATTTTATTCAAGCTATTAGAGTTCTGAAAGCAAAATGAACTCCAATCCCCAAAATATTTAGTCAATATAAATCAGTGTAAAAGACTTTGAAAAAAACTTGTTTGTTTAGATGACTTGCTTAATGCGTGGAGAGTTGTGTCTATTTTAAAGTTTAACAAATGGCTTTGGATTTTGAGGCCTTGTTGTGGCTATCGTTGACATGGCAAACCATTTTAAAGACTTCTGAGATGTTATTTTTGACTATCATTGGTATGGCAAACAACTTTTGAGACCCTTCTGTGATTTTTCATTGGCATGGCAAATCCGTTTGAAAGATATGCTTATTTAAACAGCCTATTAGCTACTTATATTTTGCCTTATATTTTGGGATCCTGTTTCAAATATCACTGTTATTAATGGTCTGCTCTTGACTGCCTGTGTGGGTTTTCTTCTGATCATGTTATTATAAATTACTTTGTTGTTGTCTTAAGTACCCAGTGATGTGATCTATACCTTAAGAGTTAAATTAAATTGCATATATTAATTTGATATGTTGTCATTAATTATAAAATTGCCTTTTTAAAGTAACTTCTTAAAATTTGTGTTTACATGCTGTTTACTTAGTTATATTACTTAATATTTTGCTTAAAAACAAACTATATTACATAAATTCATCTCTGATTCTGAATGTATGACAAAGACAAAAAAAAAAATATACCAAACAATGTAATATAAACTTATATAATAGCAACACAACATTTTTTCTACCAGTACAAATCAAACCACTTATTTTCCAAGACAAACAACTCAGCCTAAATGGTTTGTTATCACTTTTGGGTCAGTTTATGTTTGTTATAAAACTTCATTTATTATTTTGAAGAGATATTGTCAAGGATATGGAGTTAAATAATTGCTTTAAAATCCAGACAAGCAAGTGGCTAAGGAGATGTGTATCTTACAGGCTCAACACTGACTGTAGAACCAATTTCTTTAACCTCTTCACTGTCATAGGCCAAATGTCTATAAAGACCCAACCTATATCTTATCCTTTTCACTGTCCAGAACATAGGCCATATGTCTATAAAATCCTAACCCATTTCTTTAACCTCTGCACTGTCCAGAACATAGGCCAAATGTCTATAAAGACCCAACCCATTTCCTAACCTCTTCACTGCCCAAACACAAATCTAATGTCTGTAAAGACCACAACCCATTTCTTTAACCTTTTCACTGTCCAGAACACATTGTATATCTGTAAAGGTACAACCCATTTCTCTTGTAACCTTTTCAGTGCCCAGAACATAAATTATATGTCTATAAAGATACAACTCATTCTGCAAAAAACATACAAATGACCGTCTACGTAAATAAAAAGTAGTATAATATAACATCTTACCCTTCTTTAACTTGCTGCATAAATATGTTCGATGACTCCCCTTTATAAATTTTACCTTATTTCATACCAAGGTTGTAAACTATTTTAACTGAAAAGTCAAAAAAAAAAAAAAAAAAAACTCCAACTACCGCTATTGCCTTTTCTTTGGCAAGTCAAGGACATATAACCTAACAATTTTAAAGATTGGTTACGATGTTCTAGAACATTGTATCAGAGTTTTAAATGACTAAACTATAATAAAGGGGATTTCTTTGAAACTTTTAATATGTTAGAGATTCAGGTTAGGAAACAGGACTAAACATTAATATTGGCTGCCCTTTACAGTCATTGTTCTTTTGTGCTTTTTTTTATGTTGAGAGGTGATTGTGTATTAAGATTTGGAAATATAAACTGCTCATATACAAGCTTTAAAAAAAATCTGATCTGCTTTTTGTTTTTATGGTGCATCTCATAAACTCTTTTACTCTTGCAGAATTTAAATTTATTCATCTTTCAGCAGCATTTACTGTTTGCTTTATAATGCAGACTTAGAGTTCTCAAACATGAGACATTTAAAAAAATCCCCCAAAACATTATTAAATTAAAAATAAATATTGAATGAACATTAAACAATTCCCCCCCAAAAAAATAAACCAAAAAAACACACCATACCACCACCACCCTTTTAAAATTAAATTAAAAATATAGGCAGAATGAAACAGAAATGATTTTTTTTTCAGACACCATTAATTTTTTTTAAATCTTGTGATCTGTTTGATATCTTTATTTGTAAATGTGTAGATATAAGAACCCTAAAAGTTTCTCAGGAAAATTGCATTAATATTTTTTATTATTTAGCAGTGCAGGGGTTAAGAAATTACACACACACACACACATTTATGTTAATTTCTGAAGACATATCCCAATACTTTTACTATCTTGATATAATTGTTCCATGCCAATTTTTGTGGTTGCAAATCTTTTAAATTAAAAAAAAATACAATTTTGAAATGTATCTATATATTTTTAATTAGTAACTTGTTTGAATTTATGTGCTTAGTTTTACTATTTTAACAAAATAAATGATATTTTTGTGGTTGCAAATGTTTATTTTCCAAGCAAATCTTTTAAATTAAAAAAAGTACAGTTTTGAAATATTTTTTCTTAACTTGTTTAAATTTATGTGCTTAGTTTTCTTATTTTATTTTTAAAGAAAGGCTGCTATAATTTTCTTTAAAGTAACACAACAAATGACATTTAGAAAGTGGTTGTGTGATATTGTGAGTGCCCATTTGTGTGCCAAACTGGGTTGTGTGTGACACTGTGTTTGAACTAAATATAGTTTATATGCAGTTTCATCTCAATTCTCTCTCCTCCCCCCCCCCCTCCCCCGATGACACCCACAATTATGTCAACATTTGCCAGTAAACTATTGTGACTGAAGTAAGCACAATCTACTTTCTACTTATGTCCAAAATGAAGTTAACATATGACAGTAAAATATTGTGACTGAAGCAAGCACAATCTAGTTATGTCCAGAATGATTTTAACATGTGCCAGTAAAATATTGTGATGGGAGTAAACACAGTTCAGAATTTGTACTATCACAATTGTTCAGTATAATTTCAGTCAGCATATTTAAACTAAACACAATGAAGATAACTAATCTGGTTATTTATTGTGATTGTATTACTTCATAAGATGTATATTGTGGTGCTGCAAATGTTTATTTATTATTATTATTATTTAGTATCAATTAATGTGACTGGATTCAACTTAATATTTAATTATATTTTTTGTGTAGGTGTGGTCTCTGATTTGTGCTCATTGAATTGTTTAAAGCATTTTCTTATATAACTCATTTTAGAATTAATATTACTGATCTAGTACAAATAATAGAGTTTAGGCATCTAACAATTGCTTTATTTTCAGTGCATTTATCCAGTACCATTTTGCTATTAATATATGTATTGTTTTTTTTTTTTTATGCATTACTTTTGTTTGATAAATGCTAAAGAAAATTTTGTTAACATTGTCCCATCAAAATACCAATGTTCATTTATGCAAGTATTGATGCTCATGAAATAGGCATCAGATTTTGAAGGGAAATTCATGTCTATTATATTTTGCCTTATATATTGTATATTGTCATAGCTATTGTGTGTTTTTCATCTCTTTCAATTTATTATTATTATTTTAATGAGTGGATTGACAATATTTTATTTATAATCAAGCAATCACATTATTATACATTTTAAGCCACTTACATATTACAAATATTAGTATTTATAAACTAAAAATTGAAGAAGTCAAGGTGTTCACTCGTCTGTTAATTAGTCTCCACATGCATAATTCCAGTCAGAAATTTAAAATTACTGAAGTGTCATATTTCATGTCATTTAAAAAAAATTAAATGTGTCAGGATCAACATCATTTAGTATTTGTTAAGAGAAATATCAGGGTGAAAATATTGCATTTAGTTTAGTTAAAATTATTTCTCTGGTTAAATGGCTGATGCATTTGCAGTGCCTGCAAATGGGAAATGCATAAATAAAAAGTTAACTTTCGAGCAACATTGGCTATGATAGTCTGTCAGAATAAGTGTCATATTTAGTATTTATTTGGGATGTATCATGATAAAAGTGTCATGTTTAGTATTTATTAGGAATGTGTCATGATAAAAAGTGTCATGTTTAGTATTTGTGTGGGATGTGTCATGATAAAAGTGTCATGTTTAGTATTTATTAGGAATGTTATAAGTCAATAGTTGTTATTTTTTGTTCCATTGTCATTGCTGTCTGCTGTTAAAGTTTGTGTTTAGCATCGGGTCCTGCTTTGTCTGTTAAAATATTGTGTTTAACATCTGGTCCTGCTTTCTATCTGTTAAAGTATTGTTTTAACATCTGATCCTCCTGTCTGTTAAAATGTTATGTTTAACATCTAGTCCTGCCTTCTGTCTGTTGAAGTGATGCATCAGACATTTTTTTTCCTCTTTCCATCTGTTGAAGTGTTGTGTCAAGCATTCCTTCCTACTTTCTGACTGTTGAAGTGTTGTGTCAAACATTCCTTCCTGCTTAATGCTGAAGTGTTGTGTTAAACATTCCTTCCTGCTTTCTGTTGAAGCATTGTGTCAAACATTCATTCCTGCTTTCTATCTGTTGAAGTGTTGTGTTAAACATTCCTTCCTGCTTTCTGTCTGTTGAAGTGTTGTTTCAAACATTTGGTCCTGCTTTGTGTTGAAGTGTTGTGACAAACATTCCAGTCCTTCTTTCTGTCTGTTAAAGTTCTGTGTTTAACATCCAGTCCTGGTCTGTCTATTAAAGTACTGTGTTTAAGTCCTGCTTTCTGTCGGATTAGTCTCATACTTAAAGTCCATGTGGCTAATATTTGTTAGAGTTATTTTTGTTTGTTTGATGATGCTATGTTTGAAAGTTGAAAAAAATGTTACTTTTTGTTCAACTGTCATTGAATGTCTCTTCAAGTGTTGTGTTAAATGTCTAGTAATACATTGCATTTGTTTATTGTCTGTTAATGTTTAAAATGTGTAAATTTATTAAAATATTATGGTGAGTGTTGTAAAGGCTATAGGTGTTACCTTTGTTTAAGTGTTATTGGATAACAACTTATGCTTAATAACACTGTTAAAGTGTTGTGGTTAATATCTGACTTGTGCATAATGTATGATAAAATTTTGTATTTATTTCTTCTGTGTTTAAATTGTATACTGTTACCATTAGTTCAGTTGTTTATTTCTGTGTTTAAAGTGTTTTGTTGAATTGTTTCATTTAATTGATTTACTTTAAATGACAAAGATATTCTTATCAGCTTTGTCACTGCTATTGCCCTGTATTACATGTATTAGCAATTCATGAAGTTAAGTTCTATGCATAAAATTATTTATAAATTTAACACTGCTGTAGTATTTATTTATATTGTCCCCCCTTTTATTGTGATGCATTCCAATTTCTGTTACAGAAACTATGCTCTAGTCCTCTCCCTTTTTTGAACAGATCATACGTTCAGATTAATAATTTTTAAATAAGAGTTAGAAAATTAGTTTTATAAAGAAACTTATGATTTAAAAATAGCTACACCAGCACATTAAATAGATACAATTATTTATTATTTCATGAATCATTATTTTAAGGAAAACTGTTTTTTTTTTATATTGTGTATTCATGTTCTTCCCCCCCCCCCCACACACACACACTTAGTGAATAGTAATACTGACTAGAAAATTAGTTTTATAAAGAAACTTATGATTTAAAAATAGCTACACCAGCACATTAAATAGATACAATTATTTATTATTTCATGAATCATTATTTTAAGGAAAACTGTTTTCTTTATATTGTGTATTCATGTTCTCCCCCCCCCACACACACACACACTTAGTGAATAGTAATACTGACTGAGTAATAGTAATACTGACTAAAGCAGTTTGCATTTTCTCTATCAAATATAATAAATATCTAATATAACAGTCAACTGTAAACTAAAAATTAATTATTACAAACATCTTGCATTATAACTTTCCCGTAACTCATTCATATACTTTTAATGCATTTTAATTTTTTAAAAATATTTTATAAACAAGAAAATTGTAGCGGCTGTGAGCATTACTGTTTCCATATCTCTTTTGTAGGTCATGATTGGAGACTTTCTTCGTCAGTCTTTATTTCGTTTGATCTTTTTTCTTTCAAAAGAAATGCAACACTTTTCTAAATAAAAAGTACATCCAGCACACTCTGTGCATATACACTAAGCTGTACACTTTATCTTTTCTAGTGTTCCATTGATCACAAGCTTCTAGCATTCCATTGACTATCTCATCAGTCTTGCTTCATTGTGGTTTAATGGTGGCATCTATGGAGCATTCCATTAAAGCAGTTCCAAAAATTCCATCAAACTTGATGCTGGAATTATTTCTCTTAAAACTTGGTGAACATTCATTAGAGAATTTCAGAAATCTTAGGAAAATGTGTGTGTTGTGATTTGGATTTGGCTGTATTTATATGCTGCCTGCCATATTTTTTAAAACAATGTTAAGTCCAGTTATCATGACTTGGGTCCACATGCCAAATGACTTGTTCTTTAAATCTGTATGTGGACTTGTAGGACCTGTGATATAAATAACATTTTTGTTTACATGTTTGAATATATGTTTGTTTGCTTACTCAGAATATACAATATTTTTTTCTTTTTTAATTGGTAGTAATTAATATTGCCTTCAGATGAAGCTGTTTTACTTGCTGGTTTCAAGTTCAAAAGATTGTAATCATCATATATTATTAAAAGAAAAGTGAAATTGTAATCAAAATACTGCTCACAAACTTGCACTGTCCATAGTCACACATTTTGCTGCATGTGTATATTGGTCTGGGTATTTTTTCATTTGTTTCTTCTTTCTTTTTTATTACCATAAAGGTGATTTTGATGGATACTCATTAAAAGAGTTCTATGCAATACTGAGTAACTGTGCACTTTATCTCTTTGCAAAATTTTGCCTCATGCACAATATATTTATGACCATATGTGAATAAACAATCTGTGCACTTTATCTCTTGCAAAATTTTGCCTCATGCACAATATATTTACCACAGTATGTGAATAAACAAACTGTGCACTTTATCTCTTAGCAAAATTTTGCCTCATGCACAATATATTTACCACAGTATGTGAATAAACAAACTGTTGTAAGCATTTTATTGTGTTTGACATTTGTGTTTTCTTGGCAGGAATTCACGGTGAATGAGAAAAGACTAGTGACATAAAGTGACATAAAGCTCTGGGTCTGTGCGATAACTGTTAGATGGATTGACTATTTCTGCCTCTTAACATCCACTTCCAGTGGATTTGTAGATAGATATTGAGTATTTATTAAATAAATTAAGTAGAAATCAGTCTTGATCAGGGCTACAAAGCTGGTATGAAACCAAGGCCATGGGAGGAGCCACTAGCTGGTGATGTTGCCCTTCAAGTGCTGACCGATTAGAGTTGGTTCTATAGTTCTCTAAGTTTTTCTATGGGCATTGCACAGCTTTTGCCAGATCACCATCTGAATTTAGTGGTGATAGATGAGAACCAAAATGGTTTCTCTGGTTAAATATCTGGTGCATTTGCAATGCCAGCAAATGGGAAGTGCACACATAAAAAGCTAACTTCTGAGCAACACTGACTTTGATATCTTAAGTTTTTCTGATAAATCAAAATTCATCTGTCCAGAATTAAGCTTCCCAGCTGATTTGTGTCTAAAGATGTGACTATTTAAAATTTGTTCAAATTTATCCAGCAAATAGTAAGCAGTCTTTGAAACTGTCATACCTGAAACACTCCAATAATTTTTATTAATAATCTAAATTACTACATTTTATATTTTATAATGTAATATGCATTTCAGCTGTTAATATTCCAGCAGTGGAAATAAAACAATAATGGTTTATTTTAAGCTATATTTTTTAAATTTAAATTTCTGCAAATGCACAAGCAAATTTTTTTAATAGATCTTTTTCTTAGTATAAAGAAATTAAAAATCTTCATTATTAAATATTAACTGTATTATACTTCTCTGTATGACAATGAAAAATAATCTAATGCCTATAGTCTGTAAACACTGTAGATAATTTTAAGTAATCATCTTAAAGATTCCCCCAAGTATAACAAATTTTTAAGTGTTTATGAAAAAGCAATATTTCTGAATTCAGAATAGATAAATTTCTAAAAATTAAAAATCTGTCGCCCATGAAACCATTAATAATTTTTATTTCATTTTTCAAGTTGCTACACTAATCTTTTTTTTTGGGGGGTGGGGGGATCGATAGCAGTTTAATGCCACCACTAGAGCGTTGAAATCATTTCATCTTAGACGTTATCTGATCTGGAGTACTCCAGTGGGACCCCACAGCCGCAAATTTCGTCCCGAGATGGAGGGCGGGAGGGCTGGCTGGCTGAAGGGGGTGAAAAAGGTCGCACCCGTTGAATTATACTTTGAACCGAAGCTGCGTTCAAACAATGAAATTGTAAGTCCATCATTAATCATAATTCGTATTAAAATGATAGAATAACTTAAAATTTTAAGCATTATTTTATTTTGTCATGGTAAGGTGAGCGGAGGACAACACAACAGAACTTTTCGCTCTCACTGCTGACTGCAAACTGAAAGGGAGCGAATTCTTGATAACAAGGCCAAAAAGGGGAAACAAAGTCTTCTTTTGGGAAATCCCCATGATTCAACCACAGAATTGTGTGACCAACGCGAAGAAATTGTTAAAATTCGGTGATGGCAAAAATAATTTAATAAAACTACCAAAGACAAATATTGGTGTGGAATAATTGTTTTTAACATTAATGCAAGCAATAAATGTAAAGAGATTAGTGTAATTGTCATTCTTTGTATAAGTTTTTTTTTTGGCGGCTTTAAGGACTGACAAATTATCAGTGATAATATTAAAGATTGGTTTATAAATAATTACTGTATAGTGCTTAATTATATTCCTAATATAAGATTAAGACTTCTGCTGCGAAAAACTATATGTGTGTTGTTTGTTTTTTGGGGGGAGTGGTTTTAAAAATTAAATGTCGCGTCGCCAGAAAAGAAAAATGCTACATCTCTAAACCGCTTGTGATTTTCTTGTGTTATTGTTTAGAATTGTGCAATAACTTGTTTGGTAAAGTTTGCTTCTTTTACTGTCCGTTTGAGCTGAATTTTTGTTTTCATCCAGCTTCATTTTCACTGTCTGGATTTATCTTGCGAGTTTCTTGGGCGTCTCAAGGGTTGGTGTGTGTGGGGGTAAATCTGTACACACCGACCAAACCGCCAGCAGTCAAATCATCAGTCACTGAAATTATTTCAACCACCCTTTGCACACATACTACAAATAATAACTGACCATCTGTGTACACCTCTTCCACCATGAGACGAATAACATTAACAGGCTTAACGAGAACAGCCCGGACACCAAGACAAAACAAAAAGATAAGAAAAAAATAACAGAGGTAATGTAGTTCATCCACAAACAATTTCTGGATAGATCCCACTTTCCACCCCCTAGCTCTTGCTCGAAATCAGCTGGAAGCGCTTCCACTAACAAATGAAAGGAACAATCTTGGTCTTCTGTTTTGTTGTTTCGAAGTTGTTCCACTGTCAGTCTTATTTGTCTGTATTTCCTTCTGTTGCTTATTGATTCTACAAAAAAGAATTTTTGTTTTTGTTGTGCACTGTCTTTCCTTCCATTTTTTTTGTGGGGGGGGGGGGGGGGGAGAAAACTGTTGTTTTCTGTGGTGAATTTCTCAATATGGGCCCTACAGGAAATTCCATGGTATAATTCATTAGCTGCATTTAAATGCTACTGCTGTAGTTCCCATTCAGCTGACAAGTTGTAGAAAGTAATTTAACATGTGGTGAAATTGTTGTCCTTTATCAATTAAGTGATTAAAAAGTGTCATACTTTAGATGTTGTTAATGTAGGGGGCGCTTCCGGCTTCCGCCGCTGTAGTATCTCTCTTAGTCTTCCCCTCATCACTGGAAAAGAGAAATGGCGGAAGTCTTCTCTATGCCCATTGGGGGATACGCATTTCTATTCCGGTCATTCTTGTTCTATATATAGACTATTATATTTTCCCCATTTCGTGTACTATGTATTTCCCGATTTTAAAAATAAAAGTGCAGTTGGAAAACCCCAGATATATTTATACCCTGTTTCACTCTGAATGACCTCGCCTGATTCATCCTCACCAGTAAGCCACAGAAATGCAACATTAATGATTGGTCTGTTATTTTAACCGATTCAATGGCTCATCCGTTCAGCATGTGAACACACTAAAATAAGTTGAACTTGAATGACAAGTCGTTTTTTCTCCTACCCCCCACGTATTCATAAATGTTATTAATCGTTTATTAGACCCTACCTTTAAATGACAAGTCGTTTTTTCTCCCCCCCCCCCTTTATTAGACCCTACCTATAAACTCGCAAGCAGCTCATCGCAGATAACTGTGTTTAAACAAAATGTGAACAAAATGAACAAAAAACAACAACAAAATATATCAGTATGTCAACTTTCCATCTGTTTATTAAATCAATAGATAGAAAATGCATGAATGATACATTGCTACCCAATATAATTTATGATAAGTAATCAAACCATGAATTAAGAAAAAACAGCCCCTCGTTTATTGTTTCACTACTGCTGTAGAAAACGAATTTGTCCACGTTCTTGACAGCATTCGATTGCGATATAGAAATTTTTAACTGTTATTTTGGAACTATTTCACATGCAACAAACAGTCCTCAGTTACAAAACCGATTCTCTAAGACTGAAACTGACTGGCAAATACATATCGATCAATAAGGTGACATGAATTATCAATGACATTTATATATCTTCATGCATCCGTATATACACATACCCGTATCCCTGAAACAACTTTTTTGTCACTTGTCAATTTAAATAAAAATATTAAATAATCAATATTGTTATTTTATTTCTGTTATTTCGAGCTAGTTACTGATTAATTTAACTTTAAGTGTTATGTTTTTTATGGGATCAACCATTGGACTTTTGTCCCTACGCTCGCGGGATTTTTATTGGTCTAATCAAATAAAATCTAGTTCTGCTTATTAGAATTGCAGGCAAAAAGAACTGACCAATTAGAAAAGTGTAATATTATTCACCAGCATTCGACTTTGTCAAATCACAAACTTATCTACATGTGTAAATTTAAATGTAGGTCAACGCTTGCAAACGCGCCTTTCGCGAGCTTTCAATCTTTGATTTGATTGGTAGAGTCTTAAGAGTATCCATTTGTGTGTAGGGGTGTTCTGGTTTCTGGTAACTCAGATCTAAAGTTGCCACCTTGTTTGTTAATCAATACACCAGAATCTTTCTTTTTAAACGTTCAGTTTAGTTAAAATGCTCAGTAATTTTGATAAATATTGTGCTTTGCTTAATTCTTTTTAGGGCTCTTTCAGATGTCTCTACGCAGATCTTCTCAATAACCAAATGAAGCGGCCTTGAATGGATTTCATTGGTCGTCTGGAGACTTTTTGTTGCGCTACTTAACCCTTCCCACAACAGCGAACCACGATTTTAGTGAGATTACCTGGTACAGTTTTTGTTCAGGTCAGTTTTTCCTCTTGCTTTTGTTGCATATGACTATTTAATGTTGTTTTAAAAATATTTATGCTTTTTCTTTTAATAAAAAATAAAACTAGTTCCCTTAAAAAAAAAAAATAACATACGGTTTTAAACAATTCACTCGAAGACGTCACGTTTCTATTTATTATTTATAAATAATAATAATTCGGTTTTGAACAGGGAATGTAAATATCTATAATACTCATTACGTGTACCTATAGAACAAATCCTTAATATAACCTGAGCGCTGGTGTCAGGCCGCCACTCGAAATAAATGCAGTATGACCCACGCAAATGAAAGCAGCGATAGTTATTTTACACTACTTCATTCATGGAATAAATTGTTTTACTAACGAATATTTTTCTTACTCGTCTAAATACCAACTTACGTGACAAGGTTTCATTTTTACTGTCATGTCTTTGTTTAAACACGAAAGTACTGTTTGGTTTCGGACAGTTTAATTTGAACATTGACTTGAGTGCACTCAGACGTGGATTGTTGTTGGGCTAACGCGGTCCTGACCTGGCACTGGACAGTTGACTGACCTAGCTACGATGTCGGTCAATGCTTTGTTTAATGAGAGTGTAGCGACAGCTCAACTAAAACGTCGCACATATATAAATAACTCTTTACTTAAAAAAAATATGAACATCAATTTATAATTGCATTAAAAATAATTTTTCCCAGCGACCAGTTTAGTTTTAACCGTTATTAATTTTTTTAAAAAAATCCTCTGTGGCCCACTCAACTGGAAACAATAAGTATTATATGAGTGCTTTTTTTTGTTAATCAGAACATTTTGAGATAAACAGTAAGTGATAACAAAATTTTAAAAAATAATGAACTTTCAATTTTTGCTGAATTTGAGTCAAAAACTTAGTGTAATAAGTATAGTAATAAAGAAATAATAAGAAGAAAATAATAGAAATAATAAAAAGAAAAATATAATGCAAATAATAATAATTTTAAAAATAAATAACAATACCTACAAGCAACAATTATAATATTAATGATAATTATAATGTGTCCATGAACAAGCACATTAGTAAACAAAATACATGTTATTCTTATTATTAATGTACATTCACTATTACAAATAATCATACAATAATGATGATAATAATGTTAATACACTTTAATTAACAACAATAATACTAATACACTTCAATGACAACAATAATACTAATGCATTTCAATAACAATAATACTAATACACTTCAATAATAATAGTAATACACTTAAATAACAATAATACTAATACACTTCAATAACAATAATACTAATACACTTTAATAACAATAATACTAATACACTTCAATAACAATAATAGTAACATATAATACCTGTATCAACAAAACAAATACCCAACTGGCAACCAATCACTAGTAATAACAATAACATTAATTCTAATAATTATGATAATACTATTGCAATCAACAATAGTAATATTAATTATAATTTCATCATAGACCAAGCTAAATATTGCATTACTATTAAATCCACATTGAGTACAAGTAATAATGACAATAACATTAATTCTATTAATTATGATAATACCACTGCAATCAACAATATTAATTATAATTTCATCACAGACTAAGCTAAACATTGCATTATTAATAATTCCACATCGAGAATAAATAATAACAATAATAGTAACAATGCAATATTTTAATCAATAATATCGAAATAATAATTTAACCATGGGAAACGGCAGCAACAACAAAAACATTAATATTAATGATACTGATGAAACGTACAATATCACAAACTTGAAAAAAAAATAACAGTATCATCACCATTAACAACTATACTACTGCTTCTATTAATAATAATGTAAACATGAACACAAAATTCATGTTTGTTTTCTTCCTCCTCATTATAATATTTATTATTATTAATATTATTCAGCATTAGTTGAGAAGAAAGACCTGTGTATATCATGTTACATCGGCCACTCTTGTCAGACCCAACGTAACAAAAATTAGTACTTTAATTTGGCATTCTGGTTTTATTTTGGCGCGATCCCGGAGCGTTCTATTTCACGTACAGCTATTTGTTGGTTGCGTGTTAGAAATTCACAAGCTTGTTTGAAATTACAGAGAGATGTTAAATAAATGAAAGAGATAATCATTCATCGTTATCTCTTTCATCTATTTAACGTTATACACTGATGCCTAGGCACCGCGAGGAGTAAGTGTAATTTATTAAAAGTTGCTAGTTTCATTTTTATATAATTCTGTTTGCAACACCCTACTCATTAAAAAAAAAAAGTCTAAGGCGAAAATGGACGATCGTGGATCTGGATAAGAGAATGCATATTGTGAAGTGCAGGCCATATTGCAATGGCCCACGGTGTTTGTTTCTAGATTTTGAAAACCTAATTAAAATTTAAAATGTTATTTTGCATGAACTCTTATAACACATGCATATATTACTTTAATATATACCTTTAATATAGTCATGTGTGGAGAAGGTAGTGAGGATTTTATGTACAATGTGTGTGGAGAATGTAGTGAGGATTTTGTGTACAACGTAATGATTGTGTGTACAATGTGTGTGGAGAATGTAGTGAGGATTTTTTGCATAATGCAATGAGTGATAGGTTTTACACAATATAGTGATGAACATATTTATGTAATTTGTGATGAAAGTTTAAGCATATAATTATTGATTTATTTGTAAAATGTAGAAAGTGGTTAGGTTTGCATAATATTTTAAGGTTTCCATAATATAATAATTATAATAATGTTAGACAAGTTTAGATGACTTACTACTGAGGATGTTTACATGAGTGAGAGTGAATAGGTTTGTAATTGATTTGGTAAATAGGAATATGATTTAAACTATGCAACAGTCACTGTAGTGAGGTCTAAGTTCGCATATTGTAGTGAGTAATCAAGTTTACTTAATAAAGTGATGAATAGGTTTTAATCTCAGCCAGCGATTGTTTTCAAAATATACTTAGGAGAGAAAGAGAGAGAGGTTTTGATGGAATAGGTCATCAGGAGGTATTTTTTTGATTAAATAGGTCATCGGGAGATATTGTTTTGATCAGGTTTTGATTAAATAGGTCATCGGGAGATATTGTTTGAATCAGGTTTTGATGAAATAGGTAATCGGGAGATATTCTTTTGATCAGGTTTTGATGAAATAGGTCATCGGGAGGTATTGTTTTGGTGAAATAGGTCATCGGGAGATATTGTTTTGATCAGGTTTTGATGAAATAGGTCATCGAGAGGTATTGTTTTGGTGAAATAGGTCATCGGGAGATATTGTTTTGATCAGGTTTTGATGAAATAGGTCATCGGGAGGTATTGTTTTGGGGAAATAGGTCATCGGGAGATATTGTTTTGATCAGGTTTTGATGAAATAGGTCATCGGGAGATATTGTTTTGATCAGGTTTTGCTCCTCAGTGGGAAGAATTAAATTTGAAGAAACTTCATATTAATATTTTATTTTTGTATATATTAACTTTATAATCTATGTCTATACATTATTTCGTGTTAAAAATTATAGATGTACGTTATAACAAAGTCTGCCGACTTTCTGCCTCATAAAAGACTTTTAGTAAAAAAAAATACTGCGATTTCATATAATGAGTCAAACCTGAGAAAAGCTAGTATTACATTTCCACTTCTGGTTGTTTCTGATCAGAATGCTTGGAGTTTTCTTGTTTTTCAAATTTAAAAATAAATAGTTTAAGTGTTTTTTGACTTTAGCTGTTTTGTCGTCATGTTCTCATTTTCATTTTTATGTGCGTTGTTTAATTTACTTGCTTTAGTGACAAAAACTGTACGTTGTAGTTTTGCTTGTCAAATTGTTGACTTCTAAAGTCCGCCATTTTCCATCGACAGTTTTATGCTTCACTCACAATGTTTTCTTCATTATAAAATTCTCTTCCCCCTTAAAATAAATAAACAAAACAAAGAGGTGGGGCCTCAGTCCAGAGTAGAATATAATGAATTTATACATTTTAAGTTTCTTCTCTCAAGGGTGGTGGTGGTTACGCTTTCGATTTTAACGTCACCACTGAAGCTTTCGTGGATCATTTGGTCTTCAGACGTTTTCACCCCGAGCTAAATATAGAGAGAATGACAGCAGCACCGCCATCTTGATTTCAAGAACGATGTAAACGGCCTCAGTAATATGCTTAAATTCTTCTTGTAGTCACAGTTAAACTAAACGGCCTCAGTAGTATGCTTAAATTCTTCATGTAGTCACAGTTAAACTAAACGGCCTCAGTAGTATGCTTAAATTCTTCTTGTAGTCACAGTTAAACTAAACGGCCTCAGTAGTATGCTTAAATTCTTCATGTAGTCACAGTTAAACTAAACGGCCTCAGTAGTATGCTTAAATTCTTCATGTAGTCACAGTTAAACTAAACGGCCTCAGTAGTATGCTTAAATTCTTCATGTAGTCACAGTTAAACTAAACGGCCTCAGTAGTATGCTTAAATTCTTCATGTAGTCACAGTTAAACTAAACGGCCTCAGTAGTATGCTTAAATTCTTCATGTAGTCACAGTTAAACATAAACGCTAAGGAAAAGAATGTTGTTGTTTTTTCCCCTCAAAGAAGACAAACAAAAACAAAATGCAAACAAACAAAACTTTCGTCACAACATAATCTACATAATTCATCTCTAAATAAGAAAATGTTATCGAAATCGCGACCACGATGATAATTATTAAATTCTCTATCAGCTCTGTCATTTATTTACAAACCAGTAAACATCTGGAACATTTTCTGTAGTGCGGGGGAAAAAGAAATATGTAAGCATCATTCCAGAAATAAAACTGACCATACAATATGTTATTTATAAAGCATCGTTTAATAAATAAAATTCTCACCATACACTATTTAACAAAATTAGATTCGAATATTTACTTAGAAACAGAAAAACAGAATATTACTTATCAAAATTTTTTAAAATATATTTATAACTTGGATATAGGTTGATAAATGATTTGGTTTGAACTCATTTTCTGATAATAATTTAGCAACAGCAATAGCAACAATAGAGAGTGAATAAATGGCATATATTAAAAACAAACTGTATTGAAGTGAGTAAATGACTTAATTAAAAAAGTGAGTATTGAGTAAGTGAAAGGCATATATTAAAAATCTTTGTATTTAGTGAGCAAATGTAAATATGTATTTTTAAACTGTACTAAGTGAATGGCATTTATTAAAAATTTGTGTATGGTAATCTTACTGCATTTTCGTAATCATTCTTTATAAACTGGACATCAGATTTTGCTAATAATCTGCAAAAAAGTCAGCTATTGAATTATTTTTAAAATTAATTGAATTTAAAAGATTTAGAACACTAAATTTTTATGCACATATTATAATGATAAAAACTAGTATTTTTAGGTTTAGTTTGCCGTGATAACAACTAGTATTTTCAGGTTTAGTTTGCCGTGATAACTAGTATTTTTTGGTTTAGTTTGCATTGATAACAACTAGTATTTTCAGGTTTAGTTTGCCGTGATAACTAGTATTTTTTGGTTTAGTTTGCCGTGATAACTAGTATTTTTTGGTTTAGTTTGCATTGATAACAACTAGTATTTTCAGGTTTAGTTTGCCGTGATAACTAGTATTTTTTGGTTTAGTTTGCCGTGATAACTAGTATTTTCAGGATTAGTTTGCCGTGATAACTAGTATTTTCAGGATTAGTTTGCCGTGATAACTAGTATTTTTTGGGTTAGTTTGCATTGATAACAACTAGTATTTTCAGGATTAGTTTGCCGTGATAACTAGTATTTTCAGGATTAGTTTGCCGTGATAACTAGTATTTTTTGGTTTAGTTTGCGTTGATAACAACTAGTATTTTCAGGTTTAGTTTGCCGTGATAACTAGTATTTTTTGGTTTAGTTTGCGTTGATAACAACTAGTATTTTTTGGTTTAATTTGCCGTGATAACAACTAGTATTTTCAGGTTTAGTTTGCCGTGATAACTAGTATTTTTTGGTTTAGTTTGCCGTGATAACAACTAGTATTTTCAGGTTTAGTTTGCCGTGATAACTAGTATTTTTTGGTTTAGTTTGCATTGATAACAACTAGTATTTTCAGGTTTAGTTTGCCGTGATAACAACTAGTATTTTCAGGTTTAGTTTGCCGTGATAACTAGTATTTTTTGGTTTATTTTGCATTGATAACAACTAGTATTTTCAGGTTTAGTTTGCCATGATAACAACTAGTATTTTCAGGTTTAGTTTGCAGTGATAACAACTAGTTTTTTCTGGTTTATTTTGCATTGAAAGCAACTAGTATTTTCAGGTTTAGTTTGCAGTGATAACAACTAGTATTTTCTGGTTTAGTTTGCATTGATATGCATTTTCATCATACTATTAATTTTTATTACATCAATTAATTGTGGCAAATATGTGTTTATATATAATTTGGCAATGGTTGCACAGGCCATTAATTACATTTAACCAATTTGATTGTTTTTAATAAATTTTAGTATGTTTATCTAACTAATGTTTAAATGACAACACATATTTCACATTCAAGCTTTTTATTTTATTGTAAAAGTTTAATTATGTATGGTAAGCTTTTAAAGTTTCGAGAAAGACCTATTCAGTAGAACAATTGTAACATAAATAATTATATAATTAAAACTGAATACTATACAGTTATAATGTAAAGAATATAGTCATAGTATAAATGATAACATGGAATTAATACTAACAACAGCAAATAAATATTAAAGTTAAGCAGAATAAAACTGCTGACATCCTTTTTGCACTAGTACCAGTATATAATGTAATTTGCATATATTGTAATACTATAGTGAATTTAAGTCAAACAAATTCTAGGAGTTTATAGTTAGCTACAACCCCACAAAACACATTCATTGAAGAAACACTCCAGGCTTCTTAATTCTATAGAAATAAGATCATGTAAACATTCCCATTAAAATCAGTCAGTCACTTAGAAATACGAATGCTATTTTTGAGTGCTGTCTCTCACATCCACTAAGAGATCTTCAGTACTTGCAGAACACCATATTTGGAACTAAGACGAATCAACATTATTTGTAATTTTGTTCAGAGGAATCCTTGTGTGTTCACTTCTGCTTTCTCGATATAAGCGTTGCAACCTTTCTTCTCTCTGGTGTCTTACCGTTTTGTCTTATGATGAGATAAAAATTCTCAACACAGCATATAAGATGAGTGTTTGCGCACCACTAACCAATCGTGTCTCCCTCACTCCTCCACGGCTACCCGTTCACAGCAGAAAATGCAACACAAGATCTTTTCTCTCTGTTGTGCTCCACTGTCTGGTCCCATTTGTAAATTCATTCCAGATCTATATTTAGAAATGTACACGGTCGCGCGGATTCGTGTTGTATGCACACAAGCTAGAACGGGGTTTAATAATCGTACGGTCAAAGTTCACTGACCTACCACGGTCATCTGTCTGGTATTTGCTACCTATTGAGACAAAATACAAAAAGAGTATATAATTTGCATCAACACATCTTATCATTAAAAATAATAATAATAATAAAATGAGTCGGATATTATTATTAAATGCAGTATAGCAGACTTTCTGACTTAGTATTTTTCTAACTTGGTATTAAATGCAGTATAGCAGACTTTCTGACTTAGTATTTTTCTAACTTGGTATTAAATGCAGTATAGCAGACTTTCTAACTTGGTATTAAATGCAGTATAGCAGACTTTCTAACTTGGTATTAAATGCAGTATAGCAGACTTTCTAACTTGGTATTACAAGCAGTATAGTAGACATTATTATTAAGTGCAGCATAGCACTAGCAGAATAGCTGACTTCGTAAGCCCTTTACATGCAGTATAACAGTCTGGATGGCTGTTCGATTTAATAGTAGATTGGCTAACTTAATATCACATGAAGAATCGCACTTAGCAGAATCGCTGGTTAAGTATTACATTTATATTCTAATTTGCTATAGCAGATTTAATATTACGTTCAGTATTCCAATAGCAGATGTAATATTACGTTCAGTATTCCAATAGCAGATTTAATATTACATTCAGTATTCCAATAGCAGATTTAATATTACATTCAGTATTCCAATAGCAGATTTAAGATTACATTCAGTATTCCAATAGCAGATTTACTATTACGTTCAGTATTGCAAAATCATACCGGAAGGTTTAGTACTACAGGCAGAATGACACCCCCCACCCAAATATACGACAATTTAAAAATAAAATTAGACAAATATAAATATGAGTACTCAGTGACGTTTCGTTATATGAGCATAAAGTCTTCATTTTGAATGTTAAACTCTGCACTTTTAGTGATGCACTTCTTGAGTGACTTGGGTGAAAGTTTGAAACTTCGCAGTACAAACATGGCTTCTAAGCACACTCCTCTCAATAATATCCTCAAACAATTGCGCGTAAATCCGTGTTAAGCTTAAAAGGCCTAATCACGTGACTCGACGTACCAGCAATCTGTTTATATACACGATGCGGTCGTGCAGGCGTACAGTGACACTGACAGACATAAAACCTAATACAGACGACCAAACAAAATAAATCGAGCAAACTACACTCACTAAATCTACCCACCCCACTCTCAACAAAAATGTCTCAACTTTGCGACTCGAAACATTACGTGGGCGCTCGTAAGATTTGAAGTCAATATATTCAGGGCCGGCTTGAGGCACGATTAAGCGGTGCCTCCGAACAGGGCGCCAAAATTTGCGACCCCCCCCCCTCAAATTTTTTTTAAAAAAGACATAATCATATTTTAAAAACATTTTAGTAGTCTTGGGGTGCTGGTAGACTTGGGACTGACCCTAGATATATTATACTAGAGTGTGACCTATTTTATTAACCAATTAATAAAGCGATTGAATTAGTTTAGAAAGATTTTGGATTAACTAGTCACAACTAATGGAAACTAAAGCAGTTTGTACATTTCACAACGCAGAGCCCAGCCCACCTGGACACGCCCCTTGTCAAACACGTGACGTTTAGCTCCTCCTATAGCCGGAGCTGCCCTAAGCCATTTTCTTGTTCTGTTTTGAACTTTCTTTCTGATGTCCGTTCTTTTTGTTTATTTACTACTGTTTTCTTTTCATCTCTTCTTTATAGAATGTCGGTCAAGTAACACGTGACCTGACTCAGTGAAATTGAACGCGCGCAGCTTGTGACCACATGGTCATGGACAGCTCACTGGTTCTATTTTTGCTCGCAGGCTGGACACGTAATCGTTTGACGCAAGATACATACTGTGTATAAATATATACTCCCCCCCCTCTCTAATACAGAAAGGTTAGAAAAAGGGCTTATGTCATAGATATATTTATTTAGGCTTACAAATCGCCACATCTCCACATTGGATGAACGTACACTGTTGTCGGCCGATTGTCGTTTCCCCAGAAACATGAAGCAGAGTCGAGTAGAAATACACAGAATTTGTAAATTTCTCAAGGAACAGATTTTACCCAACGGTTCTTGAGCTTTGGAACTGCAGGTCTGCTTAATTAATTACATTTTTGTAGAATAGTTATTCAGTAATTTATTCCACCTTGGGAAAGACAGTGACGACAACTGTGTGTGCCTGTAAGTTGAGCATGCTGAGTGGGAAAACGGCGTCAACAGTGGCCAATTTTTCTCGACCACAAAGTAAGTAAATATGTCTGCAGGTCTGTGAGGAATGTTAAAATCCAGTCATGCAAAGCTAATTTACTTCTAGTGTACATGTATTTGAGAGAAAGAGCGAGATGGGAGAGAGAACTGCAGACGACAAGACTAGAGAGAATTAAGATCAGAGGGATATTTTTAACGCAGAAACGAAATTATTTATTGAGTAGATCAATGGCCTATTTATAAAAAATAAAATAGGAGATGGACTTTTCACAATGAGCACAAACAGATAGTACACAAGGGACCACTTGCACATTGTGTAGGTATATACAATTTGGACTCGCAAGCATACACGCTTAAACTATTTAAATACAGTTATAAAGATATGTCTGTCATCTGAAGAGAGCAGCTGGTAATGCGCAGAGATGAACGCACAGAAATTATCCTACAATACACAGGGTAGAGAAATTGATGTACTATTAGCACACAGAACATGTAATACACAGTACACACAGGGTAGAGAAATTGATGCACTAAGGAAAAAAAATACAGAGCGTGCATTATGCCACACAAATAAAGAGACATTGATAGACAGTGATAAACACACTGAGTGTCGATTACACCATACAAACTGCAAGGCAAGAAGACAGTGATAAACACACTGAGAGTAGATTACATCATACAAACTGCAAGGCAAGAAGACAATGATAAACACAGTGAGAGTCGATTACATCCGTGGCTGTGATGTATAGACAATACGCCATACAAACAGGAACAGAAACTGGTGGCTGTGATAACATAAACATACATTCCGCAATACAAGTTACAACACAAGAACAGAAACTGGTGGTTGTGATACACATAAACATACATTCCGCAATACAAGTTACAACACAAGAACAGAAACTGGTGGCTGTGATACACATAAACATACATTCCGCAATACGAGTTACAACACAAGAACAGAAACTGGTGACTGTGATACACATAAACATACATTCCGCAATACAAGTTACAACACAAGAACAGAAACTGGTGGTTGTGATACACAGACCATACATTACGCAATGCAACACTAGAAGAGAAACTAAGTGTAATTAGAGTTAATATTTTACAAGCATGAAGTGTCTGAAATAATGTATTATCCATTTAACGAAAAAAAAAGTAAACATTCATTAGTTAAGTGCTCTGTATCGTCGTCTATGTAATCATCTAAAACTACACAGATATATATATACATATATATACATCAAATGGCGTATACAAATACACATTTTTTATTTTTTGAAGCGCTTTGATTTTTTCCTTTTATTCTTTGAATAATATTGCTAAATGTGAACGGATCTTTTTTCACTCGAGCACTGCAAGTTGAAATGGAATTTAGAGAATAGTACTTAAATGCTGCACAGCACTTGAATGATTCTTTCGTTGGTTGTGTCTTGCAGTCTGCTACTTAACCTGACCGTGACGCAATCTGCTGCGATCGCCGATCGAGGAACTGAGAAGTAAACGGTTCATTGATTTACACATATTTTCTCGTTTATTGCAGGAAGGTAGTTGCGAGAAGCAAGAGGGAGGGAGAGAGAGGTGGGGGATAGTGTAGATGGGAGGGGGAAGGAAGAATACTTTATCAGTTTTGAACTGTTTGCACTTTATTAACATGAGGGATAAACGCAAAGCAAATGGAAGTATTTACGTTTGTACAAAGCAAATGGAAGTATTTACGTTTGTACAAAGCAAATGGAAGTATTTACGTTTGTACAAAGCAAATGGAAGTATTTACGTTTGTACAAAGCAAATGGAAGTATTTACGTTTGTACAAAGCAAATGGAAGTATTTACGTTTGTACAAAGCAAATGGAAGTATTTACGTTTGTACAAAGCAGTAACTACATATTTACGTTTGTACAAAGCAGTAACTACATATTTACGTTTGTACAAAGCAGTAACTACATATTTACGTTTGTACAAAGCAGTAACTACATATTTACGTTTGTACAAAGCAGTAACTACATATTTACGTTTGTACAAAGCAGTAACTACATATTTACGTTTGTACAAAGCAGTAACTACATGAACCATCTAATGTAACGACAAATAATCAGCCATCACCATTAAAATAATAATAAATTTATTAATATCATTTATACTTATTATTATTTAATACTGACATACTATAATCTTGCTTTAAAAGTATAATAATCTATGTATGTTTAACTGTATATTGAGGGAGAAAGACTGAAAGAAAGAAAGAAATGATTGTTCAGCGACGAGTGAGAAGAAGGCTGAGAGAGAGAAAGAGTATTTAAAATTTCATCTTCTCTTTATTTTGGTAACTTAAAAAAGAAAACACTTAACATAAAGATATATATTATTTTTAAACTAAGACACGCACCTGTAAGTAGAGCAAAATTGGGATTGGTGGGTGGATGAATAGAAACAACAATAGCACTGAGTTTTAGGAGTTGTATTTTTATTATCTTTTAACATTTATTCTCATTTATAACTTAATTGCTCACAAAGAAATATATTTATTAGCACACTCAACTCGTCTCCATGACAATTAACTCATCCCTCCAAGTCTTTATCAGAATTAATGTCCTTCCTTGTCAAACGACCTTCACCTGTGTAGATTTACCAAACATGAAGATGACACTTCAACAATAGCGCACTGAGAACAAACAACAATAAAAAATATCCGTGAACAGTACACTAATCTGACAATTATCAATACACTGCCAACAGACATGCCCCTGTGAGTTAAGAGTAGCTTTAATTTATCCGGATAAAAAAAATGAAAAATGATCTATCTTTAATCAGGCATGCGCATAATTCGAGCAACAAAAGAGTTGTCGAAACTTTTAGGGACAAGAATTGCTGCACTAAATAAAGGAAATTAGTCATTGTCAGGATAATAAACATTTTTATTTTTAAAAGGAGGTTTCAGACTGGTAAGTCATCTTAATACATCTTGAAGTATTTTATAGTTTTCTTTTCTATCTCTTATAACGACAACAAAATATTTTATATCTCCAATCCACCTTTTAAAAAAAATATAAACAGTTCGCGATTTCTTTTTATTAATTGTTTTCATTTATTTAAATTTTATTCGTTTTAATGTTTTAGATTTTCGGTTGGGTTAATATTGCTGTTGATGCTTTGTCAGTGTTGTTTAATTTAAAAATTACAGATCTTTGTAAATACAGTATATTAACATCTATTATGAGACTAAACGGGAAAAGAATTCGTTTCTGCTCGGTGTAATTACTTCCACAAAAGCCACTAAGTCAAAATTATAGAAGTACCAATCAGATGTTATTTGGCAGCTGAAAGCATTAAATTAAGAAAAAAAAAAGGTGCGCGCACTTTCTTTAAGGGAAAGAAGTCCAAATAGAATAATTAATAATAAATAATACTGTCGTCTGCTTTTATGCCCCCCCCCCCCCCCGTTCATTTTTTTGTTTGTTGATTCTCTAGTTGTAAACGGAGACCAGGAA
This sequence comes from Sinotaia quadrata, assembly GCA_028829895.1. Classification (NCBI taxonomy): domain Eukaryota; kingdom Metazoa; phylum Mollusca; class Gastropoda; order Architaenioglossa; family Viviparidae; genus Sinotaia; species Sinotaia quadrata. The sequence continues at coordinate 83,022,382 of CM054180.1, forward strand.
ACAATAGAGATGGGGATGAGAAAGTGTGACTGCAGTAGAACAAGAGGAGAAAAGGTTTTCCAAGAATAATTAATATCACGCGTTCATGTGACAAAGACAAGTCTTTATGAAACGACTATAACTTTAAATTATGAGCAAAATCCCATACACTTTGTATTAAGTAACGCCTCATTTTGTTTTCTGTATTGTAATTATACATGAGGTGTATTTAGCTTTTTAAATACTGAATAATATAACGAAGTTCTACTGAAACATCCTTGCGAACCCTGCCAGTTAATAAAAGTTGTATGAACGGACTCTTCTTTCAGTTTTAAATTAAAAAAAAAAAACTGTTCAAAATTGCTTCGCTAATGCTGCCTAACTCTTAATGTCTTCCTGTATCTAGTTTTGTTGGAAATTTTTTTTGTTGCTATTTTTTTGTTGTTGAAGACGCTTGATTATTCGTAAATCCGCCTATCTTTTTATTCAAGAGAAGTTGTACTAATGCACAGATCGCAGTTTGTGTGCGAATTTTATGAAATACACTAGACCCCTGTCGAGGATGTTGGCAGCCGGGCGAAAATAGGTTAGCTGACGCTACGGTGTCAGGCTCTTTTTGATGCTTAACAATAACTGAATGGACACTCACAAAACATAACGCCATGCGCCCTTATAAGGGCTAATGACACGCAACCGAGCGAGAGCCCATTTCAGGCCTAGTGACACTCGCAAAACATGACGTCATGCGCCCTTATAAGGGCTAATGACACGCAACTCAGTCTCCATACGGTGTATTCATTTTAAAATAAAATCCCTCCCCCAAGCAGTCTCCCTCCCTACGGTGGATTCATTTTAAAATAAAATTTCCAAGATGAGAAATGCATTGTTAATACAATTAATGGGTTTATGGGTATATTATAATTAGGAGCTTTTATTTTAAAACAAAATATTCGTCGGAGAATTTGTTTTAAAATAAAACCTCCCTAGGGTTTTGGGGGAGATTTTATCTGATGACACCGGCTAGCAGAGAATGGATTGCGTTTACTTAACTGGCAAGTTTCACGTAATGAACGAGCGATATTTGTCGTTCATAAATTTAATATTAAATTGATATTTAAATGCAATCTAACTTTTCACAAATTATTTCAGATATGACTAGCCTACGTTAGATTCAAAGCTGCTTGTGTCTTTTCCATGTAAATCATGAGTTATTTCCAACAATCCTTTACTACAGTTGGAAGATTCAATAGGAAAATAAAAATCAATATATATATGGGCATACTTGAAAAAATCTTTGTGTGATTACTTTTTTTAAAAGCGAAACTGTCAAGATTATTTAAATAAAGTATGTTATTTATTTCTATTTTTTAAAAAATGAATAAAATCATTCAAGGCAGTTTATCCTGATTAAAAAAACCCAACAAAAACAAACAAACAAACAAACCATGAGAACGTGCGTACATTTTAAAATAGAAAACTTACAAAATCACAATTAATTTATTCCACGTGGTCCATGATACTGGAGAGTGATCGCATATAGGCACATGTACACTGAAAACAAACTCCAAGTTTTCACAGTCACATATATGCACGTGCATTTTTCAATATTAGGGAAGAAAATAGTTTCTGGCAGTCTTGATCCTTGTTGTCCTTTTAATTAATTAAAATGTGTCACCAGTGCGAAAGCTCAGAAATTCCAAAACCTTACTGTGGACCAGGTGTTTTGTAGCTGTTTGACTAATCCTTCGCATGTGATTCGTTCCTGCACAATATATTTTAAAAAAAGAGCTTTCCCCCGTCCTTTTTCATCTGTCTTTTTATATTTATAACTTGATTTTATTATATATAACTTCAAAATTTTTGTCAATCGGTTAAGTCCTGTTTGAAACCGCGACCGTGACGTGTTGTGTTGTGATCCAATTGGACACAAGAACTGTTAAAATGTCTGCAATCTCGTTTCAGTTTATTTTCTAAATTTAGAACTGGGGAAAACCATGCTTCTCCTTTATGAGGTAAAACGCACCGTCGCCATTTTTCGACCATTGACGCCTGATTGAAACTAAACTTCATTTTTTCTTTAACGCTTTTGAGGTATATGTTTACTTGATGTGTGTTAATTTCCACTTGAATTTCTCTTTTAAACTGTTGTCTGTTCAATAAGAATGTATATGTGGCTTACGGTTGAAAGGTTTTATTTGCATTTTTACTTTTGCGTCCGCCATTAAACTTCCGCCTTATAGGCCAATATGGCTTTTCTGAGCGAAAAACTTGGAAAGTATTTCATGCGGAGAGGGTAAGGAATTGAATACTAACAATTTAAAACAAACATTTAATGACGTTAAACCAGGTAGCAAAGTAAATGCTAAAATAATTTGAACTATTAGAATAAACTCGTCTAACGCCAGAGCTCTTCAAATACGTATGCCTCCCCCCCCCCCTTTGGTGTGGTTTCCACTTGTACTGAAAGATTGGAACCTAAATGAACACAACTTGGGATTGGGGTGGGGGGTGTGCCAGTATAATTCAGTGTCCAAATTACCTAGCCGACTGGCTTATTATAAAAGACTATATAAAGTAACATTCAATCTCTTTGTAAAATGGGTTAGTTTGCGACGTGACCGGTCTTCACCTATAGGCCCCAATTGTATGTGTGAAGTATAGGCCTATCATTTTAAAAAGGCAATAGTATAACATTACGTATACTTTTCTTTTAAAGCATTACAAATATGCTAATAATTTCTAAACGTTAGGCCTATCCATAGCCCGCTGATAATGCCCATAATCGATAATTATGAATTAAAAAAATGGTGAGGAGGTGGTGACATTAGGCCTATTTCTTCTTTCTTTTTAAAGTGTTTTTATTTTTAATGCTGTTAAATACTTTTACAACCTACTCACACATTCACATATATATAGGCCTATAGTTTTAAAACGTTGGTCCATTCAGACTCTTTGCAGAACGGTTGCCCGTTTCTGCTGTTCGGATATTACCGTCTCTTTTTTTCTGATCTTCCTGTTGGCATGAGGGATAGCCTCACCGAATTCCTAGGCGAAATTAAGAAACCCCTTGATTTTCATCTCGGGAAGTACAGGATGCTTTTGCCTCGTGTCCCTCTAACTCTAAGCACAGGGGGCCCGTCGTGTTCTCCCACTCCGGATTCAGCGCCTACATCCGGTCTAGTTGTTGCCCTATTAAAATAGACGTGACTAGAAAAAAACGGTAAAGCCCAATTTTCAAATTTCTTCGTAATGAAGATTATTAACTTCATTCTTGAAGGATTGAAATTTTATTTTACATTCTCTATTTTTACAGAGTTTCAGTTTTATTTGATTATTTACAGAAATTCGTTTTAAATTACCGGTATTCCGTAATAAAAAATAATTGTGATATAGTTTCAGTTCATTTTTGAAATGCCGATTTATAAATATAATGACTAAAGATACTTTAATATTCATGACACTAACAGTCTTGCAATCGGTTTTGTATCTTGAGCAATCAAAGACACAAGTAAGTCTTCCATTTGGATGTTTTAGTTAATGTGAACAGACTTGTTAGTTAAGTGAACATATGAATATTATTAAGTGAACCCCAACATATGAATGAATCAGAATCTTTCTTGTCTAAACCGAGAAAGTTTGTAATGTAATTGACTTAGTAATTAAAAAATATTACAAAAGAATAAAAACTTTCTTACAAGTTAACTGCAGTTTTAAAAAAAAATAATTGACTAGTAAAAAAAACTGACAATCTAAATTCTAAGTCTAATTGATTTATTGAAGGTTTGGAAATTTCTTTTTAGCACTTTTGCCTTAATTTATTTCCACCTCTTCATTATTTGCAGTTTTAATTATTGAATAGTACAGCTTTTCTTTAACTGTGCTATGTTGATTTCTTTGCAGGTGGTCCAGACAAATCACAAGCTGCAGTAATGGCATCAGCACCATCATCACTGTTGACAGACTCTGTACCAGAACACTCTCTTGATGCCAGAAATGCAAGTGGTTATCCCAGAGTAATATTTGACCGCAAAGAGGACCAGGACAAATTCTCTTGCGCTTTTTGTAGAAACATTTTGAGGGACCCTTTACAAGCAGACTGTGGTCATCGCTTCTGCACTCCCTGTAGAGATGAAATTAAATTGTGAGTTCCGATGCCCTATGGGTATGCTAATGAAGGGGATTATTTTGTGCTTTTTCAGGGATTTTGTTCAAGGAGTTTTCTTTCAGTGTGAAGTGATCTGTTGGTGAAAACTTTTTGTTTTATCAAACAAAATCAGCTGAAAAATTAAATTCTTAATCTATACTGTTAGTACATATATTATTGTACAGATTGATAATTACATCTGAACTTTTTCCTTGGAGTCATGCTGGTGATTTTCACTTTTAGAAGATGTGGCATGGAATAGAAGTTGTCACATTAATTTTTCATTTTTCTCCAGATAACTTAGTAGGCATAGCATCCAAGATTTTTTTACTCTTGCAGAGATTAAGTTTGGCCACTCTTATTATTCATTTTGTACCAGAAGCTCATGCAGTAGAAATTAAGTTAGTTCTTCATTAGGTCTGTTTTCGTTTAGGCTCATGCTCATTGGCCATTAAGGTCAACAGTGGAGATGTCAGTCAGTGCAGAATACCTGGGGAATTCTTATTTTAACTTGATATGAAGCATCAAGGATCAAACATAGATAAAATCAGTGATTATGAATGACAGACTATAGGCCTATAGATTTACAACATGTAAATGATATAGGTTGTTCATTGTATACTAGATATGCATGTCATCATTTTAGTTGTGCACTATCAATTTAGTGTCTCATGTAAAATTGAGAACACTGTATGTGTGAGATTGTAATATAACTCAGATTGAATTAAAACTACAGAAAGTTTAATTTTTCAGAAATTGAAGTTTGGTTCAGCTTTAATTTGCACCTAATATTAAAAGTAATAAATAATAAAAAAGGTCAGTAGGTTATAAGGAATTTCTCCAATCAATTCCACTAAAACACTAGTAATTCACTGATTTATGACCTTAATTCTTGGCTATCAATGCTGTTTAATTATGATATAGGAAATTCTTAATACATTATTTCTGCTAGTACTTTTAGTAGCAGTAAACAATTATTATATAACTACAGTGCAAAACTCCACTGTAAAAATTGATCTGTGTATTTTACTTTTTTAGTGCTAGCGGTTAGGTAGGCTGTATTTGGTGTAATAAAAGAAAAAGAGAAGAAATGCACCATTTCATAGAAAATCATTATAAAATATTTTATGCTATTTGCTGTATATTATTTTAGCAAGTTGTGATTTAAAAAAAATTAAGTGAATTTTTCTTAGAAAAATCCATGATTGTACATTATACAAACATTGAAACAATGCAATATTCTGAAGGAAATGTGACATAAAATCACTGAATGTATAGGAATGGCAACATTTTACCCTGAAATAAATTGCATTTTAGTTTACTGTATTAATCAATAATTCTGTTTTCAAAGAGACTAAAAAAATTAAAAACAATAACGGGACGATGGACATGAATGCAAGAACACACTACTTGCCTAATCACAAAAAGGAAAATACATTATCTCGATTATGTTTCTTCTTTGCTTTCAGTTTCAAAGTCAGTACATTAATTTATTATAGTGAATGAATATAGACTCCACTATTTAACAAGAGATTTTGTTAATTTGTAAAATGCTAAAATTACCTGAAATGAGCTGAACTTAACTGAATGTACATCAAACAACACACAGCCAGAATTGATCTGTGGTAATAAAATCATTGTATTTGTAGTCTGTGATTCAAATGTTGGGAGTATTGGCTTTTGTCACGTCCTTTCTCCACCCTAGTCTCTCTTCAAAACTTGTCAATACCTTCTCCATTTCTGAACTGAGACCTAGTAAAAGAAAGTGAGCATTACAAAATAAACATTCTAAACCAGAATTGGTTTCCAAAATACATTTATGCTTCTCATCAAGAACTTTACCATACACTTTCATTGTATTAGCCCTATTTGTCATGGTACCAACCAAATTCTGAAAAATCTCCTTCACAGTATCATCTACATTTTCACCATCTTTCTTACCTTTTTCTGCCTCACCTATCTGACTCTGAGGCAATAACACATTAACAGCCCTGGTAGTATCTAACTCTAAGAGTGTTTTAGCATCTTCCCTGTACACACTCTGAAAACCCAGTGAGAACTGTGAATTGTCCTCTAATGTAACTTGGTGCCCAACCTTACGTTGATACATGCTGGTCCCATGAAGATGAATATTCCTCACTTCATCACACACCTGCAATTTAGAAAGTCTATAGCAATTAGCATGTACTGGCTATGGGATACACTGCTCTTACTGGGAAGGTTTTCCTCTACAACCCAGTGTTCAGTAAATGAGATGCTAAGTTTTTAGCTTTCTTTCCTGACACCTTTCCCTCTCCAACTAAGCTACCAACACATTTCACAACAGAATCTATAAACTGACCTTTTTCACCTCTAGTAATAATGTCTACATGAGATTCTTTCACCCCTTCAGTGCATTCACTCAGATTTGGACGTATTTTTGTGATTCTCTAAGCTTACGTTTCAAATTTGCAACTGTTTTGATACTTTTACTTAGATTTTGTTGTGTCTGCTGAAGAATTTTTAACCTTTCTCAACTTTGTCAGCTGAGTTCTCTCATTTTTAAGTCTTTGCTCTAAGTCTAAAAGTTTTATCTTTAAATTTTAATGCTTCTTTTGATCTGTTTAGATAATTTTTCTGTCGACAGATAGCAGCATTATCCCTTATTTTCTTTTTAAATTTGTCACTTACACATGGCTAGCTGTTTTGTTAAGCTAATTTTTTTGTGCCTGGCAAAATGAAAGGTTTACTTAGAGTTCTTCTATCTTTTCAGACCGCAAATGAATCTTTTGTTCTGAGTCAACTTTACTTTTAATATTTACTATTTTCCTTCAAGTCAGCAACTAGGTTTCAAGAGTCTTCATCTCTTACTTTTAAGTTGTACTGGTTTTAGATTTCTGCATATATGCTATTGTTTTCTTACACACAGCAATCTCATGTTTTGCTGAGTCTAGCTGTTGTTTTAAGACTTCACAATCTTGACAACTATCTTTAACAACAGTGCTACTACTACTATAAGTACTAGTACTAGCTTTTAAAGACTGATTCTCTTTGAAGAACCTTTCATTCAGAAATAAATCAAGGTTCATTTTACCATCTGACATTGAAACACAGTGAAGAAGAGCATTGTAGTGCTTGTGTATTGTACTTATTCTGTATTTCAAATTTGTGCATGCTGTGTTTGAGGGGCAAAGTTCTACAAGCCAGCCATTCAGAATGTGATCTTTCAAACATAATTTTTTAGCACAACTTTCAAGTTCTAAACAAAGACCATTAGAAACCTCAGCAGATGTTAATGAATCACATGCATTCAATAGGAAGTCATTACTAATGTCACACATATCACAGAAGGGTTCAATATATTTAAGTTTAAATGGTGTAGAAAGAACATTTTCCCAGTTGTCAAAAGAGGTACTTTGGAGCTGTGTCATAACATTGTGAATACATGATGACCAGAGTGGAATGCCATTATCAGATTTAAGCGAAAGATACTTCTTTGCAAAGTCTGTGATGGCTTCATAAGTCTTTCTTTTCCTTCAGTTCAAGTCACAGAAGATTCACTTGTGCTATCACTCGGTTGGTATATGGGATTGTTGGAATAGCTGGACAACTGACTGCCTCTTCCAGTAGCCAAGAGATATAATAATATGAGAGTACACCGCTCATCAGCTTTATAGAACATGCCATAAAATATTTCATCCACATTTTCATTAAAATTAAAATATGCAAGAAAAATTAAATTTACTAAAAATAAAACAATCCCCAAAATTCTGTAGAGAACTGCACACCTTAATTAACATACTACTATTAATAATTAAATAATGTGAAGACCAAACTATACACTGCAATCTAATTTATTTGGATTAAAAAAAGGTGTTGTTGAGTTACAAACATGTAAATTTATTTGGATTGAAAAAAGGTATGGTTGAGTTATAAACATGTAAATTAACTTGGATTAAGAAAAGGTATGGTTGAGTTACAAATGTAAATTTACTTGGATAAAAAAGGTATGGTTGAGTTACAAACATGTAAATTTTCCTCAAAATATAAATAATGAGTGAAGAAGTCTGAAAACTTTAGCACAAAAAAGAAAGAAAGAAAGAAAATAATTAGAATTTAGTTTTGATTGTTAACATTATTTTTTAAAGCATAAGAGATAGATTTGTATTGTGGCTTTATAAAATCCTTGTGCATAAAACACCATTTAACTCACATAATTGTCTCTAATATACCAGGGAATAATTAATGGTCAGGGTTTTATCATTTAGACTGTTTGATTTGATTTTTAGATGTCAGAAGCTCTGGAAAATATGCAAAAACAGTGATTGCTCAGTAATTATCTTTTACTTTGGCATTTGTTGTTTTGTTTTAATTACTCATTTTGTTTGTCTGTAGATCCCAGACTCCTGTTTTATGTAGCTTTTGCAAATTGGAAGGCTGCAGTGATGCTGAAAGTACACTGAAAGCAGAATCAGTAAGTGTTGCTTCATTTTATTTAAAAAATCAAACACCACAGTCTTTAAAGTCAAGATTTCAGGGCAGCACCAAGTCCAAGATGTGTAAAAATCAAAATACATTCTTCAAAACATGGTTGGATCTTGAACTGTTGAGTTTGAGTGTCATTTTTTCAAAGAGTTGCATGTTAACAATTAGAGGATGCTTCACCTGAAAAGGAAAATACATTAAATGATCATGCATCATACAGAGATGAAATAATAGCATCAGGAAGTTAATACACCAATTTTAAAATGGAAAAAATTATAAATAACATTCAGGTTACAGATGAAGAAACACGCATGTAGTTTCACAAAGTTTTTCTACTTAATAGGCAAGATTCTATGCTGATTTATTGCTAACAAATTTATACTTAACCAGTTGCCATTTACTTTGGTTGATATACTTGGTAAATAGATGAACCACATAATTGGTTGAAAGAACGGGATGGATCAATGATGAATTGTATAAATGTAAAATTCTTGAATTCTCAGCTTTCCAGAGTCACTAGTATATTACTAGTTGTTTGCTGTGTTTGATGCTAAAATTTGAAATAAGCAAAGACTATACTGATTAGCAGGTTAATGAGATGAAAAATACAAAGTGGGTGAAAAGTCCCACATTTGTTCTCACTGTTTTATTTTTGCCCAGATAGATGGGCATTGAAGTGAGTGGCATTGACAGTTGAAAAATGATGCATGTATCAAGAGCATTAGATTGTTTTCAATTGTACTATTTGTAGCCTGATACTAGTACAGTAGAGTAAGGAGCATTGACATGAGTGGTACTGATAGTCGTTAAATGACGTGTGTAAAGAGCATTAGATTACTTTCAATTGTAGCTTGATATTAGTAGTATTAGTAAGGAGCAGTGTGACATAATTGGCTTTTGACAGTTGTTAATGACATGGAGAAAGCATGAGGTTAATTTTTACTTAAGAGCCTGATACTCTTGAAAGGGGTATTGGCCTGAATGGCATTTGACAGTTGAGAATGGCACTTGGAAAGAGCCTGAAATTATTTTCCTTTGTATTTTGATGCATGCACTGAAATAATAATGCAGCAGATGATGCTTCATGTTTTACTATGACATCTTTAATATTGGTGTCAGCAGGGCAATGGATAAAGTGGAAGGATACAACAAGCATCTTTGTTATACTGTTTTATTTTATATTTCCAGATGTACCCTGACAGGGGTATTGACAGAGAAATGAGCAGAGTGAAAACAAAATGTCCCAATGAGCCGTGTGGGTGGAGTGGAGTCTTTAGAGATTATAAAGTAAGAATATTTCCTTGAATTTTGTATTATTTTATTTTTTAGACTTTGAAAGATAATTGATACAAATGCTTATTTAATTGTGGTAGGACTGACCTCCCTCCCCAAAGAATAAAACAAAAAATACTAACAACAGAATTGTTTTTCCTTTTGAAAACAAGTGGGCAGAGTCAAAAGAAAATATGTTTCTCATCCTTTAGCATTCTGTTCAAGCTTTTGAAAAGTGAGTAATTCATTTGATCAGATACTGGCATGATTATAGTGTAAATCTTATCCTGCTGTCTCCTATTTTAGTAAAATTACACCAATTATTATCATACTGTACACATATGGATAAAGCAGTATTTTATGTCTTTCCTGTAGGACAGATTAGTCATTATTTAAATCTGTCCAGTAGATCTCTACCTGTCTTTGACAGCCATATTTGTTGCACAATCATCTCTCAGCTTGCAGCAGATGATTTTATTGATGTGTGGCGTTGAGATAAATTTTGTTGTTTTGTTTCTGGATGGTTACAGACAGATCATGAAAAAAACTGTACCTCCAAACCAAGGATTTGTGAGAAGTGTGGGACACAGGTACTGATAATGAAATATGACAATCACCTGAAGAACCATTGCCCGAAACGTGAAGTTACATGTGAATTTTGCAGTCTTTCAATGCCTTTTAGTGAAAAGGAGGTAAGTCAGTTTGGTTTTTGTTCTTCTTTAGCAATTTTCCTCAGTTTTTTAATTATAAAAGAATTTATTATACTGCATCCTTACAGGGAAAGAGAGATTTAACCCTTTGATTGGTTGGGAAACGTTGGCTGATCAATGCCATGATGTTGTTATTTTTTTAGGGGTACATAATTGGTATTAGATAAATGTCATAATAAATTGTTCACTGTTAATTAAAACTGAGTTATAATTAGGTGTTATAATTTATATTATTATATGTTTTATGTTAGAAATATTGAAAACAATTTGTTAATAAAATACATGCATATGTTTACGCGAGGAACTTACTCAACCAGTAGCACAGGAAGAGGTCGTGTGTTGTATTAAGAATGTTATTTAAAATCTTTCAATTTTAACAGAAATAAACCAATAATGAAGAAAAAATGTTTTTGTTAATTATCTGCAACCATCTTATTCTTGTGTTTTAGGAAATAAACATTGATTATTTTATGTTCTACCCTAATTTTTTATATCGATTGAGTCTACAAAAATCCACTAAACTTAAAAAAATAAAAGGTCACTCCAAGCTATGTTACATACAGGGAGAACATGACCCTTCAGCTCACAATTCATTTCAGTGTTCAGCATCAATATAAAATATAATAATTATTATAATGTTTCCATAGCACTAGAATTTTTTTTTAATTAGTACATTAACTTTCATGAATGTTTTAATAATGAGCAGCAAAAATCTTAAAATCTGCTAGCAAAAAATGATGATTATTGGTGGTGGATGTTAGAGGCTTTAGTCTGTAAATAAAGTGTTTGTAAGTAGTACAACAGATTTGACATTATTAACACAATAATAATATGTGTTGAAATGGAGTTGATTTTAATAAGTGCATGCACAAAAGGGTTGGTAGGTTGAAAATTGCTCACTTTTGTTTGACATACTAAATGGATGTCATAATGCTTTCTTTTAGTGTGAGCCATTTTGATTCATAAGTGTAAAGTTTGTCAAATGTATAACATCATTTGTGTCAGTAATCCTGAAAAATTATAATTTTCAACATCGTGATAAGGGGTAAATTTTCTATCCAGAATTGTGTTTTCTTGTAAAAATATTTTCAATAGTAGCTTTTATAATACCACTAGCCTAATTTTAAGTTTGTGATTAATTATATATAGTGAGATTTCAAAGTGCATGTTTTTCTGTGGTTAAGTTTATACATTGATATTGTTGATGTAAACTCAGTAATCAATAATGTGATGACGTTTGTTTAAATTAATATTTAAATCAGAAGTTTTAAGCAACTGTTGCAACCCTTGAGTGCAGATAAATTTCTATAGAGTAACAATTGTGATTGCATATAACAGTTTGTTCTGTGTTTGCTGTTTACAGATACATACTTTGTTGTCTGTAAGAGATAATAAAATACCCTATTTTAAATTTGTTGTTGCTATCAGAAACATGCGAAGGAATGTCCTAAAATGCCTCAAAGCTGCCTGCAATGTAATGCTAAAGTTCTTCGGGAAAAGGTACATTTTATTTCACTTGTAGTTTATTTTTGTTCTTTAATTTGCAAAATATAATGCATAGATTTACTTTTTTAAAACTGATATTCTGAGAGTATACACTAAAGTGTGAAATGCTTATGTTTGCATGCTCGTGTGTGTGTGTGTGTGTTTAGCGATGCCCAAGATATGATTTGAAGAGAAACAAAATTTTTAAAATATTCAGTCTGTTGGGATGAAAAGTAGTTTAAATTGTACGAACACAGATTGACATTTTGAATGATTTATGTTGCTTTGAAGTTTTTAAATGAGACAGTTATTCTGTTTTGCATCTGAAATATGATGATCATTGTAAAAGCAGAACTAATAAGAAAATGCTACAGCTAAATTTAATTAGAAAACCTTTTGCATTGCAGATGCACAAACATGTAAATTATGAGTGTCTTCAGAGAAACATCCAATGCCCTGTTGATGGCTGTTCAAGTTCAGTAAGTAATACATTGTAACAGTTTTTAAATATATATATATTTTTTAAACTTTGTTTGATGAACTTTGTTTGTGAAACCAAATTGCATCACCACCATAAGTATTGTTTATTTTCTAGTTTAACGTTGTGCACATGGGTTCTGATGTGTGTAGGTAATAATGGAACGAGAATATAGTTACATTTTTAAGGCCTTTTTTTTTCTTTCTAACTGTTCCAAAGAAACAAGTAGGTCTTATTTATTTAGTGAATAGGTTTGGAATGGTTTTTTTGTGTGTTTGACTTTTAGTTTACAAATATGTATTATTGACCAGGTTTTCTGGCAGTTCATTCTGGTGTAAGCAGACACAGCAAACTTAATACAGATTATTTTACAAGCTAATGCAGGCCTGTGCAATTTCAGTAGCAAGTTATCTGATCAAGGTAACACACGTATGTGCCATTGCAATGGCAAGTTACCTGAACAAGCGAATGCAGGTCTGTGCCATTGCAATGGCAAGTTTATCTGAACAAGCTAATAAGATCTGTGCCTTTGCAGTGGCAAATTTAACTGATTGATTTGTGTGTGTACAGACAAGACACCACAAACTTTGTTAAAAATTATTTGGTCAAGCTAATGGGTCTACATAAATGCAGCAAAACTTAGTCATAGGCTATTTGAAAAATTTAGTGTAGCTCTATGCACACACGTTTGCTGACAGATTTTCTGATCAAGTTCAGGTCTGCACAGCTTGCTAGATCACAAACTTAGCCATATATTTCTAGACTAGGTTAATGGTTACAGTGCATTGGCAAACTTCATGACAGGTACCTGACTTGAGTTAATGTAGTTTTATGTTCAGATTTGAGTTATATGTGCATTAGATTTATTTTATAATTATTCTTTTGTGGATTTCATCAACATCATTGTTTATTCATCTCCATTTCCAGCTTCCGTTGGCGAGTTTTCAAGATCATGTTGCGAAAAAGACAGGAAAGCATCTGGCTTATGTGTTTGCCCAGTTGGAAGAGATTGATAATACTCTAAAGAAACTCAACAATGATTCCTTTTCTGGCGCTGCTGCTGGGCCCTTACACAAAATGTCTGGAGTTGGTCAGTCAGAAGCACTAGATATTTTGAAATCCAAGATTGAGCAGTTGGAGGAATCTGTACAGACAATAATGCGACAACGACCTCTGTCCAATGGTGCTACTGGAGGTTCTGATGGAGCAAGCATGGGAGCTGGAGCCGGAGCTGAGTCCTTTGTTTCAGTAAGTGTTTTCTTCATGTTTGTATGTGCATAATTGTTGTTGCTCTTTGCTTAAGGGAGGATTTGAATTATTTTAGTTTCCATCACAATCACTTACAGTTGGTTAACCCCACAAATGTTGCCAGATATATTTTTAATATACTTGAGTACTGGAGTAAATCATTGCTGCATGAAAATCAAGAGCATTATTTTAATATATACATACACAAAATAATGAAAATCTTCCTTATTTATCAGTTTGGGGAAAGTGTATTTATATAAAAATATTTACAACACTAGTTGAATAAAGAATATTTTTCATTATATAGTAGGCTTTACCCTCTTAGTTCTGATATAGATGCATTTAGATTTGGTTGGGGAAAAAATCAGCATACTTTCACCACCTTTGCATTTCTCATCATTCAGGGAGGGTCAGATCGTATCAATGCAATGGAGTTCAAAGTCAACTCATTAGAGCCAATTCTTAGTGTGTTACATGGCGAGATGAATCGGTGCATTAATGCCATCGAATCTCTGGAAAGTCGCCTGCAGCGGGAGGTTTCACTAGCATTGGAGTTTCGACAAAAAATTGAACAATACGAGTCAACCATTCAGTCCATGAACACAGCTGCTTTGCAGCGTGAATCCAAGATCCGTGAGCTAGAAAACCGTTTGGCTAATCTCTGCCAGGATCAACCTGATGGTACTCTTCTGTGGAAAATCTCAGAGTTCACGAAGGTGAGTTATTTTGATATTACAACTAATGCATTATTTTAGAGATTTATCCTGAGATTAAGACTTAATACATTTTGTGAAATGTATTTACAAAAAGTCTTTTTCTTGTTGTATGTAAACTATTTTGGGTTGTTAATGGAATGAAGCATCATTGGTTTCTGTGCCAGATGTGATGTTTGGGGAAAAAAAGGAAGTTTAATTAATTAATTAAAATTTGATAAGTATTTAAAGCTGTAAAAAGCACTAATAACAATTATTGTGCACATCTTCAGGTTTCGTATGCATCTCTTTGTCATACAAATAAATTAATTTGTTTTGTAATGTTTTAAAAAAATAAAACATTGTGGAAATAGTTCATAAACTAATTATCCAGTGGAGATTCCAAGGTATAAAGAATAGTTCCCATGCCTTCTTTCTGCGTGACATTAAAGGCGACTAATGGGGACAGCTGGTTTGCCATGCACAGCAACCTTTGTTGGTGGATGAAGAGTTCCTGGTGATTGAGTTTCATGCCTGACAGATAACCAAGCCAGTACAGCATATCACTTTGGCCTCCAATTTCACTGAGACTGCATGCATATTTCTCATTGCCTTCAAAATCATAGTTCACTATTTTTAGCCTTAAAACATTTTTAGTTTTCAAACTTCTCTAACATTTTAATTTTCTCAGATCTCTGTCAATCTTATTAGCTTTAAAAACCCCTAGCTTTAACTACCATGCAAAATTAATGAAATACTTGAATCGTACACCTATTTACTAGAAAGGAAAAGACAGAGTTTTTTCTTGGCTTCCCAGCCAAGGTAACTCATTACCCATGGAATATATCCACTTTTTCTGATGTTAAATCATGTTTTACCAATTATGTTGCATCTATCTGGCAACAAGATTGATATGAACAAATTCACAAGAAATTGCACTCTGTATATCCAGTTTTTTTCCTGATATATCTGTGAAACTATACAGTTGTGAAGATATACTGCTGTCACCTTAAAACAGGTCATACGTACTTAACACATTCATACCAACTTAGGTATTTAGGAGATACATTCCAAAATGTCATGAGTTATCCTAAAATTAAAACTAATTATATTGTTATCCTTCATAAAACTAATTGGATTGTTTTGGAGTTTTTTCCCAGTAATGTTTTTGCTAAAACTTTTTTTAATAGACTACCTTGAGTTGCAGAGTGCTGTATGGTAACAGTCAGTAGAGTAAATAACGAAAATGGGAGATATCAGTTAGAGTGAAAATGATGTTTAGAAATGACGTGACTGTGACAACAGGAGGTATCATTTATATTTATAGTGAAAATGATGTTTAGAAATGATGTTGCTCGTGAAAATGCTTAATATCACTTGTAGTGAAAATGATACTTACAAATAGTTTGAATGTCAGAAAGAGAGATATAACTTATGCCAGAAATGATGCTTGAAAAAGATGTGAATCATATAATCGAGAGATATCTATTGTAGAGAAAGTGACAGAAATGATACTACTCATGGACTTTTGAGAACAAGAGACATCTTTTGTAGTGAAAAGTAATGCTTAATAAATGACGTGACTCTTGAGAACAAGAAATATCACTTGTAGTGAAAATGATATCTCTTGTGACAGTGAGTGAATGACACTGGGAAATAAAGTGACTCATGAGAGTGAGATATCACTTGTAGTGAGAGAGCCACTTAGTAAATGATATGACTTTTGGAAAGGAGAAATATTACAGTCTGAAGAACTACTGAGGCCTAATAGTTCCAGTTCTTTGATATCTACAGAAAGAATAACTAAAACTGAGATGTTAAAATGTCTCATATTGACCTTAATTTTAAACTGTCCATCACTAATATTCTTTGAAAAGCAATAAAGTAAATTAAATTTTAATGTTTAAAGAAATTTTTTGCTTTTGATCTCTTGTAGGTGCGCAATGAGGCCATTGCAGGCAATGTCTCCAACATCCACTCCCGCCCCTTCTATACAGGTCCCATTGGCTACAAGATGTGTGTCCGCCTTTACCCCAATGGGGACGGGATGGGTAAGGGGACACACCTCTCACTTTTCTTTACACTCATGCGTGGAAATCATGATGCCCTCTTGCCCTGGCCATTCAAGCAAAAAGTCTACTTCATGCTCATCGACCAGAGCTTCAAGAAACACATTGTGGATGCATTCAGATCAGAGCCAACCAGTTCATCATTTCAGAAGCCGACATCTGAAATGAACATTGCAACAGGATGTCCTCTGTTCATGGCCCTATCAAAGCTAAATCAGCCTGGCCACGGCTATCTGAAAGACGACACGCTTTATATTCGCGTATTGGTTGAACAAGATGGAATAGAAGACCACTTGAAACAGTTCAACCCACGCACTGTCCCCCTGTCCACAGCCACATAAACAATGTATGGGAATATTTTCACCCTCCTGCAACAACTGGTCAGTGGTCATCAAAGGTGGCGTTCACTAGTGTGCTTCATAGTATCACAGATGTGCACAGTCACAAGAACTAATTGATTAAGATATCACCTAACTTCTTAGTCTACTAAGTTCCTGTGAAATGTGCGAAGCATTGCAGGTGCAGAGGCCAGTCGCCTTGGTGCCTCATCTGTGCAGGAGGAGGAAGAATAACCCCTTATGTGGCTTTTTTACACTTGCCAGAGGGTTTAACAGTCTAATTCAGCAATATGGACTTGTACTGAATTGTACCGCCATTGATTGATTTGGACTGTTATTGACTGCATAAATTCAGTGTCGGCCCTGCTTGATCCAGCATGTGACAGAGGCTTCAGCAGTAATTTTAACTGTTATCAAGGTCAGAAGTGAGTACAAGTGAGTATATTTTAGTGGAAAGTCTCTGTATTTAATTTCATCTGCAGTTTTCTTGTTCGTATAATACAACTACAAGTGTCATCTGAAACTTTGGAATGCACTGTTTCAGAATGTAGGCAAATTTTGTTAAAATGAGAGTATCCATGTCAAACTCTATGTAAATTAAATTAAAATTAGAATAGTTTATCCATTTCAGAATATACATATATTGTGTTGAAATTAGATCTGATTGTGCATTTAGGCCTCTGATACTTGAAAACTATTGGTGTTTTTCTTATAGTTCAACCAGCTCTGAGCTTGCCATTTGATAAGAAACCAGTAGACTTCTGATAACAAAATAATGATAAAAGAAAACAAGATGATACATCACAAAACTTAAAATGATTTTCAATAATATTCTCCCAGTCAGAACTTTTAATTAAAAGGTTCAGTAATGAAATTTAATCTGCTTATATTCCTAAACTATCTGCCTCTTTTTTTCTTATATTTATAGTATAAAGTTATGAATTTACTGCTAGTGTGATACATTGGTTGGCAACAGGAGCTTTAGAAACAAAAATTATACAATTGTTTCTGAGGCTTCAAAACCAATGAACTGAAATTGGTTATTACATTAAGATGCCCGAATTAGAGCATTTATTCTTTAGCAAATGAATTTTTAAAATAGAAAAAGTGGAAAGTTGCAGTTGTACTGAAAGAAAGACCTACTTTATAACATTTATGTACAAGAGAATTTATCCATTAATAATAACTATTTTAAAAAATTTGGATGAACAGAGAGTGAGAGAGAAATGTAAATAAAATATGTGATTGTAGTAAACAGATATTTTGTTTAAAATTGCTTTATATCTTAACAAATCTTATTTTCATGCTATATATGCATCTATATCTTTTTATTTCTAGTATGGTAAGTAGCATTTGGATTGCCATTTTCTTTTTTTTTTTTTAGTAAAGAGTTGAATTGTAACATGCATTTAAAACTTTGAAAAAGTTAAAAAAATCTTAAATGGTCTTTTGCAAGTTTGCTTTTGCTGACCTGAGAAACCTTGCTGTATGCACTCAGCGACACACTTTCCATAACTTTAAATGAAAAGAAACCTTGCTGTGTGCACTCAGCAACACACTTTCCGTAACTTTAAATAAAAAGAAACCTTGCTGTATGCACTCGGCAACACACTTTCCATAACTTTAAATAGAAAGAAACTATGCTGTGTGTACTCAGCAACACACTTTCCATAACTTTAAATAGAAAGAAACCTTGAATTGATACATCTTGAACTGGTGCATTCTAAAGTTTAGGGCATCCAGTCAGGTTTTTTTAAAAAAACGTAATGCAAGTTTAGATTGTGTCATTTCAATGTTGTTGGTAAACATTCACATATAGTTGATGCTAGCACCCATTTCATTTTTCTATGATTTTTTTTATTTTGGGGTTTGCTTATGGGGATCAACACGACAGGTCATAGGGATGGTGTTTATTGACCAGAGCTGCATGTTGGTTTTGACATATTGGGAAATTTCAAATTTCATTGCGTACATTTGTAAGCAATTGTGAACTTTTTTCCTAGGCTTTTTATTTAATAATGCCTTGTTTTGTAGTAAATTTTCATACATTCTTTATCAAGACAATATCAAGAATTATTAATAGTATAAATTGACCCATTTGGGTGATTGTGTGTACAGTTACTAAAGCAATAGGTTGTTTTGCACCATTTTGGCAATTCTGTATTACAGGTTGGTAATTTTAATGTCTTGAAATGAAGTTGATTGAAAAAATAAACATGCCTTCTGAAATAGATCATTAGATAATCTGACAGAAATAATGCAGTAAAGATAAGGCGATATAGGTGGCACATGAATAGATGTAGACGAAACAAAATATTGATTGTGCTGGTACTCCTAGTAGACTGAGAAGGCCAGTCTAATCTTCTGCACTCTTATTTTTAATTTCATTTGCAGTCATTGATGTAATTAAAAAAAAAAAAATTAATTATTATTGTTGTAGCTAAATGTTAAAAATAACAGTCATACTCATAGTCTATATTATAACTATGTAGTCCAACATAGACTCCATTATTATGTGCACCTTGTCATTTTGGACTTAATAAAAATATTGCTGTTCGGACTCATTTAGATTACTCCTTTGATGTAAAATTAAACGAATTTTCATATATATATAATGTTTACAACTGATTTATTACAATTAAATCCTTATTAGTTTAAAGAATTTTTCATTTGCCACAGTTCTTTTAATTTAAGAATACAGTGCATGACAATTTTTGAAGCAAACGATAGAAATTTGTTAAATTGTATTATGGTTGTTTCTAAATCTAGAATGCTTGTGCATGTAAAAGAAAAAACTAATAATAAGTGTGAATTCTGAATTGTTGATGCTGCACTGTATTTAGTTAAATATTAAATATGTTTTTGTTACAAGATTAATTGCTTGCTTGTTTTCATTGCCTTTGGAAATTTTGAAAAAGAAAAGATACATTTTTGAGTGTGTGGATTTATGATAACAACCATTCAGTTATAATTGTAATTAAATGTAAAATAAAAATGCTTAGCTGAATGATTTTGCTGAGTAATTGTGGTTTGAATATGCTGAATGATTTGAATAGGCTTAATGAACAAGCTTATGTAAACCCACCTCCTTTGATATTCTCTATTATGCCAAGCAGAAGCTACGGAAAAATACATTTGGCTTATCTCTTATAAACTAGCCTAACAAATAATCTCAGTATTTCTCCTTCTCCACCCCCCCCCCCCTGCTTATTTCTCTAAGTTTGTTTAGTGCTGTATGAGAATGAGAATTTGCAATGTAACTGTAAGGCCAGACAACAGTTCATTCAGTAATTGCATTATTAAAAATAAATAGTTTTAGGGTGTTTGTTAAATACTTGTGCATATACAAACTATTAATTTTTTTCTTTTAATTATAAAGAACACAATACTTGAATGTCATTCTGAGAAGTAATTACACAGTTTTCTGCCTCAAATGTTTAATAAAGATTTTTCCCTTTCAAACAAAGAAAGTACATCTGTATACTTATTAACTGACTCCCTCCCCCAACACACATGAACACACACAGACACACACACATTTTCACCATATTAAAAGCAAGCAACTGAAATAAACTAAATATTAAATAACAAAAATACAATCTACATTCTCTGATCAAAAAACATACACATCCCATATATGTATATGGAGAAGGCATTGACTTTATCAAAAACATCATTTTTATATATACAAACACACACACACACTAAGAAAGACATGTACAGGTCAAAAGGAAGTCTCTGATTAATAAACCAATCATATTATTTGAAAAATAACATTTCAATATATATTAATTAGATTTGTAATACTGAATACCCATTAATTACACACTGATCAAGCAGTTGTTGACGTACATCCTTATAAAAAATTTACAAAGTGATAATACAATTCTCAGCCCACACTATTTACAGATTGAAAAAAAAAGACTAATATGGAACCTAAAATTAAGGTCAACAATGGACTTCCAAATCTATTGAGCTTGAAAACTGTACTAATATATATAAGTATAAATACTTTGCCACAAAACCCAGTCAAGCTTAAAACTGTAATAATTCTATTTAGTATAAACATTTTGTCACTAAAGAAGTCGAGCTTAAAAATTGTAATAATTCTATTTAGTATAAACACTTTGCCACTAAACTAGTCAAGATTAAAAACTAATTATTCAGTTTAAACACTTGGCTACTAAACTAGTCAAGCTTGAAAACAGTAATAACTCTTACTTTGTATAACTTCTATAAGCAACCAATACATCTCAAAATTTTAGTTTAAACAGTTCTACAGGAACTTGATTGGTAATTACGACTTTCTTACACAGAGATGAGGTAGCATGACACAAATTGTCTAGATCTTTATACACAAGTAACAGAGGAAACAAAAATTACTGAAAAGGTCAAGAACAGTTTAGTGTAAATCTCTATTTAAAAAAAAATCAAGGTGAATTCATGTACACAAAAACAACTCCATACAGGTGAAATCAATCCAATCAGGAACTACCCTCAATATAAGGCAATCTGAATTTACCCATATAATATAATTAATGTTTACAAGATACTATAATATTTTTTAAAAAACAAACAAACATGAAAATGTACAGAAAGTTGGTGAAAAAAAATTAGCTCTTGCTAATATAGCATAACACCTAATGAAGCTGTTAAAAAGACAATTGTGCTATCTGCCATTTTTTCTAAAGCCCATCCTGCCCCTTCCCCTTTAACACCACCCACCCACCTATCCACCCAAACACATATTTTTCTTTGTTTTAGACTGGGTTAAAAAAAATAAATATATTTTTTGCATGTTATTAGCCCTGGTAGAACTATAAGTGGTTGTGTTATTACAGATTTCACAATGAAGCATTTAAGGCAGGATTCTATAATCTTAGTAAATGATTCAGCTCTTGGCAATACTTCCACACTATTAGTAACCAATAAGCTATCTAAACAATCTTAAAAATCTTAGAAAGCTATCAGCTTTATGCCAGAGACTGAAATACACTCTTCCACATCCCTAGTAATAGTAATTGGTATATAATTATAATTGCCTTTAACCTTTCAGTAATCACCTGGTTTATTATTTTTTAAAATATAGTAACTGAGGATTCCAATGTGAAGATGTGTTGTTTTTTTATTGATGACCCCCCCCCCCCCTGTACTCTTTAAATTGCAGCTCGTTGGTACCATTGATAAATTTTAAACTAAAGTTCAACTTTTATTTCTCACTTCCTAAATCTCAGTACAAAGTGTCAAAATAGAAATGGAGACTGTCAATGAATTTATTTCAGTTGTAGTGAGACCCTCACCCAGCATAAGGTTTTGATTGGAGAGCAATGGTAGTTTGGAGGTAACAGTAAGGGGAGGGAATAGAAATATTTTCTACAGTTATCATAGCTGATGATGTCAACTTATGAAGTTATGTTGCTATGAGGTTTGGGTAAATGATGAAAATAAGTTACGTTCTAGTATCATTTACAATAATTGAGAAATCTTAACTCTTAATTCAAAAACTTTCAATATGCTGGCATGTGGCACTTTAAAAGTCATATAATTTATATTGCTGGTGGATGTACTCTTATATTTGAGTAAATTGTGAAAATAAGTTGTGTTCTAGTGTCATAATTCACAAAGCAGACTTTAATTGCATTGTTATAATTGAGAAATCATAACGCTCGATCCAAGAATTTCAAAGATGATGGCATATGGTACTTTAAAAGTTATATAATTTCTACTGTTGGTGGATGTACTCTTATATTTGAAACATAAATTTTATATTGAAATGCAAAAATCATTAGAATGCATCACATCAAAAATAATTTGATAGAGTGCCATGTAATTTGTACCCAATACAACATAATGTATAATTGTCTGTTGAATGTATTGCTTGTTTATTTTCACACCAGTTAATTGTTCATTAACTCTGTATTTGACACATTATTTTGTTTACTGGCTTGCGGTGCATTCATCCGTAATTTTTGTCATTCTTGGTGAACCAATTAAATCAGTATATACTTTCAAGATAAAAAATTAAATTTCGTTTCACTCCACCTTCACCCTTCATTATATGTAGTTTCCTTTATTAGTATTGTAAAGTTTTGATTCAGTTCAATTAAGACATAACTATTTCAAATAGATTTATAAGACATAGATCATGACTGCATTGTACTGTTTTTGCATATAAAGCAAAAGTAGTAATACATTTTCCAGGGATCCAGTTAAATATGTATGTACATACACATTGACTACTTATACAAATGATCTTTATTAATTTCACCACTATTGTTGTTTAGACAGTTTAAACGTTTGTATTAACTTATTTCACCAGTAATTTTACCAATAGCTATGGCTCTTGTGGAAATCCTTGCAACTTCTATTTGAGCTTTTAGAGCACACATTCCATTTAAAACAAAACTTAGATGAGAAGATGGAGGAAACCAGGCTAAATTGTGTAATACATTGTATCTCAAAGGAACTCTTTGGGATATCCATTCAAATATGAATTCCATTAAATTGGGGTCTTTTAAAATGTTTTGACTATATGACATTTTAAGCGACCATTTGAACAAGCAGTGTTCTGGCCCCATTAAAATATGAATTACATTAAATCGGGGTATTTTAAAATGTTTTGACTATATGATGTTTTAAATGACCATTTGAACATATAATGTAATGGCCCCATTTAAAATTGCTTTAGCATCAACTCATTTTAACATAGTAATCAAACTGATATTACTTCCATGGTTTCAGTCAATAGCTTGAGTTAGAATTTACACACATACTAAACTGCTACACTGCAACACTTAGTATTGTTATAGTTTTTCTTGAAAGAGAAAAAAATTGTAATATTTTTTGCAACCTCAGCCTCCGACTATTAAGAATAGACATATATATGATATATATGGGATAATTATTTGAAGCTGTAAATGCTGCCATGCAAAATAGTGAGAAGGCAAACTGTAAAAATATTTTATTCCATGTTTTGTAATTTAAAAGTAGCACAAGGTGAGAAATTATTGCACAAATGAACATACATATTTACAGCATAAATTGGAAAACAATGATAATTAATCTTTTATAAATAACAGAAAAAAATAAAAAAGTCAAATCATAACAAAAATATTTAACTTAAAACATTTAAATAAGCACAAACTATGTACTCTATCAGCTGCCAATATCATAAGAACTCATTAAGAAAAACTTATAATCATAAAAACATCTTTTCAGATAATTGTCTTGATTTAGTGTACTTCTTTGTGTTAGAATAAAAACTCTGAATCTTTTGAAAAATGACCAGTAAGCTAAAGATATTTTGATTTAAGGAATATTCAGAGCAACAGAATGAAATGAACATGGTCATAAAAATGGTGCAGCATCGAACAATTTTGGTCCAATCTCAAATGTCATCACTTGATCCTAGTTCACTCCTAACACACTGGGAATAAAAGAAGCAGTTAAAAGCAGCTTACAACAATTTTACTTCTGATACCTTATGGTTTGTTTGCTCACAAATTTATATTGCTAAATTTGTCTTAATTGCTCTCAATGCATCATATAATTTCCATCTCTAATCATTTCTGCAAAGGACAATTCAAGATCATAAAGATGGAAAATAAGCAACTGAATCAATTTTATACAGAAAGAAATTATATTTTCCCAAATTTTATTTACTATCATGCACACACAAAAACACACATATGGCGCATGTAAACTGTTATAAAAGAAACTTTATAGCAAAAGAGTTAATTTTGAGAAACTCAGAAAATATATCGTATGCCAAAAGATAAAATCAACTGCCTTGACAACCACCAAGGTATTACCGTATGTCTTGTGCTGCTTAAATTTTGATTCAGCAGCAAGGTAATAAGCACCATCATATTCAGGTCAGCATTCAATCTGGCAACAACTCCTATCCTGATGTTAAACACTCAAAATTTTCATACATCATGAAAACATACTTTATGTTAAGCTGTGGAAGACAGTGGGCTACCTTTAATTATTTGCAGAGGCTCACTCTAACAACATCCATTCACTCAGTTCTAACAGCTACTCACTCAGTTCTAATAACATCTATTCATGACAACAAAAAGGAGTGCATTGTCGTTTGTGTTGTGTGCCAAGAGGTAAGTAGATCAACCATGCAAATAAGCTACACTAACAGTGTATGATTACATAGAGCAAATTTCAAGATCACTAGTTCCAATGGATATATATATATATATATAATGTAAGGAGTTTAAAAGGGTATTATTTTCCTGAAAGATTTTGCACATTAGCACATGAGTTTGGTGATGACACAAAGGAATGCACAGCAACTATTTCTTTTTGGTACTGAAGAAATGCTACTGGACAAATAAATTCACAATGTCTTTTGTACTAAAATTTTGAAATGCTACATAATCTTAACTGCATGTGGGACAAAGTAATACAGATCTTTATCACATTTCAACCCACAAGTTTTTAGTCAATGTGCTGTCATGCAGCAATCTCATGCACCAATGATACATTTAATTTTTATTTTACTTTTAACACTCAAATAACAACTTTTATTTGCAACCACATTGAAAAAATATACATTATAATACAATTAAATAAGAAACACAACTGTAAAATAATGAAAAGAAGTGAAAAGAATCCAAGTAAATGTACAAGTCCAAGGAATTATGTGCTCTTGCTCCACACAGAAAGAAAAAAGATTTTAAGACATTGTGCGTTATATATGATACTTTATGCAAGCAATAAAATCAGCATATTAATTAATGTCAAATACAGATCTTTTTGCAATAATATACAGATCAATGACTTTAGTAGACAATGTTTTAGTCGACAAAAGTTAGGTCTTTGAAAATTATTATTCATTCAAAGCAAAAGGTGGATAAAATGTAACTTTCATATAGACCCTCTAAAATTAAGCATCAAGAATCATGTGAGATCAAGTTCAGAAATATGATTTTGTTAATTGTTTTCTATGTTAGAGAAATTTAATGTTAGTTACTTTTCCATTCAGGACTTTGTATCACTCACTCACTCACTCACACTTAAAACATCAAAACAAAAGTGAACAAAAACTCAACCAACAGAAAAATGCATCTGTAAAACTGTAATGTGGTATAAAGTTGCACATGATTCTACATGAAAGACACCACAAACAATCTGTGTCTCTTATTACAATATTGATGAAACAACTGACTATCATTAATAATGTAAAGAGTGATTAGCACAAGTCATAATTAGTAAATGCAATCTTATTTTTAAATTTTAAACAAAACTATAATTTATAACCAAAGCTGTGTTAATTATATTTAAGCATCTGAAGTGATCTAATGCAGATCACAATTAATTAATGATGAGAGATGGGAGTTGTTTGCATCATAAAAATGACCACAGAATTTGAAAACTTCTGTTTCAAAATTGTCTTGCATATTGTTTATTTCTATACAATTGGAGACAACAAAGATGTTGAAGTGAGTAGCAGTGACTAGTAAATGGGGAATAACAGACTATACAGAGATCTTCAAAAATCAGATATCATAATCAACTTGGTCAAATCTTAGCCTAAAGTTAAAAAGAACTTGCAAAAATGTTCTCCTTCCAAGAACAATAAACACACAATTTCAACATTTAGCAAGCCTATACATTAGTGAAATGTAATAAATAATTTTGACATTAAGTGTCTATTTAAAAAATATTTATTAAATGTAATATCATTTTGCACTGGAGTTGTCATTAACATTGTCCTGGCTTAATGTTAAAATATGCTCATATCTGTTACCTGAGCATATAAAAGCAATGAGGTTAAACAGGCCATGAAATAGTGAGCTGATGACAGTGACAGATAACTACAGATACAGATCACTGGTGTAATGTGGTATTTCCTTGTTGTATATTAATTCAGATTTTTAGTTACCATACCAGGTGATGACAGATAAGAGCTGTCAAAGAATTAGAACAATGATTAGTAATGTTAGCATGATACTGGAAACCATCATAAATAAACATTTGATCTTTCAAAGACATTTAATAGTGATGTGTAATGTCAGCAAGATACTGGTGACCAGTATAACTAAAGATAATATTTATAGAAGAAGTCAGTCTAACTTAAAAACTATGAAAGCAGATTTCTGACCAGTGACCAACGGTTATTTTAAACAAAAATCAGTTAAACTGGAGTGCATAGCTTTTGAAAGACCAAAGAAACTGAGTTAGTACACAAAGATAATGTCACTAGATAAAGATAAACTTGTGAGAAGTAGAAAAGCTGATTTACAAGAGTTTATAAATATAAGACACTCTCCTCTCAAAAAAGAAATTATCAATGGCTTGGGCACTCACTGCTATGGAAACCAAAAAAGTGGATAATTTAGTGCTTTTTTTGTATGCTGTTCATTTCAGTTTAACACAGTCATATCAACATACTCTTTGTTGATCTATATGAGAAACACCCTCTTGAATATGCCGTCACAGTAATTAGTTACACACTTCCGACACATAATATAAAGAGAGAGGTTGTGGCCACCAATGCATCATACTACATGCACTGAGTTCCAAATAAAACTGTTAAAATTCATCTTGTTTATGTGTTGTAAATGAAATTAAATGCATAAATATAGCACCATAACCCAAACCAGACCCCCAAAAAAGTTAGCAGTAAGGTGCCACAAATAAGAAAGATGAGAATTTCTCTTCAGCAATTAATAAGAAAGCAAGGACGTACCATCATTACATTAAGTAATGGCGTTCATTAACAATATTCAATATAATGGGCATCCAACTACTCATGCGTTGTTTAGCATTTTGATAATTTCATTCTGGTATTGATAGACCTTCGTCTCTAACTTGAACTTTACTGCCAAAACAAGTATCCTGATTAGCATTTTAAGGCATATACAGTTTGCATTCCTATCAATGAACACCAGAATCAAACAATGCTCTTTTATTTTTTATAACTATTTCAAACAAGAAGCTTGTTTTCTTCTGAAATGTTGGAAAATCTTTATATAATGCTACACCACAAACAAAATTCATTACCATCAGAATAAAAAAAATGTCTGAACACAGTTTATCTGGAAGTTCCCAAAACAACACTGCTGAATAATTACTCATTCATTTTCTGCAACGCATGAAACTCATTAGATGAGTCAAATAATGTCCTTTGTGAATGTAGCATTATGGAAAAAAAAAGGCATGATATCCTCGAAACTCTCTTTGCTTTTATCTATCCTTCTTACAGTGAAAATAAGCATGCATGAATACGAATGTATAAATATGTTTCTTTACTGTATACATATTACTGACTTCTGCATCATTATTTTAAAGGAAAACTTAATTCATGGTTTGAAATATGCTAACAAATTGAGAAGATAATATCTAGAGAACTTTTGTAGACTCCTGCATATAATGCAGAATTAATGTTTACACCCAGTATGTTGTTCTAAATTCAAAATATAATAGCTGTCAGAATTTTCATATAAAAGTGAAAATACTTTAAACAATAACAAAAACCACCCCCAAAATAGCAGCTTATTAATGCAGTGTGCATAAAGTAAAACTTCTAGAGTCCAAAACCACAACACAAATTCTTTGATCACATAAATGATGTCAACAACACAAAAGTAAACATGACACTGTAGAGGTCAGTTCTCTACTGAATGCCAATATGTTCCATCTGCATTGTTTGCAGTATTTTAGTCTTGTGTTCACACAGCATCAAATCAAATGCTAGAATGCCAAAGCCAAACATGAAACTGAAACCTATGCAGGGTGTGGTTACTGACATGGAGGAACTGTTGGAAGTGAGCCTTTCAAGGGGTTGAATTCAGTGTATTTGTCCAGCCCCTCTGTTTCCACTATGATCTTAATAAACATTGTATTGTCCTTGAGGTAACCATACTGCGGGTTGCTAAGTTTAGCTAGAGGAATAAACACTGGACAACCACTAGCAATGTTCATCTCAGTGTTTGGACGCTTGAAAGAAGAGCTGGTTGGGTCTGGACGAAAAGCATCCACCACATGCTCACGATATTTCTGGTCAATAAGCATGAGTGTGACTTTCTGCTGGAAGGGCCATGGAAGAAGGCTGTCATAGTGTCCACGCATGAGCACAAAAAACAAGGACAGGTGTGAGTTCTTGCCCATCCCATCCCCGTTGGGGTAAATGCGTGCACACATCTTGTATCCAACTACACCTGTGTAAAACGCTGGCGAGTAGATGCTGGTCACTTTGCCACTCATGGCGTCTCGTCGCTTTCGGTCAAAGTCTGAGATCTTCCAAAGTAGTGTGCCATCAAACCGAGCAAATTCCATGGCTTGCATGCGTACCTCATGTTCAGCGATTGTGGCATCTTTGATGGCAATAGTGCGTTCAAGAGTTCGAACCTGTGTCGTCAGCTGTTCAACTTGATTGGCCAGGTGCTGTGTTCGCAGGCGGTCTGCATGAGCACGACTCTCAATCTGCTCAAGCGATCGAATCATTTGCTGAATTTCATGGTGCAAAACTGGCATTACCTGTAGTCAATAACAGCAGGAAATTAATAGTAAAATTATAAGGAATTGAAACAGTGAACAAGATAATAAGAAATTAAATATTTCAACCATTTCCACAACACTGGTAGTTTTTTATACATGGTCATGTCCAAACTATTACTTACCTTAGACATCCTGATTATTTCATTAGAACTGAAGTGAAAAGAGTTTTAAATGGGTATTTTCTTAAACACCTCTCTTCTAATTATGATATAATCTAAGCCTCCAAGCTTTCTCAACAGCAAAGACTGCATTTTAAAAGATTCAATTTGTCGGACATTGAAGTGAGAGAAGTTGATTTTGAATCGGAAGATGAGATCAACAGTGACATTAGCATTAGTAGCATACATGTGTAAATAGTGTTTTTACATAGTGTGTTTGACAATCACTGGAATTTTTTGTGTAAATATATGCATTCAAGCATGGATTAAAATTTAACACTTGATAAGTATACTTCATGTAAGGAAAACAATAAAGATGCTTTCATTTCCTTTCATTTGCATTTTATTTCATTGAAATATATGCAATAATACCTAAGATATGATGTTTTTACTAACATAGTCCTAAATCTCACTGAAATCCTGAAAATTCTTGCCTGCACAGAGCTAAAAACAGGAAATACATGGGTACAGCAGCCAACTGTCTGATCGGGCAAAATGTCTGAAAGCATCTGTATCAACCAGTGTTCCTGTCTCACACATTCAATAAATCGCGAGACTTCCAGTTGCCTACTTCCTGTGTAGTCGATTATGATAATTGAAGTGCATTTCGAAATGTTTTCTCTTCGATGCGTTCCTTTTTCATAAACATTTTTTCTTTCACATTTTGTGTTTCAAATGGATTTTGAATTGTCAAGTGATAGGAGTTTAAAATCACCATGCTAACCGTATCTTACTAATATGATTATAAACCATTTTAACTTTCTATGAGTAAGCATTTTTTAATTTAAAAAAATATTTACCAAACCATAATTTAAAAAGTTGTTTAAATATAAGCAAATTTGTTTTTGAAATATTTATAGTTTAACATATGTTATATAATTAAGTTATCTTTCATTATTTTTGATGGAAGTGGATTATACTAATATTACTTTGTGCATTATTCTACAAAAAAAACCCAGATGAGCTAGGAATATCAATACTATTACACACACACATTACAAGTGCGGCCAAAATGGGACCACATTAGTTTTCCAAGAGAGATGAAAGCACTTACCAATAACGTCTCCACTAGCATTGTTTTGTTTGATACTATGAGGACGTGCTCCAAGCAAGTATGTGCAATTTGCAATTTTTCTCGGGAGTTTCAGTTTCTTTATGTTTACTGGATTTACTACAGATGAAGTCAATATTATGCTCATTTAAGTAATGTTGAGTTGAGGAAAAAAATCTGACAGATGGTGAGATAAAAGATGTGCTGCTGCTAAGTGCTTGTCTTAGTGCTGGCTTGCTGAGTTGAATGTTATTCTAGTATTTAAAGATACAGAAATACTTTTCATTCTCAATAGCCCCTAATGTAAGATGATGATATTGATGATGAACAGTCCCCAAACTAGTTGGAATCTACAAAAATTTGCTTAAGTTTTCCAAGCAGTGAAACAGTTCAAAGATTTAATTTCTGAATATGATTCCTCTATGGAATAAAACCTCAAAATCACAGATAGTATTAAGCATGGCTTGAGATAGTATCAAGAAATGTTTCAGCAGCTAAGGAAATAATAATGACAGGTGTCAATCAGCATGTTTTCCAAGAAAACAACCAGCAGCTGATGACCTTATGCAATCTGTTTCTTGGTTCAAACCAGTCAACCACTTCATCTACAACTTGCTTTACATCACTCAAGCCTCGCCCAATCAGCTCCTAAAAGTGACACCAAGATCTGATGCCATCTGTTTTCAGTTTGCACAGTGTTCCTCCTCATGTCATCAACTCATTCACCATCATGTCATCAACTCATCCATCACCATCTCATGTCATCAACTCATCCATCATCATCTCTTGTCATCAACACATCCATCATCTCACATCAACTCATCCATCATCATCTCATCTGTCCTCAAGGGCACTGTACTAATCACCATTTGTAATTTTGACTGTATATGATTTTTGCTTTTCATGTAGACATCCAAATGTAATCCCTGATTAAGATGCGACTCCAATGCATCATTGACTCTATTACTTTCTGCTGATCTTTTGTTGATCTCCAAGTCACAGAGGGCCATATTTTCCCCTTACTTTTATTTGCTGAAATCCCTGACTGTCTCCTTTATTTGACCTAGGAAAGATCAAGGCTGACATTGTTTTGAATGTGGACTTACACAGATAAGTAGACTGCAAAAGTGAAAGGACATGCCATGTCAAATGTCTATGGAGAGAAAGCTCCTTCACTCTTAGTACCCCAGTGTCTAGTGCTAGCAAGCTTATCCACATCTGAGTTAAATTCCTTTCACTATCTGGATGAAGATGTGAATCTAAGAAAACATGCTTATGAAGTCCTCGAAGATGGAAGAAACTCAGCCAGGTAGGTTCATGCCAAGGAGGTAACTTACCTGCATAAACCCATGTAAGTTATTCTTATTTTCAAGACATGAACCATCAACTCACCTGATCCATCATGTTTACTCTGTCCACGGTGTCTGTAACCTGTTGCCGCAACAAATCACCTTGTGAAAGCTCCTCTATTTGCCGTGACAATTCAGTAGTCTTCTGCTCGAGACCATTAATTGCAGTGATAATACTGTCCAAGCCAGATGCAGTAGCTCCAGCAACTGGCAAGGACTGAATACGATTTTCAAGCCGCAAGATTTGATCCATCAGCCAACCGGTGTGCTCCCCAAGATCCATTGTTAAATGCTCATGAAAAGTGTCCATTGTTAACTGGAAAGGCAGTACACAAGATTTATTAGTGTCCTTTGTTCAATGGGAAGGCAATATATGAGATTTAATGGTGTTCAATACTAACTGGGAGGCAATATATGAAATTTAAGCAAGGAGGGGAGAATAACAAAATCAAGCCCCAATAAATGCCTACATTTGACATACTGAAGTGTAAACAGCTAACTTCATGTATGTAGCAATTAGAAATGGACATTTTGGCCCTTTTGTTTACTGGAACTTTTACCACATTACAGCCTTGAAATCCAAACATATATAAATGAAAAATGAAACTGACTCCATAAATATTGCTCTTAGTCAATGTTCACAATGTTATAATGTTATCTTAGAATACACAGAGTAAAGATAGGAAATAAAATGTTATTACGTTACCTTAGTAACGTAAGCAAAGCAAAGACAGGAAATAAATTTTTTTATCAATGATGGCACACACACAGATGCTTCAATACTTCAAGAATTTTTATTTGTTGTATTAAATAAAACTATTACTTACCTGGTCTGTGCAGCCCATGGGACAACTGATGGCACGTTTTGGGCATTCCCGCTCCTTGTGGTCTTTCATCTGGCAACAAGACAACATTACTGTGAACTTTGCCTAGGAGCTTAATATACATAATGCCAATGTACCATCCTCCCTAATCCATCTGTCCTACATTACTAAAGTGTATCATCTGTCCTACATTACTAAAGTGTATCATCTTCCCTATATAATGTCAATATCCACCTTCCCTACATAAGGTCAATAGTCTTCTATACATAATGTCAATAACAATACTAATGTACCATCCTCATGAATCTTCCCTACAATAATATAAATTTACCACCTCCCTACATAATGTAAATTATGTATACAATGTACATAACATTCTCTCAATTATCAAAACAAAATTAATCCAGGTTACCAGTTCCTGATCAAAATGTTTCAAATTCAATATACAGTTTTATAAAATTTCATTGGTCACTTTGAACACACATTAAATACAAAATATGTTGATGTAAATCGAAGACATGCTAAAATGTATAAAAAAAACCCTGGCTGCTTCTCTCAAATGCCCTACCTTGTAGCGAGGGATGCTTCCTTTCTCACAAGCCTCACAGGTCAATGGGAAATGCTGGCACTCTTTGTAATGGTGCTACCAAGAGGAATAAAAAAATGCAAACAGTAAGATGAAAATTTAGATAAAAAACTCAAAGTATGTACTCCAAACATGCACTAATTGTGACCTTATTTAGTCAATTTTTCAACTCTCATGTTCCCTCTGTATACTGAAGCTTTGTATAATAAAAGCTCATGAAACAAAATGTTTGTTCTCTGTTCTGTCTTCCTGTGATTTGTGTTTAAATAAATAATTGTGAAAAAGTAAAATGAAGCTATTCAGAATTACCAACCGAGCAACTTTGAGCAAGCTGCCATTACTTGTGCCATTGGTAATGCTTAACATTTGCACTCTTTCTTGGTTTGTCAGGACGCTTGCGGTACATTAATCTAAAAATGATAACTGTTTTCATAAGAAGAGAGAACAAGGTTCATTTCCGTACTAAATAATGTTAATGTGTGATTTCAAGATAAAGTGCAATAAAGTTAACCTTAAATTGGATTCATGGTGATTCAGATAACATATCACTATTATCAGCCTGAAAATCTACCTGAAAATAGGAAAATTCTTCATCTCTAAGTCTATATAGTTTGTCTGAAACAAAAAAAAAGCAACCTGCATGTATAAAGAATTGCAAGGAAAGAACTGTGGTCAGTGACCAAAATCGCTGGTGACTGTCAACAACAATGGCAGATTGTACTGAGCAGCTTAGCGTTCCATGCAGTGAAGTTGAACCAGTTTCCACTTTGCAATCTCGTGCATCATTCTGTTTGAAGATGTTAGTTGATAGTTAAATCAATTATTTTCAGTTTTTGGTGTGTATTTTTTTGTTTAAATTAAAGGACTATATTAACTGATAAATAAATATTCTCAAGGTCTAGGCCTACAGTAGCATTCATCTTTGAAGGTGTTGATGGGTGAACATGGAAAATGAATTGATGAATTTATACCTGCCTTACCATAGCTTAAGTGTTATATCATTCAATAGGGGAAAAACTTATTTTCAATATAATGTATTTCGTTTATTCGGATTGTGTTATATTTGTTTTTAATTCTTTTTATTTTATGGTCATGTGAACACTTTCTTTTCATCCATTACTGCAATAGTAGGGCACAATGTAATTAATGAGTAGATCATTAGAGAGGAGAATAATGTTTTTTTTTATTTTTTAGTTATTATTTTTACCAGATTTTCCTTTTTAAAATTCTGATAGACGCAAGTGAGTTATATATTTATTAGCTGTATTTTAGAAGTTTATTTTTCCATAATAAATATAAGAGTTGATGATGCACATACTATTACAAGGCCAATACTACAGAATTTAACTTTGGTGGTGGTGTGGTGGGTAAGCTATGAAAATGACTTTATTAGTGCTGTACCATTCAATAGGGTGAAAGATTTATTTGCAATATAATGCACTTTGTTTATTCAGATAAATTTTTTTTTAATCTTTTTATTTTGTGGTCACGTGACCGCATTTTGTTTTCCTTCCATAGCATGGCACAGGAACAATTGTTGGGTAGACCCTATGTAGAATTTTTTAATTATAATTTTTTATTTATTTATTTTTAATTAATTATAATTTTTAACTGATTTTCTTTTTTATTCTGATAGACCCATATGTTATAATTTAAATACCTGTATTATTATTTTTTTTAAAAAGCTTATTTCTCTATAAAGGATATAAGAATGAGTTGATGATGCAAATAGTAATTTAAAAAGGTGTAAATTTTATTTTTCATTTTCGTAATGTAGTTACTCCAGTTAGCAAATAACTGACCAATGCTGTATAATATATATATATTATATGCAGTAAGACATGTGGGTTTCCCCACACTTCTATATATGGCAAGTCATTGAAGTGAAAGGGGAAGACAGAGGTAGTCCAATTGGTGAAGAAAACTGTTGGGCAAAAAGACTTTTACTGCTGGCCAAGGAAAGAAGATGTAGCTGAGATGAAAGGGGACTATGTGTTTTGCTTGGACTTTGAAGTTATTCCAGTTTCCAATGAAAACAGTGTGGAAAGTTCCAGCAGTTAATAAAACAATAAAGGACTATCAATGTATTGCATCAGTAACTTAAGTTAGGCACCACAACTTATAGTTAACATTGACTGGGCTAGAATCTTTAAACAGAAAACATTATGTAAGGTACAAATATTTTTTGTAAGTGTGTAGGTGAAAAGACTGGCTGAGAAAAGATTATATAGAGGTAATAAATGGCTATTTTTTACTGCGACTTTGAAGTTCTGTCGGTGTCCAATGAAGGCAGATTGTGGAATAACAATCTACCAGCAGATTGCATTGCCTAAATTTAAGTTAAGCACCACAACATGAAATATGTTGCCATACAGCATAAAAGAATATTCATTGTAGTACCAAGCTAGATCAGAGTCAGTGAACAGAAAAAGCATTAAATTAGATGAATGATTGGCAAATGTCTGAGTGTGTGTACAAAATATGAAGATATCTTTATTGTGGTGAGTGCATTCTTAATATAGATCTTTCCAAACTGAATCCAATGGTACCAAAACCATCAGTGTGGCTCAATTACAAGCAGAGTTATTATTACAGTTTAACATTTATAGCAGTTTTGTCCATTAACTGCTTTAGAACTTTTTCCAACCTAAAAATGAATAAGATGCTAATTTTGACTGACAGTTTATTGGAAAATAACATTGCAAAGCCTCTTAAAAAAATTCAGCCATATTTGTATGTTGGATACTACTTACGTGAAGAGACTAACTATACTGTTTATCATTCCTTCATTTTGTGGATCTTCAAAGTGAGCTATTTGTACAATTTAACTTTTGAGCGTAAAATTAAAAAAAATAAAAAAATTAAATACTGAAAGAAAAAAATCATAACTTTGGTTCTAATTGAGTTACAAAATTGATTTTAGTGAAATCAGCAGAAAAAGATTTATCTGTCTATATACTTTTAAATTATCAGTGATGATTTTGGAAAATATGTTTGGAGTACCTACTCAAAGGTCCCACATCTAGTACCAAATCAGATAAATTACTTTTATTATAAATCTTATCTAGCAGAGCTATGGTACAAAACTTACCTTTCCATTTCTAAAAAGAAAAACGAGATGTTTTCTATATTTTGAATTAATTTTAAAGATGAACAGCAACATTGTTTTAATATTGTGTGAAACTGAAAATATATAACATAGACGCTATTACTGTTATCAAAATAAGCACTCAATATTAAAAGCAAAATGCACATTGAAAAAATAATGTACATCAATGTATGCAATGTGTGAATTCATCATATAGTATTCAATAAATAATGTACACTGATGTATGCAATGTATTTAAATCACCATACAGCATTTCAAAAAATAATTTGTATAATGATGTATGCAATGTATGTAATTTACCATACAGCATTTCAAAATAGAATGTGTACTGTTGTATGCAATGTATACTTCACCATATAGCATTTAAAAATAATAATGTACACTGATTTATGCAATTTATTAATTCACCATACAACATTAAAAAAAAATAACATGCACAAATTTTGTATTTCCTGACCATATAAGAAGATCCATTAAGTCCCTGATTCTCCATTTCATGTACCTCAAATGAAATAAATTCATGTCCCAAATATGATATCCAGCATTCAAGCAATGACAAGAGCAAATCATAAATGTGAGTACATTTTTTTAAGAAGATTTTAGAAAAAAACTATGTATCCCTAAAATACAAAAACAGACTCTTCATGACCAAGGCAACGTATCTAATGTATCAATTAGACTCCAATTTCTCAACTTGAAGACAGCAGAATCATTAGAAATTGAGGAGAGCACAATTTAAAACTGTAATCTCCATTTCATTTAAAAAGTACAGAGAGATGTGAGCCTAAAATTAAACTGAAACATTTCTGACTGAACCATTAAGTTCTATAGGAAACATCAACCTCATAAATTCTACCCGAGCATCTTAACATACTTCTCTATTGGCAGCTGATATTTCACTGATGCAATGTTCACAGTGGACTTTGCGCTGCGGGCACTCTCTCTCCTGGTGCTGTTCCAGAAGGGCTCTAGAAACCGGGGCACCACATGCCACACAAGGCATGGGTCGATATGGACAATTCTTCTCATGTTGTGCCTGGTAATAACAACACAGGTTAAAAAATAGTATAATCAGATAATTCAACAATAAAATGTCCCTGGAAAATATATTCAACCTGATAAGAACAGGTCTCTTGTGCAACAATTCTCTAAATGTTACAAGAAGAAAAAGTCTGGAGATAGCAACATTAATGCATTCCTGGTAAAACATTGTAATCCAATCAGAACACAGTTTACACACAGTTCTCTTTATTTTACAGAGAAATTCATTAGATAGTGACAATAAAGCCTGGATTATAATGAACTCTCCTACTATGCTGATATCAGTTATTATCATATGCTGTTATCAGATATTATCATATGTTGATATTAGACAATATCACTTACTGATTGATATAAGCCATTATTGCACAATTATATATAGTAGGGTCTCGGGTTACAGTGGTCTCAACTTACGGCAATCTGCTGACAGGAACAAGTCAAAAATTCTGACTCTGTATCCATTCCTTACTTATGAACCGCAGCAAACTAGTTCTAATGTGGATGAACTAAAGATGTACACCACAATAAACCACTGAACATCACTGAGGCATAGGAATTGGGTGCCATTTTAAGTCACTTCATGCTCTGATAAACTACTGGACCTACATGCAGACCATTTACATACAAATTCTGACTTACATAAAAAAATCGGGTTACGAACGTCATTAAGAATGGAACTCACTCATATCCTAATACCTTACTACATATGATATGATAGAATATAGTAAGCAAGTATGTGTGAGCTGGCTTTGACCATTTCTTCTGAAACAATTTAGTGATATGATAATTGAAAGGAACTCCATAAAAAAAAATGTAATTAAAAAAAATTAATAACATCTAGTTGCAACATCAATAAAACAAATATTTTTTGAAGAATCAAAACAAAGCACTGTACCTGAAACAGAGAACCCATCAGAGACAGAAGATCGAAGATAAAAAGAAAAAATTACTAAAACAGCTTTTCATTTGATCAATTTAAGCTCAGCACAAACTTCACACTATTTATAATTCTTGAACAAGCAAACAGTTTTAAGGAGTAGGCCTATACACACTTATTAGTGCTTACAATAACAAGAAAATATACCTCATATTCTCGGAAGATGCCAGTCCAGGTGCAGTAAGGATAAGAACATTTTGCCAGCATGCGAGACATTTCACGCTTCACTGCATTGTCAGGGAACATCTGCACAAGGGACACCATCCACAAAACTATCAAACAGAAGTGGACTTGTACAGAAATAAACCAAAAGAAATATCTTTTGTAGCAACATGAATCATCAAAAGACAATGATTTTAAATATTACATGAATTAAAAGATACTGACTTAACTAAGCCAGGACTACGAAATATTTATGATTAAATAAATAAATGTACATTGTGGCTTTGCTAAGTTGTAGCAATGTTAGTTTTACCTGGCCAACTCAAGTTTGTAATATTTTCACCTGGCTAGATCAAAGAAATTATGAATTTTAATTTATCCAACAGTCTATCTTACCCAATTTTATACATAATTTGCAAGGAAATCCAAATGTTAGCAAAATTCAGCATGACATAAAATTATGATGCTATTAGATCTAATAGTTTTGAGCTGATTGAGTGTGTGACCCTTATCTTATTTTTACAAATCTGAACTTCTTATATCCCAGAACCCAGAAAAAGTTCTAATTTTTCACAAAAGATATTTACCTTAGTCACTTATAATCTACAGTTTATGCTGATTTCACAGCAGAGTAGGAAAGGGTAGGTACGGTGAGGTGGGATGTGCAAAGG
This sequence comes from Sinotaia quadrata, assembly GCA_028829895.1. NCBI lineage: Eukaryota > Metazoa > Mollusca > Gastropoda > Architaenioglossa > Viviparidae > Sinotaia > Sinotaia quadrata. The sequence continues at coordinate 83,061,665 of CM054180.1, forward strand.
TAGCACTATGAGGTTAACACACATTGTACCAGGGAATGAATTTCTTTAACCCTTTAAACCCTGTTCACCTGTACATAAAATCCTATAACCCTGGGTCACTGAGCCAAAAAAAAGTTAATTTTCTAAAATTATTTTTTATTAATTTTCTACGTGAAATCAGTTAGCCACTCAATGTGTGAAACACAACACCAAAATTCCTTCTTGGAATGATAATCTGACCAACAGCGGCTGTGAGTTCGAATGCACAGGTACTCTTTGTACACAGAAATCGAAAAAATTTTGTCACTGAATGCAGGTTTGCCGTTTGAACTTCTGCGCCAAGACACGCATACACACCAAGGTCTTTGGAAGAGTTAATTTCTAGGATAAGTCAGCATATACCACTGTTGTGGTATCTCAGGATATAAATTTATGCGCTCATCCCGCTATTGTGGGAAAACGGTGATTACAATTTTTATGTATTTCCGTTATAGTGGTATCACGGGTTCATTGGGTTATGTTTAAAAAAATATTTCTATTTTTCTAAAAATTTTGAGAGAGATAACAATGTTACATTTTCTTTTTTCTCCCCTTTCTGATTATGATGATGATGACAATGATTATTAGCAACAATACACTACCACCACTTTTACTATAATTAATATTATATACATTTTGTCTTATATATTATTTATTGATTTAATTCCCCCGACCACTCCCTTTCATTACCTGATCTTGTGACAGCATGCTAAATTCTGTATCTGTGATCTGATCTTCCTGGCACTCTGCACAGGCAACTGTTTGTCCTTCTCTGCACCAAAAGATATTCATATTGTGAACATTAAATTAACAGAATTGATAAAAACCATCTGTCCTCTGCAAACAGATATTGTGAACATTAAATTAACAGTATTGATAAAAATCATTCTATCCTCTGCACCAACAGATACTGTGAACATTAAATTAACAGTATTGATAAAAACCATCTGTCCTTCTCTGCACCAATAGATACTGTGAACATTAAATTGACAGTAAACTGTACTGATAAAAATAAAAACATAACAAGATGATGTACAAGAATTATTCTGGTATAATTACAGCTACTGTATATACTTGAATCTTGGTCAAGAAATCTGTTCACCTTTTGAAACAATAAATACTGAATTTTGACTTGCAGTCAAGTTGAAAAATCTGCCAACAATAATTTAGGGTAAAATCATAAAATGTGAATGTATAATTATTACCAGTAGGTTACAGTCTTTGTCTACAAAACCTTTATTACTGCTTGTGAGCAAAGAAATATTAGCATACACTTCAGTAATATATTTACAGCACACAAGTTTAAATCAACATTTCAGACTGGCAAGATGAGACTTTGACAAGTCAGATCGGAAAAGTACAAGAAACAATGCTGTATGGTTTGTCAGCTGCAGAGATCATATTTCAATTTAATATTTAGTATAGGCCATCAATTGTAAATGTAAAGTAGGCCTTTAGTAAGACTGTAGGATCTAATTTTTAAAATTATGGAACACTAGACTGGTATTTTGTTTTGTTTAAAAATGCTATTAATACCAATTTATCAGGAACTTGAATTTCTATTAATATACTAAACTAATTTGACATTTAATTAATTACTATTCACCTGTTTTATTTTACACTATAATTGAAGATGCTTTCCTTACTAAATTTCTTATACAAACTGGAAGTAGAGAATGGAAGTTATCCGTTTTTATTTACATGTTGATTGTTTACAAATGATTTTTAAACAGTTTAAATTTGATTCCAGTTTTTATTATGGGTACATAAAAGGTGATTTTATATCAAATTACTGATAAAGAATGGAACAATTTGTCATCTTTTGCGCACCCCATTTAATTGTTTGGCCCTTTGACTTATACTTGCATGCTGAATTTTGGACTAGGAATTTTGATTCAGCCCTTAAAGTTAATTTTAGGTTTCCACTTTTACTTGACTTGACCAATATTCGAGCATATACAGTAATTTAAAAAGTTTTAAGGTAAAACCAAGCCAACAAATGAAATGCATTTAATAATGTGGATCCTTAGTAGATATATAATTTAAATTTTTTCCTTCTAAATATAAACAAACTCTTAAAGATATAATATTCTTAAAAGCAGAAGGCAGTGCTTTCAAAAAAAATTCTGGCAAACATTATCATTTTAGTCACAGAGGATGTAACTTAGTTAAATAATATAAACTGCTAAGCATTTTGAAAATTCAAAATTTTCAAAATGCTTTAAGGCAAACAAAAACCACAATATTCTAAGTTTTTCATAAATCAATATGATAACTCATTTCACTGTTCACCTGTCACTTAATAACTCTATAGTTTTGATGAAGGCTATTTAGCCAAATTACTAACTTTTATAGTTGTTTGTGTTTTGTTCACCTACAAAACATTTTGCATTTTTAATATGGTATTGATCTGTAGCTTAGTTCGGCATATGAATATATATGACTTATATGTTTTGTTCACCTACAAAACTTTTTGATTTTTTAATACTGGTTTGATTCATAACTTCATAGTTTGGTAACAGAATAGGTGATTTTACTTTGCTCAATGTATAAATAAAAAACATGCTAAATCAATTTTGTTTTTCAAAACAAATAAATTTTATCATTAGCATTTAAGCTGTGATACAAAAAAAGAAATGTTATGGATGCTCACCCAAGTAACTCTTGGCAGCAGATGCGACAAAACCGATGGCCACAATAACTCTGAAGAGGATCCCGTAATATTCGCCTGCAGTGACTACAAATGAACTTGTGGTCAAATCCTGAAGAAAAAATATCTGTAGGATATCCACCAGTACCTGGTGGAGGGAGAGAGTTGACAGGTGTGCTATCACCACTCCCTGTTTCGGAAGCCATTTTTCATTTGGAAACCTTTCTAGATGCCTAACACCTAGATCAAAACCTGTCAAAATTAAAAGAACCCAATAAAACATAAAGCAATTAAACACAGAAGAGGAAAAAGTAAGTGAGAATTACATTAAGTGATGACTCTTCCCATGTCTGACCACTTTCTAGTTTGATTTACTGAATTTGCTTACAATTACATAAGACTGAGGAAAAAAGTGTAAGTAATCTTTTACATCAGTGCTACTCAATCCTGGTCCATGAGCGATCAGTCGCCTGTCTGCAGCAACCCCCCAGGAACAAAAAGAAATTTGATATAGTTTGCACTTGTAAGCACAAAATAACACTTTGGCAACAAATGGCAAACAACTCCATGCACATGCATCTGCATAGACCACAGTGATACTGATAGGTATTTGCAAACAAGCTTCTAGTGTTGCCAATTTGATGTTTAACCATTAACTCGGAGTTTCTAACCTTAATCTAGACAATTTAAATTTCAGACACTTCCGAAATCTGGTGATTTTTAGTAAATTAATTTAGAATTTTGAAAATTATATCACTAGTTATTTTTAAACAAGTAACTTATTAGTGATTTCTAGTGATCTTGTAATTTTGAAATAATTTTTGTGGACAGAAATTAAATCCCATTCCTGGACTGCCTGCTGTCAGATCTGAGAAAATCAGTATTAATTAAAATAATTAAATATAATACAAAATAGTAATAATCAATAAATAATTCAATTAGTGTAATTGAATTTTGTGCAAAAATGTGATTCTTTGAAGAATCAGTTAATACTTTTACCCAAATATGTAATGAGAATAAAGTAATGCATCTGACAAAAACTAAATATAAAAAGGAAATAAATAAGGATTCTTTCAAAATTTTTGATTTGTTTTTTTACTTTAAAATTAATATATATATGTGAATCTTTCTCACAAACCTGGACAAAGATGATGAAATTGATGAAAGCAAAAATGGGAAAGTAGAGAATTGGTCAAATGTTCTTAAGAATTTTACCTTTTAACATTTTCTTAACTTAGAAATGTTCATCTGTCTAATATTTTATTATTAAAGACATACTTGCACTATATGTGTGCTAGAATCTTTAATAACAGACCTGTTATTTTCTTTATTATAAATTTATTTCTAAATTCGGTGAGTTACACCTTTAAATGGACCTCACACCCTGAACCATGATCCTGTAGCTTAAATATGAATTGGCAGAGTTGTCTGACTTGACAAACACTATTTTCTGACTAACCACTCATAATAATTTAATACATAATTTAAGAGAATGCTCAATGACACTAAAACGGAAGATGGTCAATCTTCCATTTATTGGAATAAGCCATTTAAAATAGTTATATTGGTGATGAACATGGAGCTGGATTGCTGTTGTACAAGTCAGCAGTGGATCATTTATTTCAGCATAATATTGAGGTATTGAAGATTACTCAAAGAATCAAAATGATGTAATTGAAGAAGCAGACAATACTAGTAATTGAGAGGTTTCAGAAATGATAACAGATGCAGTTGTACAAAATCATTTTGTTTGCAAAACTAGCACTGAGGACAACTCACAAGACAATGACACAACTCTTCTTGAATTAATTATTAATTAAAGTTAAGCCTAGTACAAGAGAAACATAGCAGTACCAAAATGGGATTGTTGACTGGAACAGATTTATGTTGTAAATGTACATAGATTTAAATTATGTCTAAATGTTTCTCACATAATAAGAAGATACATAGAACACAGGCTGCTTTTAGTTTTAATAAAATTTACTAATGCCATGTTTCTAAGTTAACCCACACACATGATTATTATTTTGTAGTTACTGGCATTTACAGATAATGATAACAGCTGATATTTCATTGATAGACTTAGAAACAGTAATTATCCATGATTAGTTTTGTTTTCATGACTCTACATCTCTTGTAAACTGTTTATACAGCTAGATTTAGAACTATCATGGTTGGGATATTTTTGGTCTTTCTTTCACCCGAAGAAAGTCAAACACACTCATGAAAACTCTTCAGTCACAGTTGTTACTGAGTGGAAATAGAGAGAAATCTTACCCAATTACATAAGCAAAGATAATGTTCTGACAATTCTAATGACATGTAAAACTCGGTACATGTATTGTAAATTCAACAATTCCTGGAACTTTGTGAGAACCAGACACAAATATAATATTTAGATCTTATGGTAAGAGAATTGATATTAATCATTATTTCTCTAATTAGAAGACAAAGCAAGGCTGTTCAAATTGTTACTGATCTTAAATCAAAGGCATTATACAATTCTTATTAAAGACAGAACATTTACTGTTGCTACCAAAAGTACCATATATATCTTGCTACCAGCACATACATCTGAGAGCAACTTTTCCTCTTTCTCAAACTTATCAAATTATTTATTAACTTAATAACTACTAACAAAAAAAATGTAGAAAGGAAGTGGACATATTTTTTAAAGAAATCCAACATCTAGATTTTTATGAATTTACTAAGTGGTCTATAGTTTGAACAATTCTTCTTTTCCTTCAGGCAGAAGTCCAAACTAGATGTTCAATCAAACTTATAAAACAATATCCACAAATAACTAAACAAAAACAATAATTTATTACATCTTAACTTATAGTTATACTTAAGAATAACATATATGAGTAAACAATTGTAATAATGGTTCAAGGCCATATAAAACATATAGGGCAACACTATCCTTTCTTAAATGGAAGATATGGAAATAAATATGTTACACTATTATATTTCTATATAATCAGATAGAAGAAATGCACTGAAACAACTTTTGTTATGTAGTCATATATCTAAAATTTGCATGAACATTTTAAAAACAGTCTTTATTGGTTATGGAACCATTTCACAATGACCTTTTCTTTATTGACCAATCTATCTATCTATCTATCTATCTATCTATCTATCTATCTATCTATCTATCTATCTATCTATCTATCCAGGTCTGATGGACAGCCTGGGTAACAATAACTGAATAAGGTTCTGCACATGTTTGACATGTTGTCTTCTGGTACTGCATATTGTCCACTTAAGTCTGGGCTAGTTCAGTCGCAATTATAATAGAATTGTGTAAGAGTAGGTTGGAGAATTATTTTTACTAATACACAACATGTTTGGTGTACTGGAGCACATTGCACACAAAGGGTAAATTTAATTCACAAAGGAGAGAGAAGAAAAGAAAAAGAAATAGAGATCTGTTTTGGGAAGATTTGAATGTCTGTAAACAAATTACTTTCACTTAAATATACATAATAAAGCCATAACCTCAATGTGTATTAATAAGCAAGGCACTCATGTAGCCTACATTATTTACAAATCTCTGCATTAGATCAGTGATGATAAACTTCCCCTTGTTGATATCATTTTGATATTTTGCTTAAATGGGCTAAAATAATCCACCTATCTAAAGATGAATTTTATCTGTTTGGGTACAAATTATAACATTTCATCAGGTAATATATCAAAATATCCTTTAACTGAAAGTACAATTTTTATTTTAAGTTCTGAAGACTATGTACATCACATATATAGTAACCTAATCTGACAATGATCCACATTTGCATCAAACTACAAATGCGCGAAACCGACCTCAAGAATACGGAACTGATATATAAAAATAAATAGAAACTGTGAATACAAAGTCCTTGAATACCGAGACTTTATTATACTTGACTTTCTTCAAAGCGATATTGCGCAAAAATGTAAACAAACCAGTACAATAAAATTCCAGGAGTAGTAATAGAAGAACAATGCGTCAGACGTTTTGTGATTTGCTGTTTAAGCCTCATTATTTACTTAAAATAATATAATTTAAACAAAACATCAATAATTTCACAGAGCTCCTTTTCTCGATAGTATAAGATAGAATTTAGACGCTACCTTGTCGAATGAATATTACTTTTTTGACTTGGTTTGATACGAAACTGAATGAACATAAGCAAATCAAGAAATCCTACAAATATGAAATAAATCTCCCATACCAATAACTACTCTCTTTCTTTTGCATTTTATTAACCAGTTTTAGATAAAAATAAATTATCTTAAATAATGAAATGTGTTTACCTCACCGGCAAAATATTCGTGGTTTTATTTTTATCTCTCCAAAATTATGTCTAAAGTGGTGACTCAAACCAAGTAGTCTTCGTTTCAGAGTTATTTTTATCCACACTTTATAAAAGACAATAGTCTTGTAATTTTAAAGTTTATGTAAATTGGTATGAAACAATTTTATAAGCACATATTTGATACAACGTATTAATCTTATTTAAATTAAAGTTTATATTGAACAAATTAATTTTAAAATTGAATATTATTCCTACTTTTATATAGTCATAAAAAGTAGAATGCCGTAAATAAGAAAACGACATACGTTTGATACCTTCGATTTTTAATTCTTAAATCAGTCTTGTCATTTTGCTAATTTGTAAGATGAATGTAACACGAATATTGAGTAAATATTTTTTTAGTAAAAAGATACATATAGTGTGTGCAGAAAGGTTACGACATATAAAAATGGCGCAGAGCTCAAATGCTGGACGTGATAGTCCACGGTTGAACGGCTGGGAAAAAGTTCCTAAGCCATTTCTAATCGGTGTTGCTGGAGGAACTGCCTCAGGAAAAGTATGAAAATAATATGTATTTTATATCCTTATTAGCAGTAATACTAATAAAAAAGTGTTTCTGTTACGAATGCACATCAATGTAGTACACTGTAATTTGCAGACGATTTCAGTAGTATTACTTTTAGTAACTAGTAATTTAGTATGGGTGCTGGGGATTTTGTATTGTTGCATATTCTGATATTTATTCCAACTACTTTATAGAGAAAAAAACCCTTAAGGTATAAGAAAGGTTGCTATTGTAAATGCTTTCGAAATGCAACATTAAATTGTAAATCACTTAAAGACTTATTTAAGGTAAACTCTACAACCTTTAACATCATAATTATAATATTATTATTATAATATTTAACTTTTAAGCACTTATATAAGACTTATACTGTTATAGGCGTACTATAGGCCTAGGCAGTATTTAAAAATATTTATTATTTAAGGAATGCAGCATTCCATTGCAATGAAAAGAAATAAATCATAAATGATATATTACTTATTAGAATTAATAGAAAACTATCATAGTATCAAAATCTTATATTTTATAATTATACTTAAATTGGTTAAACAACAATAGTTTTCATCCAGGTATTGTCAAATGCTAATGTAATAAGAAGTGAATAAGTTTTTGTTACCTCTATCAAATAGTATCAGTAAAATGTCATTTTGGTTCTTAGAAAAATTTCCATAGACTAAAGTCAAAGAGAAACCAGTGTTGATGACCTTTGCAGATACTTGGGATATACTAATTATAGCTCATGAAATAGGAAGGACTTTATATAAAAACAGTACACAGTAATCTCTTAAACAAAAAAATTTTACAAGGAAACATGATGTTAGATATTTAATTCTTATGCAAAGGAGACAGAGGCATAAGCATTTATACATAATTCAGCTGAGTGCAGAGCAGTGATGTTTTTTTTTATTTTTTTTTTATTATAGATGTAAAATTAAAAAGTACACTTTACATATACCAGCTAGACTATCTGATTCAGATTGAATTAAAATGATAAAGTAAAAGGTAGTATTTGACAGAATGAAAGTCTAAGTACTCTAAGAATTGTTTAGCATCCTAAAATTGCAATCTAAGTAGCAGGATGTAATACTAATAGTGTCATTTGGGATGATCACACTAACCTTATCTCATTTGGAAATAAGGAGTCAGACATACATATTCCACAGTTCTTATCTCAAACAAGGCAGGTTTATGCAGTCTTGAATATCACTTATCAGTGTTCTCTCTAGGACAGTTCTACTTTTTCATTTGTACTATATTGTAGACTTGTAGTTCTTTGAAATGTCTGTTAGTTTTATTGTATTTGTAAAGTTAGTAAATCTGGTCTTACCATCTTTGCGGTATAATACTATAAGTGGATCAAATTAATGCATATACATAAATTCAGTGAAACAAAAACAGAACTGATGTCTAATTCATACTCCCATTTATCCAACTGTCTGCACAGCTCACTTTGCATGAAATTTAACATTTTTGCCAAATACTTTAAATACATGTAATATGTATTTTTTTTAAAGATTTTTTTTCCAGTAAGATGTTGATTTTGTACACTTATTTATTTTTCTTACACTTTTAATAGCAATTTGTGTGTGTGTGTGTGTGTTTGTGTGTGCATGTGTGTATTACTATTAGTCTGTTACAAACACATAACTCTGTACATGAAATTGGGCATGAGTATCACAGATGTAATTAATTATAATAGGATGAGGTTTTGTGTCGTGTATGTGACTTCAGTATAATTTATAAGATGTTGATTGTGTATGCAAATATTAATTTTCAGTATTATAAGAAAAACTTTGAAAATAAATATGCACTGTACACATATCTTATGGTATACTAATTACTATATATCATTGGCTGTTATATGACTGAGATTTGTGTGCCAGTGTTTGTTATTTTAACATGATTTGTTCACCATTTTATTTTTATTAATTTTAAAATACATGTAGTAAAATTGATTTTTTAGGTAACATCTTTAAATAAATACATGTTTATAAAACAGAAGACACAGCAATGTTAATATGACATTTTAAAAGAGACTTTAGCTTATTATATGTTCATGAAGCAGAAGATATAAGCACTGTTAATAAGATGCTGGAGAGATTTTAGTTGTCCATGAAGCAGAGGACATTTAGTCTTGTTATTGATGATGTCAGAGAAACTTTAGCTGCATTGTATGTTCCTGAGGCAGAAGACATTAACACAGTTAATATGATATTATCTGACTCTGAGAGGATTTAGCTGTTTTATGATCATGAAGCAGATGCGAGCACTCTTTATAGAAGAGGGGGCGGGCAAACTTTTTAAGAGCGCGGACCGGATAAAACTGTTGGAACAGCTCTTGGGCTGGATAGAACCAAAAGTCTAGAAAGTTCAGAATATAAAATGAGAACAAAAGTAAGTTTTAAAGGTGTATTTTGTGTAAAAAATATAACCCAGGTTCAACGAAAAGTTAATGAGATGGATGGTGTTGTTTACAATGAATCATTGATTCAATGACAGGCTTAATTGATGTCGTGGACAAGCAAAGAATGTCATTTTGCTGTCTCGTGGGCCAGATGGCAATGTTAACTGTGAACAGCTTGGCGGGCCAGACAAAATAACCTTTGCAGGCCAGATTTAGCCCACGGGCTGGTTTTGTCTGCCCCCGCTTTATAGGGTGTTGTCATGATGGTGCTGTGTGCAGTTGTCACTTGAATGTAATTTATCTATATGTACATTTAATTCTTTTTTAAAGTAAGAATTAGATTATATAAGTTAGCAGCTTGAAACCAGTGAAAATAGCAATAAACATGTGTTTCAAGTACTTAAATTTTGATTTATTTTTTTTTAAAATGTGAAAATCTAATAATCTAAGCACATTAATAATTCTAATTCACCATTTTGCAGTCATTACTGTGGATTACAAAGGTTTCACTTTTATCATTTGATTGCGTTAAATCATAATTCTTCAGTACATTTAGCTTAACTCATTTATATATGACTGTTTGGGAAAAAATGTTATTAGTAGTATTTATTAAAAAGCATTATTTGGGTTACCAGTGCCTGAACTTTTTCAAATTAAAATTCAGTCATTATTTGGATTACCAATGCCTGAATGTATGCAAGCTAAACTAAATTGCAACCAGTGCTTTGGAAACTGCTGATGTGATACAATCACAAAATAACATATATAAAGATATATTATACCACCCTAGAAGTAAGTTTTAAAAAGAAATAATTTTTTCATAACATAGAATTTATTATTGCATAATCAATGTACGAGAGTATTTTTTATTATCTTGACCTAAAAAGTCCTTGCGACATACAGTAAAATGTCACTGTAATTAAAAACAAAATCCTTGTATTTGAATAGAGTTCGGTATGTGCCAAAATCATGGAACACCTTGGACAAGCTGAGATGGACAGTAGACAGCGCCAGGTAATCATCATCAGCCAGGACTCATTTTACCGAAACCTCAACTCTGAAGAACATCAGCGGGCTATCAGAGGCAATTTTAATTTTGACCATCCAGGTTTGTCAATTCTCTTCTTTTTTTTCTTTTTTTTCTTTTTTTTAACAGTGAGCTTTATAAGAAATTTATATTGGGCAGGGTTTCTCAACTGGGGTTCCAAAACTTCCATGAGAGGTTGCTAGGGATTCCCCAAGAGATTGTGATTTTTGAAAAAAATAAGCATCATAAGATATAGTAATTTTATACAAATTATTTCAAGGGTTCCCTCCAGTGTAAAACGGTTGAGAAAGGCTGACTTAGGGTGTGGTCTATTTGAATATTAAAAATGAATGTCATTGTAAAGAGGATATTTAATTATTTGTAAATAATTTTCATTGCTTGGAATTATGAAAGAAGAATAATAAACATTATTCGACTCTTTGCTCTTCATATTTTTGTATACTTCGCTTCTTGGCATTAACTAGTACTAAGAAAGAATTAGTCAGTGTCAACTATATTGCAATCGTAAACTTAGAAAATAAAAAAGGAATTATTTTCTATCTCAAATAAAGTGATATTAGTATATGTTAATCTAATATGTGATCTTAATACATGTTGATCTAATAATATATGATCTTAATATATGTTGCTCTAATAAGTGATCAAAATACATGGTGATCAAATAATATGTTGCTCTAATAAGTGATCATAATACATGTTAATCTAATATTATGTGATCTTAATACATAGGACATACTCTGATTTTTATTAAAATTACTTATTAGAATAACATTCATTAAGGTCACTTAATTATTAGAGCAGCATTATTAAGATCGCTTAGTTATTAGAGCAATATATATTAAGATCACTTATTAGAACAATATATGTTAATATCACTTAGAAGTTAGAGCAACATGTATGAAGGTCAGTTATTAGAGTGACCTGTATTAAAGATCACTTAGCTATTAGAGCGACATGTATTAAGATCGCTTATTAGAGTGACAGCTATTAAGACCACTTATTACTATTAAGGTCTCTTTGTGTTTAAATTATAGCAACATGCACTAACATCCCTTATTAGAATCATTTATGAATGTAGCCAATACAGACCAGTTTATATCACCTTAATAACAGTTAATGCTGATTTGAGAGGAAAGTGTGTATCACTGTCTTACCCAAATCATTCATTGATTAAGTACAACTTCTATGAATGCAACAATTTTAAAACCTTGGAATAGTGACTGAGTGGTTGCATAAGAATAACAAAATGACAAAGTAAGCAGTATTTATCATAAACACATATTCTTTCCAGATCAACTACTATGTTAACATGTTCATATCGTGGCAAAAGAACCTTTAGAGAATATCATCTTAATGTTTAATGTTTTTCCATTGTAATGGACCTCTACAGTTAACACTGATATTCACCTCACTGAAGAATAAACTTGATTTGTGTCATAAATTTTCCATACAACAATTTTGTTTTGGGAACTTATTCCTAATATACTGTGTGTGATGTATTACTTTTTGTTTATACCTACACTTAGATGTTTTTCAAATTATGATTTTCTTAGTCTTGCATATTGATGATTTTTTTCACATTTGATAATTAAAACAAAAATTGAAAAGCCACTACTCAAGTTTTTGTTGTTATTGATGTTTTTTTTAAATTTCATATCTGAACATCTTAGTTTAAACAAACTCAGTAGTTTAAAAATTTTAAACAAAATCAGCATTTTAAAAATTTCGTTTCCATATGCATTTGTCTTCCCCAAATTGTTTGTTTTGATTTTTTTGTTTAATGAGAAAATAATTTTATCAAACAATTATAATATATTTTTATATCATATGGTAAATTAATTAAAAGTTTTGGTATGCTCTCATTGCTGTATAAAAAGCAATATATTGTGACTGAAGTTTTTAAATATACAGTATGCATAAAATAGTACCAAGCTATACGTATACAATTACAATAGTACTAAATATGTATTTTAGGAGTTGGATGTCGTTAAGTCTTAACTCTTGTGCAAGAGGTTGTTTAAGTGAAAGATCCATCTAATACAAGTAATAATTTGTTTTTTTTTAAATTTCAAGTTGTCGTACCCTCTCTTTTGCTTGGAATTGTTGAGCTGAGTATAATGTTTATGAAATGCTTAGAGAAGTTATTGGATTTGAAGTACTCATAAAAACCCACAAGTTATTATTATTCAAATGAAATAAGTTTTAGGTCACTTCAGACAAATTTTATTTGTGAAAATGATCTATGTTGATTGTGCTTTTTGTTGCAGATGCATTTGACACAGAGTTAATGATTCAGACAATGAGAGACATTGCTGGTGGTAAATCTGTGGAAATCCCATCCTACAACTATGTGTCAAATAAAAGGTGATTGCATACTGTACTTCTATTAAATAATGTGTTATTGTTGGTTTCACCAAATGGTGATTATATGTCCTTTAGTCGGCACAAGTGATTGGAGTGCAAAATCGCCCAAGGCTGGAAGAGTCCCCATCTAAATTAAGTAAGCAAGGAGTGATTGGTTTTCTGCTTTTATTCTTTTAAAGTCTTCTAATCAGATTGTTAGTTTTTGTAAGAAAACAATTTGTACTCAAGCTAATATAGGCTGTTTGACTCAGGAATTGTAAGAAAATATAATATATTTTTTAAAAGCCTATATTTCTTCCATTATAACCAATGAATGCCTAGAGATATGTAAACTAAAAATACATGAATAAGCAGATATTTTATCTAATGTCTACAGTACATAAGGTTTACTTTGATTACATTTTAAATGTTTATTTTATGAAATGAATAAATTTGCATTAAAATTATATTTTTAGGGATGTGATGATTTCTCTAAATTCCAGAATTTAACCCTCAAAGGACTTGTTTTAGATTTGTTTTTAATCAGCAGAGTTTTTATACGGGGTGGAGGTGGGTTGTGGTGGAGATAAAGCATTGTTGTTTGATAAGTTTTATCGCTAGTTATCAGCAGTTTCATTCCGATTATCAGTTGTATTACTTGTGCATGTTGTATAATATTAAAATTTAAATGATTAGTTGTATTATAGAGCTATGTTGTATAATAATACTAACAACAAAACAAATTTATTAGTTATATTAGCCATTCACGTTCAGAGAAACTATATTCAACAAGGCATATCATATAGTTCCAAACAAGCACCAACTTAAATTCACATAAACTATTTTCAGACAATGGTACAGTACATCAGTCATGCAGTTCCAACAAGCCGCAACAATGATCCATCATATATCAAAGAAAAGAACTAAAGAAATCAGGGAAAATTCCTAAACTACTGACTCATTTCTGCAACATCAGAAAGAGACAGCACTAAATTTTCATTTTAAATATTTCAGAAATCACACACCTTTCATACTTAATCATTTATTTTCAAGGCTGAAAAAAAAATGAATTTATAAAACAAAGTCAAATTTTTCACATACCAATAACTTTAGAGCTTCATGTTTTTATCTGTACAGTTTTTGGAGAACAATTAGTAATACTTCTGGACTATTTGAAGTTTTGGGATATAAATGTGTCTTTACTTAGTTCTGGCCAGGGATTTTAAAGGGCATTGCTCCGCAGTAACTGATATGCTGGACCAGTGGTCCCCAACCCCCGGTCCGCGGACCGGTACCGGTCCGTGGACCATATGGTACCGGTCCATGGACCAAATGGTACCGGGCCGCCCAATTTTATTTTTACTCTGGTGTATTTCTCTCGGGTTTGTGCGACTTTCCATGGATGAGATTGAGTCTGAGCATTCATTCTCCCAGTTGGTGCACGATCATCTGTCTTTGCTTTTAAAGAATTCGAGCTCTACTTCCCAACCACACCAACACACTTCGCTTCGGACCACCGACGAACGCACTCCATCCATTGGACCGCTGGGAGGAGAGTCATGTCAAAGCGCCACACCAGACAAACCAGCACTAAGACTCAGCCCTTTTCAGGGCTGGCAAAAATGCCACTACTGCCCACTCCACCAAGTGACAATTTACGCGATTCTGAGTCAGTCACAGAAGATGCGGATGGCCCTTTCTGTTTCACAAACGAGCGCATAGCCCAGCTGAGACAGATACGGCAAAAGAGGCTTGAAGAGGTGCAAACATTAAGAAGTACAAAGGAGAAGACTGGACAAAATACTGCTGTGAAATCAGCAAACCAACCGAAAATGGGGGCATACGAAAAGTTACCCCCTTCACCTTCACACTAGAAACTAAAAACGTTGAACTAAAAAATGCGTTCACTAATTTGCTCTTGATCCTCTTCCACACAAAAACAGAAGATGAACTTACACTAGACAACAAGCCATCTTAACCGCAATTGGTCTCCACAAGATTTTAAACAAGCACCTGACAAGACAACCCGAAAAAAAACTACATCAACAGACTGTGAAACACAGACAGACATCTTCTGGAAAATAACGCCGACAACAAAAACACACTCTTCACAAACGGAAAAGAAGGAAACAACGCGAAAACCCACACAGGAAGACGGCACAACTCAAAAAAAACCACGTTTCCACCCAAACTCTACAAGCCACAACAAGAGAAAGTGGAATAAACACCAACATCATCTGGAAAATTCCACCTACGGCCAAAGTGAATTCAACTCAAACAGCAAAACAAGAAATCAGCCAGGCATTCTCGCAAACTCCAAAACCCACAACAGATAATAAGGAAACTCAGACTACAAGCTCTATCAGCAAAGAAAAAGAAATTAAAACAAATACCACCGAAAATAAGAAGAAACGCCAAAAAATCTCCAGCACACAAACGGTACATATCAAGACGCAAGAAAGAAAAATACAAACAGAAAAAGAAGTGAAGACAACTGACGCACAGACCGAAACAGTCGACAACGCTCCAACTACACCACAAGAAACAACAACAACGACTAAATCAACTGCCCCCAATCCACAGCCAGAGTCACCACCAGGGACTGCAACAAAGACAACCACAACAGACACACGAGGAAACACTACAGAACGGAGCCCAAATCAAAAAGAAGGCGCCTGCCAACAGACGACAACAACAGTATCATCTACTACAGCCACAACAACAGAATCAACAACAACAATGGCAGCGCTGCGACAACAACCACCGCCGACAACAACAACAACGGTGGCAGCACAGGGAGCAACATCACATGCAGTGGGGATATATAACCACACCATTGCGGATCTAATTCAACTAATGCTTGCCGCCAACACCCACCTACATACCGGGGACATCAACAACAACAGTGCCAACGACAACAACAACACCACTGGTGAACATTACAGGGTGGGGAGTGAACATCCTGGGCGCAAATACACACTAAGTACAGACGATGTGGTATTATCCTGGGCTCTGTAAACCCCCTCACCTGCCAATACAACAACGGCCACCACAGCACTTAAATCCGTATTGCCATTTCCGAATCCTATTTGTGTGAAGCGGGGTTTTCTGCAGTGACAGCAACCAAAACAAAACAACGGATGGACATAAGCAACTCACTTCGGGTGTAATTCTATTACCCCCAGATGGAACCGTCTCGTTGCAAAGAAACAAGCTCAGGGTTCTCGCTGATTTAGCGTTCTAGTGAGTTAAAATGTTAAATCACTTTATATTCATTTTTTGGTGTAACTGTATTTTAATTTGAAGGCATGTTTAAATACAATTAAATTAAAATTATTAAATCAAAACAATCTAAAACATAAACAATCAACGTCCCCCCCACATCATCGGGCCGCGGTAAAATTATCAAGCGTTGACTGGTCCGCGGCAAAATTATCAAGCGTTGACCGGTCCGCGGCGATGAAAAGGTTGGGGACCACTGTGCTGGACAACAGCCTAGATTATTTTCCTGCCTCACACCTTTTGTCACATTCACCCATCCAGCTGCTGATAGCCCTTTTATTCATATAGTTCATTTATTCATCCAGTATAATATTTTCTTCTGGTTCCATCCAGCTGCTGATAGCCCTTTTATTCATATAGTTCATTTATTCATCCAGTATAATATTTTCTTCTAGTTCCATCCAGCTGCTGATAGCCCTTTTATTCATATAGTTCATTTATTCATCCAGTATAATATTTTCTTCTGGTTCCATCTCATATCTCTTATTTACACAACATGCATCCGTCCTAGTCAGTCATACACATCAGCCACCCTTCCCTGGCATTATAATAACTTGCATAATTGCTAAACCTTCTGACCTCTGGTACTGCAATGTCACAATTAAGTTTAACAGTCCACCGATGCAAACTTGCTCTGAACTCCAATGAGATACATAAATATAACAATGCACTCAATGAATGAAATAGAATAATATTTTATAGTGCAACATACAGATGAAAAAAAGATGGACTTGATTATTATTGTGACACTCATTATACTTAAAAATTGTGTAAAGTGAAATTCACTCTATGCCCACTTACATAGTTGATCTTTAAACTTCTAAAATATAAATTAAATTTTTTAACATTTTTATAAATATCTTTTTTATATAAATAACATTTTTTTAAATGTTTCAGCACAAATTAGGAAGTCAGCTACTTTAGAAATGTTATTTAAAATCAAATATGTCAGAACTCTTTTTGATGCTTAAGATAGTTACATGATAACTTAGAGGAGCTAAATGTAGATTCTATGAAGCAAAGTATGAGTGCTACTTGATGACTAAGAGAGGTTTCTTTTTCATTATCGCTTGGTGACTCAGAGGAGCTATTTATTAGTTCTTCTATAAAGCACTGGTACATATCCATTAGAATTACAATTGATCAGGCATGGGTTTTATCAATTTATGATTATAATTGATCAGGCATATGAATGGCTCTTTTAATAGACAACATTCTGTAGATACTATATTAATCTTATTCCTGCTTAGAATATATCTTAGTGGTAGAAAGATTTATTTTGTAAAACATTCTGCTAAAACTCTGTCATTGACTTCTTTAGTAATTTTCTGATTGATATCCGTTTCAAAGTTGTTAAAATATTTTATAACATGATTTTCATACAGCTAAGATATACAAACGAACCATGCACAGCATATAAGACATTATCTGTGTGGCTTTCTTGTGTCACTACCCTTTACATGAGTAATTCTTGTAAAAAGACTTTTTCAGTGACTTATTAAAATATCGATTGCAATTATGACTTTAAAATTTACTGTGCAATCAAAAGTACTGAATGCTGTTGTTGGATTTTGTGTTTGTTTGTTTGCCCTTGATCCTTCTTCTCTTGATCTTTAATATTAAAACATTCTAGAAATATATATATACAGATAATTTTATTATCAAATATACATAAAGACTTCTTGGAACAACTTCAAGAATATCTTAGTCAGATGCAGATAGGCATTATTGTTGTATTGTAAACCAGCTGCAAATGCCATTAATGTTGTATATGAAGCCATAAAGACTTCTTGGAACAACTTCAAGAATGTTTTAGTCAGATGCAGATTAGCATTATTGTATTTGTCATTATTTTTTTTTATATTAAACCAGTTGTATTTGCCATTATTGTTAATATGAAACATGATATATTTGCCATTGTTGTATATTGGAACAAACATCCTTATGAAATTAATTTTCACTTAGAATTATGTTATTTTTTTAAAAATAAGATTCGATTTCTCTTTTCTGATACAAACAATTTTGAATGTAAAGAATTAAAGACTCCATCATACAGCATTTTGTCATATATTTTCTGTAGCTCTAGGCTTTGATTTTAAAAGAATGGTATGTTTGCTCATATATGCAATTATAGTATTTTGATAATGTGTAGATTTTTCTCTAATGTATATGATCACTTTATTTTTTGTTTTCTTCATGGTTTTATATTAAACAATGTTTTTATTATTGCTTAATTTTATGCTTAGTTTTGTTTTACCATATTATGTATGAGATGCTTTTTGGAATATTACATTTATTTCAAATTGTCTAGGGCACATATTGGATTTAAATTTAAAGTCCCTTATGGCTGTGGGTTTTGTTTTTAACTTGTGTTTCTTGCTGCAGGGAAAATTCAGGGCAACTTGTTTATCCAGCAGACGTAGTGTTACTAGAAGGGATTCTTGTCTTCTACTTTCCAGAGTTACGGAACATGTTTCATATGAAGCTCTTTGTGGATACAGACCCAGATACGCGTCTCTCTAGAAGAGGTAGACATTTTGCTCCCAAATTAAAAAAAAAAATTCTTTCTCAAAATTAAAATAAGGAATTGAATTTTACAGGTGATATTTGATTTTAGTGGCTAATAAAACCAGGAAGCCTTGTGGATTGAAAGAAATTTTAAAGAATATATTATATTATTTTTTCTTTAGATTACATTGTCTACTTTTTTTTATAGCTGCATTTCAAATGAAGCAGTATAGTTTGTTTTCGTTTTTTCTTGTTGATTTTGTGGATATTATCTCACATTTTCACTGATAGCTTTTCTTGGGAAATCAGGTTTATGTTCCTGTCATCCATTTTTGCCAGCCTCAACCTAACATTTTTAACAAGATTTTCTACATTAATTAAAGTCTTGTTTGGAAATATGAAACAGAAAATTTAAAATGTGTATTTAATTTTTTTTTTTTGGTAACAAAATTCTGAACTATTTGTTATCTTATATAATTAGATTTCACGATATAAAACAGTCCTTTGATATTTCACTGTGCTCAAACTTTACAAGCTGTTATGCAGAATTATTTAAAAGTTACAGTACATTATAATTATTAATATAATGCTTATTATTCTGGTTATATAGTATATTAATTATTATGCAGACATTTTTAGCAAATTTTTATGATTGTTTTCCTTTTTTTTTAACAAATGTTTTACTAAATAATTAGCAAAAGACACATGATGCTTTACACTTTTCCATTATACATCCAGATGTATATACATGCAATCCCATTGCCAAAGGGCCACATTAACCAGTGTGTAGGGATGGATGGGTGGGGTTAATAAGATAAAAACACTTTCTCATTATGTGCATTTTTTCTATAGAGATTAGTATATTTTTCACTTCGGTACTTTCAGAATATTTTGCCTGTCAGGAAGTGCAATTCTATTTTTTCTTGAAATTGTCAGCATCTTTATGTGTTTAAAATATCTGGCATACACACACGCACGCATGCACGCACACACAGCCTTTCCATGGCTGAAGGAGTTGAAGCATTGTGGGAGGGTGGCTTTGGCATCACTGTTTAGGTGGCTGGTGACAACACAAGTATAAGTCTCAAGTCTCATGCTAATGTGTTCTCATGATGCATGCACACTGTGCACACATGTGGATGATCTATGTGTTTTGGCTTCCAATACAGAACCTCTGGATTCAACATTAAGGTATCATGAAAACACCAATTGTAATTTTATAGAGGAGTGTATACCCTAAGAATACCATGATAGAAGTAGGCTGGAATTTCTCTCTTGACTTTATTTTAGAGATGTTGTCTTAGAGACATATCTATGAAAGCTTCTCACTCTTCATTGGACTCATTAGCTATTGTTCAGTCAACCACAGCATCCTTAGGACTTTTGCACTTTTGTTGTGCAGTGGACAACTCCTGATTCCTATTCAGGATTCCCCTTATGCATGCACATCTTGCTATATAATATAGTGGGAAAACATTTTTCTGAGTACTTAGTTTCTAAGTTTTCCTGAGTACTTGGCAGATGTGTGACCATATGGGCCAATCTTTCCTGTCATACCTTGTTCTGGGTACTGTTGGAGGCCTCTGCAGATGAAAGGTACATAATTGGTAAGTATTTCCATGGGGAGTTAGCATGGCCCCTTCAGCTTTTATTGTTCGAGACAGTATTATCTTACTTTACACATCTGATAGGAATTCAGGAAAATGTGTTTTACTAGGAAAAGTCCCTTTTTAGTTTTTTCTTGTTCTAGTTATATTTATACAAACTGGTTTATAAAGTGATCCAAAATTTTGCTTTTTCTTGAATACTTTTTTTTACTCAGTCTTAAGAGATATAAAGGAAAGAGGCAGAGATCTAGAAAAAATATTACACCAGTATACAAACCTGGTGAAGCCAGCTTTTGAAGAATTCTGCCTGCCGGTGAGTTTTATTTATGTTTAATTTTCTTTAATTAGTACTGTTAATTAATTAATGCTAATAAATCTTTATCATATATTTTATTTAAAAATAAAACTAAAGTAGGAGTAATTTTGTTACTTGAATTTGAAGATATTGTGCATGTTGTGTTTTTTCCTAATCATGTGAGATGTACATATTTTAGGAGTAGGTACATACTTAGGTCCATACGTGCTCACCAGAAATTGTAGAACTTCACATGGACCTTTGAATGAATTGAAAGGTCAAAGTTTGCTTAGAATTACATTTTGTTTGGGAGGTACATGTAAATGCCTCATCTTGCTTAATATGCTAATAGTTATGTTGCTTTCCTTGGAGGTACAGTTTTGAAGATTTTCTGATGACTACAACTTCTATCCATATTTGTTTATTGTTCTTGGACCCTGTTCTTTCTTGTCATCTTTTTCATATATCCTCTTCTTATGTAGGGTTATACTTTCCTTACATTTGCATGATAAATGCCCTTCTGCTATTTCCTTCCTTGTTGAACTTAGCATTTTATTTTTGTTTGATATGCTTGTAGCTAGCCCAAGGAATACTTTGTTATTTTTTTTGTTTTGTTTTGTTTTGTTACACTTGTGGCCAGTGTAAGGAATTCTTTGTTTTACTTTCTTTATTATGCCTTAAACTAGTCCAAGGAACATTTTGACTCCTACTCCTAGTCCAAGTAGGTAGAACCAGCTATTTTTTCAAAGTTTTTGGAAATGAATGATTTTATTATGCCTCAAGTTAGTCCAAGGAACATTTTGACTCCTAGTCCAAAGAATGCTTTGTTATTTTTTTTGTGGCCAGTTTAAGGAATTCTTTGTTTTACTTTCTTTTATTATGCCTTAAATTAGTCCAAGGAACATTTTGACCCCTACTCCGAGTCCAAAGAATGCTTTGTTATTTTTCTTGTTAGTATGTTACACTTGTGGCCAGTGCAAGGAATTCGTTCTTTTACTTTCTTTATTATGCCTTAAACTAGTCAATAAAGAAATTTTGACTCTTAGTCTTATGCTAATTATGGCTATGTATTGGTTCAGAGATGGGAATTGGTCTGCCTTTTCTGCCTATCCAAATCTTTGCTTTCTCTCTCTCCCCCCCCCTCCCCATTTCAAAATGATTGCACCTAAAGAAAATATTGAGCTAAAAATAATAAAACTGTTTCAACCAACAAATAATTATATTCTTACTATTGGCTAGCTTGTTTTCATGGCGGTCATCTTTCTATAGTAGCAGTGATATATACAGTGATTTGTGCCATATGTTGAACTTCTTTGGAATGCAAGAAAAAGATTAGCAAATATTCATTAAAATTGATTATGTCACAAAGTTGTAAGCTGGAAAATTAATAGTTTCCAGAAACGATACAATTCAAAGAAATGACAGCATGAATAAATTCATAAGGAATCCATAGATTTGAAAATAGCTTGACAATAATAGTTATATCCAGACCTTTAAGGTAAATGAATACATCTAGACTTTTTTCCGCCTATCTCTCTTTGGGTTGGAGACATTTGCAGTTGAATTTTATTATATCCTGGCTTTAACAAGTTATTTAGGTTTCACTGTAATTTTCCCAGTCTTTTAAAGTAAACCATAGAACTATTTTGTCCAATTAAGCAATTTATAGAAATATGGCCTTGAGGTCATGATGTCAATAGTAGATTCAACTTAGAGATAAGTCTGTTTTGTTTTTGACCATTCTTTGGACATTGTGGCACTTTCTCAATCTGCTTCTGTGATTTTTCTATGAATTCAGTTTCTTGTATCTTGTATGCAGTTCGCATGAAATTAATTATTTTATGCACATGCAAGAAACTTCTCTCTCATTGATAATTCTTCTTAGTATTTGGTATATGATGGGGGAAAAATATTTATCTAGTCCCTCCCAGCTTTCCCCCTATTTCCAGGCTTTATCTCGCAAGTTGGTACCAATGGACATTGCTCCCAGAGAGTGGTGAACTCTTGAGTGAACCTCATTTCAGTTTTTCATTTCATACTTAGGGTCTGCTTGGAGTCCTATGACCCCTGGTGAGTTTGAATGGATTGATAATCTCTGATGAGTTTTGTATGTTTGATGATCCATGGTGAGTTTATATTGATCTGGATACATTTGGAAAATATTCTGGGTAAAACACATTAGAATACTCCTTTATATGTTTATTATTATTTCTTTATTATGACACCACCACCACCCATTTCCCACTCCTAACAAACTCTTTATGACAACAAAAATATATATTTTTTAACCTCTTCAATGCTGATAAAACATCAGCACATAATGTAATGAAAGCAGGCAGTGACATTAGAGAATCAGGCAGTGGTGAAGCTTATATTTGAAAATGAATATGTTTAAATACAAGTATTTTTTAAAAAAATGTTATTACTTCCTGTTTTATCCCCAGATATTGGTTTCTCAAAAAGTTTAATTTCCAAAGTTATTGTATTGTCATCACCAGTTTGTGACTAGAGTTGTTCATTTCTGATTGGTTAATCACATTTCATTTAGTTTTTTTTATGTAGAGACTAGGGTGATTTAGGAGATAGGACATCTTTAATGCTCACCAGAATTTGTTACTCACATTTCATGTGGTTATTTAGAGACTAGGGTGATTTAGGAGATTGGACATCTCTAACATTCACCAGAATTTGTTACTGATATTTCATGTGGTTATTTAGAGACACAGGTGATTTAGGAGATTGGACATCTCTAACATTCACCAGAATTTGTTACTCACATTTCATGTGGTTATTTAGAGACTAGGGTGATTTAGGAGATTGGACATCTCTAACATTCACCAGAATTTGTTACTCACATTTCATGTGGTTATGCAGAGACTAGGGTGATTTAGGAGATAGACACCTTTAATGCTCAGCAAAATTTGTTGCTCACTTGAATAAAACATTTTGCCCTGAAAGCAGATTAAATGTCTCAAACCTTAGATAAATGTTGTTTTAAAATTATATTTTCTTATAAATTTTGATAAAATTTAAGAGAATTTATTTCCTTAATTTAGTTTTTAATTGTGTAAAATTTAATTTTAGACACATTAAAACATAATAATACCAGTTTTCTTAGTTGTAATTTAACTCCTTAAAAAAATTATCTCACAGGTTAATTTAAAAGAAAATATATATAATTATGATTGATTTCAAATAATAATCAATAAATAGTTATTTTTTATTATTTTTCTAGACCAAAAAATATGCAGATGTCATTATTCCTCGAGGTTCTGACAATACAGGTGAGTGGCTTATTACACCTACTAGACTTCATTTAATCAGGTATATTTAAACAGGAATTAAAATTTAGTGAAAGAAATGTTAACGTTGCATTGTTAAACATAACTTTCTCTCAACAAAATAACAATAAATAATTATAATATTTTACTATTATCTGTCATTATAACATTAAATAATTACTGTATCAAGTTAATGATTTTTAAATTCTCTGTATGGATAATCTCTTCATTAATAAATTCAAAACAACTATTTGACTATAAGTTCTAGATAATTTTATTGACTTTTGATTGTTAAAGAAGATTATCTTTGATTAAGGATATTTAAGGATATTTTTCCCATTAAAGAAAAGTAATCGAACAGATTTGTTTTGTGTTTAGAAATCAAAAAGAAATGCTTAACAATATCATATTTAATTGTGTCATGGAATTTCCAGTTGCAATTGATCTCATCGTCCAACACATCCAGGAGCTTTTACGACCCAATCGCAGTATAAAAAGGCAACGCTACAATTCAGACTCTATTGTAGGACGTCCACATTGAAGGAAAAAAGACTCATTGGGTACAGTCTCTCCAAGAGTGCTTGAGTGTGTTGGGTTTGTGATTTCACTATGGAGAGCTAGGGGTTTTCATATTTATTACATGAAAGCAAATCATCCCATTGGTAAATAAAATTCTCCGCTTATTTCCAAAGTACAAACATTTTAAAAAAGAAAATGTAAACAGAAAGTTATAGTAAGTGTGGTTTGTTAGTGCTGGCATTCAAAATGGATAGTCTATGTTTGGACATTTTTAAACAGTTTTGTAAAACAAAATATTTTATTTATCTTAGATTACTTTCGATAGCTTTTTATTTTTTTTTAAAGAGCATTCAACCAGAAACCGTGTTAAGGACTTGTAAGACAAGACTATATTCTCATTGATCTAATTTTCACACTATATAGTAATTTAAACAATTGTACTTTTGCATAATTTCAAGGTTCTTTTGCACATGTTCCTTATCCTTAAACTGGTGTACTTGAAATGTCCTGATATAATCACTCTATCCTGCCTTGCATGTGAGGCAATAGTAATACTTTTATTGCATAAAAAGGCATGGGGCTTTATTTTACAATCTTTATAACAACAAAACATCAAACATGTATATTCTCTTTACATCTTTTTATTATTCCTGTGAATCATATTTTTAAAAAGTGTTTATGATGAAAATTGTCCTCTCTGTGTCGTTTCACTCCAGTCTTATGCACCTTGCACATCAAAGAAAAGAACATTGTTAAAATGCTTATGTTATGTTTGATTAAAATAATGAAAATTATTTTTGCACTTCTAATAGTGGTTCAGTGTCATTCTCTACAGTTGTACATTTGTTATTGGGCATGCACAGAATGTTTTTTCAGGCTGCAATGTTTAGGAGTTTTTTTCCTTTTTGGATTTAATTTTCATTCATAAAAATAAATTGAACGTGAATTGCAATAGATATATATAATTTAAAGACATTTAAAAATAAATATATGAAAAATATATTTTTTTTTAAATCCTTGGAAGAAATTCAGTGTCATGTTTTTGCATTTATGACAATGGTTCAGTATTATTTTTTTTGCATTTATCTTGTGCATTTTTTATTGGGCTTGCACACAATGTTCTTTTGGGCAACTGTTTTAGGTGCATCGATTTTGGGGTTTAATTTTCTTTCATTAAAATAAATGGAACTGGATATATCGTATAGATATTATATAATCTATAGACATTTAAAAATAAATATATAGAAAATATTTTATTTTGAAATTCACAGAAGAAATTCATTTCTATGTTTTTGCATATATAAGAAATAGAATAGTTTAGCATTATTTTCTGGCTTGTACAATATTGGGTTTGCACAAAATGTTCTTTCAGGCTTCAAGTGTTTTAGGAGTTATCCTTTTTGGATTTCAGTTTTGCTCATTAAAATAAATTGAACTGGATTTACATAAAATGTATATTTTTTAATCTGTAGAAGAAATTCAGTTCCATTAAATGACTTAACCAAACTGTTATGCTCCCCATCTATCAAGCTTTGATTTTGTGATTGAACGTTGAATATTTACATTGATACCACTAGTTTCTTTTACTCTTTTTTTGTAATTTGTATCCTAGTTTTAAATCTGTGGTATTTTAATCAGCATTTCACGTGCGCACACACACACACAAATTTCTTATTTCTTTTCTTTTGTCCTAAATGAAATTGATTTTGTGTTTTCAGGTCTTACTGTTTTATTTTGCTTGTATTAATCCATACATAATATATTGGTTTTGGGGAAAATATCTTGTTTCTGGTGAGTCCATACATAATATATTGGTTTTGGGGAAAATATTTTGTTTCTGGTGAGTGCTAGCAATTAGAGTATCAGTACCAGTAAGCATATGAAACATGCAGATCTTTCACCACATCTGGGATGTTCACTTCTAACCTACAGATTTCTGCATATAAATATTCTAACTTGTCCCCATGGTGATGGTGGCAGGCAGCATGGCACACTTCCTAGCATATTTGTTAGCATGAAGTGACAAACTTGTTAAGAAATTATTTCGCTCATCCAACTTGTTTGTGTGATGAGGAGTGGCAGTCTGTGCGTCAGTCTCCATAGCACATATGTTAATATGAAGTGGTGTACTTGTAAAGACAGATTTTTACTTGTCTGTTTGATGAGGAATGAGTCAGTACATCAGTCTCCATAGCACATATGTTAATATGAAGTGGTATACTTGTAAAGACAGTTTTTTAATTGTCTGTTTGATGAGGAGGGTAGTAGGCAGTATGGGAGATTCCCTAGCACATTTGTTAGGACAGATTTCAACATACATAGCTGGTCTATGTTATGAGAAGCAATATTAAACATTTTTCACTGGCACACTTCAATCGCTTTTAAGGCAATTTATTTTAGCCACTTATACTGCTCTTGTGTTAATAATGTTCTTTGTCTTTGGGACATGATAGGATTATAGTATTTTAAGAGTTTTGGCTAGGTTTTCAGCATTAATTATCTGAAAAATAAAATTATGATTTTGCTTGGCTTGATCTGTGATGTTCAGCATTTACCAGTGGTGTATATTTGTTCAAATCAAGATGATACATATATTAAGGCAACATTTTTAACATTTCTGACTTTACCTTCACTAAGAGATTTCTCTTCTAAACATCCTTTCCTAGTTGTTTCATTCATAAATTGATGCAATATTAAACATTTTTCACTGGAACACTTCTTTCACTTGTTAATACAATTTTTCTTGCCAATTATACTTGCTTTTGTGTTCAGTGATGTTCTGGGTCTCTGGGACAGATGACAGGATTATAGTACTTTAAGAGTTATGGCTCAGTTTTCAACATTAATTATCTGAAAAATAAAATTATGATTTTCCTTGTCATGATGAGGAATGATAATCATCATTTACCATTGGTGTATATTTGTTCAAATCAAGATGGTACATTACTAAGGCAATGTTTTTAACATTTCTGACTTTACCATCCCTAAAGTGGTTTCTCTTTTTATCCATATTTTCCTAGTCATTTCATTTGTAAATTGATGCTAAATCTCTGCCCACAAAGCTGTTTACATTTGTTAATAAAATAGTATATAACCAAACTAGTCAGTTTTTAATTTCACCCTGGATCCTTCATAGTTCTTAGAAGATGGGAATGATCATTCTTTGAATGATAATTACTTGACAGATAATCTAAAAAAAATGTAGACATCCTTGATGTATTCTTGTTGGTCATAAGCTGCATGTATTTTTATGCAAAAAGTATATACTATTTCCCCCATTGTCCTTGTAAAGAGAAATCAAGTTGTGATGTTTGTATTTGTGTGTAGATGTGTTTGCACTTTTTAACTTTTTGTTCAAGAGAGACCAGATTATGATTTTTATAGCTAGGATATCATTGAATGAGCAAGTGATTTTGCACTCTTTACATGAGTCTGCCTATGACAAATGAGGTCACATATATACACAAATGCACTCAGATTGACTCCTTATCCAGAATGCTTGGTACTTGGATCATTATATTCCAGATTAGCCATGATATGTATCAGAGAAGTACTATAATGTGCTTCCTTGGAATATTTTTAATGATCAGATACACAGTATGTGTATACGCAATTATAATGTGCAAGTGGGTTGATGCTTTGATTTCCAAGTTTAGCACTTTTTGTCATTTTAAATGACCTTGTCTGCTTTAGAAACAATTTATGTCTTTGGTATTACCGAAGATAGACATTGAAAATTATGTTTTTTGAAATTAAATAATTTTATTATTAATAGATACCTAATTTGTTTTATTTTTCTTTAAGTATTTTACCCTTAAAAGTTAAATACTGATTTAAAACAAAAAAGTTGAAAAAAATGTATTTCAAAGTTTTTTTTAATTGTTTTCTTTTTTAGTGATGTTAAAAATGCACAACGCAGCATATATGAAAAAATGTTGAAATATTGCCTGCAATCGAAGAATTAGAAATGTATCATTATGAAATGTTATTCATGCAGGGTGTGGGGTATATAGGAAATGGTAAAAAGACATAAAAAAAGGATATCAGTATGAAATGGTTTTCTTGCAGGGTGTAGGGTATATAGGAAGTGATAACAAAGATATCAGTATGAAATGGTTTTCTTGCAGGGTGTAGGGCATATAGGAAGTGATAACAAAGAGATATCAGTATGAAACGGTTTTCTTGCAGGGTGTAGGGTATATAGGAAGTGATAACAAAGATATCAGTATGAAACGGTTTTCTTGCAGGGTGTGCAATATATAGAAGTGGTAACAAAGACAAATTGCAATACATTTACTAATACACTGTGCACACATTTACATAGAATAGTCACACATGAATATAAAAATAATACTGACAAATTGCAGAACTGTGAATCAGCAATTCTTCTTCTTTAAATAGTATTTTTAGAGTTAGAATCAAACAGATTTTAAAATTTTGATAATAGGGTGTTGATCTTGTTCTGTTGCTGACTTGACTCTTTCATGTACAAAAACACTAACAGCAATCAAAAAATCTTTTGCTGTGTAGTAACTATGTTTTGATGCATTTGAATTGTTTAATTCTTAACATTTTTTAAAAATTAAATTTTAATTCCAAACTCATTTCATTGAGGCTGCTGTCCTGCAAAAAAAAAAAAAAACAACCCAACAACAATCACCCCCCCCCCCCAAACCTATACAATCCAAAAAAAAGTCACTTTTGAAAATTTGTATTTTCTAGACAGACGGCCTGAAGCAACCAAAATGTAAAAAGATACAGGAAGCAATAGCAGGGGAAGTAATATGAATACCTCCTTTCTTTTCCCTAGCAAGTGTTGCAATCAGACCCCTACTGAATGCACAACAAAAAGTAGCAAAACTTGCTGAAAGATTAAGTCACTATTTTTATACCCTCGTATGATGCATTTTTATTTTGAGAAAAGTTCTGATGCACTTGCCAAATGCATAAAATCTTAAATAGGTAGATTCATGTAAGCAAATTTAAGTTTTTAACTTTAAATTGCAAAGTGTCTGTTTCGTATACTTTTATATTATACATATAGTTTTTGTTTCAGTTTAGAATTACTCTTTTTGTTGTTGAGTGATATTATTGTGAAAAAAAATATTGCATTTAAGCAATTTATTATTGTAAAATAGTTTGTAAAACATTGTTATTAATGGTATTTGTGAGATCTACATTTACTTTTTCTTTATAAAGCATTTGCAGTTGCATGCCTGCATTGTTTTTAGAATCTTAAATGAAAAATATTAAAATTTTTTTTTCCCTTATTCAATAAAGCTTTTAACATTGTATTTACACATTTTGCTTGGAAGTACCTGCAGAGCAAAATGCTGTTCATTCATTTGAACCTGGTTCCAGGATTTGCATTTCAGTTTTATTGTTCCATGATTTTATATTTAACTAAATTAGCACTTTTAAGAAAGACAGAATTATTATTATTAATAAGAATAATATTGCAGATGTACATTCTGTTGAAAAGGCATTTGCATTTATGACTGAATACCATAATTATATTTATAATCTTGAATAAGCAATTATATTTATATTGTAACTTAATGAAGTTATAAATTTTGTTATTGGTACATATGTAGTTTAATGTTTATGAATACATTTTTTGATTGTAGTTTGCTAAATGACTTTTTTTCTTTTAAATGTGTACATCATAATTTGTAAGGTTAAAAGATAGTAAAAGGCTTATTGGACTTTTATCCCTAAACTGACGCTTTAAAATGTGAGTATTTTATACAATTAAATCGCTGCTGTGAATTTCATTAAATGCCTCTAAATTAATATTAATATTTGAAAAGCTATTTTGTAGAAATTTAATATCTGCTTTGTATGAGTGTGTGTTGCTAGCATTTGAAGCAGCATACGCTTGCATATATAAATTATCACATATTTTTTTAATTTCTTAGTATGTGTGTCATTTTCATATGCATTTTGTACATGTACAAAATTATACTACTGTACTTTTTTTCTTCAAAGATTTCATGAAATGCAACATTATTTTATACCATCTATATAAATGTTCTGTTAAAAGTTACAATATGTCTTATTTATTGTTGTCCAACATTTAACATACAAAATTTTGCATCTTAATCTCTTGCACAATTTCTTGTTTTGAAGTGATTGATAGTTGATACATAAATAAATGAAAGGCACATGAAGACTGTTAGAACTGGTAATTTTCTCACTACAAAGTCCCATTCCACTAGTTAAAGATGTTTGTGTGCTGACAAATTCACACTGCAATTTTTAAATTTTATTGCTTGCATAAATTAAAAATCTATGCACGCATGCACATAAGACCCAGGATCGAGGGGGGGGGGGGGTTAGAGGAGATTATCTCACCAAGGAATAATGGTTACAGAATCCTACTAAAACCCCATTTTTACTAAACTGACTAGACAAAATATACATACCTAAAATGTACAAAACAATTCTAATACAAAATTCATCCACACGCACATACAGAAGTCCAGAAAATATTTATTATTTTTATATTACATCGTATTGCATTGTATATTTTATTTAGGCCTGACCTGCTCTAGAGATTATTATTTAACAAGCAAAATAATGGATTAATATTGTTCAGTCTTAATTTGCACCATAAGTACAAACAACGCTGACGTACTATGACGATTGTGATAACAGTCAAAATGACGACATTGTTTTGCTTTGACAGCGATGTTCTCACAGATCGTGAAAGTAGTGTGTAAGTGTACAAGCTAATGACATCTAGACTAACTTGGCGTTCATTCAGTTGTCATAGGCTTACTATTCATACCACGGCTGCAGTTCCCAGCCAGTTCTGTTCTGTGACGAAGAAAGTCTCGATGTATTATTATTACTTGAAAAGAAGCACATACATTTCACTTTCATCACTTAATATTGTCTGGCTGCCACTGAGGAGACATCATACGGTTTTTCATATTTAACAGCACTACACTGTCATCCACCTTCGATGGTCTCTTCTCTGAGGAGCATCGGGGGTGGTAGGTAAATGGCTAGAGTTGTGATGTTGTCTTGTAAGGACCCAGTGCACAATCCTTCCTTCCTTCCTTCCTTCCTTCCTTCCTTCCTTCCTTCCTTCCTTCCTTCCTTCCTTCCTTCCTTCCTTCCTTCCTTCCTTCCTTTCTTTCTTCTTTCTTTCTTTCTTTCTTTCTTTCTTTCTTTCTTTCTTTCTTTCTTTCTTTCTTTCTTTCTTTCTTTCTTTCTTTCTTTCTTTCTACTTTTTATTTTACGAACATACTTCTTCGACAAATATGCAAATCAGCTATGTCACCAAAGAATCTTGTCTACATGAGAATCTTACAGTGTCATCTATTTCAGTAAAGAATATGTGTTGGTTAACAGTATTTCTGTGCAATGCTTTTGGTCGGTTAAAAAAAAAAACCAATAACGAATATCCAGACATTAGATTCCCTGTACAACCAGGTTTCATGATTTGCTTCAGATTCGTGAAGATTGTCTCGAAGAAATACTGGCAGTGACAAAACAATTGTTAAAAGTACCATGGTTCCGACTTGTTGGGTTGGCCCGCTATAGGTACTGATAAAAGCAATGATGGCTACAGGAGTAATGGGTCAAAGGACCGCTCAGGCTCCACCACAAAATACTTCACAGATTACTCTACAAAGTACGACTATGACTCTTAACACAGAAAAACACTCTGACTCTACCACAAAATACCACTCACGCTCCACAACAAAATGCCACTCGGATTCCACCACAAATTATCACTCATACACCACCACAAAGTATCACTCAGACTCCACTACAAAATACCTCACATATTCTACAAAGTACCACTCAGACGCCATTACAAAACATCACTCAGACTCCACCACAAAATACCACTCAGACTCCTCTACAAAGTACCTCACATATTCTACAAAGTACCACTCAGACGCCATTACAAAACATCACTCAGACTCCACCACAAAATACCACTCAGACTCCTCTACAAAGTACCTCACATATTCTACAAAATACCACTCAGACGCCATTACAAAACATCACTCAGACTCCACTACAAAATACCTCACATATTCTACAAAGTACCACTCAGACGCCATTACAAAACATCACTCAGACTCCACTACAAAATACCTCACATATTCTACAAAATACCACTCAGACTCCTCTACAAAGTACCATGGAGACACCACTACAAAATATCACTACGACGCCACCACAAAACAATCCTCAGACTCCACCAGAAAACACTACTCAGATACCTCTACAAAGTACGACTATGACTCCAACACAAAGCCCCACTCTGACTACCACATAATACCACTCACACTCCACAACAAAATACCACTCACTATCCATTTTGATCCCAGATACCTCCATTTTGGTGAAGACTGGGTTAAAAATTTTGACAAGAAAATAGAGCAATTTTCTATGTAATTTATTTTTAGTCACTGTATACAGAAGCAAACACACGACTTTTGAAACCAAATTTAAGTTGGAGTTTTGTTTTTGTATTGTGGTGTTTTAAAGTGTTTGGAATTTTCAAGTTGTGTTTTATGGTGGAGTTGCATGGGCAGTAGTTACATCAATGGTTAAAAGTATTTTTAGGTCTCAATTAACTCGTCTATCATACATCTGAGCTGAGACCTAAATCAGTAAATTTTTTTTCGCACTGTCTGCGACGGAGCAAATATTCATTACCAGCCGCATCCTCCTAAGTGAAAGTTTCGTTGTTTCTCACTTGGCCAATTGTTAGATAAAATTAAAATAATTAAAATAGTGCTGGCCTCGTCTGTGAATTGATCTTCACTTCTTAACTTTTCCGAATGAAACAGAAGACCTTCTAACATTAATTTGGCTTGTTTGTTACAGTTAAGACATGGCTAATCATGTCAAGTAGAGATTTTTGTCGGATGATACTACTTATTGTCCAGTCGTATGCAGAGAGAAAGAGTAAGAGAGAAAAGTGAAAATGGAAGAGAAAGAGACGGAAAGAAGGAAAACAACAGGTAAATAGAAAGAGATAGATAGCTAGACAGACAGATAGATAAATGAATGGATGGACAGATAGATAGATAGACAGATAAATGGATGGATGGACAGATAGATAAATGAATGGATGGATGGACAAATAGATAGATAAATGGATGGATGAACAGATAGATAGGCAGACAGACAGAGAGATAGCTAAATTGTTAGATACATGGATGTATTTGTTTGCTACACATCTCAAATAAATAATATATACATTATAATTTTCCAATGAACAACACCTCCATGTGGGAAAACGATATTCTTCAATTAACTTCTCAACCAACGTCATAGACTACACGTTGTGACGACATTATTAAAGCATTTTATTTAAACAACAGAAATTACGTCAGTGCGAGAGATAGAATTTGGAGAAAATATACCTAACCTAATTTGATTGGTTAGGCAGATAATAAAAACTCCTAGAATTCAGAGGGTGGCTCAATTATCGATTCTGCTAATCACGACCTTCTTCCAATGCACTCAACCGGAATTTCAGGTACTTAGTCTCTTAAAAAGAGTACGAATGGGACATTTGTTGTTGTTTATATAATACGTATAATACTTTTGCTTTCAATGCATTATTATTTTTCACTTTATTAATTTGACCGTAGCTCGACCTTCGCCTTGACCCCCTCGCCAGCAATACTAGTAGAGGTGATTGCAGGGTTTCAAAGTAAATGCTCGAATGCTTTCTTAAGAGTAATTTTTTAAGGTACTGATGTGTGTGTGTGTGTGTGTGTGTGTGTGTGTGAGAGAGAGAGAGAGAGAGAGAGAGAGAGCTGTTTGCAACTCAAATGGCAGGACAATTTCCCAAGGCCATATGTCAGTTTGACTATTGGGACCAGACAACAGCAATAATTTACTTTAAAGAATCGACACGCACCGAGGACATTTTATTTTCTAGATTCAAGTGCTTCTTTACAGTGCCTCGATGCACCACTAGAACGTCCTTTCTACCTATCTGAGAAAATGGTTGTACCAAAATGCTTTGGCCTGCTGCTGCTGTTGGCCGTTGTGGCTTTATCGAATGATACGGCCCAAAATGTCGAAGTGACAGTGGCAAGTAGCGAAAGGTTGGTGTTGAGAACTTGATGTAGAATAGTGTTTCGAATACCACTGAAACAAATACATAAATATCATAATTCTTCTTCTTAGTCATGTCATTAAGAATCATGGACAATATTCAGTCCTGTGTATTTAAAAAAAATTGTCAGGTACCATTATAATAATTTTGAGTGGCATCATTTACTTGTCTTATATTATTAACAACTTTATTGTTAAAATTACTTACTGACTTACCTAATAGTTTTTAAATAGTCAATTATTTGATATACTTACAAATTTATATACTTTATTTCTTATTTCAGTTCTTCTACAAACCAAGGTAAGTCTAAATACAACGCTACATTCCTCTTTTTGCTCAACATGCGATCAGTTTGAAATTACTTTCATTTGATAGCATTATTTACCTACTCAGATGCATTCGCAATTACGTTTTACTCACATAGATATCTTGGAGTCCTCCATGTAATCTCTGTCGCTTCTCGTCTCATTCTAGCTCTCCGGTTTTGAACTTCAGTTTGTCTCAATGTCGCTATTTTCTATCTAATCTGGTTTTAATATATTCTTGTTTCATTCTGTATTTCGTCTCCTTGTGTCATATTTTACAACTCTCTCTCCTTGTGTGTGTGTGTGTGTGTGTGTGTGTGTGTGTGTGTGTGTGTGTGTGTGTGTGTGTGTGTGTGTGTGTCCAGTGTTATTTGTGACACGTGCGCCACATAGTTAATGAAGATAATTATTATTATTAATTAATTTTTCATAACTAATTTCAAGTGATGAGAATATTTTATTATTTTATTTTATTAATGATCCTCCAACAGACAACACTCGTCTCTCACTTGGCGGATATTTTGGCGTTGTAAACGTTTTCACAGTTCCACAACATAAACATTTACAGTCACATAAGGTTTTCTGCAGGTAGAAAACTTCTTAATAAGGAGATGACAAATACGACTTTAATCTATATTTAGCAAGCCCCCATCCACCCACTTTCTTCTCCAACATAAAAATATCAATATGCGTAAGAAAGTCAATAAATTAACAATAAATTTATTAAAAGAAAAATCAACTACACAAATGACAATTACAATGAAACAGATAATTTAACATCAATATTCCAGGAATCCACTTTAGGGTAATTATAGATGACAGCAATAATAATAATAATAATAATAATAGTAAAATTACAGT
This sequence comes from Sinotaia quadrata, assembly GCA_028829895.1. Classification (NCBI taxonomy): domain Eukaryota; kingdom Metazoa; phylum Mollusca; class Gastropoda; order Architaenioglossa; family Viviparidae; genus Sinotaia; species Sinotaia quadrata. The sequence goes on from CM054180.1 coordinate 83,097,751, forward strand.
ATAGTTCAACAATAGAGTCAATACAAATTGCAGGTTAGTCCTATCAGAGAATAGTGATGGAGTTATTAGAATAGGTTATTATAAACTTCGCATAACCTGGATTAAGTACAGCTTCCACAATCTTTTCACTGGCCTTTATAATCAAGTCACAGTGTCAAAATGTCTGTGCTCAGCACGCGTTCCCACCTCTTGGGCAAGAAAACACTGATGCGTTGCTACTCTCAACTGACCTAGCACTCTCTTGCCATCAGTTTTTTTGAGCAGAACACAATCACAATAAATGAGTTATCTTCACTGGACTGATGTACTTAGCATCCTTGCTTTGGTACATCAAAAGTAGGCGTGTAGATACTCCCTTACACACTTTGCAAGTTTCCCGTGCTTTCCCGGTCACTCAAGTCACGACTGGTGAATAAAATGAAGAGTAGCTAGGAACTTAAAAGTTGAACTTGAGGATCCACTTGAGACTCACAGCTCAGGGTCGAGCTCACACTCATAGAGTGAGACACAACCATAACCAAAAGGAAGAAATCAGAAGAGGGCTACTTGCTGACTGCAACATACAATCAAGGAGCAAGTCAAAGTTATTCATCACAATATAACTCCATTCTATCTGAGATCTATTGTCAAACTTAAAATTGTTCATTACATAATAATAATAAATGCCCTAACAAAATGATATCCATCCACAGCACTCAGTGATGGCCATACACTTCATGCATATGATTTCTGTTCTCATCACACAAACACTTCTTTTCATTTCACACTTTGATTTTCACCCACATCACACATACAAGTAAAGTACACACTTGCACAGACAATACAAACTGTATTTATAGTTACATAATAAATGCTTATATGTCAAATCATATATTTTCAGACATGATGAACAACCAGTGCAGAAAATCTCTGGGTGATATAGCAATTTATAAGGAAATGCTAGGTAATAATTTAGATATAAAGGCTTCATAATGACATAGACGTGTTGAGGTTGATGTAAAGGCTTCATAATGACATAGACGTGTTGAGGTTGATGTAAAGATTTCATAATGACATAGACGTGTTGAGGTTGATGTAAAGGCTTCATAATGACATAGACGTGTTGAGGTTGATGTAAAGGCTTCATAATGACATAGACGTGTTGAGGTTGATGTAAAGATTTCATAATGACATAGACGTGTTGAGGTTGATGTAAAGATTTCATAATGACATAGACATGTTGAGATTGTTGTAAAGATGCCATAATGACATAGACGTGTTGAGATTGTTGTAAAGATGCCATAATGACATAGACATGTTGAGATTGTTGTAAAGATGCCATAATGACATAGACATGTTGAGAATAACTATTGATGTAAAGATTTTATGACATGAACGTGTTGAGGTTGATGTAAAGATGCCATAATGATATAGACGTGTTGAGATTGATTGTTGATGTAAAGATTTCATAATGAAATAGACATATTGAGATTGATTGTTGATGTAAATATTTCATAATGACATAGACATGTTGAGATTGATTGATGTAAAGATTTCATAATGACATAGACATGATGAGATTGATTGTTGATGTAAAGATATCATAATGACATAGAAGTGATAAGATCGACTTTTCATGGATGGTGTTAGTTAATATGGGCGTCAAACGAATTAGAAATGATTTTCTTGCAAGTGTAAGAGAAAAGTGAAGTTGATTTATACGAGAAAATGTTCAGTGGTATCAACATTGCATTGTTTTGTGAATTTGAGGTGTGGTTATGTGTGTGTGTGTGTGTGTGTGTGTGTGTGTGTGTGTGTGTGTGTGTGTGTGTGCGCGCGCGCGGTGTGAGTGTATACTTCACGTTTTGGCATCATATAAAGTAGAAAATGATGATGTAATGAAAATGTAAATACTTTCAATTGTAAGAAGAAATTCGGGTGGTGGAGAGGGAATTCACTTGTGTTGAACAGAATGTAGGCGACTTTTAAACTCAGACTGCTAAAGATCTACTCGCACATTTTATTACTGAGGATCTATAAGTCTAGACTCATCTGAAGCCAAACTGCTGACAACTTTGCCAAGATTTCCGACGATTTATAAGCTTATTATGCCGATGGCCTCTCAGCCAAGACTGCTGACGGTATATAGGTGGCATATTACTATAATATACAAGTAGAGTTTGCTGAAGGTAGGAAAGTCGATGTTCCTGATGATATACAAGATTAGGTTTTAGGCAATCGTAGCGATGTAAATGGCCTAGAATAGAATGCTGACAGTATGCAGTATGCCTAGATTTTGTACATCGTATAAGCCGAGACTGCTAATGTTCTGAAAGCCGAGACTCCTGACGATCTGTAAGCCAAGACTGCCGACGACCTGTTATATATATATATATTAATCATAGTTTATACAAATTTTAACAAGAATTAATTTTATAATTTGATTTTAAGAATAATTCAAGAATTTTACAGTACACAGCAGTTTATAAACATATAAACTACACTGAATTAGTGAATACATAATCAAAATACTACTTTTTTTTCTGCTACAAGTGTTCTCAAAATAGCTGAAAACAATCCACTTAAGACTAACAGTTCTGTGCACAAATATTTATCATCAATGCTAGAAATATAAAAATGTATAATATTTTTCAATAATTTCAGTTTTAATTTATAATAAACTGCAGACTGGTGATAACCATGTCTTTATTAAATGTTAATTATTACACCTTTCGCTAAGTTTAGAACTTTAGAGTAATAACTTATTATTACACACTAATATCATATTAATAAAGCACATGTATAATATATCTTATATGAAATATCCATTAATAATTCTAGTTGAAATGTTTCAATAATAATTAACTAACACAATTAGTATAATAATAGACTAAGTATTATATTTATGTTAATTATTATAACTTTAGCTAAGATTTTGCTATAATATTTGCTAAGTTTAGAACTTTAGACTAACAATAAATTCTATTGTACACTAAGGTCATATTTAACATAGTACAGATCTATGTGAAATTTATTTTTAAAAAAATAATACATGTGGTCAATAGATGTATATAGTATATCACATGCTTAGTTAGCCTATATTAGTATATATAGTGTATTAATCATTAATTAGTCATTAATAATAAATAAATATATTTGAAATTTGTTTTAAAACCATTAATTAGTACAACACTAATATTAGTATTCGTATTACTTGGTTGAAAAGAAAATTATCTTAATCTAATCACAAACAATTATGGCAAATGTATTATTGGTGCATTGCCTGTACTGTACATATTACTACAAATATTTTTAATATATATAAAACCACACAGACTGAATATTATTTTAAATAATTATGAACCAATGTGTAAACGTGCTTACGATATAAAACTGTAAATTATCTTACCTCAAACGTGTCCCTGTACACTCGAAAATGTGCCTTAAAATCCATGTCAGAATACGTTGGTATGATACTTTCACATGATAATAGTTCGTGATTCGAACTGAGGGCTGCGATGTTTTTAATGCTGGTGCAGCTTCAATGTTCGATGCAACAATACGCGCACATTTTTCACCAGTATCATTAATGAAATTTATATCTTCGGTCAGCTCATCAACAATTACAGAAACGAAACTTGCCTCGAATTTTTCTTCCGCCATCTTGAAACGTTTGCCGTACAACTAGGCGTTCAATAGCGAGAGCTAACGTTCGCCGCTAACGTTACGCCGCCGTTAGCTCTATTGAACGCACGGCTGTAAATCAAGACCCCTGACTGTCACAAATGCCGAGATTGCTGACGATCTGTAAGCCAAGACTGCCGACGATCTGTAAATCAAGACCCCTGACTGTCACAAAAGCCGAGATTGCTGACGATGTCAGCCCAAACTGCTTCCGATGTATAAGACTAATCCTGACGATCTGTAAGTCCAGAAATCTGACAACATGTTAATCCAGATTGCTGATCCTCTGTAAGCCCAGGTTTCTGGCGACCCCAAGCCCAGAATGCTTACTCTTTGTAAATCTCTATTGCCGACAATCTATCAATCCAAACATATGATTAATAAAACCAATTCTTAACGTTAAGCACAAGCTTTTATTGCACAACTGTAAAAGATGTAGCCTATAAGCCGAAACGTACAGCCATAGCGATATTTAATTGCCTATATTGCACAACAATAGCGATATTTAATTGCATATATTGCACAACAATAGCGATATTTAATTGCCTGTATTGCACAACAATAGCGATATTTAATTGCCTATATTGCACAAAAATTGCCTATATTGCACAACAATAGCGATATTTAATTGCCTGTATTGCACAACAATAGCGATATTTAATTGCCTGTATTGCACAACAATAGCGATATTTAATTGCCTGTATTGCACAACAATAGCCATATTTAATTGCCTGTATTGCACAACAATAGCGATATTTAATTGCCTGTATTGCACAACAATAGCGATATTTAATTGCCTGTATTGCACAACAATAGCGATATTTAATTGCCTATATTGCACAACAATAGCGATATTTAATTGCATATATTGCACAACAATAGCGATATTTAATTGCCTGTATTGCACAACAATAGCGATATTTAATTGCCTGTATTGCACAACAATAGCGATATTTAATTGCCTATATTGCACAACAATAGCGATATTTAATTGCCTATATTGCACAACAATAGCGATATTTAATTGCCTATATTGCACAACAATAGCGATATTTAATGGCCTATATTGCACAACAATAGCGATATTTAATTGCCTATATTGCACAACAATAGCGATATTTAAACGCCTCTTTTACATAACAATAACTATATGTAAAAACCTATATTGCACAACCGAGCTCGGGTTGATGAGGACAAGGCCACTCTAACCTCTCTGTAAGCTAATTACTTAAAAAATATGTGTCATTTGATGGTGTCATGCTTACATTATAATAAAGAACACTTGAAAGGCGAATTGCATTTTTGTTGTTACTACCCATACGTACATGTATGCATGACGTACAACATAATTACTCCAGTACGATGTCCGCAGTGAATTAAATAGTGTGACGTACTTTCCATTGCAGAAGAGCTGAACTGTCAGTATAATGAACTCGAGAACTGGCTTCAGTCATTGGAAGACAAGCACGGTACAACATTTTGTATTGTAAAACAACATATTAATATTTTTTTCATTTCACAGTGTGAAAGTGCTTTGACTGACGCTTAAGACTGTGACGACCATAGCGTCATCGTGGTAACGATAATGACGACGCCATTGTTACCGTGAGAGTTGCATGACAAGTCCACTGGTTCATTGTAACATGAAGTAGATTCTGGACGAAATAACGAAATGGTGTGTGATGACCTATATGCGATAGTTTATATATGATGACCTATTTAAAAAAATTGGTTCTCTTGATAGGATTTCTTGCTTTCTTGCCTCATTCTGAAAACAGAGTTCAATCTGACATCAGCACGAAATTGTGCTTAAATTTGTACTAAAATATTTTTACTCCACTTTCAGGTTTACACTATTTTACACTATTTTACACTATTTAAAATTTTCATTAAAATATTTTTATGCTGTTTGAAATTCACATTAAAATAATGTTACTTCTGTTTAAAAATTTACATTAATTTTTTTTAATACTTTCATATTAATACTTTTAAAAAATTACATTGAAACATCCTACCATACTTCCTTACAAGCTTCAGGTGTGTGTTGGAACTTCATCAACAATTCAAGATGCTTTCATGAAGTCATAAAAGAAAGTATAACCATTGATAAATTTTTGTCGATGGATCCTGGGTCGTTTAGGTTATCCTAAGGGACCTGGTAACGGTACTAGCAATCACAGCTAGAGTCGTTACAGCTAGTATTAGCAATCACAGCTAGTGTTCTTACAGCTAGTATTAACAATCAAAGCAAGTGTCATTACAGCTAGTATTAGTAATCACAGCTAGTGTCTTTACAGCTAGTATTAATAATCACAGCAAGTGTCATTACAGCGAGTATTAGCAATCACAGTTAGTGTCCTTACAGCTAGTATTAACAATCACAGCAAGTGTCATTACAGTTAGTATTAGTAATCACATCTAGTGTCTTTACAGCTAGTATTAGAAATCAAAGTTAGTGTCCTTACAGCTAGTATTAGCAATCAAAATTAGTGTCCTTACAGCTAGTATTCCTAACTTTCCAAGAAGTTCGCTTAGAGTTATGGAGATTAATCTTCCCCATCCACCTCGGTCTCTGTCCAAATAATTATGAACACATAACAATACTATGTAAGTATATTAAAGGAACATCAGGCTACAGTGTAAACTATTTAACACTAGGTTAATGAACGATGAGAGCTAACACTGATTTTAATGTGACTTATTATTCCAGCAGAGCAGCAATGTACTGTTTATGAGATTATAACTTTTTAATAAATACATAAATATAATATAATCACTCAACTAGAACTAAGACGTAAGAACCCCCCCTCCCTCTAAACAAATCTCCCAACAGTGGTTTGTCTAACTGACCTATCGCTTCATTACTGGTCACCTAAAGGTCTGGACTATTTTGTGCTGCTCTACTCTTATAAACGTGCTAACTGCAACTAACGTGAATTTTGCCAACTTGTCTCCAATGCTTTAGTTAACCATAGGTTTCAATCACTCTTCTCATGTTCCATTTCTTCCTCTGACCTATGACCTTTTAGAGTCAAAAGTACATGCCCTATGTAGTTCGTATTTTGACCCCTTTTAGTGTAGAAATATATTCCTTATTTAGGTCATATCTTGACCCCTTTTAGTGTGGAAATATATGCACTATGTAGTCTGCGTTTAGTGTAAAACTCCCTGCCCTATGTAGTCCGTATTTAGTGTAAAACTCCCTGCCCTATGTAGTCCGTATTTAGTGTAAAACTCCCTGCCCTATGTAGTCCCCTTTTTTCTTCCTGAAACCGTATGGTCGTCTGCCATCAAACTCGCAAGTGCTTTTCTCTCGTTCTCTCGTTCTCTCTCTCGTTCTCTTTCTCATTCTCTCTTGTTCTCCCTTTCTAAAATGTTAGACTGGGTTTATCTCCAACCCCATTAAGCCCCCCCCCACCCCTTTTATGGTAGAGATTTACACTTGGTAACTATCAGGAGAGAAACACTGACAGGTTATTTATTTTAACCCGCTGAGTGCCGGCGGGAAATGTCATATAACATCCACATATTTCCGGCTCAGAACCCCCAACCAACACTTCTTAATCACACTAAAAAAAAATAAACAAAATGTGGGTTTAAGATAACAAGAACAAAGAAGATTTAATGCTAAAATTTCCAAAGAGAAAAAATAGATAAAGCAAAACAAGTACTAGATAGTATTAGAAATAATGAGAGAACACTGCTTCCTAAATGTCTATTTCACTAGTTAACTATATCTTGCCTAGCTCCGCTTTCAGTCTAAATTTCCACAAGTGGATACAAGTTTACAAAACAAAAAAGGTGTGCTTTTTTGCAAAAGTCAAATGAAAGCAGCACTAAATTCCAGGCATATTTCATTTCTAAACTCCTTTTTCTCTCACACATATTCTCAACTAACAAATTGAGCAACAATATTCATTAGCCTGATACACATGCAACATAAGAAATAGAGCATCAATCAAAATTCACAAAGATAATGTACAATGTAATCAAATTAATGAACATAAAAATAGTGGTTCAGTTACATAAAGCATTCTCCAATTTAAATCATAGATCAATAAGAAACATGTACAAAATATTTATAAGTCCATTCTTTTTTTATCAGTCAGTTAACTTACCATAAGCTAATGATTGCCTTTATGACCAGATTCGAGTTATGTCAAAATCAAAGTGATTAGAATATAGAAATTTCTTCAATAAAATAACTTTCAGCTCATCCCCATTGCATGGACCTATTATGAACATGTGTGAGACTATTAGAAAAACTACTCAACTGCTTGGAACTGGTTTGGATCTCAGCAGCAAGTTCTAGCATATTACTCCAACTCTGGCACTTACAAACATATCATCATCAGCAGTGCCCAAGGTCGGGTCATGTCAACATTGGCAACAATATATAATTATTATGTTTAGAAATAGGGATAGGCAAATGTACTCCGCCACACATGAACTAACATATATGGTATTATTCACATTTCTAGAAATTATAACCAATCATTAACTAGCCCTCCTGTCCATGACTTTCATTTTTAAACAGGAAAATCCCATTCCATTAATTAACCAATATATATATGTCTGTCTTCTGTCTATATATATTGTTTACATTTCTAGAAATTATAATTATAAAATAAGTAGCATTGCAGTCATTGACTTCCATTTTAAAACGGGAATGTTTAATGAATCCATATAATATTTGTAATTATTTCTACACATGGCAGGGTATATACATTAATTGTCCTGTGTACATGTTTCTAAATATGACAGCTCCAATAGTCATCAGTCATCTATCTATCTATCTATCTATCTATCTATCTATCTATCTATCTATCTATCTATCTGTCTATCTATCTATCTATCTATCTATCTATCTATCTATCTATCTATCTATCTATCTGTCTATCTATCTATCTATCTATCTATCTATCTATCTATCTATCTATCTCTCCGTCCATCCATCCATTTATCTATCTATCTACTATCTATCTATCTATCTATCTATCTATCTATCTATCTATCTATCTATCTATCTCTCCGTCCATCCATCCATTTATCTATCTATCTACTATCTATCTATCTATCTATCTATCTATCTATCTATCTATCTATCTATCTATCTATCTATCTATCTATCTATCTATCTATCTATCTATCTATCTATCCGTCCATCCATCCATTTATCTATCTATCTATCTATCTATCTATCTATCTATCTATCTATCTACCTATCTATCTATCTTTTTTCTGTCTGTCTATCTATCAATCTTTATTTGTGTGTCTTTTTGTGTATTTTAGAGAGGCTGTACTGTGGATACAATGGGTTTGAACGAGAGAACGCTGGACTGAAGAATGACATTGGTAAAAAAATTTTTAACAGTTATCCGTGAAAAGGTATAGTATTTTTTTTTAAAAAAAGAAGAGGTCATTTTGCAAACATTAACATAATTTCTTATTTAGCAAACATAATTACAATTTATAAAAAGTGTCCAGCATTTCTAGACGCTATGCTTTGTGGACCATATAATTATGCTTGGAACAAAGAACATAATTATTTAAAGAACATTTACTGAATTCTTAGTGCAGATACTGTCGGAGAATAGGCTGCTGATGTCAGTGGTCACTTTAACGATGTAAATTAGTAAGAAAAAATATCATAGTGGTTAATAAGGGAATGTGGATTTGAGTTAATAGTATGTTCTTTTTTTTAACCATAGTGATGTATGAATGATTTTTGAAAGAAAATTGAATATAGATTAATAGTGGACTTCTTAAATGTTATACAATAATATAGTCATGATTGTAAATGAATTATACATATTATTTATGTGGGTTGTCATACGATGAAGTGAGAAACAGAATTAGATAAGCCATTGGGCCCTATCAGGAACTATTGGCCATTGTGTAAAAATGCAAAATGAAATGGTATGGGTATGCCAAGACAATCATGCAAGGTACTGTGCAAGGAGGGTGAAGGAGAGGAAGACAGAGGAAAAGATGGGAGGGTAACATTTCAGAGTGGACAGGACTGAAGCTGAGCGATACAGTAAGATTATCAGAGAACACAATGAAACTGTGTAGTTGTGACTTTATAAAGACATAACTTTAGATCACCTGACATGTGACATGTAGTCTAGGGTCTCAGTGAATGTCATTAGCAGACACAAAGTGGTCCATTGAACTGGTCTTTGGCCCATGGGTCATTCTGCTCTGGTGTTGCTTGTGGCTCAGTGCTGGTCAAACCAACATCCAGGATAAAGTGACATCCAAACTTAAGTGCCGATCTTTGGCAGTAATATATACAGAGAATGATTAACTTCTGTGTGGATAACCAGTGATAAGATTAGTAGCATGATTATACTTTGTTAACACCTTGAGCCGAAATACATGTTGCCTAAATGGCCAGCTGCATTCGACTAATGATTTACAGGTGAGTTTCTGGTACATTCGTTCATGTGGCTGAACTGCACTTTGACGGTTAGATTAGTGAGTTGTCTGAAACATTCAGGTATGTTGCCAGCCTGGGGATAAGGGTCAGCCTTTCTAGAAGGTAGGTTTACGTGTAGACTATTTTTAAAGGATGGGTGTGGGCTACATAAGCCATTATGTGACAGTCATATTATTCCATAATTAATATTGTACGCCACATTATCCCATGATTAATATTATCTTTTCATCCTATTCTAAAATGCATTTTATATTTGCTTAATTTCAGACCTCATGAACACTCTACTCCAACAAGTACTAGATGAGAACGCACAACTGAAAGATAGTTTGGGTAAAACGTTTTTAAAAATATGATTAAAATCTTTATTTAAACTGCATAAAACTGTCACAAAAATGTAGAGTGTTGAAGGTGTCAAATCACTGTTTTTAAGCAGATTATAAATAGAAATAGTAAGTTAATTACATTATTTATTTTAAATTGTATGCTACTGTCATTGGCGCAGGTTAACTCACTGTTGTATTGGTAGTCATGGTCATTTACAAATGCAGTTTGCAGTTTAAGAGGACAGTTGGGAAAATTACACTGGTACAAAATGCCAACGTCTAACCAAAATATTTTGGCACAATATATGTGACTCTGGCCCTTATATACGGATGTTATCCAAAACTTTCACATCTACAGACAGTATAGATATTCAAAATATCCACATCTACAGACAGTATAGATATCCAAAACTTTCACATCTACAGACAGTATAGATATCCAAAACTTTCACATCTACAGACAGTATAGATATCCAAAACTTTCACATCTACAGACAGTATAGATATCCAAAATATCCTCATCTACAGATAGTATAGATATCCAAAACTTTCACATCTACAGACAGTATAGATATCCAAAACTTTCACATCTACAGACAGTATAGATATCCAAAATATCCACATCTACTGGTATAGTTATTTAAAATTTCCACACTCACATACGGTATAGGTATCCAAACATTCCACGCCCACAGATGGTATGGATATCCAAAACTTGCTTATTTCCTTATCCACATGCACACTTAACATGTATTGACACAAAAGCATAGTTATCTACAGTTTGCAAATATCTACACCCACAAATATCCTGCCAGATTTGTCTTAAATTCTACAGGTACAATATGTATTCACTGACCTAGATTTGTTTTTTTTTTAAATATATTTTTTTTACTTAAGTGTTCCTCGCTAAAATAAATACGTCCGAATACGTTATATTACTGAAATGAAAAAGACTCCTCAGAAGCAACTCAAGACCTAAAATATCTCACGATAAAAATATACTGCGGCTTTTGAGGGGAGATGTCATCGAGAAAAAGAAAACAAACAAAATCATGCTTTGATACCACTAGTGTTTGTTTCCATGCTCGAACACAATATAGTCCACGTCACGACCCAACAAACAAACAGATCAGTTAGTGTGCTGGACTTTATCAGTGAAATTCTCTGTCTGCGGGATTCTTTTGGTTTTAATGGCATTGGAATATTTTCTTTTGTAGACAAGAGCTAGAATAGGGACCTGCCTGGATTTCTCTAAGAACTTTTAAACACTGTTCGCCGTTAGTGTTGAACATATACATCCCTTTGTAGGTGGTCAGTCGGGCAGCTGGTTGGCGACATACAGTCTAATACTGCTATGCTATCGACTTGACCACTAGATGACTTCTTAAATTATTAACTTACTGGTTGTTTTACTTCGTATTCACTAAGGATACATGTGACCGTCATACGATTCAGTGATTAAATGAAAATCAATTGCAAAATCTTTGTAGCAAAAGAAATACAAGCCCGGCGGGACGGAGATGCTAGAATGGACGAGAAGTTGAAACTGGGCAGGTTAATGGGATGTAAGTGATAGAACATTGTCTATTAAATTATTTATAGAAATAGGGTGTATATATATATATATGTGTGTGTGTGTGTGTGTGTGTGTGTGTGTGTGTGTGTGTGTGTGTGTGTGTGTGTGTGTCAAAGTAAATTTGCCCCTCCCCATTTCTAGACTTAATTCTTATATAAATTGTTGAAGTGACTCGACCTTGGGCACTTCTTATGATGAGATTTTTGTAAGTGTCAGAGTTGAAATAAACAACTCGAGTTGAGAATATGCTAGAAATTGCTGATGCAATGCAAACCAGTTCCAACTGGATGAGTAGATTTTATTATCCAATGGTTACGATTTACGAGAACAATACCAGCCAATAGACTGTGATTAAAAGTTTACATGCTGTAGAGAATTATATTGTCTAATCACTTGAATTTGGTGTGGCAAGAAGTCTGCTCATGAAAGGTGGCCATTAGCTTAATGGTGAATTAAGTGACTGGTTGAGAGAGAAAGAAATAATTCGTGTATTTTTGCTATTCATATGTTATGCGTGCATTTAACATAGAGATGTATTATGTGAGTAAACTATTATTTCTATAAATTGTGAATTATGATGCTTATATGTTGTATGCTAAACACTTGACATTGTTTATAGTAAACCCACTCATAAAACTATTATGCTGTATGTGTGTATCGGGCTAATAAATACTGTTGCAGGAAACTGTAAGTTGAGACTTGACTGTAAGAAAGAATGGAATTAGAGAGGAATAACGTGGAAGCTTAGCATTTTTTGTTTCCTGATTATATTTGACAGAGAAAAAGCAGCCTTTCCTTGTTTTATCTGAATCTTCTGGTTTACTGATAAATATAAGCCACTACAACCAGGGTAGACAAAAGAAGTATTTACCAGAGTGTGTAAGTTTAATGAATACATTGAACTCCATTGATGTATGACGGCAAGGTATGCTGACCACATCGAGCAGTTTCTGGTTCAAGCAAGTTACTGGAAATTGCTACAATTTTTGTTCTGCTTGAGGGAACTATTACGGTAAAGGAGTGCCCATGTTAGCCTCAAGAGAATAGCAGCAAATCGGTGTTCTACAACAGTAGTAATTTGAACAATAAACTTGTGACTTTGTAACAAAAAGTGTGAGAAAGACTATTGAGACTGTGCCTAAACCAGGCTATGTAGAAACTATTATCACTTATCTCTAATAACTCTATTTCTGTTCTCTTATAAGAACTATCCTTTGATTTGTACTGACACTAAATTGTTGAATTGTGTTTCAGGAAATAAGACTGTATAAATATTTAAATTACTAAAATTTTGTGGACATATTGATGTCTAGTAATCTGTTTCATTGTATATATTATATGTATATTTGATTGTTGATTTAATAAATTTATTGACCTTCTTACACATATTGATAACTTTACATTGGAGAAGAAAGTGGGAGGATGGGGGCTCACTAAATAAAGATTAAATATAGATTTGTCTTCTCCTTTAGTAAGAAGCTTTCCACCTTCAGAAATATTGTGGCGGTAGATGTTTGTCTTTAATATTGTGGAAGAGAGAAAACGTTTACAGTGCCAGCAAATTCGCCAAGCGAGAAAGACGAGAAGTGTCTTCTGGAGAATTATTAATAACATAAATAAAGATTCTCATCCTTGTAATTATTTATGGATTATTAATTAATAATAAGCATAATAATTAACTAGGTGGCATAGGCGTCACAATATATGATTGTGTGTGTGTGTGTGCGTGTGTGTGTGTGTGTGTGTGTGTGTGTGTGTGTGTGTGTGTGTGTGTGTGTGTGTGTGTGTGTGTGTGTGTGTGTGTGTGTGTGTGTGCATGGATGTGTATTACTTTAAACATCTATTTCTCAAAAATAAACTATGACATATCTCAAAGTGGTATCATACTCGGAAAAGTAGTAATTGGGATTTTATTATTTTATTGCTGTACCTTATTTGTCGTGCAGTACCTGTATTTATAGTGCTGTACCTGTATTTATAGTGCTGTACCTTATTTATAGTGCAGTACCTGTATTTATAGTGCTGCACCTTATTTATAGTGCTGCACCTTATTTATAGTGCTGTACCCATATTTATAGTGCTGTACCCGTATTGTATAGTGCTGTACCCGTATTAATAGTGCTGTACCCGTACTTATAGTGCTGTATCCGTTCTTATAGTGTTGTGTCCGTATTCATAGTGCTGTACCTTACTTATAGTGTTGTGTCCGTATTTATAGTGCTGTACCTTACTTATAGTGTTGCGTCCGTATTTATAGTGCTGTACCTTATTTAAAGTGCTGTCTTTGTGCCTGAAAGGTGAAGACGGAGTGTTTTTCATGGAGCCTGAAAGCATATCTAAGGATGAAGACGTAAAGACACGGATAGCGTTCAAGAGATATTTCGCTCGCGTCCCTGCAGTTATAATCGCTTTAGCGGCATTCGACAGCAAAAATCTCAACAAACTGCAAGTTGAGGCGTGGAAGTCCGATGTGACAGTTAACGGGTTTGACTTCAACCTTAAAAACTTAAAAAACTCGGAGATCACTAATATTACGTATAACTGGATTGCTTGCTCTTAGAGTACTTATCATTGGTATGATTGTATTCAGGTAACAGTGTAGCATTTTCTGAAACCACAAAGAATCGTGTGTGGGAGTGACCAAATTAACACCCCCCACCCCCATTCAACACAACAATGTGAATAAAATGTTCAACTAAGCTACTTATTCAACCGACACGGGTAAAGAGGAGGGGTGGGGAATAGTCTTTAGTCCCTCAATAACTGACAGGAAGCCCTTTAGCGTTCAACCCACCCCCGCAAGAAAACAAAATGCGCCAAAACATCGTGAAGAGAAATAAACTCGACAATTGTTCTGCACAGTACATGAGTAAGCAAAGTTTTTCGTGTTAATTTAATATTTTGCATTGACTAAAATGGTAAACTACATTCACCCCAAAATATTAGATATTAGACTGTGTTACTTTCTGTTGTTCAAACTGACTTTGTATGACAATTTTAATCGTGTGTTGCTACGAAATATTTCCTATCAATAAACCTTTATTTAAGTCTGAAAAATAACACACGCTTTCATATTCTTAATTGGCTTTGTATCTGTTAAGGGCGTTATAGTCATGTTATAAAGTCGTGCTACTTAAGCCTGAGTTTTGCTGTACCCGTCCTTCGAATTGGTTGGCATAACAAAAAGAACATATAAATTATATTATTGTATGTTTGGTTGGCATAACAAAAAGAACATATAAATTGTATTATTGTATGTTTGGTTGGCATAACAAAAAGAACATATAAATTGTATTATTGTATGTTTGGTTGGCATAACAAAAAGAACATATAAATTGTATTATTGTATGTTTGGTTGGCATAACAAAAAGAACATATAAATTGTATTATTGTATGTTTGGTTGGCATAACAAAAAGAACATATAAATTGTATTATTGTATGTTTTGACTGAAGACCAAAAATCTTTGAACATCTGTATGAATTCAATCTTGCTTGAATAAATTACAAAGGATTACTTTGAAAGTTGCTTTTAAAGTCAAGTATAATTTCAATCTCTTAAGATTAATTCCACCTGTTGTTTTTTTTAAAACTCAACATCTATAATATTTGCTTAGTAGTCATAATCAGTTAATGTCTGCTTACGAACAGTTATGGTTTACAGTGGTGACTCCCTAACAAAAGTGTGAATGACATTAGAATAAACATATTTAACAAAAGAGACTACGAGAAATAATTGCATCTACGGAAGCATAAGCTTCAGTATTACAAAAAAAAAAAAGAATTAGTAGACGCGTTAATGTTCTCATATTACATCTTTAGTTACAAGATCGAGTTAACAAACTTTGGCCCTGACCTCATCATTACATCTTAGAAACAAGATCGAGTTAACAGACTTTGGCCATGACCTCATCATTACATCTTAGAAACAAGATCGAGTTAACAGACTTTGGCCATGACCTCATCATTACATCTTAGAAACAAGATCGAGTTAACAGACTTTGGCCATGACCTCATCATTACATCTTAGAAATAAAATCGAGTTAACAGACTTTGGCCATGACCTCATCATTACATCTTAGAAACAAAATCGAGTTAACAGACTATGCTAGTGACCTCACCATTATATATGCAAAGAATGTCTTGTCAGTAATCATTTACAATGCCAGTATCATTATGTCTTTAGCAATATCCATTTAGTAGACTTTGACAGTGATGTTTTATTAAATATTTAAAAACAAAACTGGTTATCAGATTTTGGTAGTGTCCTCACCATGACATCTTTGCTAACAAATTTATCTAGTTAGACTTTAACAAAGAACTCACCATCTGCGACGTTTTGCTGAGAGATGGGCAAGATGTTAATTCTCCACCACCCTGGGCCACCCGTAACCTTAGGGTATTTTAGGCTAATCTCCAAAACACAGCTCCTGGCAGGCCACACGTGTTAGAAAAATGAACGATAGATAATGTAGAATAGAGGAGTGATAGGTCTAGAAGATAGCTCGGGCCCCTTGATACAATACAGCCAGGATAGTAAATAAATACAGGTGACAGACTATAACATATAACATGTAAGCGATACATGCTAACATGAGTGGTCTATGTATCAACAATAAATGTATTCAACAAGAAATAACATAAGACAGCATGGTTACATGTAGCAAATAGTTCAACAGTTACAATTTGAATATATAGCTATAGTGCCTAATCACGACCATATGGTGTCATAACAGAATGTTCATTTTGAGTCCTAAGGCACTGTAGTAGTTATTTGGTTCATTCTTATGATCGAACTATAAATAAGATTATAAGAGAACACTGAATGTTTCTGAATGAACTCTAAGTACTTTGGTAGAGTTTATCTACAACTTGATAAGCTGTTTAGCTTGTTGGTTTTATGGTCACTTAGCTTTGGTTCCCTGACTTGACCTCTGGGGTCCTAGTGTCGTGTATATAAGGTCGCAAATTAGGTCCATAGAATTGTCTCTGGCCCATGGGTTATTCTGTTCTTGTGTTGCTTCATGACTCAGCGCTCATCAAAACCACATCTTTAGAAACAAGATCTCTTTAGTAGACTTTGACAATTTCCTCAGTATCTTTACAAATAAATCTAATTAATAGTCTTTGACAATATCTTCACCATTATATCTTTACAAATAAATCTAATTAGTAGACTTTGACTATGGGTGCCATCACCATTATGTCTTTAGAAATAAATCTAATTAGTAGACTTTTGATAATGGGTGCCATCACCATTATGTCTTTAGAAATAAATCTAATTAGTAGACTTTGACTATGGGTGCCATCACCATTATGTCTTTAGAAATAAATCTAATTAGTAGACTTTTGATAATGGGTGCCATCACCATTATGTCTTTAGAAATAAATCTAATTAGTAGACTTTGATTATGTCTTTAGAAATAAATCTAATTAGTAGACTTTTGATAATGGGTGCCATCACCATTATGTCTTTAGAAATAAATCTAATTAGTAGACTTTTGATAATGGGTGCCATCACCATTATGTCTTTAGAAATAAATCTAATTAGTAGACTTTGAGTTGACAATGGGATTCATCACCAAACAAATCTTAGTAGTAGTCTTTGACAATATCCTCAGCCTGACATTTTTAGAAACAAATCTAATTAGTAGACTTTGACAATGACCTCACCAATAATTAATCTAATGTCCTAACTATTACATTGTTACAAACAAATCTAATTAGACTTTGACAATGGATGTCCTCACCTTTATATCTTTACAAACAAATCTAATTAGTAGACTTTCACAATGGATGTCCTCACCATTATGTCTTTAGAAACAAATCTAATAGTAGACACTAATAGTAGACATTCACAATAGGTACCCTGACCATTACATCTTTACAAACAAATCTATTTAGTAGACTTTGACAATGTCCTGACCAATACATTTTTAGAAACAAATCTATTTAGTAGCTTTGACAATGTCCTGACCAATACATTTTTAGAAACAAATCCATTTAGTAGACTTTGACAATGTCCTGACCAATACATTTTTAGAAATAAATCCATTTAGTAGACTTTGACAATGTCCTGACCAATACATTTTTAGAAACAAATCTCTTTAGTAAACTTTGACAATGTCTTGTCATTTACATCCTTACAAACAAATCTGATTAGTATATTTTGACAATATCCTGACATTTACATCCTTACAAACAAATCTGATTAGTATATTTTGACAATGTCCTGATTTATTAATCCTTACAAACAAATCTGATTAATACACTTTGACAATATCTTCAGCATTACAT
This sequence comes from Sinotaia quadrata, assembly GCA_028829895.1. Taxonomy (NCBI): domain Eukaryota; kingdom Metazoa; phylum Mollusca; class Gastropoda; order Architaenioglossa; family Viviparidae; genus Sinotaia; species Sinotaia quadrata. The sequence goes on from CM054180.1 coordinate 83,116,050, forward strand.
CTGTATGACATCGACATTATATCTTTTTAAAAAAAGATTCAGATAGTAGAATTTGACAATGGGGTCACCATTATATCTTTGCAAACAAATCGAGTGACGAGAGTCTTTGACATATATACTCGTCATGACATTTTTAGAAACAAAATCTATTTCTGAAGATGTAATAGTGAAGTGGTCAGGCTCTACAAAGTAAACATGATTTCTCATGATGTTATGGTGAGATCATACATTGTAAGATTCTACTAACTAGAACATTTTTTTAAAGATATCATGACGAGTGTAATTAAGCTTAGCACTAGCCTTCAGATTAGTTGGTGTAATTAGCTTAACAGTAGCCCTCAAATCAGCGATTGTACTTAGCACTAGCCCTCAAATCAGCGATTGTACTTAGCACTAGTGCTCAAATCAGCGAATGAATGTTAGATTAACACTAGCACTCAAATCAAAGAGTGTAAATCAGTTTAGCACCAGTCCTCATATCAGTTATCATGACTGATTGCAGACAACTATTTTTCTTGTTTAAATATTCGCTCCAAACGTGTTACGATCCATAAAATATTTTCCCTGCGTTTAACGAGCTCGAACCAAAATGTGCATGAGTTTGTGAGTAGGCTTGAGTTTGTAGGCGTGAGTTTGTGAGTAGGCTTGAGTTTGTAGGCGTGAGTTTGTGAGTAGGCTTGAGTTTGCGAGTGGATGTAGTCTTAATTTGCAGCCTCGTGTCCCAGGTATGGTTGGATCATGGCGTGTTAAAATTTGCACAGCAGCCTTCACAAATGATTTATGTACACAAGTAAAAAATCACACATTGCATTTGAAAGACATTTAATGTATGGGAAATCCTAATTACAATTCCCATCTAGGTTTTTGCTACGCAACAAAGCCAGAAAATAAAAACCTGCCATGGTGCTTTAAGTCACCTAACAACTGAAGGATAGAAGAAACATATCTAATTTATTTATAAAAATTAAATTAAATTAACAATCACTATGCACTTTTCTATGCACCTAGTGTGTCAAAAAGACCTTTATATTTTACTGTTTATGATCTTTAGCAAATAAGATAAGAAAAGACATGTCCTATCAACAATAAAATTTACTTAAATCACAAAACTTTCGCACTTTTGAGCTGGTAAACTTTATTCTTTTTTCTGCTACACACGTCTGACGTTTAGTAAAATCTGCTATATAGCACTAAAACGCTAACAGAAGTTACAGAATTTATTCAGTAGCATATGAACGCTGCTTATTAATAGATTATGCAAATGTTCACTTATGTGAGTGAACTATATATTCTCCCGATGAATGGCGATTTGGCACCCCACTTTTGCACCCATTTCCACCCCCCACTCCACCTCACATTTTACCCATAGTTATTCTGTTACTGTCGTCAGCAATTTATCCAGTAATTCTGCATCAGTGAGGGTTTCACTCTGCAGTGACGTGGATGGTGGATTCCCACAATGATTATCTCCCCTACCGGATGAATAGTGGAAGGCGCCTTCATCTGGAATGTCAGAGGTTAAGAGCAACAAACCTCGCCTGTGGTCACACACTTCTCCGTTCCTGATGTCACAGGGGTCGAGGTCAACGTTAGGCGGCACAAAGTCGCTCCTCCAGAAATCTTCGGACAACGGCCAGTCACAGGGAACTCTGGGTAAGGAAGCAGTCAACGAGACAGGAAGTTCACTAATTGAAATAGTTCTTCTATTGACTGACAATCTGCCTGGAGAAGCTGCTGAAAAATAAAGCAATAAAAATTTGACTATCTATCTATCTATTTGTCTATTTCTTAATGGCTCTTATTATTATTATTTATTAATTAATCATCCATAACTAATTACAAGTGGTGATAACCTTAATTTATGTTATTACTAATTCTCCAGAAGACAGCACTCGTCTCTCTCACTTGGCAGATGTGCAGGCGTTGTCAACGTTTTCTCTCTAACACAACATTAAAGACAAACATTTGCCGTTATATATTGGATACCTTCGTTGACGATAGGCAGTGGATAACCACCCGGAGGGGCGACAACTCTAGCTATTTCGTCGTCGCACCGAACCGCAGTAGGAGAGACGACTGTGTCTGCATCAGACTGCAAGCTCCCAGAATTGCTCTCCTTTTGGTCGCGCATGCGCTGATCTTGAAACCATAGGCGTACACTCCGAGCGTCGAGTTTATGCTGGGCGCTCATTTGCTGGATGAGGTCATGTGATGGGTTCGCGCACGTCTTGTAGGCTTCCAGCAAAATTTCTATTGCGTGATCTGGAAGATCTGGAATAGTCGCTCCTCTAGTAGAATGATTTGAGGAATTTTTTTTCGGCTGACTGGAACCGTTGCTATATTCACTTTCGTGAACTTAAAAAAAATGCATAAAAATCAAAATGAAAAAAATTAGAAAGACAAATATATATAATACATTGTAAATAACTTTACAAAACAATAAAGATCGTGTGAAAGAAAGAAAGTGAAAAAGTGCATAAGAAAGTAAGAAAGAAAGAAAGAAAGAAAGAAAGAAAGAAAGAAAGAAAGAAAGAAAGTCTGTGTGTATATGACGAGATGAATGCCCTCTTAAAAAATATCATTTCTTACTCATTTAATATTGCGTAATTCATAATACAATATATATATATATACTATTTATAAACGTTAATATTTTAATTCTTTAAATAACACTTAAATAACTTTGAGGCTAAATTTAAAATCACTAGTTAGCATGTGGCGGGTCAACGAAGAACATTTAAAGACAGTAATAAGAACATTGAAAGACAGTTATAAGAACATATTTTGTTTTTAAATATTGCTGACTTTTATCTTTATTTAAATTGTTTTAATTGTTTCCATCTCGCATGTCTGTAGGCGTAACGTACTTATTTTTATGTTTGTTTGTTGTAAATTGTAATAATAGTATAATACTATCATCTTGTTCTCTATTTGTCCATATATCTGATATCTCTGTTATGACTGAGCGGAGACCATGAGTCGTATGAACAGAGGTGTCTCCTTTATCAGCATAACAATTGCTGACACACAGATTTATAACCAGTTGTCCGTGCCTTGGACCAGAACTTTGGAGATGTGTTATATCTCTAACTAGTAAGCATGTAGTATAATACATTATTATCATTATACAGATGCCCCAGGGTACCTCGCGACAGTGTGGACGTTAGATTTTAAGGATGGCCCTTCAGTGTGACATTGAGAACCATTGGCAGTAGCTGTTTGAGTGCCTTACCTATGACGCATGCAACCAATCAGAACTTAAAATGACGTCAAAAAGGCAGAGGGATCCACTAATTGACTGTTGATGAGAGGTCAATACCAACATAAAATAGATGACCAGTAGTCACGCGACTACTACTTGGCTGCTAATCTTGCATCTATTGAAGGGTCCAACAATAGTAAAACTTGTAAACATCTATTGAAGGTCAACAATAGTAAAACTTGTAAACATCTACTGAAGGTCAACAATAGTAAAACTTGTAAACATCTATTGAAGGTCAACAAGAGTAAAACTTGTAAACATCTATTGAAGGTCAACAATAGTAAAACTTGTAAACATCTATTGAAGGTCAACAATAGTAAAACTTGTAAACATCTATTCTAGAGAAGGTGGAGATGTAATGTAAGCTTCAGCATCATTGGGACTCTCATTTTGAAAATGGTCGGTTAGAGAATTTTTATAGCACATGATAAAATCCTCCCACCACCCACGCCCTTGAAGAAAACGGAGATTCAGTTGCTATTAGAATTCGTAACCCGTCAAATGCGCGAAAGGGTTAGGGTTACGATTAGGGTTGGGGTTAGGGTTAGGATTTGGGTTAAAGTTACGGTTAGGATTAGGGTTAAAGTTACGGTTAGGATTAGGGTTAGGTTTAGGGAGAGAACGCGATTTCGTCGTCGTGCTTTTGTCCATCGCATTTTTGTCGGCGCGCATTTGTCGGTGAACCATTAAAATTGATTCCCATGACCCTGGCACGTTAGAAAATCTGTTACAAATATACATTCACGTACAATCAGTATAATTATAAATTAACAAAACTATTTTACAAAATATTAATTAAATCATTCGCCCCCCCCCACTTGCCAAATAGATGCGACCTGTTTCACCCCTTCCGCCAACCCTCCTGCCCTCCACCTCAGACGCACCCCGAGGCTGTGGGGATCCTCCAGAAGCAGACCAAGATTGAGAACATCGTGAGTGTGAGTGTGAGCGGAACAACAACAATAACAATAATTCCGCATGAATCCATCAAAAACCGAGAACATCTAAAGTAGACGAAAAGTTTTCACGCAGTCCCTGTGAGGCAAAAGTACTTAACGAAAGGACAACACTACAACAAATAATTATTAATTTGTCATTATATTCGGGTGGATGCGCTTAATTGTTTTGTTAGAGTGTTTGTGTAAATGAAAAACTGGGTGGTAAACTGTTTTGTTAGAGTGTTTGTGTAAATGGAAAACTGGGTGGTAAACTGCGGTACGCAGGCAGTCTGAGTCAGAATTTTGTTTTAAAAAGTCCCACCAAAGTAAGACTTGACCTAAAGACTAGACTTGTAATCAGACCGTCTAAACCACACCCAAGCGACAGTGATGTTTGGCTCGAATCAACCACACCCCTTGATACGAAACTACCGTTTGACGTAATACTTAAGTCGGGACTCGGCATGAATTTAACTTTATTTAAATGTTGAATTGCAATTGTGTATGGATTGGGGTGCTCTCGATTGTAGTTATGTGTGCGTGTGTGTGAGTGAGTGTATGTGAGTGAGCGAATAAATCAAACAAAACAATAAAAGAGCGGCAATAGAGTAGTGTATATTTATTCTTTATTGATAGTTCTCCTATATCCAGAAGGGTTCGGTGGAACTCGAACTCGGCCTGCGCTTTGGTAGAGTCTGGAGCAATAAAGGTGTGCGCATTGGTAGAGTCTGGAGCAATAAAGGTGTGCGCATTGGTAGAGTCTGGAGCAATAAAGGTGTGCGCAGTGCAAGAAGGTGGATAATCTGATCTAATCTGGATTATGCTGGTCGTAATGCATTTGTTAAACTGGTACCATATGTTCTATCAATATTCTTTGTAACATTAGTTGTCTCTTTTTTAAAAAAATGTACCTATATTTGAATAACCATTTTTTTTTTTTTTGCACTGAGCTTTGTTGCACAGCTATAGTTTTGAAAATTTTTCTTGTGACAGTACACTTTTTGAAAAAAGATTTTTGGTGACAAATTCACTTTTCTGAAATTTTTCTTGTGACAATGCATGTTTTCAGAAAGTTTCCTTGATAGTTTTTATTCTGAAACAGTGTGTGTGTGTGTCTGTATTGTGTGTATGCTAGTATGTGTGTGTGTGTCTGTCCTCGGTGTGTGTGTGTGTGTCTGTACTGTGTGTATATATGTATGCGTGTGTATTTGTGCTGTCTGTAAGTAAGCATGTGCGTGTGTGTGTGTGTCTGTACTGTGTGTATATATGTATGCGTGTGTATTTGTGCTGTCTGTAAGTAAGCATGTGCGTGTGTGTGTGTGTCTGTACTGTGTGTATGCTAGTATGTGTGTGTGTGTGTGCGCGCGCGCGTCTGTGCATATATTTACCGGATTGTTGTTGAGAGGCTCGCAACGACTGGAAGTCAGTTTTACACATAAGTCGGCCATCTTCTCGTAAGTAGAACTCGTCCCCAGTGTTGAACTCTGACCCACACAATACACATGCAAAGCAGGTCAGGTGATAGACATTCTCATGCGCGCACCGCACTACGTCACTAGGGGGAATGACTTCACCACAACCAGCGCAATTTGCACCAAACAACCTGTTAAAATATGATAACAGTAAAAGTTATATATATACATTTTAGGCATATAGGATAATTAAAATAAAATGAGAAAATGATTAGAAGGCCTTATGTTCAGCAGAGGATTAACAACACAGAAAATGAGAAGGCAATAAACCAAAGCAAAACAACACTGAGAATATGAGAAGGCAGTAAACCAAAGCAAAACAACACTGAGAATATGAGAAGGCAGTAAACCAAAGCAAAACAACAGTGATAAAATGAGAAGGGAATAAACAACAGTGAGAAAATTAGAAGGCAATAAACCAAAGCAAAACAATAGTGAGAAAATGAGAAGGCAATAAACCAAAGCAGAACAAGGCAATAAAAGTAGGAAATGACTAGGTGCCGTTATGAATGGAAACTTGCATTTATTCAATAATTTATTTATGTATTGATTCAAGCATTAATTCAATAATTTAGGCTTATTCATGTATTGATTCAAGCATTTATTCAATAATTTAGTCTTATTTATGTATTGATTCAAGCATTTATTTAATAATTTAAGCTTATTTATGTATTGATTCAAGCATTTATTCAATAATTTAGTCTTATTTATGTAGTGAATCAAGCATTTATTCAATAATTTAAGCATATTTATGTATTGATTCAAATATTTATTCAATAATTTATTAATGTATTGATTCAAACATTTATTCAATAATTTAAGCTTAATTATGTATTGATTCAAGCTTTTATTTGTTGTCCGATCAAACGGACACGTGACGTTTGTCTTTCCGTTCCATGTGGCATTATTCCAACAAAAAGTAATGAAAATAATATGAAATAAGCAATTTAATTAACGATGGGTTCCCTGGCTATGCTTCTTGTTTTATTTCTAGACGGGTTATGCCTGACAATGTCAAGTGCTGTCAGGCGGCAGACGACGTAATGCGAGTTAACGCGACTGGCCAGTCTAGACCGACTTACGACAAAAATGGACACGTGCAATTGTTTTTTTCCCAGTGTGAACGCAGTTTTGTGTGTAACTCTTAATACTATAGTCTACTCCCATCAGTAAAGATAGAGCAATAAATGTATATACTGCTCCCATCAGTATATAGGGCAATAGGACAATATCTCATCAATCGAGATAGGGCAATAGTGTACATTTGTCTCCCATCTTTAGAGATAGGGCAATACTGTACATTTTGCTTCCCGTCGGTAGAAATAGGGCAATAATTTGTCTCATCATTAGACTTAGGGCAATAATGTGTATTTGTCTCCCATCGGCAGGGCAATAATAGGCATTTGAAGATTAACTCTCATGAGGAATGCTTACTGTTAGCACGGACGTAAACAATAAATATCATTTCTGAGGGTTTTCATGTGACAGTCACAGTCATATTGTTTGCACGATGATAAGATATCCGTCTACGTCATCATTACGAATAGACAATTCATAAGAGCGAATCAAAACAATAAAACAAATATTAAAGGTGCAATGCATGTAGGAAAGGGGGAGTTAAAAATAAATTAATAAAAGAAAAATAGAGGAAAAGAAAGACAGAAAAGGATAGTACATAGAATAACGGATAAAAGAATAAAGTGATGAAAATATGTTAGTATGGAAAAAACTAAAGAAAGAAAGAAAGAAAGAAAGAAAGAAAACAAATATAAAAACAAAAAAGAGAAAGAAAATTAAAGCAGGTGAGATAGCTCATATTTTTTTCAATACAAATAAATATTTAAAACATACATAAGAGTGGGAAAATGGAAAATTTCAAGACAATTTAACAAAATTCAGCAATTTTGGGGGAAAACTTTCACGGCGGCGACCATTGTGAATGCTATGTGGTGTAATGTGTTTGTGAGTGTGTGTGCGTGCGTGCGTGCGTGTGTGTGTAGAGTGCGTGCGTTTGTGACGGTGTGTGCGACGTATGATGTGGTGCGTAGGTTCTTGCGTGATGTCGAGTGTGGAGTGCAGATGGAGTCACAGATGTGGAGTGCAGATGGAGTCACAGATGTTAGGTGCAGCTCAGTAAGACGGGGAGTTTCGAGTGGTTTTAGACTGGCTTGAATTTATGCAACACTTAAGTAGCGTAGTCAAGGTTACCAAGCTCTCTTGCCCTACAATCCGTTCAGTACACAATGAGTCTCTCCTGTGTCATCCTTGCAGACCATTAACATGCCCGAAAGTGAGCCAACAGTTGAGCACAAAAAATCCAACGGATAGACAGATTGATAGATAAATATATAGAAATAGTTTATTATGATTGTGATAGCTAAAAATATTGATTACAGAAAAGAAAAGCAGCTATGATATTATAATAATCCGCCTACAAAAATTCTCTACCTCCACCCCGCACCACGCGATATTTATTAGAAAATAACATCGTATTACCTTTAGAAAGTGACAAAAGTCAAAAGTCGTTCTGGTTCACTTCAGTTACAGGACAAAAGTCAGTAGGAATTAATATTATTATGTTTATTTTCCAGCATTTCCTCTCGCATCAATAATAATAATAATGGTGATAGAAAAGGTAGTGATAAATGCGATGACGATAATGAAAACAAAAACGATGATAATAATGACAACTACTATGGTAATAATGACGCCTACGATGATAATGAAGACAACTACGATGATGACGAAGGAGAAATATTTTTTTTAATTCACTTATGTCTTTATATGAAATTAAGTCGTTTGTGAGGACCTGGAAGGGGTGAGAATCTGAATGGACTATCAGTCCATTCCAGGCGATAGGCGTTTTTTTGTGTATATCTGTATCTTATGTTTCATTTTCTTGTATTTTGTATATTTCACTGTCTTGTATATTTCATAGTCTTGTGTATTTAAATCTGCATTCTGACATAGAATGACTATTAATTACTGCTTAAATATTTCTCTGTGTTAGATTATATTGTGATTGATAGATATATTGTCAGATATCTGTGTTAGATATATTGTCAACTGTCATAATGACATCGCTGTAGTATTTCAATATTTTTTCCAGGCTCTTTATGAACAAACACACATGCACGCACTCACGCCATCACCCACATAGTCTACTACCACCAAAAAAAAAAAAAAAACCAACCAAAAAAACCAAAAAAAAACCAACCAAAAAAACAAAAAAAACAAACAAACAACGGCAACAAGAAGTCTGTGTTACCTGAAAAAATCAACTCGACAAAAGACTCTAGTTCCACGAACGTAGCAGGAATGACTGAGTGAAGTTTTGCAGACGACACACTGTAAGCACTGCGCGTGCCAGAAATGACCTTGCACGCGTAGAATGAACTCGTCTTGGATTGGCTGCCCGCAGCCTGTGCAAGATGGAGGTCCTGAAATTAGCATAAAGGCACAAAAACCATGAAACACAGACTAGATAATGTTTCAACTTATTTTTTGTTAAAGTTAAATGATTAATTAATAAGTTAATTAGCACAAAGGTTATATAAAAATAAATGCAAGAAACAAAATCGCTGACCATTAGTCCTGGAAATCTCTGCAACTTGCATAGAACTGAAAGGCAACGACAACATCAAAAATAACTTTCAACCTACTGTCTTAGCAATTGGTCAGCAGTGAAATCTGACTGGGACCGAGTTGAGTGTGTGTGTGTGTGTGTGTGTGTGTGTGTGTGTGTGTGTGTGTGTGTATGTGTGAGAGAGAGAGAGAGAGAGAGAGAGAGAATTGTGGTTCATACAAGAATTTTAAAGATCAAGTGAAGACATAATTATTAGATCAACTATGCAAATTAGCTAAGTCAATAGGACTAGGTGTTCAGATCACAAGCAGCAAAATTCAAAGAATAGTCGTTATGGAGGAATGCGCGTTTAGGAATGTGTTTCCGCGAGATTTTCTATCTTACCGGTATACGTATAATAGTTTGACGACATTACAAGAGTTATGAAATGACGTAAAGTAGTTTGACCATATAGACAAGAGTTATGAAATGACGTAAAGTAGTTTGACGACATAGACAAGAGTTATGAAATGACGTATAATAGTTTGACGACATAGACAAGAGTTATGAAATGACGTAAAGTAGTTTGACGACATAGACAAGAGTTATGAAATAACGTAAAGTAGTTTGACGACATAGACAAGAGTTATGAAATGACGTATAATAGTTTGACGACATAGACAAGAGTTGTGAAATGACGTAGAGATAAAAATTGAGTCCTTAAAACTGTGACAACGAATCCTGAATTTTAGATAAAAATTGAGTCCTTAAAACCCTGACAGCGAATCCTGAATTTAAGAGATAAAAATTGAATTGTTTACACCTCTCTCCCTCTCTTTATTCGTTGCTTTCATAAAAAAAAATTTGAGTGCCCATTAAAATTTGACAACATTCATGTAGCTAGTTGAAAATTTGTCACCGTATTTGACACATCATATCAGCTGACGTAGTGCAGAAGTCACTTTTAAGCAGTCGTATAATCTGCAATTACCACAAACAGTGACGTTGTCTGCAGTTGTGTACCAAGTAGTTTGGTGTCGGCAATCGCGTAGTCTCTAACAAGCAGTTTTATGTCTGCAGTCGTGTAATCTCTATCACAAGTGGTTTGATGTCTGCAGTCGTGAAGTCTAACTACAACAAACAGTTTGATGTCTGCAGTCGTGTAGTCTCTAGACAGCAGTTTGATGTTGACCTCATTACACTTTTAAGTTAAACTGTCGGGTGGCCTGTATATTTTCGTGCATGTGTATGTTTGTGTGTGTGTGTGTGTGTGTGTGTGTGTGTGTGTGTGTGTGTGTGTGTGTGTGTGTGAGAGAGAGAGAGAGAGAGAGAGAGAGAGCTTCAATCTCAAATGAATAAAATAAAATGTCAGTTTTCATTTCAAAGAAACTTGTCACTGCTCTGAAATGTTTGTTTTGGACTAATGGTACGCTTAATAAGAAATGGCATACATTTCACGGTTTTAAGGACTGTCAATTTTTAATCTAAAATTCAGGATTCGTTGTCAAGGTTTTAAGGACTGTCAATTTTTATAATTCACGGTTCGTTGTCACGGTTTTAAGGACTGTCAATTTTTAAAAATTCACGGTTCGTTGTCACGGTTTTAAGGACTGTCAATTTTTATCTAAAATTCACGGTTCGTTGTCACGGTTTTAAGGACTGTCAATTTTTATAATTCACGGTTCGTTGTCACGGTTTTAAGGACTGTCAATTTTTATCTAAAATTCACGGTTCGTTGTCACGGTTTTAAAGGACTGTGAAAAGTTCAGAGGTTCCCCATTTTCCTCGCTAAGCATATTTAGTCAGCGTAAGTACTCTTGCCACTCGCTATTTCGGTTATTAATTGAATCAATTAACTATGAATTTTGTAAAATTAAAACACAGAAAATAAAGGAACAGAATAGACCGTTACAAAATACAAATGTCATCACAACACCACCACATTCACCATCAATAATAACAATAATATATAAATAATAATAATAATAATAATAAACATTTATATTTATATATAAACATTCCACAAAAAAGCAACAAAACAAAGCAAAATCCAGCAAACTTTAAAATAAGAGATAAAGATTGTCCACTTTGAAATAAATGAGTGTTTTTGCTAAAAAGCAAATTGCAGAATTAAATTGGTTTACTTGTATTTACAGTTTCATACAGTCTATAAATAGTACTATAAATGACAGTTCTTACTACGCGCTTGTAGTTGTAGCTGTAGCACAAACAATACTTTCTAAAATTATTTGCAAACACGAAAGTGACTGAAAGGTAGAGGGAGGGGTGTATTTCTTTCAGTTGTCAGGATTATTTATGTAAAGAAAGACAACAAACTAAAATTGATATTCTCTTTGTTTCTTTACGCTTGACTGCAAATTTGTTGGACCGTGGCCTTTAATGTCCTCTAAATTAACGATACGTATGGAAGCGAACATTAAGCAGGAATTAATTTATCGATCGGTAAAATTTTAAAAAGAAATTTGAATAAAAGATAATTAAATGGACGTCTGACTGAATATTAGAAGACACCATTTAATAAGTCATTGCCTTACAGCAAGAGATACTATTTAACTAGTCTTACAGCAAGAGATACTAATTAACTAGTCTTACAGCATGAGGTACTATTTAACTAGTCTTACAGCATGAGGTACTATTTAACTAGTCTTACAGCATGAGGTACTAATTAACTAGTCTTACAGCAAGAGATACTATTTAACTAGTCTTACAGCAAGAGATACTAATTAACTAGTCTTACAGCATGAGGTACTATTTAACTAGTCTTACAGCATGAGGTACTATTTAACTAGTCTTACAGCATGAGGTACTATTTAACAAGTCATTGCCTTACAGCAAGAGATACTCTTTAACTAGTCTTACAGCAAGAGATACTATTTAACAAGTCATTGCCTTACAACCGGAGAGAATAATCATAACGCTTAAGCAACTTGGTGCTATAAAAAAAAAAAAACTACTACTGCTTCTACTAATACAACAACAAGAATAATTACTACTATTATTATTACAATAATTACTACTACTAAAACAACAATAATTACTACTACTACTTCTAAAATAATTACTGCTTATATTAACACCAACAATAACAGCAACAACAACTTCTGCTATAATAATTTTTACTACTGCTACTACTTACTCCTTTAGATGAAAAACCGTTAATGTTTCATCAGAATTAAAGAAAGAAATGAAACATACAAGCTAGATTTAAATATTTTGTGAGGAACGTTTTCATATTTTGACAGTATTTTTTTTTATTTTCATTAGTTTTTACTGTGTTGTTTTCATATTTTGACACAGTATTTTTTTTTTATTTTCATTAGTTTTTATTTACTGTGTTGTTTTCATATTTTGACACAGTATTTTTTTTTATTTTCATTAGTTTTTACTGTGTTCTGAATGTATCATTCTGGTTTATGGCCAAGCGACATGGAGAAACTTGGAAAAGTCTTACTTTTAAATTGTAATCTATGAAAACTTCGACTGAATAATGTATTTATAATTAAAGGTCACTTGTTATTAAATTGTTATTCGGCAATATAAAAATTAGCTGTGCATTTTATGATTGTTGTCTCATTTGAAAACAAAATAAACGGTTCCCATTCAAATTTGATATCTATGACTAAGATTCAATAATAGTTTTAAAATAGCCAATTCTGTCTGATTACTGGATTTTAAATTATCTTCCAGCGTTTGATATTAATAGCTTCAACAATTGGTAAAATTATACATTTCATAATCGTTATATTATATAATATGAAATAAAGGGTGACTAAGTAGATATCAGTTGTTATTTGTCTGTAAATTTATCATTCTTAAAGGTTTGCTTTTCTGAATTATTAAATTAAAGCTTTGATAACTCTTGTTTATAAAGCTTTCGCCTACCACTAAAATATAAATACATATTTTGTCTGAAGCCATTTTTCTGTCTGAAAAACAGTTCGGATTTAAACTATATGACAAACTATATGACTAGCGCTTCCTTTCAATGAAAAAATAAATGTTACTTATTCACCACATAAATATCAGTGAAGTACACATTTCATGTTTCAGATACACATTTCATGTTAGAGTGAACACTTCCTCTCCACCTTTTATTTTTTTTGAACAAAACATTCTGTCGTGGGTTATTTATTTCTGTTTGTTTAAAAGAAAATATTGTACAACAAAGGTGCACCAAAACATGTTTAAAAGATTAACTCACGCAACATTGCGTTCAAAGTAGACAGTTGTTCCAAAATAGGTCATGTGTAAACTTATTTGCAGTAACCTATAGTCATTGATCAAAAACAAAATGCTGAATAATTATTTTAAAATTAATAATATGCACTATAGAGTGGTTTCCAATTTGAAATGAACAATTACACATTTCCGTTAAAATGATGATAATAATTATATTAACTTTACAATTTGAAATGAACAATTATACATTTCTGCTAAAATGATGATAATTAATTTGAAATGAACAATTACATATTTTCGCTAAACTGTTGATAATTAATTTGAAATGAACAATTACAAATTTAATTTAAAATGATTATAATAATTACATTAACACAGAAGAACTTAATAATTAATTAATGACATTATACTACTAAAAAATTATTCTGCATGTTTATGAAAATTTTGCTAAATATTCTAAATACGTCTTGAGTTATTTATTAAAAAATGTTTATAATATATTAACAATATACAGTTTATGAGTCGGCTGCTAAACATTTAATTAAGTTTGAGGAACTTTCTTAAATTTAAAATATGAAAATGATTAAAAAAAAAAAAGAAATAAAGCAATGTTGAAAACCTTCATTATTTCAAACAACGTCGCCTTCTTTAAATAACAAAACAAACAAACAAACAAAAAAACGGTAAGCAGTGAATTAAAAATGTTTGTAGTAGAAAAAATAAAAAAAAAATAACACAAAACACCCCTCCTGAAAACGCTGGGTACTCTTACATTTCTTCCTTACAGGTCTTTTCAGTCATTGCAGACCTTTATTTCTGTTCATTCAACTGCTACTGTAACCATTACTGCTATAAAGAGTTATCATTGTCGTCGTAGTCACCACCACCACCACCACAGTCATCACCGTCAATTTTATTTTGGTCATTTAATTAAAACCATTGCACTACCTGCATAAACTACGTCACCGGAGAACGATACGCACGTACGCATGTCAAGAACACGCAAACTCGCACGCATTAAAAAATACACTAAGTTTAGCCATGATCATAAAAGAATATGAAAAATCTTTATATCTGTGTAGTGACAAAATTGCTAGAATTCGTGGTTGAGTTACCAATGAAAAACACGTCACCAGTAAAAATATTGTTAAGAAATAAAAATAAAACTCAAGACCCTCATCCCCAGCTGAATTAAATTTAATAATGTATCGTCACTCGTTGTTCCTTCATCTCCCATTCTGATTGCCATGGGTTCACAATCATGGCTTTACCTAAACTTATACATTTCACGCATCACTACCTCTCAGTAACACTTTTGTAATTTGTGCCAAAATGGCCGCAAGAATAAATTCTTCATACCCATTTCCTCAAAAGGTTTCGTTTATAATCGATCGCTCTCCACGATTTCAGCACACACTCCACAGGTGTTCACGGGTGCACGGCGATGATAGCTCGGGCTACCTGTCCTGCCGCATTACCTACCCTGACTATTGTTTGGTGCAGAAGCGATTATTTGCGGCAAGAGAGATAAAATTTACTTCTCTGCATCTTCAGCCACCTACGATCTTGGGTTATATCCCCTAATTATTAACTTCAAGTAATTAAGAGTTTTGGTGGGGACCCTGGATGGAACGGAATGGTCGACAGGTTGTCTTGCTGAAGGTAAACAACAAAGGCCGGTCACCTTGGGCTAAAGCAATTAATCTCGACTCCAAGTGGCAATTGCAGCTGTTGATGCAAAGAGGTTTTCTTCGAAACAGTTGTATGTGTGCATAGCTGTTGAATCGAAAGTACAAGTTTACTTTTTTTTCTCTTCGTACAAACACATATTTTTGTGACGAACCCGACATTAATCTCTTATCAGAAAACTAGTCATGGCGACCAAAATGGCCATCAACTGGACAGTGTCAAATAGGTGAAACGATCGCGTGAGTTTTTGAATGTGGATCATCAAAATCAGATTGGACCCCTGACAGGTCAATAATTAACGATACGTAATTTTTCTTAATGTCGACTTGTAGCCGCCAAATACCTGATTAACTTAATAAATTGACATGTCTGATTAAAATGTCAAAAACAATATTTTTTTTAACATGTACGTTTTAGTTTTTTCCTAAACCGAAAGTTTTACAGAGCATTTAAAACAAAAACTAAATTAACGAACATTGTTTTCGGGCTTTCAATTATACAATTTTTAAGGCGGCATTTAAAACTGGGTGTGATATGGTTATTACTTAACGAAGATATTTCACAACAAAACATATCTTACCATTTCCTCTTTTTAATATTTATTTTTTAATAAATATTTTTGCAAAGTCCAGTTTACTTGAATTTATTTTATTTATGTCGTTTTGTGAGAAGTTGTTGTATTTTTGCTGTCAGATATTATAAATATGGTCTAACTATTTTTTGCGTTCAAAAACGACAGTAAAATAACTTCTTCTCTCTCTCTTTTTTTAATTATAAAAAGGGAGTCGTCTGAGTCATTATAACTAAAATCAAGACTTAAGGACAATTTAATTATTCCTAATTACCATTTTCATTTAACGAAGAGCCTGCAAGAGAAGAATCAGTTGACAAAGAGGCCGGTGTAGGTAGGTCTGGACTTGAGCCGGGTGTTGGAAATTCGCCACCGTTCATAATCATCGTGCTGCACTGTCAAATTAAATTAAGTAGCCAAAATAAAATCCGAGTGTGTTTCTTTCAAAATTTCCTTCCTGGTTCCTTTCAGATGGTTGATTAATAACCAAATCAGTCAAACATACTTCACAGCAGCATGTCTAAAATTCTTACATTTTTCCTTCACATATTTTAATTTTAATTTTAATTTTCCATTCACGTACCAGACTGTTCGATTGCCTTTTAAACAACTTTTTCTCGACCACAACTGCTTTACCGTCCTGTGTTAGTTCCCATTGGCTGACAATTTGACGCTCTGTTGCTTGCTGACCAATCATATCAACGGAGCGTGTCAGACGGCTATTACGTCAGAGCGGACCTCTCGCCAGACGGGCTGATGACGTTTCAACGCAGTTAGACCGTCTACATACAGGCGGCCAGACCGGACGAAAGAAAGAAGTAGCTTGCGGCATTGAAGTCGACCCATGCGTTTTACGGATAACTGTGACGAAATCACAAAGGAAACCGCTAGGTTAGCGCAGTTTGGATGAACAGGGCATGATTAAGTTACCATCGATGAAGTGATGTGTATGCTCTTGTTAAGGGGAGATAATCAGGAAGTAATCTATTCGGCTGAGTATATAGGTAAAACACGTTTTTCTCTGAATGCACAGACAGGTTAAATACCATGGATAAAAATTAAAATGTTTACTAAAGTTTTGGTTTTTATTGTGGTGCAAAACTTACGCAAGCGAACTTCTTTCTTTAAAGCCAAGAAAAGTGTGAAAACTCATTTTCATAATTATGATTTAAAACTGTCAAATTATTACACCGCTATTATCCCCAGCCTTATCACGCATATAGTTATTAATGTATCATACATATAACATAAAATTTATGAATAGACCAAATGCTTACAGATGCGAGAAACAAATACAACATATTAAGGGGTGTTAAATGTGTGCATGGTGAAAGAAAAATATACATTGTATCCTTGCGCCAGTTATAGTAAGTACATACAATTCATCAATGTGTCAAAAGTCCATATAGTGCATAAACAATTATATAAAATATCATTTCGTCAAATGTTTATAAAGTACAAAACCTACAATTTATCAATGCGATAAAAGTGTATATAGTGCAAACACAAAATATATAATTTATCAATACATGATATGTTTATATATTGAAAGAACAAAATATACAGTATATCATTGCGTCAAATGTATATACAGTGCAAAACATACAATTTATCAATGTGTAAAGTGTAGACAAGATGCAAGAAACGTACAGTTTATCAATATTTACAGAATGCAAGCAACATGTACAATTTATCAGTGCGTCAATGTGTGCAGGGTTGAACAAAAACATACAATTTATTAATGTGTGCAGACTACCAGAAACATACCCAATTTATTAATTTGTCAAAAATGAATGCGCGGTGCAAGAAACGTATACAAGGTGCAAAAGTTATATACTATTTATCAATGTATCAAACGTATACAAGGTGCAAAAGTTATATACTATTTATCAATGTATCAAACGTATACAAGGTGCAAAAGTTATATACTATTTATCAATGTATCAAACGTATACAAGGTGCAAAAGTTATATACTATTTATCAATGTATCAAACGTATACAAGGTGCAAAAGTTATATACTATTTATCAATGTATCAAACGTATACAAGGTGCAAAAGTTATATACTATTTATCAATGTATCAAACGTATACAAGGTGCAAAAGTTATATACTATTTATCAATGTATCAAACGTATACAAGGTGCAAAAGTTATATACTATTTATCAATGTATCAAACGTATACAAGGTGCAAAAGTTATATACTATTTATCAATGTATCAAACGTATACAAGGTGCAAAAGTTATATACTATTTATCAATGTATCAAACGTATACAAGGTGCAAAAGTTATATACTATTTATCAATGTATCAAACGTATACAAGGTGCAAAAGTTATATACTATTTATCAATGTATCAAACGTATACAAGGTGCAAAAGTTATATACTATTTATCAATGTATCAAACGTATACAAGGTGCAAAAGTTATATACTATTTATCAATGTATCAAACGTATACAAGGTGCAAAAGTTATATACTATTTATCAATGTATCAAACGTATACAAGGTGCAAAAGTTGTATACTATTTATCAATGTATCAAATGTATACAAGGTGCAAAAGTTATATACTATTTATCAATGTATCAAACGTATACAAGGTGCAAAAATTATATACTATTTATCAATGTATCAAATGTGTACAGGGTACAAGAAACATACTGTGACACCAACTCCACATTAGTTATTGGTTGTGATTATTATTATTTAATCACCCACAATTAATTACAAGCGATGAGAATATTACTTTATGTTATTAATAATCCTCCAGAAGATACCACTCGTCTCTCTCAGATGGCGGATTTGTGGGCGCTGTAAACGTTTTCTCTCTTCTAAAACATTAAAAACAAATATTTACTATCACACAATATTTTCAAACTTCTTTCCAAAGGAGAAGATAAATCCGTCTTTAATCTTTATTTAACGAGCCCCCATCCACCTACTATCTCTCCAACATATGACTATCAATATGTGTAAGAAGGTAAATAAGTTAAACAGTAAATTTATTAAATCAACAATCAAATATAAAACAAATGAATACAATGAAAAGAGTGTTGACATTTACCACACTTCACAACAACATTCAATTAATGCTGAACAATCGTTCAGTTTACACAAGCATAGATATAAGCAGTCACATTAACCTACATACACAATTAAGTCCATGGATAGTATTCATCACAGAATGAGATTTTTGGAGAAATAATTAAAGTAAGTGTACTTTTCAAAGATGGTGGCTATCAATGGAACGTGTTTACAATCACGTGGTTTGCAAAAAGCCACTGTCTTGCTTATTCAATGGACAGTCCCACATGACTGTTCTAGACACATTACACAACTGTTCCAGAATCTTCAATGCACTCACAAAGCACACCATGAAGAATCAACTGGAATCTCACATACACTATCAAGCACATCAGGAGGAATGTTCCCGAATTTTTAGGTATGTTATTCATCACACCATGAGGGACGTTCAAAACAATCTTCTTGAATTCTCAAGACCAAACTCAGGCCAGAAATCTCTGAAGTATTGGCTCTCCAACAGAATCCATAAGAATCAACTTACAGAAACATTTACTGCTGAGTTTTTGATGATAATGCAATGTGGTGGAGTAAATTTGCCTCTTCATATTTTAAAAATAAATCATTATATAAATTGTTAAATTGTCAGAGTAACCTGACCTTGGGCACTCCTTATGATAGTATTTTTGAAAGTGTCTGAGTTGAAGTAAGCTCTTGAAGCAAGAATATTCTAGATTTGCTGATGTAGTGCAAACGAGTGAGTAGTTTTTAATATCCAATGGTTATGATTTATGAGAACAATACCAGCCAATGGGTTAAGAATAAAATGTTTACTTGCTGTAGAGAAGTCTACAGTCTAATAACTTTGAATGTGAAATGGCAAAGAAGAAGTCTGGTTTTGAAAGGCAGCCGTTAGCTTGATGGTGTGTTAAACTTACTGGTTGAGAGTGAATGGAAATATTTCATGCTTTTTCACAATTGATATGATATACTTGAGTGTTATGTAGAGATGTACTGTGAGTTGACATTTATTCCTAAAAGTCTTTGAACTAGTTTGTTCACATGTAGTTTGCTGGAAATTTGACATTTTTTTTTAATATGCTGTATTTATTCTGCTGTGTGCATGTATTGGGCTGATAAATACCATTGTATGAAAATGTAAGTTGAGAATGGAATGTAAGATAGAATGGAGTTATAAAGTGATAAATTGGAAAACTTAGTGCTTGACCCCTGATTATGTTTATTTCAGAGACAAAGTGTGCCTTTCATATGCTATAAACCTCCTGGTTTATTGTTTGTAAACTGCTATGAGCTCCTGGTTTATTGTTTGTAAACCGCTATCACGGACATGGTAAAGTCGGAAACAGTGTGTAAGTGTAAGAAAACACACTACTGATAATTATGTGGTGACAAGATTTGTTGACTGCCTGAACAATTGCTAGTGTAGAGAAGTTGTTGGACATTGCTACATTTATTGATCTGTGGAAGGAGTTGACACAGCAAAAAGAAGCACCCAAATTAACTCTAAGTAGCGGAACAGTGTTATTCACCTGCAAGAGACACATGGAGTTGACGAAGTTGAACTTAACTATAAATTGTGACATTGTGGCAAAGTGCAAGAAGGACTGTTATGGCCCTGCTGAATCAAGTTATGTAAAACTATTATTTCTTTATCTCTAATAACTCCATTTCTGTTCTCTGATAAGACTATCCAGTGATTTGTATAGACATATTATCGAATTGTATTTCAGTATAAAACTGTGAAACAGGAATTATGTGAACTGGTTTCATGGAAATATTGATATCAAGTAATCTATTTCATTGTATTTGTCATATGTATATTTAATTGTTGATTTAATAAATTTATTGTTAAATTTATTGACCTTCTCGATGATAACTTTATGTTGGAGAATAAAGTGGGTGGATGGGGGCTCGCTAAATATAGATTAAAGTCGGATTTAGTAAGAGTTTTCCACCTACAGAAGAATTGTGCGACCCTGAATGTTTGTCTTTAATGTTGTGGAAGGGAGAAAACGTTTATAGCGCCTGCATATCCACCAAATGAAAGACGAGTTGTGTCTGTTGCAAGATCATTAATAAAATAAATTAAGATTCTCATTCCTTGTAATTAGTTTTGGATAATTAATTAATTAATTATAATCATTTTCATTAACTAAAAGGCGTTGCCATCACACGCTGATTCTCACTCCAACGTAATCTGTTGTCTGTAGCGACAGGACAAAGAAAGGCTTGCTCCTCTCTTGTCAAACTAAGGCAGCACTAAATTTAAGGCATATTCATCTCTAAAACTCCTTTCTCTCTTACAAATATTCTCAACTTACAAATCCTGCAACAATTTCATTATCCTGATACAAACACAGCGTACGAAATACAACATCGATCAAAATTCACAAGTATAATGTAAACGTAATCACATTAGTGAACATAGGAAAAATGGTTAAATTACACAAGCCTTCTCGTAATCACATTTGTTAACATAGGATTAATGGTAAAATTACATAAGCATTCTCGTAATCACATTAATGAACATAATGGTTAAATTACATAAGCATTCTCAAATTCAAATCATACTTCAATAGCAAACATTCTTCTTTTATCAGTCAGTTAAATTACCATAAGCTAACGGTCGCCTTTATGACTTTCAATCGTTCAAATTCAAAGTGATTTAGAATAGAATATTTCTTCAACAAAGAAAGCTTTGGTCAATCCCCATTGGATAAAATTGTTATGAACAAGTGTGAGACTCTTAGTCATAAAAACTATTCATCCAGTTGGAACTGGTTTGGATTGCTTCAGCAATGTTTTAGCACATTCTCTGCCCAAATTGTTTACTCCAGCTCTGAGACTTACAAAAAATACCAAAATAAGGAGTGCCCAAGGTCGGGTCACTTTGACAATTTATATAACAATTAAGTGTAGAAATAGCGATAGGTAAATTTACTCCGCCACACATACTATTGATTAATGTGTCAAATGTGAACTGGAAACAAGAAACATATAATTTGATTTACGTATGCAAATCGAGTACGAGCAATTATAAAAATAAGCATAGGTAAAGCGTCTTTTAAAAGAAATAATATAAATTCAGAGCCGTCAAAACAACAACTGTACCTACACCACCAGACAGAGGAATCAAGTTTTGAAGAGACCAACATTTAAGGCGTATTCCGATAGTGACGTGTGAAGTTCCTGTCGTAGAGAGTGACGTATGTTAATAATATTTGTTCCGGTGTATGAAGGCATTTAAAACAAAATACTCCAATTTAGTGTCGTCTTCTGATTTTTACCGCTGGGTACTAAAAATTGATCCATTTATAATGCCTTAATTTATCCATTTATAACGCCTAGAGTTTTCCATTTTTAATGTCTTAAACTGGTCCATTTACAACACCTAAATTTATTCATTTAAATTCCATTTATAGAGCCTAAACCTATCCGTTTATAAACCATTAATCCATATATAATTCATACATTTTTCCATTTATAATATCTTAAACCGGTCCTTTTACAACGCCTAAAATTAATCATCTAAATTCCATTTATATCGCCAAAACATACACATTTATAACACACACACACACACACACACACATATATATATAAAACGCCTAAAAGTTTCAATTTATAATGTCTTAAACTGATCCCTTTATAAGTCTAAATTTATTCATTTAAATTCCATTTGTAATGCATAAACTTACCCATTTATGACGCCTAAATTTATTCATTTAAATTCATTTATAACGCCTAAATTTATTCATTTAAATTCCATTTGTAGAACCTAAATTTATCCATTTATAATCCGTATATAACGCCTAAATTTATCTATTTATAATGCGTATATAACGTTTAAATTTATCCATTTATAAACCGTATATAACGCCTAAATTTATCCATTTATAAAGCCTTCATATGTCCATTTTTTATAATCCGTATATAACGCCAAAATTTATCCATTTATAAACCATTATTTGAGCCTAAATTTATTCATTTATAATACCTTAAACTAATCCCTTTATACCACCAGGACTGATCCGTTTATAACTCTTAAACAGACCATTTATACATATTAATAAATTCGACCATTTATAGTGCCTATTAAACAATCATCATAAATAGAATGATATTAATAAAAATATCTGCATTGTATTTCACTTGTGAACGCTTGATACTTTGTTGTTTGTTTATTTGTTTTAAAAAAATATTTAAAAGATTTGTCCGACAAGTACAGTAAAGTATAAACACACACGCGAACACAAGAGGATCTGAGAATGGAGTGTGTTATTTTTTGTTTCTGTTTTTTAATAACAAAAGAATTCTTTCTCTTATGCTATTAGACCGAAAAGTGGTATCCACAGACGCGTTGTCAGAATACCGCCAGTTTCTGATCGACTGTCGTTTCGATGGAGTTGCACTGGAACAGTGAAATGGACAAAGAACCATATGGAGTCTGTATTTATATCGTGGTCAAGACATATGGAGGTTATTGGAACAGTAAAATGGACACTGCATTACCGCACCTCGTGGTCATGACATTTGGAAGTTGTTGGAACTGTAAAATGGACACTGCATTACCGCACCTCATGGTCAAGATGTAATATGGACATTAGCAGGCTTCAGTTACTAATTTAATTTAATTTAATTGCCTATAACAACAGGGAAAGTACAGTATGGGAAAGAGACAAAGATATCCAAAAAAATGCCTTCATGATTTTAAATTACGAACAACTATTAACAAACATTTATAATAATAATAATAATAATAATAATAATAATAATAATGACGAGAATGATGATGGTGATTTATAACGTTTTTATCTCCAATTTTATTAAAAGTCGAAAGCACTTTATAGTACCAAATAAACGTTTTCACATTCTCTCTGTATATTATTACATAGATATAAAAATAAATTACGGTCAGATTGTCTAAATGAGATAAAGAAAAAACAAACAAATTTTCTTCATATAGAATAAGAACAAAAATCACCAACATCGTAAACAATCAGTAAGCTTCTTTAAAATTGCGATATTTCAGTTACCAAAAAAAATCATTACAGTATTAAAACAATGTTCGTCACAACGTAACCACACAGAGGATGCAAAATATCCCTCGTCAAAATAAGTGTGGACATAAAATAAATTTCTTTCCGACCCCACAGACAAGCGAACTACAACCAACTGAACACAGGTCCTGGACAGGCTGATTGGACACAGAAGAACATGAAGTGACCTTTTCGGCAATTACACGCTTCGGTTGACACTGCATCGATAAGGGGCAAGATGGGCCGTGCCTGACTTGTCAAAGACAGTCGAAGTTACAACGCCAGGTGGGGAGTGAACTCACTCGTGAACGAGAGTAAGTAGAGACAACTTGTACACTGTCTCATAGGTAACGCTCGACTCTTTCCGTTCCCGAAATAGATCACAGGCTAGCGATTTATTTCTAGCCATGTTAATAAATATTAAGAATATTTATAAATTATAGAACACGGTAAATATATATTACAGTGTTGTTTTCTTGTTGCTGTTTTGTTCTTGTCAGGGTTGATAGGAGTCGTTTATTTCTGGTTTATCTGGACAAAACGAAAAAGAATTAAACAAACTAAATAACAGCAACCTAGGAAAACTTTTCTATCGATGGCATATTTTATAGTTTTCTTTCATATTTAAAAGTAGAATTTAGTGTTTTTACTGCTCACATATATATATTAGGAATTTCTAATTTTATTACTAAAAAAAGTATTAATCAACCCTCATTTTAGAGGACTATTTATGTTACTAGTTTGTCAACGAATACATATACATAAGCACACACACACACATATATATACATTAAATACATAAACACACATGTACACATACACTATATGTACTATACATAAAACACTGTATATTTACACACATTATACGTACATGTATATACACCTATATACATGTGCATAAGCACTATATATACTGTGGCAGAGTAAATTTGCCTATCATTATTTTAAAAATTAATTGTTAAATGGACTTGACTTTATACATCATTATGATGTAGTTGGAGTAAACAACTCAAGTTGAGAATATGCTAAAAATTGCTGATGCAATCCATGGCAGTTCCAACTGGAGGTGTAGTTTTCTGACTAATAGTTTTACACTTGTTCAAATTCATCCAATGGGGATGGACCAGAAATTTCTTTGTTGAAAAAGTACTCTAATCACTTTGAATTTGACTATAACTCGAGTAGTCATAAAGACGATCATTGGCTTATGGGCTGAGCAAGCCTTTTTGTTTGTCAGTAAATACCACAGTGATTACTGTATTCTACTTGAATACTTTGGTGTGTGTATTCAGCGTTGTTGTCAACTTAATCTGTAAATCGTGTTGCTGTAAGTTGATTCCAGAGCCAAAATGGCAGACATTTGTGGCCTGAGTTTGGTCCGAGAATTTCACAAAGATCATTGTGAACATTCCTCGTGGTGTGTTGAATAAACGCACGCGAAACTTCAGGAAAATAGTGCATGTGAAATTGAGGATGAACCTCTACCGCATGCTTGGAGAGTGCGTCGAAGATTCTGGAACAGTTGTGTAATGTGCCTCTAGGAGGGACACGTGGGGCCTCGCCTAAATAAGAAAGGCAAGTGACTTGTTCCGAAACACGTGCCAGTGACAGCTGCCATCTTTTAACAGGTTATGTGCATTGACTTTATTTCTCTGAACTCTACTCACATTTCCATGATTATGTAGTTATGTTCATTGACTGCTTCTGTCTACGGTTCAATAAACTGAATGGTTGTCTAGCATTAATCGAACATTGTTGTGAAGTGATGTAAATGTCAATGCTCTCTGATTATATTCATATGCTATATACTTGATTGTTGATTTAATAAATTTATTGACCTTATACATATTGATAACCATATGTTGGAAAGACACTGGTTAAATGGGGGCTCACTAATTATATTATAGATTAAAGCGGATTTGTCTTCTCCTTTAGTAATGAGTTTTCCATGTATAGAAATACTGTGTGACAGTAAATGTTTTTTTTTAATGTTGTGGTAGCGAGAAAACGTTTACAGCACCCGTATATCCGCCAAGTGAGAGAGACAGGCGGTATCTTCTGGAAAATTATTAATAACATAAATTAAGATTCTCATCTCTCATAATTAGTTATGGATGATTAATAATAATCATAACCATTAACTAGGTGGCATCAGCATCACATCAACAATCAAATATACATAACAAATATAATGAAAAGAAATCTTGAAAAATTACTCTCATCTGATCGAAGAAAAGGTTGCTACACCTCTCCTCTTAATTTATACAGAATGATTATTATTGTTAGATAAATATTACATTGTATTTATATTAAACTCTGTGCACCCTCACCCCGGGAGCAACAAAACAAAGATAGGAAAATTATTTGTACTCTAGGCACAGCTCCTATTGTTTCATTGCAAGAGAATGTGCATCACGTGATTTTGTCATTGTTTAGTTATTTCTTACATTTTGTTTGCATGTAACCTAGGCACACAGGATTATTCCCAAACTGAGCGAACGAGAATCATAAATGAACTCAACACATTATCAGCACTGGTCACAAAGTTCAAACCCAGGATTATAGTTGTATTATAATTTTATTTGTTTAAATTTCTGCTTGAAAGAATCCTCTTTGTGCATTCTTAAAAGGGTGTACCTGAACTTTATCCTAACAAGTAACAATGGGCAAATTCTGTTCAAGAACTAGTCACGTATACTCATTGGGGAAAAAAAAATATATACAGTCTATATGTAAAATATTTCTTTGTAAACTACATTTTTAGTGAATATTAAATTGTTACTATTCACCAGCTTTACCTGTTCAGATACATCAATAATTTTAATACTGTAAGATCGTCGAAACCTTGATAATACGACATATAATAGAACAAAGTTTTAAGAAAGAACAGATTCAGGGAGATATATCCCAGCCTTGAATGGGCTAAACATTTTCAGAAACGTCAAACTGACATAAGAATGGGTAAGGTTGTGGGTAAACCTGATTGAACATTGATGCATTCATAGTGGTGACCCTTGATTTGCAATTAGTACTGGGTCGACCCAGTTAAACAGTATAATTGCATATTGGTTTCAGAAACCATTCTTTGATGTGTAGGAGTGTGATTATGAAGAGCTCAATCTTTATTATGTACGTTTGTTAGTCTGTCGTTTTCAGTGTACAGTGGAATCACATCTTACACCAGGGGTCAAAACTCATTTTACCTGGGGGCCGCTGGAAGCAGAGTCTGGGTGAAGCTGGGCCACATCATTATTCCCTGTTGTCAGAGAAGGCAACGCTTCCTCTTACACAGCTCAGACTCATTTGGCTTCAGGGAGGAAGCCACTGAGACCCTCATTATGGCTTGAAGAAGCTCATCAGTAAGTTTGGACCTGAATTTTGACTTAAAGTTCATGGTGGAGAAGGGTTTTTCACACAAATAGGTTCTCCCCAAAAGGCTCTTGGTCCGCTTGAACATCCTGGAAAGCCCAGGGAAGGTAAGGGGCAATTCTCTCAAAAACTGTCCAAGCTTCTCTGCTTTTCCACTCACCTCCCTGAACTTGGCTTTGAGTTCAGAATTACAATGTATGTCAATTAGCTCCATTTGAAGCACAGGAGGGGAATCTTCCACATCGAAGGAGAAGGGGTCAGCAAATATTTGAAAGGTGGTTCTGTGTTTCTTGAATTCTGCAAACCTGTGATCAAATTCTTCCTGCAGCTTTACAATGGCATCAACATACTTCTCACCACTGAATGGTGTGCCACAATCCATGCCTTACATGCTGGGAAATGGCAGAGGTTTTTCTGAGAAAGCTGGGCTTTCCATAAAGTTTTGTGGAAAATGCTCTGACATTGTCATATGCTGCGCTGACAAGCTGCCCCTGGCCTTGTAATTTCTTGTTCAGTACATTCAGCTCTTGTATGATATCAACAAGAAAAGCTAAGTCCATGAGCCATTTGGGATCACTTAGTACAGGAACAGCCATCCCATCCTTCTCCATGAAGGTTTTCACTTCTGCTCTCAACTCATAAAACCTCTTCAAGAACTGCCCCTTGCTAAGCCAACGTACCTTGGTTGTTTTTCTGTTCTTCCTTTTCTGTTCTTTCAGTCTACTATTTTTCTTTTTTGCTAAACCATTCACCTGCTTTTTCGACATGAACATGCTGTTTTTTCCGAACCACTCATCTGTGTGTAGGCCTGTAGGGTCTTTAATCTATAGAGAATTATCTTGCTAGATCTGGATGCTTTTGAACTTCGCTAAACGGTAGCAATATGTAACAGGCTTGGGAAAGAAAGTCGCCGAGTTTGGCAACACACCTTCACGATCCTGAGGTGACAAAAACTATAAAACTCCCAAGCTGCGTGAGTAAAACGTGCGGGCCGCACTATCACTAAACTTTGATATCAAGTGGGGGCCACAAAATATCGTCACGCGGGCCGCGAGTTTGAGACCCCTGTCTTACACAGATGTTCTAAATTTAGCACAAGAGAAATTATTCTTGAGACTACTAGAATCCCACTCAACATAGCAACATGATCAACTATGAAAAGCATGTGTGAAGTGAGACCAATTGAGAGAATAACAGATTTATGTTTCCCATCTTGTGCTCAATCTGGAATATTTGCACTCACTGAATGAAATGTGAGTTGTTTGTTTTACCTCCTGTCTTTTGCATAGTGCTGAGTTAGCCTCAGTTTAATGCACCTTCAATGTATATTAATTAGCTATTTTCCAAAACAAAGGTTGATTACAAAATTTATGGATGCATGAATTATTTTGTACACATTTAAAAACACACACCAGTGTAAACACTTAAAAAAAAAAAAAATTTAATTATGAAGAATTTTAATGATAAAAAAACTAAATTGACTAAACATTGAAAATGTTCATTTAATACCTTCTAAAAGTATACAGTAATTTAATTAATGTGTTTGGTATGTACCACATGATTTGCACTCACTTTTTCTAGCTCTATGATATTTAAAGAAAACATTGACACATTTCCTATATCACCCAATTGAGACTTGATAACATTCTTTATGCCATCCAAATTCCTAGATTGATAAAACATTCTTCCTTTCATCCAAATTCCTACATTAATAAACATTCTTTATTTCATCTAAATTTCTAGATTGAGATAACATTCTTTATTCCATCTAAATTCCTAGATTGAGATCACATTCTTTATTCCATCTAAATTCCTAGATTGAGATCACATTCTTTATTTCGTCCACATTCCTAGATTGAGATAACATTTTTATTTCAATCATACAGTTTATGCAATCCCGTTTACAATAATTTGTCATGGTGCAGGTGCTGAAACATGACTGAACAAGTATGATAAACATGTATTAGGTCAAAATTTCACTTGATTCAAAGCAGAACTCAATCCCATGAGTACAAACAAAAAAGCCAACATATAATATATCTGAAACAATGTGTATTACTGTGAAATAGTACTTGCGAATAAAACAATTTACAAATTTCTATACTGACATAAATCTGCAAAATGTCAAATCACCAGAAAGTTCATATTTAAATTATGTAATATTTTTGAGTTCACATTTTATCATGATGGTTTTGCAAAAATGATTTCTACTGTCTGCAATTTATCTTCTCAACATCTACTGCTGGCCAGATGGTCTGAAAAAGAATAAAGAAAAACGGTCATAAAAGTGTTTTAGGTTTTATTTTGTAAATAATAAAACACTAACAATAATGAAGGGAACTAAACTAACAAATATAAATTTTCTGATTGCCTCATGGAATGGATTAACCAGAAGAGCAACTCAATAAATAAACAACCTTTTGAAAAAAAAATTACACTATCTGTGCATTTTGTTTTAAAACTTAGCCCAGGCCAGTTTTGAAAGAAATTAACTTTCAGATTATTGCTGACCAGGTAAAATGAAAAAACACTTTGTAAAATGGAAGCATCATGCTTACTTTGCCCATTCGACATTTAGAATAAGATGGTCGTAGCCGAAACCAGAAACACCAGCAATAGCACGAGCAGCATCTTCTCTCCGATGGAAATTGATGAAGGCAAAACCCTACATAGCAAAAAAATAAAAAAATATATTTCCTACAGCACTTGGATTAATCAAGATCCAACATATATATGTGTATAAAATGTGATTCAAGCACTGTCACCCTGGCTTTAATTATGCAAATGAGAACATTTCATTATTCCCATATATATATATATATATATTAATGTCTACAAACAATGTCCTTCCCTCCAGCAAAAAGAAACAACCAAAAAGATTCCTTCTATTTCTAGCTTTTTTGTCTTTGAAAGACAGGAACAAATACACATAAATATCTTCACAAAGTGCCACATAAATGATTAAATAAAGAAATGTTTTGCTAGTGGCTTAAAGAAATATTTATTTACTAACCTCAAGAGCATATTTACATTTAAAAGTCGCAAAAAAGAATCAGAGCTACACATTTTTTAATCAAGTATTCTATCTTGCTTTCAACTTTGACTTGCTACACTTTGAGCATTGAGCTTAATGCGTCTGAAATATTACACACACTGCTTGACAAACCACAAATTTACATCTTTCATATACCAACATTCTATCCTACTATGACATTTGATATATTACTTTCGAAGCACACAACTTAATGCATTGTATTAAACAGATTGCTCAGCAAATCACAGATTCATGAATTTCATACTCCAGCAGATGATCTTGCTGTGGCATTTGATGTGCTACTTTTTAAGAATTTAGCTTAATGCATTTTAATACATAGACTGCTTGACAAATCACAGATTTACATTCTTTAAACATTGTTTAATCCTAGTGCTGAAATTGGACCTATGACCTTTGTGTACACAAAGCATTTAAGAAGTAGTACAGATGTCTTAATCTCTTTTGACACTTCATAAATTTAGTACTGTACCTTACTTTGACCTGTGACCTTATCTTTTGCCAGGTAGATACGTGAGATGGGACCAAATGGTCTGAACAGTTCCTGCAAATCTGACTCTCGAGTATCTTCAGAAAGATTTGTCACACGAATTGTTGCCGCCTCATCTAAAATGAGAAAAAAACACGTCAGTTGAAGAACAAAATTCTGTATGAAAAATAAGCAAAGCCTAAACATATGTGGTGTAGTAAAATAAGGCATAACACAGCTCCCTAAAACCAGTCAATTAAAAAAGGGACATAGTAAACTGCAAATAAATTTTACTCTAAACATTATGTTCATACAGTGGCCAAAATGACAATCATAAAATGAGCTAAAATCTAAAATAGGGAACAAGTGAAAATAATAATGAAAGATTTAGAACAGTCTTACAATCAAAGAATAATAATTCTGGCTAAAACAGAGTTGCTAAAAATGTAAAAAGACTAAATATTTAGTTCATTAAAAAAAAACACAGCAGGAGATGAAATCTTAATAGTGATTCTAACATCTTGTTACCCATAGTCTGGAATTGTACTCTTAGTTTCACAAGGACTGAAAGAGTGAAGGCATCCACATGGTATAACTGACCTTTTCTCTGAGTGGACATAGACTCTCCTCTGCCTTTGGAAGCACCATCACGCAAACTGGGCGGTACATACTTGCCACCCGTAGCCTTGGGTGTACCCGATCCAGCAGTGGCACTAGGAGGCTCTGGTTTTTCTTCTGCCAACTTTTCCTGCAAGCAAATCAACGACAATGTGAGTACACTATATTTTCATCAATAGCAAAAATTTGGTTATCCTGAGTAATATTATAATGGGATATGTAGAGTTAAAAATATAATGCAACTAACGAGTCTTATTAAAATATACTTAAAAATGTATATTAGTCAACATTTTTCGAATTATGCAAAATATGCACTAATTGCACCCTGCCCCACCAGTGACGGTCTACCTTCACAAGTCATCTTGTTAAAAGCCTATTAAAAAAGATTTTTGTATTATTTCATTGTATTTAGTTGTATTCATTTCACTGTAAATGATCCCAGTAATTTGTTGTATTTATGTCATTGTAAGTGATCCCAGTATTTTGATGTATTTATGTCATTGTAAGTGATCCCAGTATTTTGATGTATTTATGTCATTGTAAGTGATCCAAGTATTTTGTGGTATTCATTTCAGTGTAAGAGATCCCACTATTTTACTAAATTTGTTTCATCTTATTAGGCGAACTTAACTAAAATTTCTATATTACTATTCCCTAGATTTAGTGTGGAAAACATCAAAACAGTGAATCATGTGATTCCCTGAGGTAGTAATTCAGGGCAAGAATAATTTAAAATGTGCATTTTACACATAAGTGGAAAATGTTTTCTAATGCAACACAAAGATTCAATAATTCCAAAAGTGCTGATCATTGAACTAGGAACCTGATCGCATAAACCTTTCCAAAACATTTAATAAATTAAATATAATTTCACTTAGCAGAGCAACAGTTCCCCACAAAAAAAAAGAAAAAAAAAAAAGCACAATAAATATGATAAAATGAAAGCCACTGAAGTTCATTAAACTTTCTAAAAGGATCATGCAAACCTATGCGAAGATCATACAGTTGTTGTCAAAATTTTAGTGCTTTAGTGATTTGCTGAAAAAAATTTAAATTTAAATTAATAATGTTATTAACAACACTTCACTTACCTGAAGAGGAGCCAATGTGTCTTTATATGGGCATTTTGTGGTCCAGTGATCTCCCTTGCAAATACGGCACTGAACGATCTTTTGATTTTTCAGCTTATTGAGGGGGTCATCCTCTTCTTCTGTTTGCTTTTGCTGAAAATAGAATTGCAATAAAAGCTAAATAAGAACAACAAAATGAATATCTGAAATACTAGTGGAGATAAGAGAAAATATTGTTATTTGTGGTCACATTAAAATTAACGATTCTAAAGACACAGTACATCAAATGACTACAAAAAGAAAGTAATTCAATATTTCAAGAATATATCAATAACAAATGATACAAAATGCCTAGTATCTATTAATAACTTAAAAAAATATCTCTAACTATACAGTAGTCTGTGATCATGTGTAACAGAAACATCCAGTAAAAAATATTATTACTCTGAATTAGTGAATAAAAATACAAGGATAAAAAGCAAGCCTTGCAACAACAACAACAACAAAAATAAAAAACAGAAACAACCCCCCCCAAATCCAACAACACACAAATAAACTGCAATGTTATTTCATCATGGTCAGATGGATCAGTGTGCAAAACAAAGATATTAATAAAATTATTGCTTCTTTGCACTAAGATTGGATTATATATCCCTTAAAAGAAAATTAAATCAGGAAAGTTTAGAACTTTGAACAGGGGCTAATTTATATAACAGTTCAAAAACTTCAAACATCCATTCAGATTATTAAAATATATATATGCTGTCAAATAAAATATTTTGATGTCAGCTAGAAAAAAAACTAAATTTATACATAACAATATTATGCTATCTTGAAATTTAATGCTATTACTGTGAAGTTATGTAACTTCTGATTCTGTTTATATTCAGTCCATTGAAAAGATGATTTCCACTTGAATCTGGGTTGTTTAATAAGAGTTTTATGTGAATATATTTTCAACAAGGAATCTATTATAATTACTGAGCATTATGCTTTTACTTACTGAAGACACATGATTATAAACTGCACTATTTTAGGTTGCTGAAGCTTTTTAAAAACATGTAATTCAGTAATGCTACCCACCACTTTTCAAAAATCACATGCTAAATGACAATAAAAAAAATGTCTGTCAGATAGCTACCTTTATTCTTCTGCAAACATCACTATTGGAATTTTTTAAATCAGCCAATAATTAAAAAGTTGCAAAAGAATAATGACTTTTAACCATTAAAAAAAATTACCTGTATTCATGGAAACAAAATAACAATGGGTATGACAAGCATTTTGACCAACTCTGTGGAAAATTAAATAAGGCTGATTGCTTTTATTAAGTAGGCTGTGTCAAATGCAACTATCACCATCCTTTACTATTCTGTTTTCAAATATGACCTACTGTACAATGCTCATAACTTTCTTAAATATGAGATTTTGAATATTCAAAAAAGTATTTACTAGTCAACAAAAAACATCACAAGCCAAAAATCTATCAAAAATTATATACAAAATTACATTTTAAAAATTAATTTTATATGCTAATGTATGTTACATGTGATTTAGTAATAAACTGCATATATATTGCATTTGTGAAATAATTGTGAACCTTCATTTGACAAGCCTCTACAATAGAAATAATGAATTTGTTCTAAAAAGGGGTAGAATGGTGGTGGTGGTTGGTTGGTAAAAAATGTTATAAAGAAATTAAAAATAATTTTCAAAATGTAATAATAATATGCAAAAGACAAGAATATTACAAAAAGCAAACAAGCAATAAAATCTAAATAAATAACAAGTTCTTAAATTTTGTGTAATATTTTACCAAAATACTACACAATGCAATTAAAATAAATAAAATATGGAAAACATAATAATATGAAGTTATAGCATCAGTAATGATTATGATTAAATCCACGTATAAAAGTTTCAACAGTAAAAATAATAAAAATTAAGAAAAACATTCACAAAATTTTCTTGATAGAACATGAGGAGTCTGCCAATTCTGTCTGATTAAAAATTGTCATTAAGGTCCAAAACAATTTTGACCAATCACATCTGCTCAGTTGGATCCTAATGATGTCATTGCCTATAAAGGATATTTTGGTAGGAAATCCCCAAAATAATGACTGCTGAAATTACACAAATATAGATTTCCTTTGCTAGGTTCAATAATATAGGGGAGATAATTCTGATTAAATAAAAACCAAATAACGATCCTATAATTCTGTAAACGTGGAGGATGATGGATTTTGCCTGAGGCAAACAATTGGCATTTTTTAAACTTTGAAATTTATAAAATAAACAAAAGCAGAATGATGGTGCAAAAACAACTTCAGTAACTTTAAATAAACAATTTTTAGGCAAAGTTTGTAGTTTTGCTGGAAAAAAAACCACTCAAGCATGCAAGTTCATCTAAAATATCAACTGGGCCAGGTGTGCATTTTAAAAAAATGTCCCTGCCATGTCTGTCCTTACATGTATGATATGGATGAAGGCCTTAAAACAATTCATAATTGATCCACTTTTGATAATGCAGTAAACCTGAATACATAAAACTTCCATTAAATGTATAAGTAAAGAGTATGAAGAATTCACCTCACTGCTATTCACAAACAGCATGAAAATCTCTTCTGAGATAACTGTATTAGCTGGGTTGGGACCTGGAGGGTCTCTCTCTGCACCACCAAATTTCTTCCATGTCTGCAGAATAAAACAGTTCACAAGGTAATGTTAATAAGGTTGCATGCAGATTTGAAAGAAAATAAGAAATCCTTTATTTGTTTTATTACTAATTTTATTATTTTGAAATTTTTATTACTATTAAAAAAAGCAATCATTATTAAAAGACTCTTCGTACGACAGTTTCATTTTACAAGACTGCTGTGTATTTACTATCTCTTGTACTGTCAGACTGTGTAATCTTAGAAAAACATGTTATATAACTTTATGTGGCATGTACAGAGGAGGCATATCATTTCTGTACTCTACATCTACCAATTTTTTCAAGCATCTAACTTGAATACATAACCTCTTTCCTGATTACAAGACTAAAAAAACACTTAAACAGTAAATCAAAATTGCATACTTTGAAAAACAGTGCTTAAGAGATGTCATACCTATGTTTTCGTAAGGGAGAAATATTTTCCTTGTGTTCACATCAGGATAGCTAGGGAAGGGGCATAGGGCAAAAAAAGGATTTAATGTGCAAATGCACTTCAATAACAATTTCCCTAGTCTAAACTATTCAATTTGGTATATTATTCATTCATAGTTTGGATGCTACTTTATTAGATCGCAAATCACACATGAATGCTTACAAAAAGGTGGTTTCAGGCTACAGGCAAATTTCAAACAGAAAGGGATGTAATTATCACCACTTTCTTACAAATATAACTTTTTAAAAAGTTCATCTAGAGCTATTTCCTTATAAATATGTTCTGTGTGGTGGCTGTTTCTGACACAGCTTTATTTTCTTTTATATTAAATCATTACAGTTTTCAGGTTAGTTGCCTAATTTCTCTTTTCACAATAGATTTGTGGATATATTAGTCATTATACCAAGCTGGAATATATTTTTGAAGATAAGAAAACTGCTTTGAAATACAGTACTTTTACCACATTTAATTCTGCATTATTTTAGTGTTGAACATAATTAATGGCTGGAATTATAACTTTTATATCAAAGTATGATTAAAGTTATATAAAGTTATTCAGTAACAAACATATTGTTGAAATAATTAAATGAAAGCAAAAAACTTAAGTACACATAATTTTGATGTCATTTCATTTGTTCAGACAATACTGACAATTATGCACAATAAGCATTGTAGAACTACATGTCAAATTAACAAAACGCTGCCATGAAGACTACACATACACTAAATAACAGCCTCGCTCAAAGCACTTAAGCACAATCATACAGGTTTAATTTAACCACCTATAATTTATTGTCCCATTGAGGAAAATATATACTAGCTTAACAATTAGCATTAAGTTATTGCCCCAAGAAAGAAATATATGAACACAAACAACTAACTTAAGCTTATATCCTAAGGATGGAATATAAACAAACACTACTAACTTAACCTTATGTCCTATGGAAGGAATGCATTAATGAAAACAACTATAAACAATTATATTATGAACTGAAGCAATGCAGAGTGGTAAGAAGCATGAGCGAATTCCCCATTTTCTAAACTTTAATGATTTGTGTTACGATACAAAATGAAGCTTAATTAGGCCAATGTGGCCTTTTCATGCTTCACCTATGACTTTTAAATACTGTTGTATCCTGAAATATTTGCATTGAAGTAAAATGAGATCGTGCAATCAACTGATAATCCATATTAATGTAAAATGAAAATGAGTGAAAATGAGTCAGGTGGCAAGAGAAATATTGAAGCAAAATAATATTCCCTGACTGGAGCAAACAATCCACCCAAACATAAGATTCTAAAAATAAAATAGTTTCAAACACTGATTATAAAATAAAAATGAAACTTTCCAAACACTTTATATAACGTAATAAAACAGAATCATTTCAAAGTTGATAGCACAAGAATATATAAACAAAAAGTTGAAATATAAAAACTAAATTTTATCACCTTTCTCTGTGCTATAGATTTTGAGACCTTGATAGTTTCAATCCTGTATGTCTTGACAGTCTGAAATGGAAAGATTAGAAATCCCTTGAAAATGTCAATGACAGCACAGACTACAAAATATAAACTATTATCATTATGAATCAAAAATGATCAGAGTGCAATAAAATTTATTAGATTTAAATCTTGGTATAAAGACTCCAGTTAGTGAATGACATTTCTATAACCAAACTATGTCATCATAATCAGCCTTGTACCGTTTCATCAAGACTAGGCTTGTATTTCTTTTAAGTCTATTCCACAACATATTTCAATACTTTTAAACAAATATAAATAAGCTGTGCAAAGCACACTTACTAATACTTTAAAATAAATAAAAATGCAATCCTTTTCAGTAGTTGCATAGCATTATAATAATTAATGCACTCTTAAAAGGAATATATTTTAAAAGAAAATGAACAGCTTGTTACATTTTAAAAACTACTTGTTTAACATGAACAGTCAATAACATTTTATTGATAATCAATCCACTGGTAATATTTTAATGCTGTTACCTTCACAATTTTGCCTTCTTCATTGTATTTATATTCTGTGATCTTTTTCAACCCTTTCTTTGGATCAAAATCTTCAGTGTTTGGGGGTAAAACACCTGCAAACAATCAAATCAGAAAGAACATTTTTGCAGAACTTTTAAACTTTAATTTACATTTTAAAACCATTTGAAATGTGGTGGTCAAGATGTGCTATTAAAAAAAAATTAAATTCATTAACATGTAAATAAAATTAAATGTTGTAATAAATAAATTTGTACCTACCTTTAGAAAATGTAACAATATTTAATAATATAATAATAATTATATATAAAACAAAGTGAATGTGAAAAAGATATACACACTATAATATTCATCTCAAGGCACACTTTTGATAATATGCAGGTGTACTGCGACATAATGCAAAACT
The DNA here is from genome assembly GCA_028829895.1 of Sinotaia quadrata. Classification (NCBI taxonomy): domain Eukaryota; kingdom Metazoa; phylum Mollusca; class Gastropoda; order Architaenioglossa; family Viviparidae; genus Sinotaia; species Sinotaia quadrata. Next base: position 83,153,963 of record CM054180.1, read on the forward strand.
ATGCAGATTTAGCTGTCTGTGTCATTTAAAATACTAGAAGTTCAGATTAACAAGAATTTGGATTAAGAAAATTGCAGTGTATCATTAAACAGTTGGATCTTGGGCTATGAACAAGTCCCATTCTTTTATTTCTTAAGGCTGTTTTATAACTCAGTTTGGTAATTAAGTTAAATTTGTATGTAGATGTGTATTTCCATTAATGAAAACAACAATAATAACACATTTTTATGCCACAGCATAAATGACAACATGCTTCAATCTACTATTCATCTGCATCTGAACTAGTTCACTTGTTTGTAAGTAGTAATGTACAGATTCACTGCAATTACAAATTTACATATGCATATACATATGTATTGAATTAATTGAAATTTAATTTGAAATTGAAAATTAATGGGCATTATGAACTTGTTTGCATCATTGTGTTGCTGTAAGTTATGACTGCAGTAAGTGAGTAACCCAAGATCAGTCTGTATGCTCTTTCGACTTTACACTTAATTGTAAATGTTGATTTATAAAACCTCTTAATCATTAATTTAAAAAATGCTTTACCATACTAAATAAACATACACCAACAATAAAATGATAAAAACATAAAACTCATAAAGTTGCACAATTAATCACAAATACAATTATGTGTGCAAATAGACTAGAGTTAGTAATATAAACATAAAGTTACACATTATAAACACAATTAACTATTCTTGATTTGCCAAGACCAAGATTTTAAAATTATTTTATCAAGGAGCTGACATTTGCACAAGGCATACTTCTCAATAGCTTAGTTTATGCCATACACTAACTTGATTTAAAATTTTTAATTTTCTATTTGTTTTATAAAATATTAGCCATTAACGTGAAGTATAACTGTATTATTTTGCATGCAATTATTATTAAAAGATAAAATACTGAAAAATACACATTTACTGATTTAGAAGTCTATAGGTTAACAGAATTAGTTGATCATGATAGCAATAATTGAACTTTTTGAGGAAAATCTATCCAGATGGAGAAAGTAAATTACAAACTACAACTTACCATCATCACCTTCATCTACCTGCTCTGCCCAACTCTTTCCTTTAGACCTAAAACAACAAATTAATACATATGTTTAAAAATCGAACATACCACATTTAATATTAGCAATGACAACCGTTTCACATTGTTGTACTTACATAGTGTCTGCAGAAGGCATGGCTCACATCCGGAAATGGCATCATACAAGAAGTTAGTACAAAATATGGATTAGCAAAAAATCATTTTTACTCTTCTTATGCTATTTATGCTTTAAAAAATCCATCGAGCTTTTAACAAACTTTAAAATAACGTTCTTAATTATATATTATTAATACGATAATATTATTTTAACTTAATGATATTTAGGTTAGTTTTGCACATTTAAACTTACTCTGTCAGTAAACACTGTACGACATGTTTTAAATTAATATTTAAAAGTTTAGTTAAGCTGCTCATCCATAATGAATAATGATCATGACTGGGTATATATCAGGAAAGTACATAGTGGAGTTGTCTTGAAAGGGAGAAAAAAAAAACATGTAGGCAAGCGCTTTGATTATAGTGAACATATAATTATGACAGCTAGGAAATAAGTAGCGTCCCTTAGTCAACAATGGCGGCCGCCATGCAACATTTTACGCTGGAAGACTGTAAAGGTAAATCCTTTTTAGCTAATAGTTGCCAACTAATACTATGATCGCATTTAAAATCTGTTGTTGATTTAGAGTAAACATTTAACGTGTTGTTTTTCTATAGGAACTTGTAATATAAGGAAAAAAAAAGTTTCACTTGACATTTTACTCTTTCAGTTTATTATTTTTTGTGGCTAAAATCTTGATGGAAATTTTCGGTTGCTGCTAATAAAAATGACGTCCGATCTAATCCTGCCCCTCTTCTCATTTCAACGTAAAACAAAAACGAAACAATCAAAACCATCAGCAAAACAGTGCATACAATCCTTTCACTAAACATCCGTATTAAATACTCAGACTCTAAGTCTAAGCATTCAAGTAGGCCTATATCAAATACTAGAATTAGTGAATTAATTACCACTATTACCAGTGAAAAAAATAGCTATGAAAATAGTTATTTTTAGTTTTACATAAATAAGTCAGTTTTCATTTTGTATTTTAAAGAGATTATTTAATATTTATTCGTAATTTATTAATTATAAATTAAGCAATTCTGTAGTCCTATGAAGTATGTTTCTTATTTCTATAGACAATAGTATAGTGCAGGCACATAATATAGCAAATCAAGACTTGACACATTTGCTGTTATATATTCATTAATGTAATCAATTTGATCATGTTATATACACAATATCAATTTGATCATATTATTTAGTAATTTACACAATACTAACTAAGTCATTTTTAGGATAGCAAGACATTAACTTTTGAATATTTATTTCAGTTTAGTGATATTTTTACATGTTCTTTCATGAGAATTAGCATAATTTCATACTGATGACTATTAACTTTTTAAACTGTATACTCACTAAATCAGCAAGAATATTGCTGAGATTGAAATATCAAAATGAATTACTTGGTTTGTTGAGAAAAATCTGCTTTATATCTGTGTCTAACATTTGAGTTACTGAAGTATAAGAAACTTTATTTATGTAACTATAAATATAATGAAGGTCTTACACCTTGAGGTTTCACTTCTTTTGATGTAGAACCCACACTTATAGACATATTAAATGCAGATTTTCAGTCTTCAAAATTCAAGTCATTCATTATCAGGCATTAATTAAGTATTTTTTTATATCCACAGATTGATATAATTATTATTTTACTCTCTTACATGTTTGACTTCCAAGGACTTACTCATTAGTTAGCTTACTTGGCATTTTGTTTGTTAATGTTACATAAGCATTACCTATCTTATCTATTTTATTTTCTAAACCATGTGAAATATGTTTATAGACATTATCTTTCCCTAAAAAGACCAAAACCATTGACAGTTTGTTTCTTCAGCATTCCATATTTGAATATACCCCCCCCCCCCTCTGCAACTATTCACAAAAATGCAAATAAATTCTACAATGTTTTCCAGTTTGACATTGTTTGAAAAATAAGTTTTCAGACTGCATGCATAATAATTAAAGAAGGTACCAGGCATATTAAATGAAAATACGATTGTAAATATAAGACTGTAATTTTTCATATATTGTATATTAAAGTTGCAGGTCTATCAAATGTTCTGAATGGCGAAAAAATATTAAAATATGAAAAATCAAAACAGTCTAGTACTTTGAAAAACAATAGTCTTAAATTCAACATTAAAATATTCCTACCTGTTCCTTTTGCCAGATTTAATAAAAATAATATTGTACTGATAAAGTGATATATTTGATTGATGTGAGTTTTTTTTTTAGTGTTACTGTTAGCTAGCCTTTTGAATATTTTATATAGTGTCATGGAAAAACTTTGAATTCATGAAGTTATTATCTATTTATTGACTCTGACATAATATCTTATATGAAGAAAATTGCTAAGAAATATTATTTTCTTTTATGTAGAAGTTAGGACCTCTTTAAATTGGAGAACAAGAGTCATGCACTGACAGAATTGTTTTGTGCAAAAACAAGCTTACCTCTCGTAGTAACTCTTTACCATATCCCCCACCCTTTCAGGTTTACTTCCTTTGATTTGAATTGAAGTACCTATTTTTAAAAAACAAAAACAGGGAGTTCACCGTAATGTGCATCAGGAAATAAGGGTAATATATATATATTAACTGCAGTTTTGTCTGATGCCTTTTTGTTTCTTTAATTGCTAAAATTATTTTTCCTGAAAATTAAAAGTAAAATTAAGGTATTGATGGAAACATTTATATGGACGTTAATCACAAATGTATCTCATTCTCATATTATTATTTGTGACAGTTTAATTAACATCAATCTGTATTTTGAATCTAGATAAGAGATCTGTATCCCATGGACTGAATCCAGATTGTCACTTAATTCTATGTACCTCTTAATATCCAGATTGTCAATTAATTCTATGCACCTCTTACCCATATATTGTCACTTAATTCCATGCACCTCTTACCCATATATTGTCACTTAATCCCATGTACCTCTTATCCAGATTGTTACTGAATTCCTTGTATCTTTTATCCACATTTATAAACATATTGATTTACTTTAAAATAAGACACGTTTATATTATCATTCAGAATTTGCTCAGAATGAATGAGTCAACAGATAAGCTAATACATTATTTACATGTTCTTCTCTCTGAAGGATGGGAATTAATCACAATGGCATTCAACTATCCACATATCAAACTATGTCTATGATGCTTTGGCAGTCTTTTTCAAACTTATTATCCTGGAGGAACCCTTGCAGTAATTTTCTGATCTCAAGGAACTCCTGTAAAGTGTATATATTATAAATGATATCTGTGATGTTTATTTTCTCAATAATGATCTCTTGGGGAAACCCTAATGACCTCTCACAGAAACCTAGGGTTTTGCAGAACCATGGTTGAGAAACTCTGCTCTAGTATATAAATTATAATTTATTTACATTTAATATAATTAAATTTATTTTAAATTGTCATTTCAGGGTCTTTTTTCACATTTATATTTTTCTTCTATCCATATATTATGTTTCACTCTTTGTGTGTCATTGATCATTTTTAAACTACAGTTTTATTTAAGTGTAACTCACAGCATATGTGTCAGAAGTTTATTACATGTCCTACAAAAGTACAACTTCTCCTAGCTTGTTTTGTATGTTCGTAAGTTATATCAGAAAGAGAAAAAAGGAATAATTATGTATTTTTTCTTTTTGTCAATTTTGCAATTTACTTGTGAATGATTTTTCAAACAACTTTAAGGTAAAATATTGCAATTGTTTAATCAGTGTCACTATTGAATATAACATACATGTATTAAAAAGAATTAAAGACAAAAGAATTAAGAGACAAAAGGGTTTGAAAACAATATAAACAACAGCAAACACTTGGATTAAATCCTGTTTCAGCTGCACTCAGTGACATCCTTGATGCTTTCAAACAACCTGAGAATGCATCACGACTGAATGAAGCAAGGGACAATGCAGGCAATGATATGCTCAAAAGCATGCAGATTGTCTTCCCTGTACTTGCACAGATACAGATGGATGTCATACGCAAGTATGGCTTTTTGTCTGATGGCGATGGTAGGTTATTTTCAGTATTTTTAAATATGATTATGAATGAATAGGTACATTTATTAAATAGCACTGTTCTTTTAATTTAAAAGTAACAACAACAACAAAAAATAAATTAGATTGGTTACAGTTTTTATTTCTGTTATTGTGGAAGACAGCAATAGAGCAAAGCATTATTGTCCTTTTGCTATTATTAGTCAGTTAATGGTAGATAAATGTCTTGCTGATAGTAGAGGCATAATTACATAACTTTCAATGGAAATTACACAAAATGAAACAATATATGATGCAGAATGGTCATTTTGTATTATATGGAGACATTCTATGTAAAAATTCACATGATAGTAGATAATTATTTATAGTGAAGGAATATAATTATTTAAAAATTTACTATCAAATGCTTGTAAAGAGGTTTGTATAAAATAGTAAACATAAATTATTAAACTTTAAAAATATTTATACAATTTTTAAAAAAATCAAGAAACCTTTAAATGTAAATAGAGAGAGTGATCATGATGTATACATGCAGTATATTTAAAACAAAGCTCACATTTGGTTGATAATGAAAATTATTTTGAGATCTCCAGCTTATTTTGTTGTTGTTTGCAAGACATTTTGTTTGACTAATATTTTTCATAGTAAATTCTATTGTTCTTTTTAAGTAATATACAAATAATTGAGCTTTTTCTTCTATAGATGATTTAAAATGTACAAGCAAAACCTTTCTTTTTTCAATTTGTAAGTATTCATGGGTGAATTGAAAGCACTTGAATTCATAGATGGATTGATTGATGGAAATACTAATACAGGAGTAGCTTCTTCTATGCAGGCTTGGTGCAATTTACCAAAGCTGCTAGGTCATATGAAACTCAGGATGCAGAAGTCACCTCCCTTAATCAAGAGTTGAGGGCCTTCCTTATGCCACCAGTATGTGTCTCACCACCAGCACCTAAAGGACAGAATGGAGCCAGCTAGCACAAGAAGCAGTGAATACAAATAAATATATTAGTAAAGCCAAGTATATGTTTCTCATAGATAGACTTTGTAGGGGAAAATTGTGCAATGAGGATTTTTTAAAGCAAGTGTACCATTTGCAGATTTTCTCTGTGGTGTGCATTAATTGCAAATCAAGTGTGCAGTCTTTGGAAGAAGAAAGAAATTGTGTACTTTTGGGTGTAAATTTATCAGCAAATATTACCTTATGCCAGTGTAGGAATCAAAGTCCTTTGAATGAAAAGAATGAACTCTTTCTTATACTTATAGTAAACATCTCACAATACTTTTGGAATGGTGAGTGACTGTATACCATATAAATTAGCTTAATTAATTAGTTAAACTATTTTGCCTTGTCAACCAGTTGATCATTTAAAAAAATTAAATGATTTTCCATTGTTGCTGCAATCATTGTGTACTTTAAGTTGTGAATTGGAATTGAGGTTAAAAAAAGAAAGAAAGAAAACAATTAACTTTTTCATCACTGAGCCAGTATGTTTTTCACAAAGACTGGCTTAATTCTTGCAACACATGCTGCAATTGTTATTTTTCACAAAGACTGGCTTAATTCTTGCAACACATGTTGCACATGTTATTTTTCACAAAGACGTGGCTTAATTTTTGTAACACTTGTTGCATATGTTATTTTTCGACAAAGTCTGGCTTAATTCACACAAAGCATGTTGCACATGTTCACCTGAAAACTGGCAGCTGTATGCAGGATGTAACAAAAGATGATTTGCAGTGCACAGTTGAACAGTGTTTAGTCTCAAGCATATTAGACACAACTCTTGTCATTCGACTGTCTTGTCAGTTTTTGAACAGTTTGATTGTTACGTGGGCCAGGTTAATTTGAACTTGGACTTAGTAGTTGGCATGTCAAAACAACATATTTTCTTTGTGCGCCTTATTTACTGGCTGAAATTTTATTGGAACATCTTCGCTGTCCAGTGACTGTTATTAATGGAAATAAAAGGTTTTAGGTAAATATAACAACACATTTTTGGAAAGAAGAAGATATGGTAATGATTGATACTAACATTGTATCAGATATATTTAAATATATATTTTCAAACTGCACAACATCTTCCTATACTGACATCAGTCATAAGCTTCAGTCTTAATCCTTTCATTACATTATTTTGATGTAGAGAAATTTGAAATCTGAAGGTTGTTTGATAAATTAGTCATATTTAATAAAATTCACTTTGATGTCAGGTTCCTTAAAAGAGACCATTATTATAAAGACATTTACATTGCAATATTTATTATAATTATGTCGATATTGTAAATGATGTCAATAAACCCTCTTTAGATTGCAGATTTAATGATAGAACAGGCTTTGGTCACTACTGGTTACTCAGGACTAATCTTCACTTATGTGGCTGATGACAAAACTTTAAAATCAATTTCCAGGTACAAGTACATGTATTGAGAGAGCATGAAAGAAGCCGAATGAAACATTATTTAAAAGTAACAGCACAAAGAAAATGATGCCTCAAGAAAAAGAGTATGTATAATTTAAATAGTTTTGAGGTGTTTGCAGTGTACAATCAAGCTGCTGAGAAATAGCTCCAGCGATATGTAAAGTGCTTGTATCAAAAATGACATAATATTATTCAAGAAACATAATCAGAAGTACTCTAGTCTTATTCTTAATCTTTCAAGCTCTGTTTTCTTGAGAGAGGAACACGTTTTTATAGCATATTAAATATTACCTGCAAATATGTGTTGTAATTATTTTCTGTGTATCTGTTTGTGGATGTTTGCCTTCAGATTCCTATTCACGCTGTTTTGAATGTGACACAATGGCTCTGAGAATGGTACTACATGTAAGTGGATTTTTGAGTCCAAATCAACCCCTTTATATCCTGCAGCTGGTGTGATCAGTCACAATGAGTTGTGACTGGACTACACCTGATAGTACACAATATAGATACATTGGTGTCTCATTCCTGCAGACACCCTCAACCATGTCCAAAGTAAATGAAGGAGGAGCAGAAAAAAAAGTTGTGTGAATGTCTTGGTGACACTTTATATATATCAAACAGAAATTAGTCAAGATTGAAATTAAATCAATAACTATTGCAATCGCAATGTTTGGCAAAATATGCTGATAGTGTCTTGATCACAAAACAGTACTGGTTTTGCTAACTGCTGCATGCAGTATGTTACGTTTCCAGTATTTATTTATAGACCCTGCCCTAGAATAATTAAGGATTTTTAAATATAATTAATTCCTTCTCTCATATTCTATGCAGACTGGTTGCTCAATTTACTATTTGACTAATTAAAAGTGTGTCTTGTAGTTCAGACGACAAATTTACAAACTAATAAATTGCGAAACTTTAGCTAGATTGAAAACCGTTAAATTCCTCTAAATTAATATGCATTCGTTATCAACATTCTGCTCATTCGCCCCCATTCAATCTAAGAAAAATCTATAGGTCTATTATGCATAAAAATTAACTACTAAGAGGTTTTAACAAAGAAAATAAGATTTAATAAAGTTTTAACAAGTTAACAATAATCAAATACGAGCGCGAATAGTCTATTTCTCGATTCTTTGCGCGTACATGCTTTATCGGTTAACTAACAAATTGCCATCAACTGTCTTTTCGATATTTGCATAAACACTGAGTAACACTCAGCTGATTGTCTGTATCTGCCTGGTCCCTTTTACTCAGTCAGCCAGTCTATTTTCACAGTCTCACTACAGCGACGACGCACGTGGCATCTAGGAAGGTGTTCCTTTATGTTGCTAGTGAACTCGAATTTCAGTGGCGTGGACCCTCAGAAATGAACTCACACTTGAGCTCAGACCAGTTAGTACCAGACGAACAAGGCAAGGCAAAATGCAAAGCCAAAGCAAGGCAAGGCAAACGTAAAGCCAGGGCAAAGCAAGAGTAAAGCCAGGGCCGACCTGGAGAAGTAACGTGTTCTAATGTAATTTCAATTTAACACGTTCCTACTCAAGCATGTCCCAGTTTAAAATGCGCTGAATAAGAGTTTCGACCTCGCGTCGTTTTACAATTAGATTTAGAAAAAATGTAGTCATCTCACGCGTGTTCCATTTAACAGCATGACGTATGAAGCAATAAAAATAGTTACAACGTTAAATTAATGTTCATACAAAAAGGGTAATTCAAACCAACAAAGCGCTTCACAATTTACAATTAAAATTACACGCAATAATTGAATTACATGAGGAATTCATATCGAGCACAAGCATTCTGGCTCTTAGTGAATTAAAACAATATAAATTAAAGTTACAAATGGAAAAAGAGTTACAATAAATTTATATTCCATAACTTATAGGGTTTTCAGCCATTTCTCTGGACCATGCTCAAGCATATATGGAAATAATATAATACATAGCACAAATACATATTTATAATCAAGATAGGCAAAAATACTATCAGATAAAATGGTACCTTTTATGAGAAGTCGAAGGTTTGGTTCTCATCTGCTGTCGGCTGCCTCATGACCCGAGTTAGCTAAATGGATAAAGCTAATGTGTTCTCGAAGTAAGGGAACGGAAGCGCGTACCCATATTTATAGAAAAGCATAATGCGTATCACGTGACTGATCGCGAAGTATGTAGTTGGTTCGAGAATCTGGACAATGGACCTGAAGTTACATAACATCTTGACCTGTTCTAGAAGCATCTCGAAAAAGGAAGCTTTGAACAAAGGAGCCAAGGGTTTCAAATTTCAAATTTGAAGTAAACAAGACAAGTAGGTCACCAAGTCGGACATTTTTATCAGACTGTGACACAGTAGTGAACTGTTATTGTTGTGATATGTTATAAAAGAAATTCAAAATTACTCTTGATATATTTTGACATGAGGGAAACCTGATATGACATCTCACAAAGTGACACTCCTAGAAGAAAGATATTTCATTAAAAAATATACAATAAATATATTGTCAGGATTTGCAATTACTTTAATTCAACTATTTTTATAACTAAGCCTAGTGCTTCTACCCTGATTCAAGGGATTTACTGAGTAAATGTTAACCAGAAGGACACTAACTTGGTTATGGTTAATCAAAAGCTTCTAGACTTCTCATCCTAAAAAATAACCCTTATGTCGATAATGCTATCAGTTTGTTAAATGTACTTAATGACATCTTTGGCAGGAATATAACTTTATATGATTTTTAAAATGTGTTTTTGCTTGTTTATGTTTTCTCTTATTTTTGGCATGCCTTCTGTATTGGTTTTCTGAGTTGGGTGTGTAAAGCAACTTACACTACCAAGTGGTAATTTTATACCTGAGAATAAAAGATAATTTTAACACATTAACACCTTTCAGTATTTAGATCTAAACATAAAAGCTTATTCTGTACAATATAAATTGATATAATTGCAATCACTATATAAAATTATATTCAGTGGCTCGTAAGGTGATTGGATGATAGTGGGAGGAGTTTATAAAAATTATAATAATCTGTTTTTGAGTTTGTATTTTTATCTTAACTGTTCCTCAGAAAATCTCTGTTAACAAACACCAGTATTGGTCAAGCAAAGCAATGAGTGACAAAACCCTGGCCAATGTACAGCAGAAACAGTCGGCCTAACAAACATCAGTATTGGCCAAGCAATATCAGTAACACAACCCTGGTCAATGAACAGACTTAGTAAGGTTATAGCCTGGGCTCTGGTAGCTCAACGTCCAGGCAATAAAGAGGCGAATGCAGCGGATAGACTGACAATGTACATCATCATTCTAAACTTTATTATCCCCAGTATTCTGTTCTATCCTTGTCACCATCATCATAAATCTTTGTAAAGCAGCACACATCTCACCAGACCATGGAGCAGCAAAAACAAGTCAGTAAGTTATTTGCCAGTCAGTGAACTGTCTGTGTATGTTTTCCTTTCGTCTGAGTTCAAGAAATGCATGTTTGATTAGTTCTTTGAGCTTAATTTTTGTCATAATTTTAAAGCTGCCTCTCAGTCCCATTTGTAGTTGCCAAAAGGGCGTGACTGATAGAAATTTCGAGTTGACTTGGTCTCTCTTTAGACTTCACAAGAAGAGTTGTCCACTTTATCAAATTCCTGTATCATCATTCTCATCTATGAAGATTGTATAAGACAAATACCTTTACCGAGTAACTGCTACCTATCACGTGTGTACTCTGACACGGCATTGACAGCAGGTATGCCATACTTTTCACTTTGATTCGCTTCTGCAATAGTTGCTGGAAATAAACCTCTCCTAATTCCTGGAGAAGGGGTGAAAAATGGTCAGAAATGTTGTTGCTGAGTGATGTGTACACTGTCCGTAGTCAACCTTTATTGCTGGTGATGCCAATCCGTTTTGTAGCAAAATCACAGGTGTAATAATATGCTGTGTCGAATAAACCATATACCTGGTATTAAAACAATTGTTTCTGGTGTGGTAGGAATCAAGTCACTGGAAAAACCAGTGCACAAAAAAAAAAGGAAAATGATGCATTGTTCCGATGTTGGCTGTTCAGCAATGGTAACAACCAGAAACTTGCTAGGACACCGATGTTGTCTCCATCACTGACACACCAGAAGCAGTTCCAGCAGTGGTGCATACAAGCAGACACTTCCCTTACAGAAACCAAACCTTGTCAACTTCATTATGTGACGTCATAATTTGCCATCAAAAGACACCATTTTTATCAACCGTGGGCTTTACGATCTCTCTTACACTCACACACACACACACACACACACACACACACACACACATGTGGTATTTTGTGGCTAAAGTCATGGTGGCTGCTATTACTGTTGTTCCCAATGTTGGAGTGGGAGAAGTGTTTTACAAAGCCCAGGGAAGTAGCACACCAAGTCTGTACCTAGAGTATACATGCACACACACATACACACGCACACGGGATGTTTTCAACCCCCTGTCCTCCTCACTGGTGGTGTTGTCATTGTTGCTATTGTTGTCAACGGTGTCCATTGAGATGAGTTTATGGTGGCAAGTACAGGTAGTCAAGCAGCAGATGAATCATGTCCACAGTAGGGTGGTTGAAATATTCCGACTGCGATCCTGCTGCTGACTGTATTGCCATTGTTGCTGTTGGTAGTGATTGTTTTGTCAGCATTTTGTTGGGGCCATTTTTGTGGCTACTATTGTTGTTTTCTCACATGCTGTGGTGGGCGCCGTCTTTTCTGTTCAGCCTGTTTTGTTGTTGTTAGCTGAACTTCTGATGTAGTTGTTGTCGTTGGTCTTGGCGGCATCTCTGGCAAGGGTGAGAATGGTGGTGTCTCATGCAACCCTGTGAACGTTTCCAGTGCAATGTCGATTTCAGTCTGCTTATCCAATTTCTTTGGTAGTATTTTTTCTTTCATTCCAATTTTGCTAATCTGGGTGTTGGCGATTTTTGTTGGTTTCCTTTCTCCTCCTGATATGTTGTGGTTGTTGCTGGATTTTCTTGTCTTCGGTTTTAGTAGTTTGTATCTTCAATCCCCTCCCCCACTCCCCCACCTCTCCCAACATATTCAGTTTGTGTAGACTGTGCTAAGGCTTTCTTGATTTGTTGTCTGGCTGTCTGTGAGGAGTTGACTTTCGTTTTTGATGGTATTTTTCAAAGCTGCTATGACCCTCAAATCAACCGCTATATTTATATACTACCTGGCCAGTGTGAGAACAGTCTTACCACACCCTTCCAAGTGACGACGGGACGCTATTGTTTCTAACAGCCACATACGAATTTCACTTCAGCCTCCAGAGTAGAAGATAACTCTGAGCACCTCAGAAAGACAGTGCTTATTCGATCTATGAACTCTTTATGAAGACAACCCAAATTATGTGATTCAAATATGTGATCCATCTCGATATTTATTTTCGTTTCTGTTCTATTTTGATTAATTGTTTGATTATAGGCCCCTAATTAAATTTCCTTCATAATATTAATTATTGACTTTATCTCGTCTCGTCTAAGTCCTTCTGTGTCATGGGAACTTACAATCACAAAGGTGAATTTTGGGGGCTTGAGAGCTAGACAAGTATTGCATGTTTTAGCAGGCTAGATGTTTGTGACACGTCATTTCACTGTGCGTCTTTTGTAACTGTGTTACAGAAAATGGAAGCATTGTGACTGAAAGAATGGGTTAGTTTTTCAGCAAGTGATTGAGGGATTAACTAGAGCACACTCTCCTTCCACAATTCACGCGCACACGTCACAGCGATCCATTAAGAAACAAGTGAAAATTTCTCTAGAGTGATAGCTGTGTTCTAACAAATCTATTGTTTATTCATTCCGTCCATCCATTCGTTCAGCATGCAACAGCAATGGGAGTAGTTACCTTTCTGGCGAACTTCTACCTCGAGGATCTCGCTGGTCTACTGCGTGGTAGCTACGAGTCGTTTGACTGGCGTAGGGATATAATTGAATCTCAACAATCTTATGTTATCAGCTCATGCATATAAAGGGGGAGATTACTTACCACTCCATAATACTTATACGGACTGTACTTTTGTTCCAAGCAAGAAGGAATGTTATCACTCAATATATACATATATCACACAATAATTAATAACTGAAGAGAAATTAACGCACAACACAATAATTGATTATACATAAGAATAGATTTTTAAAATGCTACACTCAGAAACATGAAGGATCTGAAAGGAGTGGTCTTTAAGGAATGGTCTGAAATTAGTCTGTAAGGAATGATCTAAGATGAATAGTCTGTAAGGAATGGTGTGTAAGGAATAGTCTGTAAGAAATAGTCCGAAATGAGTGGTCTGTAAGAAATGGTCTGAAATTAGTGGTCCGTAAGGGATGGTCTGAAATTAGTGGTCCGTAAGGGATGGTCTGAAAATAGTGGTCTGCAAGGAATGGTCTGAAATTAGTGGTCTGCAAGGAATGGTCTGAAATTAGTGGTCTGCAAGGAATGGTCTAAAGTAGCAATTACTTTATCTTGTGTTGATGAAAACACCCTTTTCAAGATATCTTTCATTATGTAGTGTATTCGTAGAAGAATATTTTGAACCTTATTGCTCCAAGTTCGTACTCTGTAGTTATACTTGCAAGTTTGTTGTATAAGCACAGTAGTAACCATACTCTGTTTATAGTAACACAACGCAAAAATAATAAAGAAAATTCTATAGTATTTCTACACAAGTAATCTGTTTTAGTCTCGCTGATCAGTGGTTTCTGGAATCTATAGTAACCGTCGCATTATTTACTTTAGCAAATAGAAAAGTGCCCTTGGTGATGACTGACTGCACATTCCACGCGACAAGTTGTGCATCCAAGTGTTAGAAAGTACATCATCTTTTACTGAAGTGCTCACACCAATCGTTGGACATCCTTGAACTCAAATGAGTAGCGAACACACCCTCCCGGTTCTGCAAACATTTGTCATCTTGCAAACGCAATGACATTTGTTTGATTTCGAATGCAGAAACAAGAAAACGGACCCCCCTCCCCCCCACACACACTGACTGATCTGATTGGTAGAACTTATCTCGCATTTCCAAGGTTGACTTTCAAACATTTGCACACGTCACTGTGTACAAGGAATCAATAAATACATTTCTTATTTTGCGCGTGCAAAATTTACATTTTTAAATAATTTTTTTCTCGTCTTCCCTTAGCTATCCAGCTACGAAATTTCGAAGACATAAATGCATGTGTAAAACTGCACGATAAAATGTTTTATAGATAAGGCTTTTGTCACGTGACAGTACATCATTAGTGTCTTGTTCACGTTCACTACACACAGATACATACACGTACACACGCACAAGCACACAACTATATACTTACTCAGAGTAATAAATATAAACATACATGGACTAATTATAAAGAATAATTGCTCAGTCTTATAATTTCAAAATTCCAGAGTAAAAATAAAAATAATATTAATAAATTGTTTAACTATGAGCCACTAAGACGAGGTATCTTTATGAAGATTATAGAAAAATCATCCTACTTATATTTTATTTAAATAATGAAGTTATTTATTAAAAAATAAAGTGATTTGTTATTATGACGAGAATGAAAAATAGGAATGAACAACAACAAAAAAAAAGAAATACAGGAAAACAACATAAATTTTTACAAATTTTCCAGCGAAAGTAACAGTTCATCATACATAGGAATTTGATTCAAAACAAAACAATATGAAGCTAATAATTATGCATATCTGTTCTTACAGTTAAATAAATCAATAGTTCTTCATTGGACTAGGCGGGAAAAAAACTATTTCAGCTATTAGTTTCAAGTAACAGTGGCAAATCAACTCTATTGCTGACAAAATGTGTAAAAATAAATAAAATTAGAATTTGTTGGCAATGTACCGTCTGAGTTATTGATATTGGGGTAGGTGGGGTGGGTGTATAAGAGTTGTGTCAATAGCAGTGTTCTTTATTATGTGATAATAGTTGACTGTCGATGAATTTAATTTGAAGGGCTGCGTTCCTACCTATAGGCCATCACTCGTGAACAATTTGTTTCCATTTTTCTTTGTCACCAATACAGACGTTTCGTCTTCGTAAAACGAATCTAATGTTGTACCTCGGTGTGCGTTCATGGTTGTACTCTGTGAACTTGTCCTTACATGTGTGTGTGTGTGTGTGTGTGTGTGTGTGTGATTGATGAATAAATGTATGTGAGTGTGTGAGTGTATTTGTATTGGTGTATGTGTGTGTGTTGAAGTGATACATGTGTGTTGAAGTGTATATATGTATGATTATGCGCGCGCGCGTGTGTGTGTTAGGAGAAAGAGAGAGGTTTTGCGAACTGTGTATTCTGCTTGTGAATGATCGTTAATAAATGTATTATAAAACTCACCGGTGGTAACGCCATACATAAAAGTACATTTATATTAAAAGTCAGTCTTATATATTTTTTAAAAAATGAGTTAATAACGTTTCTGAAAATGTAAAAGACTATAGAAGGTAATTTTTTCTTGTAATGAATTAATAAAACAAATGGAAAGGAAAATTATTAAAATAACGAAAAATATTTTCATCTTTAATATGGATATATCAATCCTAAATAAATACATTAGGATTAGAATCAACACCATTTCCAAACTCACCTTACGGTTCTGTCAAGCGTTAAAACCGAGTCATGTTGAACACAACACTGTAAACGCTTGGTGACACAAAATACAAAAGTAGTTACAAAAATACCGACACTCGTTCAATAACCTTTGTGAAGACTCGTTTACTAAAATAAAAAAATAAGAATAACAAACACAGACGAACAATAAATAGGTAATTCTATTGATGTATGAAAGAGAAATTAGTCCGAATCAATAACGGCTGGCGTTAAACAACAGTACAAGCTGGTGTTTATAATACTTTTGAAATGAATATGTACATTTTTGTTTGTTTTTTGTTTTTTGGGGGGTTCTGTTCTATTTCTGTCTGATTCATAGCGCTATAAATTCTGACTGGCCTGCAGTGAGCGGCTAGATGGATGTCGGTTTTTGCGTTGTGTTGTGTATTCATGCGGATCGATTACAGAGTCCGTTCCAAATAATTTCACAAACTTTCGTCTTTGACAGAAAAGCATGGCTGTTTGGCTGAAGCTATAAAATTGCAATTTTGGATAAATGAGAATTAAAACTGAAAGTTGACTAGTGTAAAGGAAAAAAAAAATTTTCACGATTATTACCAGAATGTCACAAGTCGCAGAGGATTGGGTTAGTGACCAACTGTCAATGAATATGACGTCATCCGTGGAGAACAGCACTGATAAGCAGGCAGTGTTAGTGTCGTTGGACGATTGTATTCCGTTGAAGTACTTGCAATTTCTGCCTTGGGAAACTCCCCAAGACCCGATCACCTTTGAACTCTGGAAGAAGATAGGTCATTATGAATATGGTTTAATGCTGCCACTTTTGTTTCTTACAAGCACACTTACTAACTCTGCCAATATGGTGGTGTTTTACAAGCAAGGACTCAAGGACAGAATACATCTCTGTCTGTTTTGGCTGGCTTTGTCAGATTTTATCTTCATGATTACAAGTTTCTGTACCTATATAGACCACATTCACTTGTGGATTATTAACGCACAGGTCAGCGACAGCGTGTCCGCGCAGTTCTTCATTAAACACAAACTTTTAATCTTACACGGTTTTAGCTGGGTGTCGACGGTCACAACCACCATTATCTCCTGCGAGAGATGTTTTTGTGTCGTCAGTCCTTTCCACGCAAAGCATTTTGTGAAAACAAAAGCAATGGCAACTGTGCTTTTCCTTTCATCTGTCGTTATTATTGGTGGGTTTTACTCAGTGTCTATAAAGTGGGGTGTTATATGCATTTATGACCCTTTGACCAACATTACGTTTCCATTTCTATTTCCAAGCAAAGAATACATAAATAATAAAGAGCTGGTAGATGTACTTGATGAAAACGTTTATGGTTTGATCTTACCGGGATTCTGCCTCGTAGTAGTCTCGGCTACCACCGCAGTCACGATGCTTAAACTGAGAAAGATGGCTGCCTGGAGAGAGAGCACGATGTCCTCGTCTTCCGAATTGATGCCGTCACGTGATTTGGCGCTCACGCGCACGCTAGTTCTCCTTTGTATCATGTTCGTTGCTTGCTACATCCCCGTTGTTACTGTTCACAATATCGGGCGTATCATTCCGGAATTGCGTTTGGGCGGTCGCTTGCATAACACTTATAACCTGTTGGTAACTATAGCGCAGTTGTTAATATACATCAACTTTTCTACCAGTTTTTTCATCTATTATAAAACTGGCTCTCAGTTTAGGGAGATGACTAAAAATTTATTTCAGATTCTTAA
This sequence comes from Sinotaia quadrata, assembly GCA_028829895.1. Classification (NCBI taxonomy): domain Eukaryota; kingdom Metazoa; phylum Mollusca; class Gastropoda; order Architaenioglossa; family Viviparidae; genus Sinotaia; species Sinotaia quadrata. Next base: position 83,171,898 of record CM054180.1, read on the forward strand.
AGCTCAGCACTGCGTCCGCGGACTGAGTCGACAACATGAAACAGATTGAAATTGCTATTGTTTAGTGTACAACCCGTTACGGGAACTTAAAGCCCAAGAGAATTTACAAGCTCAAGACAGTTTACAAACAGCTTGACCATTGCAACATTCTAGTGTACAACACGTTACGGGGACTTAAAGCCTAAGACACTTTACAAGACAGGTGGGAAAAATGGAGAAGTTACTCTAACCTTAACAGACATGTGAGAGTTTGACCAAGAGAGCAAAACAAGTGGGAAAAATGGAGAAGTTACTCTAACCTTAACAGACATGAAAGTTTGACCAAGTACAAGACAGGTATCATGTTCTAAACTTTTGTTCCAGATTCGGAGATCTAGGCAGAGACCGGAAATGCTCACTTTCAATGCACTGTACACTCGTTAATTTAAAGTCCTAAATCATTACTGTTGATCGATTACTAAAATCTACTAATACTAGAATTATCATCAAGCTGTATTCTAAATCTAACATTAGTTTTTAGAGGGGTATTTTTCATTATTTTACTATGTCAGCTTGCAGTAACGGCAACAATAACATAACAATAAGTTAAAAAGTCATTGCCGATTTTGTTGACTACGCAAGTAATCAATGCTTCTTACAAAATATTAAAGAAACCCAAACACTTATTTACATGATGTAAACTTTTTCTGCAATGAAATACTTAAGACTTAGACTAAGGCCCAGCCCGTGCATCTGGGCACACTGGGAAGCAAGTTTTCTCCAACGTGTCCTGTTGGCCGTGATGTTCCAATTTGAGGTCAAGTACTTGCAGGTCCTCTTTTAAATGTTTGGCGTCAAGTTTTGCGTGGTCTGCTCGCCTTCCGCTTTCCTGCAGGTGGCGTTCATTGCATCGCAGTCACAGGGGTGTCGTTGACCTGGTAGGCAGACGAAGGACATGACCGGTAAGGCGCGTTCGACGTTCTGTCACATTGTCTTGCAGTCTTCTGAAGTCACACAACATTCTGTCACGATGTCTTGCAGTCGTCTGGAACCACTTCGCAAGTTGTTTTTTCGTTGGTAATTAGTCGTGATAAGAGACACCGTGTATTGTGCGCTGACGTCACTGTAGCAAACGATGAGCTTGTGCGCTGTCGTCGTGATTTTCCAAACAATAAATAACATATTTTATAATTATAATTAAAGTTTATAATTATAATTATATTTTATATAACTTCTCTCTTCACCCGACCGAGGACGGAATTTGGAGGTAGAATATCATTGTGAACATTTCTGGTCCAAGGGAGTTAACGTTCGTTATATGTGACTGCAATCAGTGAAAAGAGTAATGCACCTTGAATTATATTTTCAAAACTATTTTATTTCTCTAATTACATATTTTGATTTTATTTGAGCTTATAGTGTGTGATAAGAAAATTTTTGATCAGTCTGTGTAGTAGGCTCGTGCAGGTCTGGATTTTAGATTTGCAAATAATTTGAAGAATTCTTTTAGGCACTCTCTGAGTGCCAAAGCGCTTAAAACGTAAAAGTATTGTCGTAAAATTGCTTTCATAATTGTAACGAAAATAACAATTTGCCATTAACTATATTAATCATACTATAATTATTGAAGTTTGTTTTAAAACTAACCATTCTTAAATTAATCGCATCAACGTTAACATCACTTCCTGTTTATTGAGTTTTAAACCGACAACCTGTGGTTATGAGAAATCGGCAAAGATAGCGATTGTTTTAAAATAATTTTAATTATCTCTTGAACTTGTACACAGCTAATATTACTGTGGTTATATATTCCAGATAGACAAGTACGGACAACCCTACAAAAGTCATTCGTGTAGTTATTTATTCCAATGAGCCGAGTACAGACTGCCATACAAAAGTCATTCATGTAGTTATTTATTCCAATGAGCCGAGTACAGACTGCCATACAAAAGTCATTCATGTAGTTATTTATTCCAATGAGCCGAGTACAGACTGCCATACAAAAGTCATTCATGTAGTTATTTATTCCAATGAACCGAGTACAGACTGCCATACAAAAGTCATTCGTGTAGTTATTTATTCCAATGGGCCGAGTACAGACTGCCATACAAAAGTTAGATACTCTCCATCTAGTGTCCTCATTCGATCGAAACACCGCCAGATGCTTTCCATGTAATGTCCTCACGCAATCAAATAACCGCCAGATGCTTTCCATATAGTGTCCTCAGGCAATTGAATCACTGCCAGATACATCCCATGAAGTGTTCTCAGGCAATCAAATCACTGCCAGATACATCCCATGAAGTGTTCTCAGGCAATCAAATCACTGCCAGATACATCCCATGAAGTGTTCTCAGGCAATCAAATCACTGCCAGATACATCCCATGAAGTGTTCTCAGGCAATCAAATCACTGCCAGATACATCCCATGAAGTGTTCTCAGGCAATCAAATCACTGCCAGATACATCCCATGAAGTGTTCTCAGGCAATCAAATCACTGCCAGATACATCCCATGAAGTGTTCTCAGGCAATCAAATCACTGCCAGATACATCCCATGAAGTGTTCTCAGGCAATCAAATCACTGCCAGATACATCCCATGAAGTATTCTCAGGCACTAGGAACAGTGTCGTGCAATCTGATTCGTAAATAAAAATAACTGTCTTTGCTGTAAAAGTGAACAAGTCAACAAATAAATGAAAGCAACCAACATTTACCATTCATTGTATGTGTGTACAATTAGGATGTTAATTGTTGCTTAATTTGCCATTTTATGTGTGCAGAATTAGGATGTTCATTGTTGCTATTAAACAAAAATTCTGTGAAACCTCTAAGGACGTGAACTTATGTGTGACGTAGTACACCGAAATGTTTTTGTTTTTTTGATTCCACCAGTTATACTTGTTAGCAAGGAAGTAGAGATAGTCTATTATACATATACATATATTAAATATAATATTCCATTATAAAATGGAATTTTATAATAATAAAATATCGCTTTGTTGTAAAGTAATTTATTGTTTTGGCACACAGTTGAAATAAACTATTTAAGTATGAATATTATATGCATTTTTAAAGCAGAAGTGAGGTGAATGTATTGTTTGATTATGTTTGACTTTAAGTAAATATTATTTTAATATTTTTAATATGCAAAGAATTTTCTGTCCTTTTTTGAACATGAAAATCATTTCACATAATAAAGAAAAGTCATTTAAGTTTAGACACGATTGACAAGTCGAATAATTAAATCAGACACTATAAGAGAAACATAAATGTTTAAATAATCTAAAGACAGTTTTAAACAGACAATTGTTACGTCCAAAGACATATACTTAGTTTAGTGTGAAGATGTTTGTAAGTGATTTCAACCCTATTAGGTGCGTGAGTGAGTGTGTGTGTGTGTGTGTGTGTGTGTGTGTGTGTGTGTGTGTGTGTGTGTGTGTGTGTATAATTAGTACATCAGCTTGCATACCATTTCTGAACAAGATATATACAAGCTTATATACAAAGTATTTATTTTCACCAAGTCAGGTAAGAAAACTAATTTTGTTTTTTCACATTGATTAAGTTGCTTTCCCTTGGTATTTCTAATACAACCCCCAGCCCATATTTTACTTAAAGTAAATGGTCGCCACTGCCGCAAAGCATCTTAAAGCAAATTTTACTTTTAGATTGTTCCTTCTGGTATTTTGCTACATCTAGTAGACACTTTGCTGTTATTGTTTAATGTTCTGTATTTGCTAATACAGTTATGTATTTATTGAAACTATCTATCTATCTATCTATCTATCTATCTATCTATCTATCTATCTATCTATCTATCTATCTATCTATCTATCTATCTATCTATCTATCTGTCTGTCTATCTGTCTGTTTGTCTGTCTGTCTGTCTATCTATCATTAACTTTTTTTAAACAAAGAAATGAATACAATAACTATTACCACTACTACTTTTTCTTCTTCAACAACAACTACTACTACTCTTGTTTCTACTACTACTACTACAACTACTACTACATTATGTTGTTGATAACACTAAAGGCGATACTATTGTTTAATGATATCAAAGGTATATGCGCTTAATAATAATTACGCAAAACACAATATATTTCAACTTTCTACTAAAAAACAAGGTAAAACTGAAAGTAATATAACAAAGACGAAATGAATCCAAATCCAAATTTGTAAAATAACACAAGAAATAATTGTATTTAGAAAGAAAGCAATATAACAAATGCAAATTTGTAAAATAACACAAGAAATAATTGTATTTAGAAAGAAAGCAATATAACAAATGCAAATTTGTAAAATAACACAAGAAATAATTGTATTTAGAAAGAAAGCAATATAACAAATGCAAATTTGTAAAATAACACAAGAAATAATTGTATTTAGAAAGAAAGCAATATAACAAATGCAAATTTGTAAAATAACACAAGAAATAATTGTATTTAGAAAGAAAGCAATATAACAAATGCAAATTTGTAAAATAACACAAGAAATAATTGTATTTAGAAAGAAAGCAATATAACAAATGCAAATTTGTAAAATAACACAAGAAATAATTGTATTTAGAAAGAAAGCAATATAACAAATGCAAATTTGTAAAATAACACAAGAAATAATTGTATTTAGAAAGAAAGCAATATAACAAATGCAAATTTGTAAAATAACACAAGAAATAATTGTATTTAGAAAGAAAGCAATTTAACAAATGCAAATTTGTAAAATAACACAAGAAATAATTGTATTTAGAAAGAAAGCAATTTAACAAAGACGAAATGAATCCAAATTCGCTAATTTGTAAAATAACACAACAAATAAGTGTATTTACAAAGAAAGCAATATAACAAATGCAAATTTATAAAATAACACAACAAATAAGTGTATTTACAAAGAAAACAATATAACAAATACAAATTTGTAAAATAACACACAAATAAGTGTATTTACAAAGAAAACAATATAACAAATACAAATTTATAAAATAACACAACAAATAAGTGTATTTACAAAGAAAACAATATAACAAATGCAAATTTGTAAAATAACACCGCAAGTGTATTACAAAAAAACGGAAATGAAACGAATTCACAAATGTGCGAGCTAGAACAATGATACACAAAAGACAAAGCTATTCTTGCCGGTTAAAAACGTGTCTTAAGGTTTCTCTTAAGAAAACACCTTAGTACCTTTCTGTTTCAGTTAAAAAGACAATGAAATCCAAGTTAGATTAACCTGAAATAAGCCAATGAACAGTGACCCTAGGAATTTATATTCTGCTGACGTAAGCGCAATTTTTCTGAGCACAGTAAACTCTCAGGCAAAGACAAATATATTTAAGACGTTGCAGACATTATCTGCTGTTGTTGCGCTATTTGGGGTAAAATGTGGCTTAGCTTTATAACCGATAAACTCAAGTTATTGTTTTGCTTACAGTGTAAAACATTTTATTCATTCTCCAAACACAATTATAAACACAGTTAAATATTGAAGAGTGAAATCTATCATTTAAGAAAAATATTCATATTAATTGTCCATTTTAGTAGAAAACAGAAATTCCCAGAAAATCAACCAGGCGTAAAAGTAAGCGAAAGTTTATTTTTTTAATATTTTGAAAATAAAATCCACAGAAATCTCATTAAAATTGATTTTTAAAATGTCACATAAAAATTTCGTGCCACAGATGTGTCACGTGCATTCAGCTTTACAAAGTAGCCGTAGTCATGCATGCTACATATGTAACAATAACAGAAATAAATGGATGCGCAATGCATCACTGAAACACAGCATGAATTTAAACAATTTATTCACAGATCATCACTGAACCACAATATGTATTTAAACAATGTGTGGCAGAGTAAATTTGCCTATCCCTATTTTAAAATTTAATTGTTATATAAAATGTTTTTGTCAGAGTAACCCGACCTTGGGCTCTCCTTATGACGGTATGTTTGAAAGTGTCAGAGTTTGAAGTAAATACCCGAGTTGAGAATATGCTAGAAATTGCTGATGTAATGCAAACCGTCCCAACCGGGTGAGTAGTTTTTATTATCCAATGATTATGATTTACGAGAACGAGACCAGCCAATGGGTTAAGATATAAAAGTTTACTTTCTGTAGAGAAATCTCTTGTCTGCTCACTTGAATTTGAAGTGGCAAAAAAAGAAGTCCGATATTGAAAGGTGGTGAGTGAACTGACTCAGTGAGAGAGAATGAACTTAGAAATATCTCGTGCATATTGCTATTGCTATGCTATACTTATGCTTTAATAAGACGCATTATGTAAGTAGACTATTATTTCTACAAATATTACTACAAATGCTTGTATATTGTGTACTAATCACTTGACATTGTTTTGATATGATGTATTTATTAATTGTGATTTGTGTGTGTATAGGGCTAATAAATACTGTTGTAGGAAATTTGAAGTGGCGAAAATGAAGTCCGATATTGAAAGGTGGTGAGTGAACTGACTCAGTGAGAGAGAATGAACTTAGAAATATTTCGTGAATATTGCTATTGCTATGCTATACTTATGCTTTAATAAGACGTATTATGTGAGTAGATTATTATTTCTACAAATGTTTGAACTAAGCTGCTTGTATATTGTGTACTAATCACTTGACATTGTTTTGATATGATGTATTTATTAATTGTGATTTGTGCGTGTATCGGGCTAATACTGTTGCAGGAAATTTAAGTTGAGACTGGAATGTACAAAGGAATGGAGTTATAAAGCAATAAAATGGAAACTTAGGTTTGCTCCCTGATTATATTTTGCAATGAGTAAGCAGTCTTTCATGTGTTATTTCACTCTACTGGTTCACTGATTGTAAACCACTATGACCAGGGAGACATGGGAATCCTCTGTTTCCAACATGGTGGCAAAGTATGCTGACTACTTCGAGAAAATTTCTGGTACGGGAAAGTACTAGAAATTACTATGATTACTGTTCTGCTTGAAGGAACTCGTATGGCAGAAGATGCCCATGTTCACTTTGAGAGAACAAGTGGAGGATCTGTTTCAACACGAGGAGGAAAACGTGGAAACTGAACTGAACTATAATTTGTGACATTGTTGCAGAAAAGGCGTGAAAGATTATGTAAAAACTATTATCACTTATCTCTAAATACTCCATTTCTATTCTCTGATAAGAACTATCCTGTGATTTGTATTGAATTGTATTTTAGGCATAATACTGTGTAGTAAGGAAACTATTCAATCTTGATCTCATGGAAATATTGATGTCAAGTAATCTATATCATTACATTTGTCCTATATATATATATATTTGTTTGTTTGTTGATTTAATAAATTTATTGACCTTCTTACTCATATTGATAACCTTATGTTGGAGAAGAAAGTGGGTGGATAGGGGCTCGCTAAATATAGATTAAAGACGGATTTGTCTTCTCTTTTAGTAAGAAGTTTTCCACCTAGGGAATATTGTCTGACTATAAATATTTATGTTTAATGTTATGGAAGAAAGAAAACATTTACAGCGCCAAGTGAGAGAGACGAGAGTTGTCTGCTGGAGGGTCACTGATAAAATAAATTAAGATTATCATCACTTGTAATTAGTTTTGGATGATTAATTAATTAATTAATAATCATATCCATTACCTATGTGGCGTTGGCGTCACAAAATGAATTCATAGACTATCACCAAAACACAGCATGTTTTTAAACAATGTATTCATAGACCATCACCAAAACACAGCATGTACTTAAACAATGAATTAATTGACCAACTATTCATCAATGAAACTAATGAGCAATCTATGCAACTGAGCATCAGTATTCACTGCTTCATCATGGAAGAGGCGACGTGGTTGGTGTCGATGTAGTAAGAGGCGATGTGATTGCAGATGATGTAGTAAGAAGCGATGTGGTTGGTGCCGATGTAATAAGAAATGATGTAGTAAGAGGCGAGGTGGTTGGTGTCGATGTAGTAAGAGGCGATGTGGTTGGTGTCGATGTAGTAAGAGGCGACGTGGTTGGTGTCGATGTAGTAAGATGCAATGAGGTTGGTGTCGATGTAGTAAGAAGCAACGTGGTTGGTGTTGATGTAGTAAGAAGCAATGAGGTTGGTGTCGATGTAGTAGGAGACGACATGGTTGGTGTCGATGTAGTAAGAGGCGATGTGGTTGGAGACGATGTAGTAAGAGGCGACATGGTTGGTGTCGATGTAGTAAGAAGCGATGTGATTGGAGGCAGTGAAGTAAAAAGAGGCGATAGGTCAAAGTATGATTTGTCTGAAGTAATGCACACCAACTGCGATGAGCAGCGAGACATCCCATGCAGCTTGAAATCGTCATCAAACCCAAACAAACCTCGTTCAGGAACCACGACCACGTCTCTTTCCAGACCACGAACTGTGTTCCAGGTTGTAACAGTCACAGCATTGCTCGTCGGTATCGCTGTTTCTCGAATGGCTGTGTCATCTGCACCATTCTCAACTACTCGTACAGGAATATTACATTCTCGCAGACCCCTGACTATACCGCTTGCCGGAGATGTGTGTCCATTGATGTCTTCTTTGTCATCATGTGGATTGTAACACAAAACGAAGACATCTAAATACCGCACACTTTTGCCATCGACATCTGGAATCAAAGTGAAAGACATAATATTAACGATGTTTTCTTTTTGAATCAAATTTGTTTTAATATATATTTTGGTGCTATTTAATAGTGAAACATAATTATTGCATATTTATTTTCAATCCAATTTATTTAATATATATTTTCTATGTTGTTTAATGTTGCCTATTAATTACGTGTGGGTGCAGGAAGAGAGACAGACGAGAAAATTAAGCGTTGGTTAATTACTCTCTTGTCTGCTTTCTGGAAACTAACCCCGTCTCTCAGTCACACGCACACATAATAATTAGTATCTAACTCTAAGCCATCCGACTCCCCATGGTGAATACAGTTCCTATAACTAATACACACATGACATAATGGGATGGTACACAGAGAGTCAAGATGGATTTAGTTATAAGAAATTTAATAAAGAGATAACGCTAAATAAAAAAAGAAAACAACAAAGTAAATGTTCTGATTAATATAATATGAGTTTCTTAGACTAGAGTCACCACAATTATTATTGCTAATGTAATGCAGTGCAAAATAATGCAATGCAATGTCTGGTAAAGCAATAAGGCAATGTCTTTTGAGAGCTTCTGATTTTCACTTATCTCCCACTTGGATGAGCAAGAGAAACAGGTCCCATCAGTTATTTTAGCGGTGACCCGTCAAATGCGTGAACGACAATTGTGCGCACCGACAAATGCGCGATAGGGTTAGGGTTAGGTTAGGTTAGGGTTAGGTTAGGTTATGGTTATGGTTATGGTTTGGGTTAGAGTTAGGGACAGAACGCGTCGTCGCGCTTTTGTCCATCGCGTTTTTGTCGGCGCGCATTTGTCGGTGAACCATTTTAGCATTGGTGTGTGGGTTCTGGTCCTCAAGTATGAAGCATGGTTTGGCGCCTGTCTCAGCATGGAGACATGGTGGTTGATACGAGCCTTTTTTCAGGCGGGTCAGCAAAGCATGAAGTTTAGTGGTGATGGATGAGTGAGTAGCCTTTTCTTAGCTATGGTCAGTCTACCCATATCAGTTTGCCAGGCGTTGCTGGCAATAAATCACTGAGTTGTAAACTCAGGAGTCCCACAACACCAAGACTTATAATTATTTAGTCTGGAGAATTTTACTATGAGAGGTAAGTTCTCTCTTGATAGAAGATGCTCAGTGGCAATTTAAAGTTGAATCTCTCTCACGTGCCTATTTATGTATTGTAAAAACTATTGACCATTTTTATAATAGTTTTCCAGGTCTATGTATAACACATAATGCATTCCTTTGAGCATGTGGAAGTATTTTCTTACATGACCAGCTATATCCTCGAGCATGTGGGATTTATAAGGAACGACGGTAAAGCATCCTTGACCTTCGAGCATGTTGGATTTTTTCACATGGCCAGTAAAGTGCCTTGACCCTTGACTATTAATATGTCGCTCCTTGTTATAGAAAACGATATCTACAGGCTGAAACACACTTTTCTTGAATAGTAGGATGGACTAATTCGCGTATTGTTGCACTTCAGTATGTAATTTGAAACGTACACTGACGCTTACTGTTTTCTTCCCACAGAAGAAAAGAAAAAGGTGTGTGTGTGTGGGGTGGTGGTGGTGGTGGTGGTGGTGCTGGTGGCAGAGAAGACCTTCAACTACGATAATTTTCTCTCACAATGTGACTTATAATCGCGTAATGTGAATGGGAATGATGGCTAGGGAAAAAAGGAGGGAGGGTGGTAAGAGGGATGAAGGAAGTAAGTTTTCACATGGCCACTTTAAGTTGCATTGTTCATTCACGAAACAGACACAACATCAAAGTACTCATAAAAAAACCTATGGTGAAAATCATTTGCTAAGTGATGTTCGAATTTTCACTCGCAATGTGACATAATCAAGACTTCCAATAAACAAATTCATTTATGTTCCTAGCAATGCATTTATTTTAATTTCCTGACAAATGACGGGCCAATAATCAAGTATTTTAGTTAATGTCACAGAACACTTCTTTACATCCGGACTGAGCGTATGATGGCCAAGAGACAGTCCTCTCACACCAATACTAAGATTTTATGCAAACCTGTAGCAGCCAGAGTAAGTGACAAGCTGGACTAGGAATTACATAACTGGCGAGTTGTGAAGCTCAAGGCCAAATTTAATTAAAGTGTCAGGGCTTCGAGTAGGAAATACTGGTTTATACAGATTTATAGTGACAAAGTCAGAACTATTGGGACTTTTAAATTATTATTATATTTAAAATAATATTATGAATATAATAATATTATTAATAATATTTTTTTACCTACAAGGGCTTAATAAAAGCCTAAGAAGGTGGACAGACACGTTACATTTAATAAAGAAACGCAATTATTGCATGCTAATTTTCAATCCAATTTGTTTTAATATATACTTTGTGAGTTGTTTAATAAAGTAACGTAATTATTGCATATTCATTTTTCAATCCAATTTTTTTAAATACATATTTTTTTTTAATAAAGAAACGGAATTATTGCATATTCATTTTCAATCCAAATTTAATATATATTTTGTGTGTTGTTTCATTAAAGAAACGTAACTATTTTCAATCTATTTTAAAGCCAAGTATAGTTTGTATTCTACGAATGTGTATAGTAACGGTGCAATGTCTTTAAGTGATAATACACTCAAACAAAATTATAATTTGATTAAATGCCTAAAAAGAGTATAACAAGACTTTAAGTGATAAAGGCACCAAAGCGTATTCAACAAAGTTCTATTAATAGATAGATTAACGAAAGCACTAGTTCATCAGGAAGATTCCAACGTATATTAAAATATTGTTTTCATTAAATAATACCTAAACACAGTTTGAAATGTATTTATCCAGCAATTGCAACGTTTGAAACAGGAAGGATTCTAAATCTTGCTCTATCAGAAATGGGGAAATTCATAGAATATACATCAATTTGCTACTTCAAATAAAATAATTCAAAGCCTCTTAAAGATATTTATTCTTTTTATATTTGCGCTAAATTCTATTTATTATAATGCTTCAAGCACCAAAATTCATTACAAATTTCTATGATAATAATGACATATTTAGAAATTATTTCAACACACAAACATGCAAGAACCTATAGGAATCACCATCAATCTTTCATTTAGAGTATGACAAATATTTCCACCCCTTCCTTTATTTGTCACTTGTTTCGATATACTTTTATTTATTATATTTATTGTGTGATAAAATTGTAGAGCACTTTATTCGTATTACTGATATTTTTACAGAATGATTTAAAAACAGTCGTACACTGCACGTTAAGCAAACACACAATGAAATATATCATGACCACTCCCCAAAATGGATTATTAGACAATACCTGAAGTAGTATTATAATTAAATGACACTGGTGCCATTCCTGGTGGAATTCAATAGTCTACATTCCATTGAATGCGTGAGTTATCCTTATATCTCGTTATAGATAAACAGCTTATCCCATGATGCAAGCGTGTCTGAGAAGATAGCCAGTTAGAGTTAACCAATAGCTGTCTACTGGCTGACTGTAACTGACCAATGGGCACCAATAGGAATTATGGGGGAAATGGCTTGGTGGAAAGGGACCCCTCGTTTTCTTACTTGTTTCAAAGCGTTGGCGCAGAACGCATCTTTATTGAAGTGTCCCTACTTTTCTGGTGCACATGAATGGTCAATTCTAATCGAGAAAGGATCAGAAGTGTCTCTCCTGTCTTTTGGTGCCTTCTGAAAATCCATCTTGGGCTTTCATCTGACTTTGCAAGTACCCCTGCATCTCGAAGTCTGTTTTCACCCTACTTACCAAGAGCCAGAGAGTTTCTGCTTTGCCTTTGACGTCACATGCAGCCAGAGAAGAGCATCAGCTAGAAGGTCACGTGTTTATTTTTGTAAACAAACCGCCAGTCTCCTATCTCTGTGATGTGCTTATTTGTGTTGTCTGTACATCGATGACTGAAGTAACATTGCTAAGGAATATTGTTTACTCTAGGAGTCTCTGGGAAGAGCTCAAAATAATTTTCAGAATGATTATTATAAACAGTTAATAAAAGAGCCTTTTCAGTCCTGATGTTTCATTCCATAAATATGTTTGCTTGTGCATTTCGGTATGTCTTCATTATGTATGTAATTTTTTGTAATTGATCAATGTTGAATTGCTGTGTAGTGTGTGATTAATTATAATGTTAATAAATTTTATTTCTTTGTTATCAACACTCTCGACCTCGTGTTTAACTGGGTTTAAAGGTCAGGAGTAAAAGGGGGGGGGGGGGGTGTAACAATTAATAAGACGGTTTTACACCAATTTATAGAGGATGTCAACTACTCTAGACGTTTGCCAGGTCAGAGTTATTCTGTAGTGTTTATTTGCAATAAAGGACATTGCTCTGGAAAGGGTATAGAGGTTAGTCTTTAGTCCGTTGCCCGCAAATTGAGAGGTGTGTATTGTCATAGACGTGGAGAGATTATAATATTCTCATAATTAAAACAGCCCTCTCGCCCTTAAAACAACCTGTTGCACATAGATGCATAAATGCTCACAAATTTCTAATCAAACTGTTGTTTAAAGTTAATATTCAGTTTGTCATTCCCAAACAGCTCTATGAAGAACGCAATACGATAATTGTTATGGATGTAAAAATGCCCTATGTATTATTAAAATCTATGTACTAATGGAAACAAGCAGGAATTGAAATAAATGCATATTTCATCAGATCCTTAAAATTCAAGAATTAAAATAATTTGACTGAACAATTTGGTTGTCAAGTGCTTTACATTAGCACATTAAAACGTCTAATCATTTGGCGGAATTTCAAGAAAAGTAAGATGTTATCCAATAATAAAAAATATTTAACGTAGCTTTACCTTTCATGCAAAAGTCGGTCAAAACTTTGGCAATTTCTCGTCCACATTGTTCACAATCATCTATCATGATTCCAACATGGCCAGATTGAGAATCGGTGTGTTGGATCTTTATAGTTGCACGATCAGCGATGGTTATTTTTGTGGAATCGTAGTCTGGAACATCACCCATATCTATATGCTCTGATGTCTTCACAGCATCCACAACCTTTGGTGGTGATCGTAAAGATGTTGTACAATATATCTTTGATAGACCCCCTGGGGTGTGTCTGTCCTTGAGAGACGCAGCCCAGAGACACAGTTCTTTTGTTTCATCTCTAACAAGCTCTAACAAGGATTCACAAAATTCCACGAATGGGTGTCTTTGATCAAACCTGAACAGATTATAAATAAATTGAATATTTACGGTGTGTATTTCATGCAGACATTGCAATATTGACCAGTAATGACTAATGCACTGGATTACTGACTAATAATAATTAACACATTCATGATTTCAGGAGCAAGAAATATTTTAGAGTATCATTCGGCTTACACACAAGAAAAATAAATATTTTTTAAAGTCTAAAACTTCAAAAAAGAGTTAATAAAATTCAACACATTTTGAAAGATTTGATTTTGAAACACAATGTGCGCGTTGCTCCATTCTATTCTAGAATGTCCATTAATCACTAATAGTGCATAAATAAATGTCCTTCACCTATATTAATATTTAATGCATGCAACATATCCTATTGGCATCCTCAGGTATATACTTTGGTGTATACCTTAGTGCCCCTAAATCAAGGTAGCTATGAAGGTTATACATTTAATTGTTAAATGTGTATTGTCTTCATAAACATTATTTAGCTGAAATGTTAGTAATTGTACTTATTCTTATCTTGATCATTTGCTAATAACTTTATGATGTGATGAATATTAATTATTCATTAATGATATTTGGAGGTACATACAAATTATTGTGTGCAATAAGGAAACATGAATATAATGCTTTCATATTTGTCATTCCTAATCAAGCGCATTACAGTTTCACAAGTCATTATATGTTCATCACATATCATTATGCATAATGAAGAAAACGTGGTTTGAAATTTGTTGCAAACAGTGCATAACTAACCTGTCGTCGTCTAGTCCAACTTCATCCACAACACAACACAATTGCCGTCCTTCAGTTAAACTTGCCAGCATAGCGGCATACACAGATGGCTCTTCAATATTTAGGTCGTAATGTTTTCGGTGTATTACAGGCATGTTACTGACTGGACCGGAAATCACCGTCTTTAACATTTTCTGCAGCTGATATTCAATGGTGAAAGATGCGGCGCGACTTTCATTGCAAGTGCTGACCACGTAGACGTCATGGCCCCCTTTCAGCCATTCCAAGCCCTGAAGGATCAACATTACCGTCTTGCCCGTACCTGGAGGGCCGACAAGAAATACTCTCGGTTGAGGATTGTGAAAAACGTCTAATTGATATTTGGTAAGCATTAGCCTTCTCATCCATATCCCTATCAGAGTCACAGCTTGTGCATCAGTTCGTAACTCCTTCGGCTCATCTTTCTCTGGAACTCCAAGCGATAGGCTCTGGCCTATTAGACGTGGGAAATCGATTGTCGTTGCTGGTCCACAAAACCTGAAAATGTTGTAAATGTTTTTTTGACATCCATCCATGCATTTACGTATTCAAAATTAAACACTGTAATCCTCTACCATCGGAAGCACCCAGAACGTAATGGCGTGAAGAATTAGGATAAGAATACTATTTCTTTCAACATATGAAATTAACAATAATTTTAAGGTGACAGCTTACTTATTTTGTCTTCGTAAGTATCGCTCCTAAAATTGCAACCTAATCTCCTTGCTGCCCCCCCCCCCCCCCGATCCGACATGAGTCACACACAGGAATGACGTAGAAAAATACGAAATGAAATTTAAAAATATTTAATTGAGAAAAAAAAATCATTGAGGTATATAAACAAAATAAATTTTACACGAATCTTAGAGAGTGAAAAGACAAGGTATATATGATTACTTAGTGATCTAATTTAAGCCTGTGCATTTATTCACAAGGAAATATGAAATATTTAAATCCAAATAGTCTTCAAGTGTCCTATTAAAGTTTTCAAGTCACAAAGGTTTATACCCCAATTCAAATAGAGTATGACTAAAAATAAAAAAGCCTTAACTTGTGTTTTCATACTAAAATACAAAATGAACAATAGTAGTTAGTACGTGAAAATTACAAATGAAGGCTTTATTCATGCACACAACCACAACAACATTACAAACACCATGCTGGCCATAACCTAACAGTACTCAAGCACGTGGAAAGGGGCAACAACCCAACACAACTAACTTCACAAACAGCCTAAAGAAGAGCTCACATTCCTGCTATTGCGTACAAGTATTAAGGGAAAATGGAGGCATATGACTTGACCTAAATAAATTTACATCACATATGACCAACACTACTGTATTAGCAGAGAACTGCTAATCTGCTAGTCTCATCAAGAAGGCAGTCACACTAGACTCAAGAAACGCTCTTTTATTATTAACAGACGTTAGAGATGTTATTACAAAAAACGTCATTTATATTAGTTTGACAAAGGGTAGCAAAAAAAGAATTGTGGAACACTTCCGTAACGTACGGATTCTTGTCCTATACCGTCTGGGTGACCTGTATTTATGCAATTACTTCAAGCCAGGTGCGCTAATCCATCTGCAAGAGCCGATGCAGGATAGTACGACTTACGAATTTTAAATGGGGCGATATATTTAGATCATCCGCCCCCTCCCCTCAACAGGTAAACTGCAATATAAAATATAAACAATACGCAACATAGTGCTAACATTACAATGGAACACTACACTAATGATGCTGATTTACTAGTCTTACATGGAATGAGATATTGCACTTAACAAAGCTACATTAACAGACACTTAAGAGTGGAAAACACTTAACAAAATTTAATGATAGGAATGATAAAGTAGAGATAATAATGACTAGGTCATAACAATAAGGTCTTTTCCTCAATGATCGGGTTTACAATTTCCGATCTTTGGACTAAAGAGTTTTTATAGATAGATTGGTCTTTTGAGCACAGGAGCCGCAACTTTCTTACTTAAATAACTAAATTTTCTTGTTCACTGCCTTTTACTGAAGTTCTGTCACACACAACCACGTGTAAAAAACATGGCCTTTTGTTACAGTGGCCATATTATATGCAGACCACAACAGAGAGGGTTTGCACCTCATTACTGTACACTGGACCTGTACTTTGTGACCTTGAAATACATAATTGTGACTAGCCCCAAATTTTTCTCCAAACGTCTTTGGTTTGTCTTAATTATGTTTACCGATCTCTGAATAAAACTCGTCTTTATAACACTACACAATTCAATATAAAGAATACAATTTAAATCCTACTTTCATTCACTCATATCCATTTATTTACCTTTTAAAACGGTTTCTAAAATCAGGACTATCACCTGGCCATTCAAGGACATCGCTATAGACTCCCACCAGTCTTGCCAGTAGTCAGTATACTGGTAGAAATTTATATTCATTTGACCTGCCCCCGCTTTTCGTACAACAATTAGGAAATTTTGCCATGTTTCCAATTCGTGACAATCTGGCGTGGAGGTGCTAATTAGGTTCTCACGTTTCATCCCACTGAACATATATAATGTACCTTCTCTTGTATGCCCACGCAAAAAGACCCAACCTCCATCCCTCTCAACTTTTCTTCTGTCCCTGCACTTTCTTCAGACCCGTTCACACTATATATTTATCCGTTACAACATTTAAATCATTAATTTCAAATTAATTTTATTATTGTAAACAAAAGGAAATTTGTTTCATGACATTTCTGAAAACAATGTTCTCAACAAAATAAACTCTAAACAGCCATAAATCTACAATACAGTTTTATGTGTTGTAAGTTACAACAAATTGCAATTTTAAAAGCAGATTTCAATGAGTGTTCCTGGGCGCAGTATGGTGAACTGTCTCCACAAAAAATGTAAGATGTGAGAAATTTACCCCAAAATACATACTAACTGTACAGTTTGTATGATGTGTAGAGCATTCAATCCACATAGAAATTTCCGGGAATCCATGCGAAAATGCATTCTTGCATTCTTAGAATATTATTCATTACACATGACTGCCACAATTGAGTTTAGAGTTTGTATTTCCTAGATATCCAGTAGGAATTGTTTGGACAATTGTGTATCTCGCATTAAGTTCAGAAGTTTTGCTGATGACTAATAGAGATTATCTTTGGTCTGCGTACACTAGTTGGTCTCTGTGGCCATCAGCTTGACTATATAATTATAAAGGGTTCGGCTCCAGGATGGAATAGCCAGCAACTTTAGATTGCGGCCCATGTGATGTTTTGTCCGCCCTCTCATGATTGTATTAAAATATAATAATAATGCAACTAATAATAATATCCAGAACTGTAATACTTTAAGTTTAAATCATTATAATAATAGTGATATTTCAAACATAAAATTTTAGCTTCTTATACTTTTATTTATTCAGTCCTGGTTTTTTCCAACTCATTCAGTTACTCGATCTTTGGTCTAAATTTTATGGATATAGCCGTCAGAGAAATATTTCTGCTATTGACCAATAATAGAATTTTAGCTGGTATAGAGAAACCTGCAATCTAGTTGTGATACAACACCACCCTTGTTATTGAAGTTAACTATTCTGTTGTAATTGTCATATGTATATATGATTTTTCTTTTAATAAATTTATTGACCTTCTTATGCATATTAATATTGATAATCTTATGTTGGAGAAAAAGTGGGTGGATATCGACTCGCTAAATATAGATTAAAAGTCGGATTTGTTTTCTCCTTTAGTAAGAAGTTTTCCGCTCATAGAAACATTATGTGACTGTAAATGTTGATTTAAGTTGTGGAATAGAGAAAACATTTATTACACCAAAACATCTGCCAAGTGAGAGAGTGGCGTCTGTTGGAGGATCATTAATAAAATAAATATTATCATCATTTGAAATTAGTTATGAAAGATTAATTAATAATAATCATTTCGTTAACTAAGTGGCATGCCCCATGTCACACATACATACATGATTTTAAATTGCAGCATAGGTATACCAAGCAAGCAATGTACCCAAAACCAACCCAAACAAACTTAAAACCCACAACAATAACAGAAAGAAAAATAAGACAAAGGAGAACGTACTGACTGAAACACTATACTGCAAGAAAAGATATGTTGAAATGCTACCATACAAGAAAATATGTCATGTTAAAGAGTAAGTATTGTATTCTTAAAACCCCTATCAATCCATTTTATATTAAGCCCTGAAACCAATTAAAAACATGCAATCAAAGATAAATCCCACTTAGAAATCATATCTGTTCCTATTATATAGTTGAAAGAAACCAACTATTTTGGCCATTTTGTTTGACAGTTAAAAAAGTACGTGAATCACATGATCTTGAAGAAATTCTAAATCTTTGACCTTGTGCACAAGACATCAAATGAGAGAATGACAAAGTTGAGTGAATCCTTGTGTAACACCCAAAATGCAAATGACATAATAAGTAATTACTTATTATATCTTTTATTAATTATTTAATTTTCTGAATTTAATTAAGTGTCACTTGAGATTTCTTTCTGAACTGTTATTAAATCAGGATAAAAAACCTGTAAAAGTGGACAGCCCAGTCTAGCAATTGTAATCAGCACTACATAGCAGAGCCACCAGATGGGCATTCAGGTCCTCAGTCATGCATGAGCAGATACCAATCACCTGCATCCATCTCTCTCGACCATCTCTACCACTGTATAAATGGAAATCCTTTCTCTTAAGTAACTGCAACTTAAAAACATAGGTCCAGAGTTGGCCAGCATTGTCTGTGAGGAATTCCTAGGACTGTTAGTTCAAACATGTTTCTCTCTTGGCAAAAGGTATTCCCCCACTTGAGAAATGGAAATAATAGGAACATGACATGGGGGCCCTCACCTTGGTCAGTCAAACAAAGCAATCTTTTCTACCAGTTATAACAATGAAAAGTAAAGATGTGCACATATATAAGCTAGAATAAATTTGAGAACAGACAAGTCCCGATTTTGAAGACTTGAGTTGGTCAACAGCGCATTTGGTGCTTCAAAGTCTTTGTTTCTTCATTTTCCCAGTCTGCAAATTCTACATTCAACACACTGTATTCTACATTCCAAATTCTATATTTTACATTCATCCAGTCATCATTGTCGCCACCCACCTTCTCTCTGATGAGGGGATGGTGGTGGCTTGTCGACGCCATGTAGGACTTGCATAAAGATTATTACAAATCCACACACAGAATACCAAGATGGTTGTTTGGCTCGAATTTTATTCTGCGTGTAGGTTACGTATTGCCGACATGTTTGCATGTGTGCTTGCATACGGGTAGGGGTGAAGTGTAGACGGCACAGACGACACAATGTATAACAATGACAACAACCACTCTTTCAAAACCATAGACAGGAGAAAGCCTCAATGTCAGAGTACAAATTCAAATTTATTGATCTATGGGTTTCCTCTCACATGTTGGTTAGTCAGTCAGCCATCCACACTCGCACCCATGGGTAAGGGGGAAGAAAGAAAAAAAATGATGAATGATGAATAAAATAAAAGAAATACGAAATTCAATTTCTCCATGCAGTACTACTTCTAGAATTGCCTAAGCATTTTGCAACATAATGTAACAGTCATTATTTCTAAGTTCTGGCACCACTGCTCTTATATCAAAGTTCAATAATTCAACAATAAACAAATGTCATTTGACTTGCAAATCCTCTTCAAACAGTTCCATCAATATTTTCTTACATTAATCTTAAAACCGTCCTTTACTTATATACAATGATTTAAACTTAAGGTTTATTTCTAGTTTTAGGTTTAATGCTTAATTAAGATTCCTAAGCTTTAGTTTTAAGTTTTAGTTTATATTTATGTGCTCTGAGATTTCCCTAATTAGAATTTTCTACTCACATAGTTATCGTCATTTTCTCCTTGTGCCCTGCTCACATAGTTATCGTCACTTTCTTCTTGTTCTCTGCTCACATAGTTATCGTCACTTTCTTCTTGTGCTGGGCTCACATAGTTATCGTCACTTTCTTCTTGTGCTGGGGGGTTTTGATGATACACAAAAACACTGTCGATGTCTTGGTTCGCTCCAACGGCCATCCTGCTACCTGCTACAATGGCTGCTACAATTTCACGCTCTCGCTGCGCTCTACGTTAGGCCTAATTTCTCAACTCTCACTTTTTCATTACTTTGTTTTGTTTCTCTTCTCTTCTCTCCTCACCAATGTCTCCCCTCATTTCATCGCATCTCTTCTCTTATCTACGTTTCTCCTCTTCCCTCACATCTCTCATCTCTTCTCTTCTCGTAACTTGACTAACGGCCAATCCTGCCATTCTTTGGCGGTATGCCACACACATGACCGCGACTGCTTCCAGCGATAATTACTACCATTATGTAATATCTTGCTCTACAACATATCCCATGTGCTGTGACATTATACTACCAACTCATCACTTCTGTTGGGAAATAATCGATCACCTGTGGTCTTTGTACAGAGTCTTTGAAAAACCCAGAGACGACTGTCCTGTTTGACTGGTTCATCTAAAACTGTGGACGGCCTTGAACGGCGCACCTTCAAATACAACTGGGTAGACATCTGGCACTCTGTTGCAGTGTCCAAGAACTCTCCCTCTGGTTGCCTCCCAGAGTCATTGAAAGCCCCTGATCCAAAAAAAGCAGGGAGAAACTCTAATAGAAGGTCTTTCCACCCCTCTACAAAATGCTACATTTTCAAGGTTTCTCGTTCGTTTCTTTCTCTGTATCCCCTTTTATACACAAAGTTCTTATACATCACTTTCTCTGAGTTGACTAGAACACCCCCCCCCCCTCGACACACACGTTACCCCCATCCAGCACTGCACTGTACAACCAGCACCGCACTGTACGTACTGAGGAATATTCTGACCATTCTGGCCACACTCTCTATTAGTGCCAAGTATCAAGTTCCCAGTTGGCACCTGTGATTTACATCTCCATTTGCCCTACCTTGCTAACTCTCAGAGCACACACTAAAATCTCAGAGCAACGGTCCTACTCTTATTTTATTTTAAAACTACAGTTACTATGGCAACTCATGGCCACCTGGCAAGCTGTACATTAATTCACAGCAAGAAATGGTTGTACACACAAACCAACACAGTAATATAAATATTAACTTCCCAATAACTCAAAATTCTATTTCAATAAGTAGTTTCACAATACAATATCAACTTAAACTACCTAACATTTTATATAGTGGTGATTCTTAAACAGATGTTTACATTTCAAAAACTCAGAACCTGCTTTTTCATGACCAGGACAAAATTGGCATCCCAGCGACCATCCCACGGTACACTGACATAGATTTATGGGCGTGGTGTCCTGACCACTGGAGGGTCAGCCAGTTTCTCTCTCAAGTTAATTATACTTTTTCCATCCTCCGGCACGAACTTAAGCTAGTGTTTCCGACTTAGTTTTCACGTTATTGACAAAATGGTCATTTTCACCCCTGCCCCTCTTTTAATTAACTTAGCCGTTTCAATAGTTTAGAGTTAGAAAATACTTAGAGGGAGAGAAAACATATTTATTAATATTCCCCCATTATCGTGACAATCATCTTCATCAGTTCATTAAGTTCTTCAGTAAAGATTTCAATCAAGTCTCCATAGTAATGCTGCCAGTCATGCAACATTACAGCTCATGTTGTACTACTACACATCAGTACCACACAGGTGTATCCAAAGACTGCCATGGCACAGTGATCGACAGTTTGTCTCAAAGCATGGTTAGGGAGTGGGGGCTTAATAGCATATTTTGGGAAGTGTCCCCCTGAGTGGAGAGAAAGTGTGTGGTGAGTTGGCCAGAATTTCTATACTATCAAGAAGTGTTCGAACTTGCAAGGTGGATAGGAGTTCTGAACTGGTAACACTCAGAGATGGGTGGAAATAATGAACGTTTAATGTCTCTAAGGCGTGACTGAGTTTGTCTGCAAATTACATAGACCTGTTGGGGGCGGGGTTGAGTAGATTAGAGGTTGAGTAGCTTAATCTGTTAAATCGCCCATCACACCTTGCTTTGCTGTTTATGTGCAATTTCTTTAGATTGGTTTTCATCTTTCAATATATTTTCACAATTACTTTGCTGAAAAATCGAGATTTATAGCAAATCCACGCTTGAAAGAAGGCAGTGTGCTGTAGATAAATAAATAAATAGCTTTTGATGTTGTGCTCGAAGTCTGCTGCCTAGTGATCTGAGTCTTCGAATTATACAATGTTGTTTAAAAACAAAATAAACCAACAAAAGTCCATTGTATTTAAAATGATTGCTGTAAGATGAAGGTGATCAAGAAGCTATATCTACATATACATGTACAGTTATTGTCCAATAATTGTAGACCTATATGCCATGATAATTTAATGCTTTGTCAAAACGACCAGTTATGCTTGCCTCAAAGCTCATTCAGAATCAATATGATTAAATACACTTCAAAACTAGCAAAAATAAAGCAGATAAGATGATATTTTATATATTAATTGCATTATCATTATCGCTTACACTTTTGTCTTGAGTAGAAGCCATGTTTCTCGTCACGTCTTCCACAAGCTTATGCATTTCCTGAAATTTTGTTTTCATTAAAGTCCATAAAGGAAAATATATTTTAATTCACAAAGTGCATTTATTGTTCATTCCTAACAAAAAAACTAAGTTTTATTAAATTAATATATTTTTAATAATATTTTACCAAAAAAATATTTGGAAGCAATTCTAACCCTTTAAAACGCCACAATAGAAGAAAAGACGTCATGTTTAAAACATCACAATGCAAGAAAAGATATCAAGTTAAAACACTAACCTGGCAACAAGTTCACTGTAGATATCATCAGACAAAGTCGTCTTTGTTACAGATTTAATGAACAGGCGCCACCATTCCTTAAAGGCATCTGTGCCACGTGACACACTGCCTTTGTCTTTGGATGACAGATTGTCTGAACAAATACATCTCTGAGCAGGGTCGTCGACACCCAAGCATGCACGTAAATCCTGTCAAAGAAGGGTTAGGATTAGTATGTCTTCTTGAGCCAATACAAACAATACTCACACACAACAACACAGAAATGCATATTTATTCACATATTCTTCTATATATTAATAAATATTCAAGCATACAGTAACTATCTAAGTGCTGCATGCATTTTCCAATATAAAATATTTAATTCTGTCATTTTAAAATTACTTTTACAAGGTCAATATGACTAGAGAGACGCATTAGAACTGTCCCAAAATAAATTAGTGCTTACATGAAAAGTGATGCATTGTAAGTACGATACTAAAAATAAATAAACTTTCCTGTAAAATATTATTCATGCTTAAAATGTTAACTTTAAAACTTACCAACTGTTCATAAATAAATCGTGTCAGTCAGTGTTACATGCTTAAATATTAGTATGTATTTGTGAACCATAAGGTCTAAAACCCACCAAAATCTATGTTAGTAAGTGTCACATGGTGGACGTTTTAGACATGCTCTACTCACATCGCCATTACGTCAGGGTCACCAATTTGTCACATGAGAGACAGAAGACATGTCCCATTCACATATCCATCAAGTCAGGGTCACCAGATGTCATATAAGGGTCAAACACTCTGATGGGGATGAAGAAGCGGCCGACCAATGTGTTGTCAATACAAGCATAGAAATTGCTAAGGTGGACGTCACATAATTCCACACAGTTACGCATTGTTACATTTCCAGTATTTATTTATAGACCCTGCCCTAGAATAATTAAGGACTTTAAATATAATTAATTCCTTCTCTCATATCCTATGCAGACTGGTTGCTCAATTTACCATTTGACTAGTTAAAAGTGTGTCTTGTAGTACAGACGACAAGTTTACAAACTGATAAACTGCGAACTTTAGCTAGATTGAAAACCGTTAAATTCCTCTAAATTAATATGCATTCGTTAATTCCATTCAGCTCATCCGCCCCCATTCAATCTAAGAAAATCTATAGGTCTATTATGCATAAAAATTAACTACTAAGAGGTTTTAACAAAGAAAATAAGATTTAATAAAGTTTTAACAAGTTAACAATAATCAAATACGAGCGCGAATAGTCTATTTCTCGATTCTTTGCATGTACGTGCTTATTGTCTTTAACCAACGAATAGCCAATTGATTGTCTTATGATATTTGAATGTACACTGAGGAATACTCAGCTGTAATTGTCTGTATCTGCCTGGTCTCTTTATTCAGTCAGCCAGTCTATTTCACAGTCTCACTCTAGCGACGACGCACGTGGCGCACAGGAAAAAGGTGTCCCCTTTATGTAGCTAGTGAACTTGAATTTTCAGTGGCGTGGACTCTCGATGTAGAACGCACACTTAGAGCTCAACCAGTTCATACCAGACGGAACAAAGGCAAAGGCAAAGGCAAAGCCAAGCCCAAGACAAGCCCAAGACAAGACAAGTCGACCTTTATGAGAAGTCAAAGGTATGATTCTCATCTGCTCGTTGGCTGCCGCATGACCCGAGTTAGCCAGTGGATGTAGCTAATTGTGTTCTCGCAGTAAAGGAACGGAAGCGCGCACCCATATTTATAGAAAAGCATAAAGCATATCACGTGACTGATCGCGAAGTATGTAGTTGGTTCGAGAACCTGGACAATGGACCTAAAGTTACATAACATCTTGACCTGTTCTAGAAGCGTCTCGAAAGAGGAGAGCTTTGAACAAAGGGGACAAGGGTTTCAAATCTCAATATTTGAAGTAAACAAACAAGTAGGTCACCAAGTCGGACATTTTTATCAGACTGTGACACGCATCATAGGTGTTTTTCTGGCCTTTTTTATTATGCGTGCAGGGTTTTATTGACGTATTTGTCCGTGAGATTGTGTATGGAGTGGAACATAAGGGACAATACAGGACATCACAAACGCTGCCACACTACCCTCTCTCACTTAGTAATCCCTTAGCGTAACTTTGTATTATTTACTTGCTTTTATCAAGCACTAGGGCTTTTTATTCTCACTTCACTGGTATGACACATCCAGAGAGTGCACTCGTTGACTCAAGCGGGTCACGCATAGTCTGAAACAAGGACCCGGAAGGGGCGATCACACGTCGCTATAAGGCAAGAAAAGAAATAAAATTATTTGGCGAGTTACTTCCCTTCTCCCTGGCAGAGAAACAAGAAGACGTGGCAATATTTCACCAGAAGGGTCGAAACTGAAAGTGCTGATATTTATTAGCACTCTGTGTCCTAAATTATCTAATATGTACAATGATGAATATTAACAGACCACCAGTAGGGAGAGGGTGCGTCCATTGTGTATATATTATCGAGCAGATGTGGTCTCTGACTCCAACGACTCCTGCCTAGATATCTTGACAACCCAGTCTCATGTTTTATCCCAAAAGGTAGGATTGTGACTAATAAGAAGATTGCAAAAGTGAGAGTAATATAATTTTGTAAATATAAAATTCGGTTGCGTGAAACACATACCACCAAAACTGTTATTAAGTTAAAGGTATTTTTATAATGATATGTCACATATTTATTTATCCTGAATGTAAATAGTAGTAATACATACTGGATGATAATAATAATATTTTGAATCTAATCATAATAATTCACAATAGTTTGACTCTGTCACTATAAACAGTGTTTCCAGCTGAAGCCCTGGCACTTTAATTAAACTTGGCTTCGCAACTCGCCAGATACATAATTTCTAGTCCGGCTAGTCAGCTCGTTCGGACCGCTACAAGTTTGCGCAAAATCTTAAGTGTCGGTAGAGAGGACTGTCTCTTGAACACTGTACACTTGGACCGGATGTAAAGAAGTGTCAACTGAAATTTAAAATATGACCAACAGTTGTTAGAGTACGGCGTGCAATGAGATTGCCATATTGTTTGCCCTACATAATGCACTAGAACTCACTAATTGTGATGACACTAAAGAGACGCATTTTATTTTCATCACAACATTTACTTCGCTGCTTCCCTTTTTATTTAACTTTGTCTCTTTATTAAATTTCTTTAAAATCATCAATTTTGACTCTCAGTATACCGTCCCGTTGCGTCATTTTGCATTAGTTGTAGAGCTGAGTTCACCACGGGAGTCTGGGTGCTTAGAGCTAGATATTAATTATTACGTGTTTACCCTAAGACTAGACTGTTTGTGAAGTGTCATCTTCGTTGTGCATCTTTACGTCAATGTATTATTTGTGCGGCATATTACTCAGAAACGGGGTTGGTTTCCAGAAAGCAGGCAGGGGAGTAATTAACCAGCACTTCACTTTTCTTGTCGTTCTCTCCTTCTGCATTCACACGTAATTAAACTGCCACAGTGTGTTTGTGTTTGTGATTTTAAAAAATATTATCATTGTAGGTTTGTGTGAGCTTAAGTAAAAAAGTACTGGGCAGATTTTGATCGGACTTTTCTGTTCTTTAGATAGCTATATAACATCACACTAAGCCATAAGGGAGCTCGCCATTAGCCCTAAAACCACGATATATTTTAATT
Source organism: Sinotaia quadrata (assembly GCA_028829895.1). Taxonomy (NCBI): domain Eukaryota; kingdom Metazoa; phylum Mollusca; class Gastropoda; order Architaenioglossa; family Viviparidae; genus Sinotaia; species Sinotaia quadrata. The sequence goes on from CM054180.1 coordinate 83,198,935, forward strand.
AAAATTAAGTGCATTTCTGCAGGCCTTGGTTAATACATCATTGTGACCTCCATGAACTGTCTTCACAGTGGACATTAGTGTTTCACTCAGATTGTATTTCTTATTCTGGGTATTAGATGTTAGGTTGCAATAAATATTATATTTTGCATTTTGTTTGGTTGCATTATGTCACAAGAAGTCTTAGGTGACTTTGTAATAATGTACTATAAAATATGTACTAGCTAAGGATATAAAACATTTAAAAGTGCTGATGCAGGATATGGACAACTGGGTATACATATAAAGATGTCAACAACTGTTATGCCAATAATGAGAATGGAACCACCAGTCAATTTGACCCATACCTCTCTCCTCAGTAAAAGACTGAAAATGAGATGTATACACAAATGGAGAACATACCACCATAAATATACTACCACTACAATTTATGAGAAAAACAAATAGAAGTTACACTACAATAACAGATATGCAAGACTGAAACATTAAAAATGTAATAAAGAAATGTTTAACAATATTTAAAAACAAATACATTCTTAACCTGTTTCCTCATCACAGACATTCCACATGAAATGGTATTTGTGCAAGTTTAGTCAATCACAGACATTCTACATCAAATAGTATTTTTACAAGTTTAGTCAATCACAGACATTCCACATGAAATGGTATTTGTACAAGTTTACTCGATCACAGACATTCTACATCAAATGGTATTTGTACAAGTTTAGTGGATCACAAGTCTGCCTACTGCTGTCATGTCTCATGAAAGACTAATGAAATCTTGTCGAAAACATAGCAAAACTGGCAGATGATCAACACGACACGTCATATGAACAATTTCAACTAAGCACCAAAATTGAAAACAGAAATAAAATCCCTTTTTCTAATCATGGGTCTGTCCTTTTACAATTGGTGCATAACAGATGGGACTTGACACACAAGAGTACATTTGTAAAGATTAGTCTTAGTTTTCTCAATCTAGAAACCATGCCCATCTTTAACTTGACTAACTTTATTAATCAATCAATTTTACGAATACACCTAGAACTAATTAATATTTGTGACTTTCTCACATACACTACACCCACATTCTGTCACCTGTCCATCAACAAGTTCCCATTTGCATCAGCCTAAAAGTTGGATAAGCACATTAACGGGTCTTCATCAAAACGGGATGTAGATTTAATCCTAGTTAGTCTATCATCACTTTACTTTGCAGATGCCACTAGTATTCTTACAAGACAATAACGATGCTCACGGCTATATACCTACTCAATTAACAACAGCTTATCTTCTCTCCACTTGTAACTCCAACTTTCGTTTCATAAATAAACTTTTATTATAGCATTCTGACAAAAAACTTACAAATAACACATCATCTAAAAAAAAAATGTATATTTAAAATATGTGGGAGATATTCACATTATGCAACACATTACAATGTATGCTTAGATCTTATTCTTGCCATGCCTTCCTAAAAGTGATCAAATCACATTCTCTTTCTAAAATTCTCTCTTTTCTTTTATGTTTTTCTTTCCGTTTTTCTCTTGATCACGTTCTCTCTTCATCCCTCTCCACAAATCAAATTCACTCATTCCCCTTATTACCAATCTATCACGTCTTCCAATCCCTTCTTTCATTCATTTATTTCTCTTCCCCCCACCACCACCATGCCACAAGTCGAATCTTTCTATCAACATTTTCAAACTAGCACCCACCCTATCTTTTGATTTTTGGAGAAAGATGTTTTATGGTTTATACTTGGTGATAAAAAACCGCACTATAAAATTGTTCTTTCAGCAGCGTATCTGAAAACTGATATATACACAGGTGAAGCACGACAAAACCATAATATAATATATTATAATATAATATAATATAATATAATATAATATAATATAATATAATATAATATAATATAATATAATATAATATAATATAATATAATATAATATAATATAATATAATATAATATAATATAATATAATATAATATAATATAATATAATATAATATAATATAATATAATAAATAATATAATATAATATAATATAACATAACGTAACATAACATAATATAATTTCTTACCTGCGAAGTTTGTTCCTTTGTACTGATTGCCGTTTGTAGTTGTTGAGTACTGATATTAGGAGTTACTAGTAATGTCGTGATTTCCACTTTGGGAATATCTGATAGGATGAATTCAATTACAATCCTTGCCTTATTTAATTGTTTTATGGCGTCATTTACTCTTTCCACTATATTATTATTTTTTTCTGTATCTGACAAATTAAGAATATCAGCATTTATTCCAACACTTTTGACTTCTGCAACAATAATTCCATGGTGCTTATTTATAATGAGTAAATCGAATTCACCGGCTTTGTACTGTTTGTAAATGCCACCTTTGTAGACTTCAAGGTCGCCAGGTCGTGGAAATTGTGAAGCAGCTGCTGCATACGTAGGATTGCCAAGATATTTCCTAAACTCCAGCTGTGAAATAACCATCATGACCTCTTCAAGTTTACTGTCCTCTGCTACTGCACGAAGACATTGAAGAATACGTTCATTAGCACAGTCATCGCGTACATCACTGTCTTGAACCATTAGAACTGGAAGTAAAGCCTGGTGAAAGAAAACAGCAAGCCTTATTTGGTCAGCAGAACACACTCCTAGGAACTCATTGAGTATTTCAGTATATTTCATTATAAACTATGCACATGATTTCATTAACTACAGTTACGTTTGTTTGAACTGATTAAAACATATTCATAAAGATTACATTAATCTAGGTAATGCCACTTTCTATATTTATTGCTATATAATGTCTTTACAATTAGATTCAAATATATTTGTATTTCTGTACTTATTCAAATATAATATCTTTACATTTATTTCTATTTTTATTCCATATAACATCTTTACAGTTACAGTGAAACTCCATTAATCCGGCATCCAGTAGTCCGGCCCGCCAGGTAATCCGGCTTAGATACAACCGCGGATATTTTATGTGGGAAGTAAGGTTTTAAAGAGAAAAATGACAAGACTTTCAAGCGGCTAAAATCTCCGCCACGCTTCTCTCGGAAATATTACTGATACAGCCATAAAAAATGTGGGTTCATGCGATTGTTTGACCTGACTTTCTTTTTGGACATTTTTAATGATAAGACTGATTTATGACCTTTAAACATCCCGCTGATGTGTATATAAATACTGCCTGATAATCCGGCATATTGGGCCAGTTCCGACAATGCTGGATTAAAGGAGGTTTACTGTACTAATTAAGCAGTAAATATTTTAAATGGAATTAAGAGAGAACTACTCCAAAAATAATGTATTACATATACATGTGCCAAAGTTTAATAAAATGAATAGAAGACGTTCGAATATATTAAAAATAGTATTATTTCACAACACTAAGAGGTTATAGAATGTGAGATAGCAACAGATTTAGGAAAGGTAACAATTTTTCTTGAAAGTTACTGAATAAAGTGCCATTTGATATATGCCTGCACCTATGCAAATATAAATTCTTCTAGGAAAGGTTCATAATCTTTGTAAAATTTGTACCTTTCTGAAATATGGAAATATTTAGAGACTAATGTCAAAAACAAATGCGTGACAGAGAAAACAGAGAAAAATTGATGCACATCATGATCTACTATTTCTATTAGTACTGCTACTCCTCCTCTTCCTCCTCCTACTGTTCCAACTACTAGTTGTGCTACCGCTGCTGTTATCCTATTCATATTTTTACTATTGCTAATACTGCTTCTCCTACTGTTATGACTACTACTACTGCGACTATTACTACTACTATTACTACTCATACTCCTAATGTTACTACTACTTCTATTGCTGCCACTCATACTAGTAGTACTCCTACTGTTACTACTACTGCTGCTGCTACTTGTACTGTTACTACTACTGCAAGTTCTACTATTGCTACTCCTACTGGTACTACTACTAGTACTGCTCTTCCTACTACTACTGCTGTTACTACTACTACTACTACTACAACTACGGCCTTACTACTACTGCCACTTCTGCTGCTACTTCTACTACTTCTGACTGTACTTATACCCCTACTTTTACTACTACTATAACTACGACTATTACTATTACTCCTGCTGCTACTACTCCTTCTATTACTGTACATACTACTACTATTACTACTACGATTATTATATTACTACTGCTTCTCCAACTCATATTACTACTCCTACTACAACTACGACTATTATTATCACTGCTGCTTCTACTCATACTACTGTTTCTACAACTACAATTATGACTATTATTATGACTACTGCTGCTGCTACTCTTACTACTTCTTTTACTACTACTCTTACTACTTCTTTTACTACTACTCTTACTACTTCTTTTACTACTACTCTTACTACTTCTTTTACTACTACTATTACAACTACGACTATTACTACTATTGCTACTCTTACTACTACTTTTACTACTACTATTACAACTACGACTATTACTACTATTGATGCTGCTACTCCTGCTACTATTGTTACTTTTAGCATTGCTTCTATTACTAGTGTTACTAGTACTTTTGATATGGAATTTTATTATCATATTATTCATATCGTAGGATATTCAAGCATAAAACGCATACACTATTGGGTTTTTTTATGTTTGACTGAGAAAGACAGAGAGCAGTAATTAATAATTTAACCGAATTTTCTTAATGACTCTCAGAGGCTTTTAACTGAATCTACAGAAACACCCACGTCACTGCCTGTCACAAACCCAGTGTTTGTTTCAAATAATCTATTTACTGAAAATAACACTACATTGAAATGCATACATTCCTAAAATAGGAGGCATTACGGTTAATTGCTGCAAGTGCACCGAAGCACATCGTAAACTAACTACTACTTTTGATGGTCAGGGGAGTTAACACACTTTTAGCGATACTAGAAATTTCAAACTAATTTTTCCTTTTGATTTTGTAGTTGAACGAATATATATTATAATGTATGTAAGTATTTTTAAAAAAATGTTTATATCTGAATCTGTGAAAAATTATGAGGCATATTTCATTAATGTTCCCCTCTTTCCTACGAATGTCACAATAAATATACATTGTTTAAGATAATTTATTTACATGCTGTCCTGGTCTGTCTTGAGATGGTATTATAACCGACTGGTTGGCAACAGGAACTGCATAGCGCAGGAATCGATTGATGTGGAAAGAAAGAAAGAAGTATGTCTTTTTCTGAAATTCCGGGTACCACGTGTGTATTTGATTAAGCCAGTCAGGAGGAGATGTTGTATAGAGCTATAGACATTAAGATATTATTTGCATAAATAACAAAACACTCAAACACGCATCCGCACCAACAAACATGCAAACATATGCCAATACGAACACAAAAATCTTAAAACAAACATTGGTATTGTGAATGCACCCCTTTGTTGCTGGTTATGATTATTATTATATATCATCTATAATTAAATACGAGTGATGCGAATTCTTAATTTTATGTTATAAATATAATTCTCCAAGAAGACACCATTCGTTTCTCACTCGCGGATTATGCGGGAGTAGTAGAGTCTTCTCTCTTCCACAACATTAAGACAGACAGTTAAGTCACACAAAATTTCTGGAGATGGAAACGTTTTACTAAAGGAGTAACAAATCCGTCTTTTAATTATATTTAATGAGCCACCATTCACCCGCTGTCTCTCCAACATATGTTTTATTAATATGGGTAAGAACGTTAATAAATTTAAAAATAAATATTTTAAATCAACAATCAAATAAACACATGACAAATACAATGAGAAGGTTATTTGACATCAATATTCCATGAAACATCGTTCAAGTAATTCCAGTACTTATTCCGTCTTATATTCTAGCATAATTCAGCAGTCAGATTAGTATCAACATAAATCACAGGGCTATTTTTAACCTAGAAGAAATTGAGTTATAGAGTGATATGATAATAGTTTTGTGACACCAATGCTATTCTAGTTATTGGTTATGATGATTACTATTATTTAATCATCCATAACTAATTACAAGTGATGATCATATTAATTTAAGTTATTAATAATTTTCCAAATGACACCACAACTCTTTCTCACTTGGCAGATGTGCAGGCGCTGTAAACGTTTTCTCTCTTCCACAACATTAAAGAAGATAAATCCGTCTTTTAATCTATATTTAGCGAACCCCCATCCACCCACTTCTCTTCAACATATAGTCATCAATATGTGTAAGACGGTCAATAAATTTATTAGATCAACAATCAAATATGCAACATATGAATATAATCAAATTAGTGTTGACATTTACTTCACTTCAAAACAATGTTCAATTAATGCTGGACAATCGTTCAGTTTTTCTTAGCATAGATATAAGCAGTCATTTATCATAAATATATATAAACAAAGTCATGGATGTCATATCATCAGCAAATTGAGAGTGGAGTTTTAGAGAAAATATTTCAGGTCAATGTATATAACCTTTTCAAAGATGATAGCTGTTGCTCACAATCACACAGTTTGCAAGAAGTCACTGTCTTTCTTATTCAGATGGTGGTCCCATGTGCCCCTTCTAGGCATTTAACACAACTGTTCTAGAATCTTCAATGCACTCACAAAGCACACAGTAAAGAATCATCTAGAATTTCACATTCACTATCAAGCACATCATGAGGAATGTTCCAAAAAATTAGTGTGTTCACTCAACACTCCATGAGGAATGTTCTAAATAATCTTTGTGACTTCTCAAAATCTAACTGAAACCTAAGTTTCTGCTATATTGTTTCTTGAATGGAATTCACAGAAATCAACTTACAGCAACATTTGCTGCTACGTTCGATGACAATGCTGGATTCACACACCAATGTAAGCTAGTAGAGCACAGTAATCTCTTGTTCCCTGAAGCAAAACGAAAAAGGCCTGCTTCTCACAAGCTAATGATTGCCTTTATGACTGAACTCATGTTCAAATTCAACAAAGGAAATTTTGGTCCATCTCCATTGGATGAATTTGTTATGAACAAGTGTGAAACTATTAGACAAAAAGCTACTAATCCAGCTAGAATTGGTTTGGATTGCATCAGCAATTTCTAGCATATTCTCCACCTGAGTTGTTTACTTCCAACTTTGACACTTACAAAAAATGCCATCATAAGGAGCAGCCAAGGTCGGGTCACTTCAACATTTAACAATTAAATTTAGAAATAGGGATAGGCAAATTTACTATGGCACAATTTCTCCCTACTAGAATGGATACTTCTTGAATCCACCACAAGCATGCAAAGAGACCAGGGAGAAGTAAGAAGGAAGAAGAAAGGCTTGCTTCTTTCCTGGAAACATAATCAGGGAACAGCATAAGTTCTTAATCTGCCATCTCTATAATCCATTCTTTCTTACAATCATTCTCAACTTACAATTTAAGTAACAGTATTTATTAGCACAATACATGTTTACAATATAATAGATAGAACATAATTACGAGCATGTTTCTACTAGAAATAATGTTACATGTTTAACATATTACATATAAGTATCATGATTCACAAATGTAGAAATATTCTATTCACATAATATATCTTTACATCAGATTAACAAGTATAATATATCAATAGCAAAGTGCACGAACTATTTCTAAATCCATTTTCTCTCAATCAATCAGTTAACTCACCAAATAGTGATCGCCTTTATATGACCGGACTTGATAGAGCTGTCTTTAACTGGTAAGTTTTGGTCTCTTCCCATTGGCTAGTTCATTATTAATAAACCTTAAACTTTTGGATAGCAACATTTAGTCATCCACTTTGGACTGGTTTGGATTACATCAGTAGTTCTAGCATATTCTTTACCTGAGTTGATATTTTAACTATTGTACTAAAAAAATATCGTCATGTGCAGTATCCGAGAATCGCATAATGTATACATTTAACAAACTGTACAATAATTAAGTTTAGAAATAGGGACAGGCAAATTTATTCCACAACAGGTATACATTTATGAATAGATTAATGATCTTTTATTTATGCATCTTCACTGAATTTACCAATTTTCATCTTTCAGAAAAACATTTCAAGTGTAAATCTATTCAAAATGCACAAATAATTGCTATAAATAGTATACATATAATTTATAAACATACTGATTTGACGATCAAATTATTTATGATGATTAAAGTATGTTTTAATTTCATTCATAAACTGCACAGTATTTAAAACTTAAAAAAAAATTACAAGGGGCAATAAAATTATATAAATAATTAATATATGTCTATGTAACATTTGCAATATTTACATTTATTTGTTCATGATGGTAAGGATTGTGATTCCAACGTTTGATTTAATCTCCTCTCTCTCTCTCTCTCTCTCTCTCTCTCTCTCTCTCTCTCTCTCTCTCTCTCTCTCTCTAAGTTTAGGCAGCTATACATCATCTGAAATAAATGTTATAATTTATTTTATTTAGACAGTGTGAGCATAAGCATATATATTTGGTAGAGATTGAGATAAACAAATAAATAGGACACTAGTAGATAGGTCTTCCTCTCTCTCTCTCACACACACACATAATGTGTGTGTGTGTGTGTGTGTGTGTGAGAGAGAGAGAGAGAGAGAGAGAGAGAGAGAGAGAGAGAGAGAGGATAGATATAAAGAAATATAAACAGAAATAGTTATACATAAATAAACACCGATACAAATAAACACACTGATTAAAGGTTCATGAGAATTATATCTTCACAAAAAAATGTCTCTCTCTGACCTGTTGCTGCTCTTGTTGACATTCATTTGCCATAATAACAATGACGTCAGCAACACTTTATTAATTACAAAAGGTATGCGATAAGAGTAGAGGGTATTGTTTCTGAAACAAAGAGAAATAGATTTATCTGCAATTTTATATTATGCATTATTGTCATTCGTATTTTTCATTTTGTTTTACTTTTAACATAGAAATATTTAAATATTGAGCAGATCTTGAAATAAAATATAACACCACAGCTAATTAAAGTTAATAAAGAATATGAATGAATGATTTTTATATTTTGAAATTAGGAGTGAACATAAAATTAGGAAGCCATGGCTTTGAAAAATTCTGATTGTTTGCTTGAAAATAGAATAATTTATCGCCGACGATTGATTTGTCAATCAAAGAATTAAATTTAGCAATTTTACTAATTGTAACAGTTTGTCACCAACATTAACGCTTAGAGTTTACATAGAAGCAGTTTTTCGGATACGCCATTTTACTATTTACTCCTGCCCATGTATATTAAAGCCAAATTCTCAGACAGCATATTTCTGTTCTTCCTTTCTCTTTAATGTACATATATTATTACTCTACACCACTAATGTCTTTCACGCCATACCTTAAATCAATGCCTAATTCTTTTTGTCTGTCGTTCGTCTTTCTAGTGCAGCACATGTACAATGCATGAAAAAACCCTAGACATACTTCACTGTATATGTATGTGTACGTAGTATTTAGTAGAATGTTGGCTAGTTCATTATTCGTAAACCTTAAACAATTGAATAGCAAAATTTACTCACCCACCCTAGAATGGTTTGGATTAAATCAGCAAATTCTAGCATTTTCTTTAGTTGAGCTGTTATTGTTGGTACTTACAAAAATAACATCATGCGCAGTGCCCGAATGTGGCGTCATATTGACATTTAACAAATGGTCTAAAATCAATATATAATGTTGCTTGCATTATAACTTTTTTGTTTGAAGGGAGATCAACTTCAAATTTTTCTTGTTGCCACAATATGGATGCCCTTTATGAAAAATATTTTTTTGGCTAAATCGTTTTGGTAATTAAAAATACTTAATGATAATTATAATTTATTTGAAAACACAAATATTGTTTAAAAAATAAATGTGGATAAAAAAAATTAAATTTTGTGGAAATCATTGCAAAGCAGACTACAAGCACAGATAAACACAGATAGGAAGAAATAAAAATATTTAGCAGTCATTTGAAGCATATATAAACTCAGGTATGTCATTACTATATATTAGAATGAAATGTCCAAAATACAGTGTAAAAAGTCAGCAATTGAATGTATAAGCTAAAAATAACTTATTTGAATGATGATGGATTCTTTTCAAAGTTTCCACTCAAGTCATACTGTAAAATTTTAAATTTTGTTTTTACATATTGCCAAATAAAATAAATGGTAAATAGTAGAAAACGCCTTTTGTCACTCACTCGGAACTCCAAGCGTCTTGGTTGACAACAATTTCTGGCTCAGTTTTAGAGTCATTTTCCAAAGAAGTCGATGAAGAAAAATGGCCTGAGCTCGAAAACGAAACGTCAATTTGGTTGTCTTCATAAAAATTAGCTTCACAATCAAATAAATGATAGTCATATGTCTGTGTCATCTTAGTATCAAAATCCATTAGAAACGGAAATGCCAACGCCATTTGAAAAATGTTGAAAAATTTTCGAAGCAAGAAAATATTTTGAAAAAATATACAGAGCGAAAATACATGTGGAAAAAATAGAAAGTCAGCCAGCCAGGAAGTACCTTAACTAATTGTAAAGCATTGTGGGAGTTTGGTTCAAATATAAAGAAAGCTGAAATAAGTTTCTTCCATAGCAACATACAGTATGGGATGATAAGGGACGATCATGACTGAAACAAAGCAATGCACGGGACACTAAGAGATGATAGAGACATTAAGAGTTAATCATCGTCACATCTGCTCTACTAGAGTAAATTTCAAAACATTTCCTGTGAACCTTCCACCATATGAAAGGAATAACATTTGTTTAGGAGACGAGACTATCTCTTCATGTTTTCTCAACTTTGATGCTTGTGGCCACAGGAGATCTTGTCCCACTGAGTATCCTAAGTATTCAAGTTTGAAATGCCCAAAGAAACATTTGGTTCCTCGATCAGTAAGGTATATTCCTTCAAATGCTGGAATAGCTTCCATAACACTCTGATGTATTTATCCAGGGTCTGGGTAACACAAATATGTCATCCATGAAGTTAAAGACAAATTCCTCTTTCATGGGTTCGAGGAGCAATCTCATCATCTTAGTGAAAATATCTGGTGTTGTAAGGATGCCGAATGGCATTACCTGCCTTTGATGTTGGCTATCAGTTGCACTGAATACTAATTTCATCATGTCTGTCTCACAGACTGGAATATGCCAAAAACTTTTCGTCAAATCTAATTTAGAAAAGTATTTTGCTCCACTGATCTGAATGAAAAGATTCTCTGGATCAAGCATCAATTCAGCTGAATAAACAATCAACTTGTTCAGCTAGCAGAGGTAGTCCATGCAAAATCGGTGCATGCCATCAATCTTTTTAACTAGGACAATGGGAGAGCTATATGGGGACTTTAACTTCTCAATCATACTTAGGCTAACATAAAGTCGATTTACTTTTTTACAGCATCCCACTTAGCTTAAGATAAAACATACAGTTTCATGCGGATCAGATAATGATCATCCTGTAGTGTGACCACAAATTCGCACAGACTGATTTTCCCCCAGGTTTATCAGTAAAAATGTCTTGAGTTTCTTTTAGCACATTGAGCATTGGAGTCTGAGAGTTCTGGATATAAAATAATATCATTAACAGTTTCAACAATATCATTAACAGTTTTAAATCTGGGTGTGGTATGGCTTCAGCATCTTGTTAGGTTGTAGCATCATCCTCTCTTACAATACTAGTGACCATGTTATCCGTCATTCTTTATATGCTTTCATCAGATTAGAATGAAAAGTTTCGCTTTAGATCTGATCTGAATTAGGAAATTTCACCATTTCAATTTCTTGACAACTTCATAGGGTTCTTGCCATGATACATCTAATTTGTTTTGGTTCAGGAGCAACAACAACAACCCCCACTGTCTGACTTCACTGTTATACACTTTCATTTAATGGTTGTACAGATGTGCTTGTCTGGCTTTACCTTTGTGTACATTCCTAGCTGCTATCTGACATGTATCAATATGGTTTACAAGTTTGATCACGTGTTGATATGTACTTTTTTTTTACAGATTCTGTTAGCTCACTCTCTGTCCAATATTCTCATAATATAGATATGGGTCCCCTAAAGGTTCTACCATATATGAGTTCAAATGGAGAAAATAGGTTCGAATACTGGGATACATAGTAAAACGAAAATACTTGCAAATACTCATCCCAATCATGTAGTCTTTCCGAGCACAGTTTTCTTAAGGACTTGGTAAGAGTAATGCTGAAATTTTTGATTAAACCATTACACATGGGATGGAGGGGGGCACAGAGCATTTCTAAACTGCTTTACTCTCAATTGTTGATTAATCTCTTTCATTAACCTGCTCGTAAATTGAGTCCCCCTGTCAGACAAGATTTCTTCTGGAAATCATTCACATGAGAACATTGTGAACAGTTTCTTCTTCTTTTCGATGACTTCTTTTCCTCACAGGAATTGCGTGGAAACTTTTCATCCTCTTGATGTTCTCAGTTTCTGTAGAGTTCCTGTGGGGCCTCCCTCCCTTCTGTTCTAGGAGGGTAGTAATGTTAAAATTTAAAAAAAAAAAAAATAGAAGATATATGAAAGATATGGAATTAGCAACTTCCTCTAAGTTTGTGGTTTTCTTTTTTTATTACTTATTGTGTAATGGTGTGTGTGTGGTGTGAACAGTGATTTGCTACTGATATTGTACTAATAGAACTAAGAGCAACCACCTCAGTGTATTGCATAGATAATCCATGGTGGTGAGAATCCATCTGTGGCCTCAACCCAATGAGGGCGCACATTCTCCAGTGAGATCAATGGCTACATGCCTAAAATGAATATAAATTGCTAGAGTTTCACTTAGTGGAACCCCGGGCATTCCATCTTTCTATTCACTCACTGACATATATCACATGACTGACAGTACATACCTGGCCAACAAAACAGCCTCCACATGAGCTAAAGTTTTGCTTGATCCTACATGACTGCCAGTGGGTGGGTCATGAGCCAAATGTGGTACATTTGCTCGATAGCTCAGAGTTACCACCAACGACTGCTATCAGTCCCTTCCTGTTTATGAATCAAGAGATCATCCTTCCATTGAAACTCAATAGCTTTGCCAGAAGATTTCGACACATACAATCCTGAGAGAATCTAGGGAATCATCTGTCAACTGTGCTGCTCTGAACAGTTCCATTTCCCCTTCAGATTCAGCCAGAGTCTGAGAGTTAGAAACAATTATCTGCCCTGCCTTGACTGAGTCCAGTGTGACTTCCTGATGACATGCTCCACCAGCTTCAGCCAAAGGCATAGTGTATCACCTTCACACTTGTCACTGACTATTCCTGTTCCACCTTGCATACCTTCACACATGCATCTAGCTTCAGTATCATGTACTGCAGATTGCCTGCATGTGAGTATGCACACATTGCTGAGTGAATCTCTGGTGTCCTCTCCATTGAGAACGTATTTACATCCCATAATATATGATATGATAGCACTCTCAACATAATTTACTAGACATACAGCCTCAATGTGTCCACATAATACTTGCTATCTAAGTCTACCATCACAATGGGTACTTGATCCTTTAAACCAATGGCTAGAGCGATTTTTTAAAACTGTACAGTGTAGTTACTTTCCTTCACTAACACAATCTCTACAACCAGTGTCACAGAGGACTGGAACAAAATGTCCATTTATGTATGCATTAAAACAAGGTGGGTTACATGGTTCTATGACATTTATGTTACTTGGGCAATAATGTTTGATATGGCCTGGTTTGTCACAGCTAAAGCACACTACAGGTTCGTTCTTAACACCTTTGTCATTCCTGTTGGGTAAGGTGTGGATACTCTTATCTCTCGTCTTACTAAACGGAGAAGGTGCGAGATAGAATCATGTGTTAGGTTTATTATCTGGCATGTAACTGTCGTTTATGCGTCATTTGTTTGCTAACATATCAGCATGGTTCGGAGTTATGCCTAGCCATTAGATTAATACGTCTCGTAAATTTCTTCATACCCGTCACCTGCTTTTAACCAATCTGTCAAACTCTTTGGTCCTTTGTCCTTAACATAAGCTAAAAGTGCTGGAGGACATGACCTTGACGAAAGAATGAAAAATATTAATAACAATTTCAAAACTACAAATTAAATTTAAAGAAAACGATAAATATTGCTTAAAAATTATCATTACTTCCTTAGTCAACGTAATCTAAACAAATGCAATTTTGTTGTGTTTTCAATAACGTTATCATAATAATTATTTCTTTCACCATGAATCTATTTTTATATTCTACTCAACTGTTCACAACGATTAGGAAGAACATCTTATGTGGAGGAAATAATCGATGGTGCCAGCATAATGAATAAGAAAACGCGTTGCTATTAGAGAGTTTGAGTTACAAGATTGCGACACAACAAAGATATCTGGATACGAAGGTATGGTCTTTAATGCACGAAGCTGTGTAACTATTGATATGCATTTGCAATTTTGTTTTCTTGTCGTCATGGTAGAATAGCACTAAATAGTAATCAGATTATTCAAATATTCACATAATGCGTAGATTTATCTGTATACGTGCTTTAGTAAATCTACCTATCTATCTATCTATCTATCTATCTATCTATCTATCTATCTATCTATCTATCTATCTATCTATCTATCTATCTATCTATCTATCTATCTATCTATCTATCTATCTATCTATCTATCTATCTATCTATCTATCTATCTATCTATCTATCTATCTATCTATCTATCTATCTATCTATCTATCTATCTATCTATCTATCTATCTATCTATCTATCTATCTATCTATCTATCTATCTATCATCTGCCACAAATTTTGCAGACGCCCTATGACAAGCGCTTGGCAAAGTAAAGTAGTGTCTTGTAGTTAGAATTGTAGCAATACGTCTCCCAGAAATATCTCCTGATTATCTGTAAATATAAGAAGATTGATAAATATACTGACTTACATTGTACTCCCAGTTGAGGCGTTAAGAAGTGAATATATACGACACCCTTTACAAGATCGTTAAATTACATTGTCTGCAACCGCACATCCATAGTTACGGAAGTAAACAGAGTGGATACAGCTCTGCCTCCTGGTACTTAGTGTCAGGCAACAATTAATCAATACATTACACAAATGCCGAGTTCGTAGTGATTTTTTAAACAGTTGTCTCAGTTTATATTTTAGTCATTGAACATGTCACTTCGAGGCCATTTCTATATATTTAATTTTTTCGGTAGACAATTAATGAAATATGTATTGAATATGGCTTCGTATAAGTGTGAGTTTCGCTGTAAATTTTGATAATAAAGGACAAAAAAGTGCTAACTAGAAAAAACATCTGTAGAAAACTGATGAAAACAGTGCTAATTATAGAAACTAATAATCAATAGATTTAAGGAAATTGAACAAGTGTAAACGTGCCTAATTAGCAGGGCGCGACGTGATCTGTGTATTTGTGCTATCCATACTTTTTGAATAGCTTAAATATGCCTATTTATAGTTTAAGCAACATACATTATATTAAATCCAGTAATTGTGTGTGATACCAACATTAATGCTTTCACAAAAATATACTGCTTGTTTTATTTGTCTATGTGAGTATGAGTGTATGAGTGTGTGTATGTGTGTGTGTGTGTGTGTGTGTGTGTGTGTTACTGTGTTAAACTAGTAAACAAAGATATGTTTGCACTGCAAACAATTTGGACATCTATTATGTATAAAGCAAATCTAATTATATTATCCAAGACTTTTATAGAACTTTTGTAAATCTGATAGAATATGTTCTTGACATCCAATCATATTTACACTATATTAAATTTGAAAATGGATAGATAGATATTTTGATAGATAGATAGATAGATAGATAGATAGACAGACAAACGTGTTTACTGATAGAAAGATAAACATTCAAAAAAGCATACAGATTTATGCAAACAGACTGATAACAACAGCTAAACAGATAGTGTCATGTATATAGTCGCCATTCTCATTTCCGATATTTATTTGACGAAGGAATTAAAAATATAAATAACAATTTCAAAACTACAAATTAAATTTAAAGAAAACGATAAATATTGAATCGGTACTGTTGTTAATCAAAATAATTATTTCTTTCACCATGAATCTATTTTTATATTCTACTCAACTGTTCACAACGATTAGGAAGAACGACTTATGTGGAGGAAATAATCGATGGTGCCAGCATAATGAATAAGAAAACGCGTTGCTATTAGAGAGTTTGAGTTACAAGATTGCGACACAACAAAGATATCTGGATACGAAGGTATGGTCTTTAATGCATGAAGCTGTGTAACTATTGATATAAATTCTGGCCATTTTGTTTTCTATCTATCTATCTATCTATCTATCTATCTATCTATCTATCTATCTATCTATCTATCTATCTATCTATCTATCTATCTATCTATCTATCTATCTATCTATCTATCTATCTATCTATCTATCTATCTATCTATCTATCTATCTATCTATCTATCTATCTATCTATCTATCTATCTATCTATCTATCTATCTATCTATCTATCTATCTATCTATCTATCTAAAGTGTTTGTACATTTCGTACAGTTATTCTGTAGTGTTTATTTACAATACTGGTGATTACTCTGGAAAGCGTATGGTGGTTATCTGTAGCAAAAAGATTACTTTAAACACACACTGATTCCTGGTACTCTTGTTTCAGTACACAGGAAAAGATCACGTTTCCGGTGAACGGTTATGTGGGAGAAATCAAACCATAAGTGGCACGAGTAACTATCATGCAGTCAGAATCAAGTCCATTTTCTTTCAATTTACCGGTTCTGAAAATTACCAAATATTTGATACATCACTGCGGAAATGTTGCTATATGTTAATTAAGATTTAAGTGCCATTAGAAAGTTTCTCCTACAAACAATAAACAAACAACAAACAACGTTGCAACAAACTTAGTGGTTGAATATATCTCTGTTGAGTAACTGTAATAAAATGTAACGATAATCTGGGATACTCTACTATTGAAAAAATTATGATCATATTGGTGATTATTCAGAGCCAGAATTCATTATCAATGTTCCAAAGGCTGTTCTGCTAAAGGCTGTAGAGAGACAACAATCAATCTTTTGTAGAAATTCAGCTGGACAGATATTGACTGTCTCTTTCTTTAATATCTCCTCAGACTATATTTTACAATTACTACACGCAATTATTTAATTCACCAAAAGAGAGCAGTCAATTCAAGCAAATTGTACTCTCACAAGTTGCATACTTTTCCAGATACTGTTATGCAGTATTAACTAAGTAAAGTTAACAGACCAACAATGGGAATAGAAAAATCTCTAAGTTGTAAACGGTATTTTACAGATCAAGGTCGTGATAAGGTCTCTGAATCATTAACGATATTCTACAGAGATCTGAATTAGTTGCTTCAGACTTGCTACAAGGTTCTAACAATGACTACATGTTTGTTACAAACAGATCAATCAACAGTAATGCTTGGCATTTCTGCTGATTAAAAGAACAAAAGATATTTAGAACTATAACAGCACACAAGATATACATGAAAATTAAAATACATTGTTCCTCAGATGAAGTGAAGACATAAAATTACATTCCTGTGCAGCTAAAAAGGAACATGAAAATTACAATTTTTAAAACTTATAACTGTGTGTTTACTCACCATGGCCTTGATCACATGACTCAACCAAGAGAGACCTGAACAAGAGGGACAAATGATTGAAAAAAGGATAATTTCCCACAAATTGGGTTTCACCCCTGTATTTTCTTAGCACCCATTGATCAGCTACTGTTGGCCAGTAGACAGCTATTGGTTAGCTATCGTTGGTCAGTAGGCGGCCATTGGTTAGCCTAAGTGTCTAGCCGCTCAGGAATGCCTGCATCATGCAATACGCCATTTATCCATCAGACAGATTTACGGTGTGTGACGCCAACGCCACTTAGTTAATGGATATGTTTATTATTAATTAATTAATTATTCATAACTAAATACAAGTGATGGGGATCTTAATTTATTTTATTAATGATCCTCCAGCAGACACCTCTTGTCTCTCTCACTTGGCGGACATGCGGGCACTGTAAATGTTTTCTTTCTTCCACAATATTAAAGAAATCTTTCTGTAGGTGGAAAACGTCTTACTAAAGGAGAAGACAAATCCATCTTTAATCTGTATTTAGCAAGCCCCCATCCACCCACTTTCTTCTCCAACATAAGGTTATTTGTAAAAGAAGGTCAATAAATTTAACAATAAATTTATTAAATCAACATTAAAATATACCTACAACAAATACAATGAAATAGATTATTTGTCATCAATATTTCCATGAAACCACATTCAAATAATTTCCTTACTACACAGTATTATGCCTAAAATACAAACTCAATGATTCAATACAAATCACAGGATATTTTTTATCAGAGCACAGAAATGGAGTTATTAGAGATAAGCATTAATAGTCTTTACATAACTTGATTTAGGCATGGTCTTAACAGTCTTTCATGCCTTTCTGTAACAATGTTACATGTTATAGTTCAGTTCAATTCCTACATGTTTCCCTCCTCATATTGAAAGAGATTCACTGCATGTGCTCTTGAAGTCAATCTGGCCTTTTCTGCCATGCCAGTTCGTTCAAGCAGAACAGTAATTGTAGTAATTTCTAGTATTTCCCTGTACTATAAATTTTCTTAATGTAGTCAACATACTTTGCCACCATACATCAAAGAAGCATAGTGTATTCCTTTACACTTAAACACACCACAGCAAATGATCTACGTCTACCAATCATAGCAGTTTACAATCAGTGAACCAGTAGATTGAAATAATGCATGAAAGGCTTCTTACTGCAAAATATATTCAGGGAGCAAATCTAAGTTTCCAATTTATCTCTTTACATCTCCAGTCCTTTTTACATTCCAGTTTCAAATTACAGTTTCCTGCAACAGTATTTATTAGCTCGATACATGTACACAGCATAATAAAAATACACCATATCAAAACAATGCCAAGTGTTGGCACACTACATATGAGCAGCTTAGTTCAAACATTTGTAGAAATAATAGTCTACTCACATAATACATCAAATTAAACCACAAGTATAACATATCAATAGCAAAATGCATGAAATATTTCTATGTCCATTGTCACATATCCAGTTTTCATTTTACGACCCTTTCCTACTTTAGGCACTAATTATAATTATCAATATTAATTTATAGGATAATCCCTAAAATTAGTGACAGCTGGACCTGCCTAACCTATCTCCCTTTCAAATGCCACAACATCAGCTCGATTGTTCACGACACCTAGTCGGGTAAGTTAGTTGACTTTTTTGCCACAATGTTATTTCCCCCTTTATTTATAGATTAATAAATATAATTCTTTATTCATCTATTCATGGCTCAGCCCCTAATGGCAATCAGGGTCGATTACAAGCACTTATGTAATAACATAGAGAGATAACAGATAAAAGAAAATTAACAATAAAATTTAATAACAATAAAATTAAATTTGAAACAAGAAAATGAACAATTGATTCCGCAAATACAGAGCGATCTCATGTGACCCCGTAAGTCAATATATCCACACCATAAAAGTCTATTCCTGATTGCGTTAAATGTAACTGTTAATCACTTGTCCAATGGGACACAGTGTTGTTGTTGCTTTTCCATTGACACAAACTGAAATCATGTGACAACCTTGGCAGTCCTCACGGTTCAACAAGGCTGTGATACAGTTTCAGCTCAGATGCTCGCTCACTTGTCCTGGACTCCACGCTTTAGCAAGGTTGGACTTCCACATCCAGAAACGACTAGCAATTAGGATCTGAGTTAAGAGGTAAACTCAGGACTGGCTGTAAAATACATGGTTATTTATGTTACAGCTTCGTGTATGATAATGACTTTTATGGGCTTTATGGCAGCAGCAATAATAACTCTTTACAATCTTCACTAATTCACAATTTACATTACATGTAAATCCAAATATATAAAATCTTTACAATATATATTTCTTTCATTAAATTACAGTTGCTCATAATTCAATTTAGCTAGTGACCATGCAGTGTGTGTAACTCTCTTGTGATAACAATTAATCAATGGTAACACAATTACATACATGTGGTGATTCTCTCCACTATTGCAATTGTAATATCACTATGCCACTTAGCTTCTGTAGGAAAAATGTATTAACATTAGCAACATTAAATTCATAAGAGTATTCTACACATTTATAATACAAAATACATAGAATCAAGTCAACAAGAACGAATTTCGATTTAGAGAAATCAAGGCATTACCACTAGGTGTTTTCATATAGGCACGGTCGTAATGGACGCAGGTTATCACCCTTGGCATGTGGGCACTATTCTGCACGTCTGACACGAGCTGACTCATTTAGGTGGTTTTATGAATGAAGTAAAAATCAACTAACAACTTAGCGCTACATCATTGCCTGGTAAGCAAATGACCATACACGGGTTGTTAGTATAGTTTTTTGTGTGACCTTCACCTGTGAACTGGCCTATATTCTCTGAAGGAGTAAACAGGTATTTCATCAGTCTCTAAGCTTAATCCCTAATGGAAGCTTCCATGATAAGTATGTAAGACTGGGGAAAAACCGTGTATAAGAGAAACAAGTAATAATAATAAAAATGGTTATCAAGATTACATAATTTGTTTTAATATATCTTCACATCCATTCTCTCTCAACCAGTCAATTAACTTACCATCACACTAACAGCTGCCTTTCAAGATTGGACATCTTGCCACTCCAAATTAAAGTGATGAGAGAATAGAATTTTCTACAGCAGGTAAACTTTTTAATCTCAGCACATTGGCTGGTCTCATTCTCGTAAATCATAACCATTGGATAATAAAAACTACTAAACTTGGTTTGCATTATATCAGCAGCTTCTAGTACATTCTCGACTCTAGCTGAGTACTTCAACTCTGACACTTTCAAAAATACAGTCATAAGGTGTACCATTTTGGGTTACTCTGGCAATTTAACAATTTATATAACAATTACATTTTAAGGGATAGGAAAATTTACTCTGCCACATGGTGAACTCATGCTTTCAATGGAACAGACTATTGAATTCCACCAGGAAAGACACCACTATCATTTAGTTACAATACTACTTCAGGCAATCTATAGAAACCCATTTTAGAGAATGGTCATGATTTTTATTGCACGTTTGCTTAATGTGCAGTGAACAAAATTTACTTTTAAATCATACTGCATGAATATCAGTAATTTGAACAAAGTGCTCTACAAATTTAATCACAAAAATATATCATAAGTAAAAGCATATGAAACAAGTGACAAATAAAGAAAGTGGTCTGAACATTTGTTACACTTTTCTTGTGAAACAAGAGTACCAGTAAGCAATGTGTGTACTGAAGCAAGAGTACCTGTGTCACAACCATCTTCCTCTCTCTGGGTTGAAAGGGGAGATGATGGCTAGGCAGTGACTCACTGAGTCTCGTGTAGATGTTATGACGATCACTCACAGAATGAAACAAGTTGTTCTTTTGGAATGAAGTGTTTTATTCTGTGCTAAGGGTATGAGTCGGTTGACGTGTGTGTATGTATACGGTGGAAATGTGATATGTGTACTGACAGAACAATGAATAAACAAACCGCACTCAATTCACATCAGAAAACCAAAGACAGGAAACTTTAGTTTTAAAATTCTGATAATGAATTTATTTCAACAATGGGGAATTTCTTAGGCACAGTTGTTAATCAGCCATCCAAGTCCTTTCTCTCTCACATTCATGGGATTGGGGACGAAAGCAATGAATGTGAGATAAAATAAAATAAATAATAAAGTAACAAACACTCACTTAAGGGATAATCACACTGCACACATATTATGCATATACGTATATATGCAATGAAATGTTCAATGAAAATGTTCAAATTATAGGGTTCACATACCCAATATAACCAAATGTAATAAAAATTTCAATAAACGATAGTGAATATATCAATGTTCAAACAAATGTTCTCAAATAAGTGGAAAATGTTAAGAGTTTTTACTAGCTAAGTACTAATGATAAATGTCCTAAATACTAAGCTCTAAGAGTGCTGAGTTTACTAATAAGGTACTCACTATTAAGTTGGTGATAATCGTCATTGACGAGATATACGAAGAAGATAGGTACACAACTCACAAAATAGAAAAATCCAGATTTACGAATCTCACAGATAAATCCAAAAACAGAAAATACACTGGTACTCAAATAATCCAAGTGAAAGTACACAAAAGAGAAATAAACTCCATGTAGGAGGTGCACAATAAATCCACAAAAAGGATGACGAAAAATCTACACAAAAAAGGAATATGAGTACCGGTATGTCGAACATTTACTCCCACTCTAGCCACAGGGAGAGGGGAAAACA
The DNA here is from genome assembly GCA_028829895.1 of Sinotaia quadrata. Classification (NCBI taxonomy): domain Eukaryota; kingdom Metazoa; phylum Mollusca; class Gastropoda; order Architaenioglossa; family Viviparidae; genus Sinotaia; species Sinotaia quadrata. Next base: position 83,221,329 of record CM054180.1, read on the forward strand.
CACAATATAGATAATGTCGGACTCTCTCTACCGAAAGGTAGAAATGGTCTCAAAATATGACCACCATAAAGCTGCTCTCATGAAAAGTGTCGTCACATCATGCATATGCCCATATTTACAATAACTTCTGTGCAAACTGGCAACCCCGCCTACGTGGAATAGATAGAGTATAAAACTCTCCGGGCTGAAAAGGTCAATGGAGTGTTTCACCTCACTCTGCACAAAACTCATAAATGAAGATATAAATGCAGGGGAGAATAAATTACAACTTCTCAAGTTTAATAATTCTCATAAAAAGATTCTTACAAAGCAATAGGATTAAAAAAACCAAACAGTAGTGTATGCTTCTTGATGCACTTTTCGTTGTCGTGGGCTCTGCCACAAAAATTTCGGTTTTTCCTTATATACCTCTTTTAATTTAACTTCCTATGACGTAGCACGCCAATCATGTGCCCGGTGCCACCAATGATCTAAGAACAGCACCCAGTCTCTGACTCCCGAATTCCAAATTTTGTTATTCGGTCGACGACTTGGAGCTAATTTGGAGAAAAAATAAATGTATGTCAGCAATTTAAATCCTAAATAATTAATTATCAGAGTAAAATTCTACTTGCGCATAGTGGCCGCAGTATTATATTTATTTTAATTTAAAATATTTTTTTCCCTCAAGGAATACTTTGTCCTATTTACAGTGCGGAATGATTTATATTTCAGGCACAATGAAGATCTTGATAAAAAGTGCTGTAGACTTGCTGCAAAGCCTACAACTTCTTGTAAACGTGAAGGTTGGGCATTTCAACTTAAAAGATGCCACTAATTATCAAAGAGGTAAAATCTGAATTTCAAATCGTTTTACATTTTATAATATATTATTTTTTTATTGAAAAGCCTACTCTATTGTAGAGGAATATTAATGATTTACAAGACGTGATTTCTCTATGCACAAAACTGTATGATGTAGTTTTAGATTTCACATATTCACAAATAAATTAATATTAAATGCTAACATAGACCAGTTATATGCTTTTCTGTGGATACATATCCTAATCTGTATATTTAGATACAGATTACATAAAGTATTCGAGTGACCTGTTGGTACCCCACTACTGGACATCACGAAAATACACAACAGTTTGAGGTCGTCGCTCAGTTGACTCGTTACAGCCCCCCGAGGATTGATCCTCACATTTAGATGATGAACAGGACGGTGTAACAAACACACTGACGAACGGGTAGGCAGACAGACACGATGATAGACATGATGACTACAATAAATGAATTCTACACGAAATGGAGAGAACAGAGAACAAGAATTGACATAAAGCAGATGAACATTAATAATATATTTATATAAAAGAAAATTAAACAAATAAAGAAAATAAAAATATCAATCAGTTACAAAGTTACACTGAGCACAATGCTCGAAATCAGTATAAGAGAAAATTAGCTTTTCCTAACTAATTATCTTCCCCTGAATCAGTCTCTAAGCTTCCTTCTCAGTTTTCAAATTATTAATAGATCATTTGCACACTCCTTGCCAATGTATTTTCGTTACTTAACTCTGAGTCTCTGTAGCTGGCAGAGTCTATGTTGACCTTCCTTTCCAGCAAAGAAATCTGTGGGTAGTACACATCAGCACCCAAGTTTGATGCTCATAGTAGGAACAATGGCTCTGACAGGCAAGCCTCCAAACGTAGGGCAAAGTAAAGGAGATGAAGAAGAATATGAAGAATCCTTCCGTTTCGGCAAAAATCAAATATTACAAGAAAACTGTATCAGTGTAGCTTATGAATTCCATTGAATCTCATATACACTTTTTTCATCAAGCCTTCTAGCTGATATTTCACACTGAAAAATTACAGATTTTGAAACCTGGGCCCCTATCGGCATAAATCAGGTCAATGTGTCCTTGTGGGAAAAGCAAAGTGGGCGAGATACTTCCCTTAACCAGCTTGCTTCTCGGACCTAGAAAAACATCTGCCCTGCCTCATTGCAAATGCAAATGTCCTTCTTACAAGCCCTAAATTTAAAACTTGTTTTTCTCTTATCTTTTAATCTAAATTTTATTCTTTCCTAAATTTAATTTTTAAAATTTATAGATGGGATCCGGGCGAGAATTTTTAGGGAAAATCTGATATGACCTCCTAATATATCAACGCATATATGGTAAATATTAGTATTTCACTTTCTGGTTATTTTAAATGATTTCATCCGTAATATATAAAAGTTTCGAACTTTATTATAACCATAATTATTTAAACATTTAATAATAGAAAACATTAATTAGAACAACTTGGACATGGATATAATTAACACATGCAGAGGGCAGTTGAGGGTGTACGCCAACTGGTGCGACCTTTTTCTCCCCTTTCCGCCAGCCCTCTAGCCCTCTACCTGGAACGAAAGCGCAAGGTTGTGGGGTCCCACTGTGGCTCTCCAGATCAAAAAACGAAATGATCAACGCAAGCCCCAGTGGTGACGTAAAAGGTTAGCATAACCACCACCACCACATATAATTACCGGACTGGCGGTTGAGGGTGTGCGCCAAACTGGTGCGACCTGTTTAACCCCCTACCGCCAGCCCTCCCACCCTCCACCTCGAACACAAGTGTGGTCCCACTGGGGCACTCCAGACCTGAGAACGTTTGATGACGAAATGACCAATGCAAGTTCCAGTGGTGACGTAACACTGATATCGTAACACACACACATACACACACACATACACACACGCGATTTTGAAGCCATTGTCTATTAGGTAAGAGTAACTAATTCTTGAGAATGAAACCTGTAAGCCATCAGCTATTTTGACGAATATTACATATATATGATAGATCACCAAGTAACCCACCTTCATTGCTATGCACGCTAACAAAATATGCAATTATGTTTATTTGGCAGTACTTTGGCAATCAAAACTTCAACCTAACAACTCAGGTGAAGCTATCCATCCATCCATCCATCCATCTGGAATAGCTTCTCTGCTCAATCAAGAATACCTTGTTTGACAGTATTGCTGTTTGTAATAAAGTACCATAACACATACGACAATGTTATAATTATATGCTAAAATGCTATGCATTTCACTACGGAAAAGTCACACTAAATAAAAAAATATTTCTTATACAAATCTTCACTTTACTGCTTTAGTTCAAGTGATTTTGCAATATTCGATTGTCCTATTATTACTGTTATTTTAGTACAGTCAGGAATTCTATTCTAAGTATAAACGTACTTTACTGTACTTTAAAAGTTTAACCTATTGAGATAATTAGTGTCATTGAATTCTTTCCCTTTATCTGTTACAATGTTCTGACGCATTCACAGGGAACATGAGCACAGGACCAAATAATTAAGTGTTCAATACGACACTAAACTATATTAGTGCAAGTTAATTAAAATGTCTTGCTGAACACTACTGAAGTCGTGCACTTTTGTTGCTCTTTTTATTCTTTAAAAAATACAACAACATAAACTGAGTGAACAGGCTCATTGAATACAGATAATTATTTCTTAAGATTAAATAGAATTTTAAAATTGAAATATCAGAATTGGAATATCGTATTTATTTATTGAAAGACAGTAGGTTTTAAAAACGCTTTGTTCAACGTATTAAAAATATATATTTGGCATCTCACACACCTCCATTTGTTGTACATTATAAATATGATGTATTCACTATTTCAGGTTCAATTGAACAGTTACAAGAAAAGCACACAAAACTTGATACAGAACTGAGGAAGAAGAGAGACTATTTAAAAGAAGCAAAGATTGTTGGGAACGGTAAATCATATGTGCAGTAAATTAATTATCTTAAATTGTCTATTAAAATTTATGTTAAGGCTATCTTGAACTTTAAGAATTTATAATTTATTTTGTGTTATTTTTTAATATTTTGTTTTCACATATGCAAACATAGTAAAAATCTGTATACATTTATTTTAGTTTTTATTTGTTTGAGATCTAAGTACTTGCACTAAGAACTGCTCAGCTGAATGTTCATAAGCAATTATTAATAGTAGTAGTAGTATTGCTGTAGTTGTAGTTTACTTTTTTCACCACTTCCGTGAATTGTCGGTTAGTTGGTTGTGAACTATAGTCTCCGAATCCTACCAGAAAATCCAATGTTTTAATGAGGGCACTTCCATGGAGAACTGCTTTTAGTATTGCGGCATGTCTATGGTTTCCTAGTGGTTTATTCAGGCAAATTTCAAGATCTAATGTTTGTTTCTCAGGTCTCCTGTCACTGGTATTAATTCTGCTCTCACGTTCTATACTCTATGGACGTTTAATCTGAAATCCTGATATTTTCGCTTACCTTTCTTTTGCTTTAGTGTGTCTATTTTTCTTTTTGCCCAGCCAAACCATGATTGCTGCTTAATGTCCTGACGGGTGTCTACAGTATTTGGACCAAATATCATTAGCAGATGATCTTAATTTTATAACTAAATAATTTATGTTCTTTCAATGCTCTATGCTAAGATTTTTAAGACTGTCCAGCATGAGTGCATATTTATGAGTTGAATAATTTTTAGGCCGATTGAGTATTATTATTATTGTAATTGTCTAATATATGTTAAGTTTAGACAATAATTGCGTCTATGGAATTAAAATCTGAGATTTAAGTGAGAAAAACGCCACAGCCGTATAGTGAAGTTTATTTTGTGCTGAAATTATTTCTATGTAAAAGTTGGAATATACCGGGAATGATGAATGTCCACTACTAATAGACAGACAAGTGTCCGAAGACACATGAACTGTTAGTCTTTATTGACTGAAAGTAATTTTTCAATAGAAATAAGACAGACGAGCAGTTAATCTTTAATGGTTGAAAGTAAACTTTCCCCTGAAATAAGACAGATGATGGAAGAGGACCAACTTAATGGAAAACATTTCCGGGTGTCTAAAACTAAATTCTTTCAACTCCGTGAAAAAGCATGGATTTTGTAACCCGGGTTTTAAAACTGAATCCTTTCAACTCTATAAAAAGAAATGATTTTCTAACCCGGGTGTTTAAAACTGAATCTTTTCAACTCTATAAAAAAGAAAGGATTTTGTAACCCGGGTATTTAAAACTGAATCCTTTCAACTCTGTAAAAGGAAAGGATTTTTTTTGTAACTCGCGTGTGACGTTTCAAGATTGCAAGTGGAGGTAAAAATTAATGAACCATGGTAAAATTAGATTTGCTGGGCGAATATGAAATTATATTATGAAAACCACAGTGACATATTTTTAATTCACATTTCTAATTTGCACTTCTAAATAAAAATTCAGATGAGTATTTGAATTGTATTGCTAATAATAAATTGTAATTCATGTGAATGAATAGGAATAAATGCATTTTATAATTGCAAGTAAACTTCCTTATATCACAGATTGGATAAGAGAGGTGAAGCAAATAACATGGACGAATATCAGACACTGAAATAATTATTTCTGTTGGTTCCTTCCAATGTTGGCTTTTGTTGTAAACTCTATTGTAAATTAGGTGCCCTAAGGACTGTTGGTGTGTCAGCTTACAAAAACTGAAAGGATTAACACCACGTCAAACGCACACACGTGTGACCTTTGTGATTCCGTGTCTGTGATGTGTGCGAAGGGTGTCAGAAAATGAAATGTCATTGCATTACAATATAGACATTTTACAGTATTTGATCTATGTTCAGAAACATGTTTAAAACTGTTTGGAAGCGAATTGAAGATTGAGCTATTGATGAAGCCTTTCACTTTGCATAAGTGTGAACACAGTAATAAGTAGGACTGTGTGAGATCTGAAATAATTCTTCCTTTAAAATGATTTTTTCCTCAGTTGATGCCTTTTCATTAAATTATTCAATTATACACTTTTATCCCAAAGAAAATATTGTGACTTGTCTGCAATTTATGACAATGTCTGTTTAATAGCACATTATAAATACAGATAATTTCATTTATATTGAATTTAAAGTAAAATTATATTCATATGTGAGTAACCAATTCTATAGAATATAATCTGGAGTAAGAAATATAATTAATACAATAAAACAAGATATAGTAATATTTATAAAACATTTAACGCACCATTAATTATGTTTTGATTTTATTTAATTGAATTTATTTATTTATTATATAAATCATTTTGTCAATATCATAGCAAATCTAACATGAAATTCCACTTTGATTTAATTAATAGCTTTATATTTCAGATGCCAAGAAGATGTTGGATAGAACAACTGCAGGAGTACAATCAGGCTTAGATGACATTGCTCGTGACACAGGTCTGACACGTCACTTTCTTTTGTAATTCTTAGAAAAAACGTTTCGTTTTAAGCACGGCTTGTCAAATATACTAAAATGTATATGCATATTGCATTGATAATTAATACTGTAGTGTGTAGACAATATTATCGAGAATTGCAGTCGATAATTTTATAATTTTAGTAGACAACTTTATAGTTTGCTGAAATTCATATTTTGCAGGTTTAAAACTGGGAATTGGCTAATATTTGTTTTTCATTTTCGTTTACTATTTTGTTTATGTGTGTAAGATTCTTTGAGCATAAATGGCATACTAAGTAGTAACAATTCTAATACATTAATTCAAGAATCAATGAAAAGCTGGAAAACCATCCTTACATGCAACAATATACAAACTGATCACTTACCATTAAAATGCGGAGTCAAGTGCTGTTCTGTATTGCCCTACATCCTCTAAATCAAGTGATTCAAGGATTAGGATACGAAATACAATCAATACATGTTATCTGCCATTTACTGTATATTAACGGTCTAAAGTTATATGGCAAAATGAACATAACATCAATTCGCTGATCAATACATTCATGATTTGCACTGAGGAGAGTACATAGAAGTTTGGCCTTAAGATCTATGGATGAATTATCGTCCAGAAAGGCAGGATCAAAACAACAGAAAATTTGCAATTCAACATTGGAAAAATCAACAGTGATTCAATGGGAAAATGATATAAATACTTCGGATACCGCAACATCAAGACAAACATGCAAAGTGAAGTAAAATATCCAAAGTTAAGAGAGTTTATGATAAACGGGTTAGATTAGTCCTCGAGTCAAAGCTAAATAGGGATAATACAATACAAGACTTTAATGCATAGGCAGTATCTGTAATCAGCTACACTGGAGGTATCATAGACAGGACAACAAATGAAATAAATGATCTGGACTTAAAAACAAGAAAATACAATATTTATATCCCTATTACAGAAGCAGACGTAGACAGGCTCTATGTATCTATGAAAATGGGATTTAGAGGGCTCAATCAAAATCAAAGATGTCATTGAAAGAAACGTTCTAGGCCTTGAGACTACATCTGGAATACAACGCATATGAGCCACTGATAGAAGCTTTAAAGATGATAAATTTATACAAATCTTCACAAGAAGACATAGACATATAAATATGAAATAAAAAACAGTACAGTCATTAGCAAATACTTAACAAATCAGAAATCTCTGCATGTCCAGTATATGCGTCAGACTGTTGAAACATCAACAAAAAAATCAATATACAGTTGTTGAAAGAGACAAGTTTGAAAGCAGAAACAAAAGCACTCACAACAGCTGCACAAGATCCAGAAATAAACGCGAAGGAACACAAACAAAAACCATGAAAACTTCACTTGATTCCAAATGCAGACACTGCAAAACGTGGATCAAACAACAGAATGCATACTACCTGGATACATTAGTTTTTTTTGGCAGAAACAGAATAAATTAAAAGATACAATGAGGTGGCAAAACTCATGCATAGAAATCTAAGGACCTGCACCACAAGACATCTGTCTGATACAGTGGTAAAGTAGAACCGGATTATCTTTGGCGTTTTAGTGCCACTGCCATTTAGAGTGCCACTGAAATAATACATAGGAGTGTGTAGCTATTAGTCTTGGTAAATGCACACTGCTATAAATCTCGACTAAATAGACACCTTTTTACTTATAGTTTTAATTCTATTGATTAAATATTAATATCGTTCAAGGAGAACATAATTCCGATACAGACGGAATCCTATTTCTCTTCATGGCAGCTAGGGTAGAGTCACCAAAATTTAGTATGTCTATCTAGAGATATTTCGTTTTCCATTCACACACCAAAAATAGATGTATTTCTGAATTATCGGGTATTAATGATAAAATCAGTTTTCCAGATAATGTTTCAGTTTTTCCTATAAAGGCCTCAATCTTATTGTCAAATAGCATCGAAAACCTGAATTCCGTGAGCCCTTGTTTTATCAAGGTCATCATAAATAAAGATTTTCGAGAAGGCAGTGTGAAACTCTCGTTATTGACATAATTTATTTTTGTTTCTCAAACCGTCATATACCGTTTGTTCATTAATTTGTATTCATTCATTAGCATATTGATCATCAAAATTTCACAGATTTAAAAAAAATAATTATTTCTAAATTTTATGCCATAAAAAGAGCAATACATTTTTATCTTTCAGCCATGATCGGCAATTAGTTTTATAACTTTTAAATTGTAGAAACAAAAATATAATATATACCCTTCCATAATACTTATCGCCAGCAATCTCAACATTTGTAGTGGCATTTTATCTTTTAGTATTTCATATGATGAAAAATGGCACTACAAGTTAGAAATACGAAAACTTTACTACATATACTAAACATTTCAGTCTGGTTTAGAATGCTCACTGTTTCCTTTGCAGGACAAGGCGTTCTCGCGTTGAATTAATTTGACATTTTTGCAGATTGGCAATATATGGAAATGTATCTTTATAACAGTGGTTCCCAAGCTTTTCAAGTAGAAGGCCAAATCTACTGTTTTCGGTAATTAAGTGGGCCAGAACGTTATAAAATTATAAATGTTTATCAATATTTATAAAATAATAATAGTCGTTTAATATATCATTCGTAACTTTCTTTAACAATTTTAAATAAGTTTCGAAAACTGCTTTTAATGTAATTAGTTTACAATTGAAACTGTTCTTCACAACCAGTTACTGTAGTTCAGATGCCAGTTTATCAATATCTTGGCACAAAGATGTCGTGCCTAAAGTCATAAGCGCAACTAGCACTGTAGTGAGTCTGGAATGTTGCTTATTTTGTATAATTGTCATTGCAGAAAATAACTGCTCGCATCAATAAGTTAAACAAAAACGACAAATATATCTCTGAAATACTCAAGTGTTCAAATTATTCGACAGGCAATAGTCGCCAGAATGAGATTATATGATCAGCTGAAGGTGAAGCAGGCAGCTCCAGGAATTTGCATCTCAAATCAAATTATTTCTTGTTGAAGGTTTTGCTGTAATTGACAGAACTTGGCATCCTAAAATAAGAACAGATTTACGAAGAGAGCAACATTATCCTCCTCTGTTTTCAACACTTGAAATCTTGACATCCGGAAGACTTTCAACTTTAACCTTGTACTGATACAAGTCTAATTTCTGTTCCACCACAGTTGTCTTCAGAGTTGGAAATGCCTCTAAAGTCCTTTCTGTTAGCTGTCTGTTAAGCAAATGCAGTTTCATTTTAAATGCAGAAATGTCATCGTACAAATTTGTGAACAGTTTGTCTTTTCTCTGAAGCCTCGCATTTAAAGAGATTAAATGAGACGTGATGTCCACCAAAAATGCCAGATCATTAAGCCAGTCATCAGACATTCTGCAGACATTTCCGTTCTGAAGGCAATTCGTCTATTTCAGACAAAAACAGATAGACACTATTTTTAGTGCCCAGAAACGTGACAGTACTTTTCCTTTAGACAGCCATCTGACTTCGCAGTGTAACAGTAGCTCACCGTATTCCTCGTTCAGGTCTGATAGAAACTGTCTGAACTCGCGCTCTGATAAACTGTCTGAACTCACGCCTGTTCAGCGCCTTGCTTCAAATTTTGTTTACACACGTCAGAACAACATCCGTGATAGGTTTCAGATTTAATGTCTTTCCACACAGTGCTTCCTGGTGAATGATACAGTGATATTTCAATATAGTGTGGTCAAGAAACTTTTCCAATAATGCCAGACAACCAGATTTCTTACCTGTCAAAACCAGAGCACCGTTGGTGTTTTCTGTCCAGTTTATGTCGTTTTTATGTACACACATCTTCAGAGTTTCAAACAGATCAATTCCTTTGGTAGTTGCATGCATCGATTAAAGTCCTAGATGTTCTTCAATGACTTCAAAGTTATCGTTTATTGCTCGAACAAAAACTACCACCTGAGCTGTCAGAAATGTAAGTGGATTTGTCCATTGCTAATGAAAAAAAATATAATTTTTGACATGTGTGCTACTTGATGATGAAAATCACTGGCCAACTCTTTGACTCGCCTAGCCATAGTATTATTAGACAAAGGAATCTGATCAAATTTTTTGTCTCAAACTTTTTATCGCCAAGCATTCTAGCAACAATTTTAAGCGAAGGCTTTTAAAAAATCTTTTTCACATCTGTGAACGGCTTCTTTTTGCGAGCCAACAGAAGAGCGACTTTGTACGACACAACAACAGAACTCTTGCTCAGTTCTTTAGCCTTGGTGTAAAATGACTGCTTACTGCTCAGAGAACCTTCTTTCTTAATGATGAAATCTTTTTTTAAGTCCGAGCCAACGGATAGTGAGCATTTACGTCTGAATGTGTGGTCATGTAGTGTCATTCCAGATTATATTTTTTCATGACAGAAACACAAAATCTGCAGATTAAGCAAACTGGTTTAACACTATGACTAGGCACAAACATAAATTTCTCCATTCAATCTGCGTTGAAATCACAACAAGGAACATTCTCACATTTTCGCCTTTTACCATTGTTTGATTTTACTTTATCCACGTTCATGCTTATCGGCTTTAACAGTTAATTTTTATTTGGAAAAAATCTAATTTCAACACAAAATTGCACATTCTGCAGACTATTGTAACAGATGATATCATGGCGTCGTGCGCACTCTGATTGGTCGACAAGAGTGGGAAAAGGGACAATTCCGAATGTTTCATTTGCTAAGTGAAAGGGCGCATTAAACACGAGCAGAGTGAATTATCGAGGGCAGATCGAGCATTAATGTAACTTTCATCTAGTATTTCAGTAATTATTATTTAAAAAAAGTTAAATTTTTAAATACATTAAATTAATAATTAAATATTGAGGCCTCGCAGGCAACTTAGAAAGAGCTGGCTGGCCATAATTTGCCTGTGGGCCGTGATTTGGGAACCTTTGCCTTATAATAATTCATGTAACTGTACATGTTACAAAATTGGTTTTAAAGGTTAATACATGTGCATTGTGAATTCACTTAGTGCTAAAACACACTCTTCATTATGAATGAGTGTGAATATATATTAAAACAAATTTTGTAAGTTTAATAACCTTTTTCATATTATTAACTGTTTCTTTTGTATACGGGTTTTTCCACAGCTGACGTGCCCATTGAGAAAAACTTCCATTAAGGATTAAAAGCTTAAGGGTCGTGGAGAGATTTGATTATGTATTTGGGGAAAGTAGGTTAGACCACAGGTGAAGGTCATACCAAAAATCGGATACTAACTATCCATGTATGGTCATTTATCTACCAGTTAATGATGTAGCACTAAGTTGTGAGCTGACCTCATTCATAAGACCACCTGAATCAGCTGGCCACATGAGATGCCCACACTGTATTGCGCCCGACTTACAGGGGAAAGATAGGGAGCAGTGTCCATCATTATGACCTTGCCTATCCAAAAACACAATAGTGGTACTATCTTGATTTCTCTAAAAATCGAAATTCTCTCTTAGTAATTAATTCTATATATCATGTATTGTGAATGTATGTAGAATAATCTTGTGAATTTTATTGTTGTGAATATGATACATTTTTTCTACAAGAAGCTAAGTATCACAGTGATTACATTTACAAATGTGGTAAAACACCACGTGTATGTAATTTTACTACCATTGATTAATTGTTATCATGGGAGAATTAACCTGCGCCACATAGTCATTAGCTAAATTGTATTACGAGCAGCTTTGGAGTACTGAAAGAAATATATATTTGTAAAGATTTTCATAATTGAATTTTCATGTAATGCAAATTGTGAGTTAGTGAAGATTGTAAAGAATGATTATCGCTGCTGCCATAAGGCCCATAAAAGTCATTTTCATACATGAAGCTGTAACTAAATAACTATGTATATTACAGCCAGTCCTGAGTTTTACCTCAGAACTCTGATTGACCACTCAAAGCTAATTTGATGGGAGTCTACGCTTATTGAAGCTAGAGCCGAACATCAGTGAGTGAGCGAACGTCCATGTCAGATCCTTATCCCACCTTGTTGAACCATGAGGACTGTCAAGGGTCATGTGAGCAGCATATGTTAACAAGTGGGATGACAACAACAGGTTTTTATTCAGTTAAAAGGATGATTGAAATAGATTTTTCATGTGGTGTACAGTGAAGTGACTTTCCAGGTCATGCAGTAATACTCTGTATTCATGGAATCAATTTGTTCATTTTCTTGTTTCAAATTTAATTTTATTGTTATTACATTTTATTGTTAATTTTCTTAAACTGTTATCTCTCTATGTTATTACATAAGTGTATGTAATCGACCAAAAGAATGTGATTGATTGGGGGCTGAGCCATGAATAAAAGATAATCTATAAATACAGGGGAGATAACGTTATCAATCGCTAGAAGTCAACTAACTTATCCGACTAGGTGTCGTGAATGATTGTTAAGATTGTGGCATTAAAGGGAGATAAGTTAGGCAAGTCCTTCTGTCGCTAATGTTGAGGATTATCCTATAAATTAATATTGATGATTAATGCCTGAATGAGGACAGGGTCGTAAAATGAAAACTGGACATGTGACAATGAGTATATATGGCATTGCATATATGAATAGTTTCTGATTTTATATCAGCTATTTCAAAGACCATATATTACTACTACATAGTTAAATGAACTTTCCTTTTTCTTGTTGTTATTCAAATGATATTGATATACAAATTCTTGAAAATATCCCAGTTAAATAGTTAACAGTACGATATTGTTTTATAACAAAAGTTATGTGTCACAGATTATTGCAAAAGTCTGGAATCTTTTACAATTGTTAAATCAGTGGCTGAATTATGTCACGATGGTGGCTTTGGACTTTGCAGTTCGTGAGAGTTTGTGTTTGCTTTCTTCTTCCAATTATAATACCGCCCTATCTTACTCTCTAGTGTATCTCCACACATTAATATTTGTTCACCAACTTATTTATTGATGTGTTTATCAAAACTTCCATCACTTTTACAGATATGGTGTTGAGAATCTACCTATTGAGATGATTTCATTCCAGCCCAACCATCTATTAAACATATAAATGAATGCACTGTTAAATGAAAGCAACATCAAACAAAATTCTTCATGTGAACAGCACACCTAATCTCTTGGCCTTCATATGATGATGCAAACTACCAATTATATTCATGAAATGAAGTTATAATTTGCTTTTAAGTAGTCATCCAATTTCGCTCTATGATGGTGTTTGCTTGACAGATCAAGAAACTCTGTGCAAATTGTGTTTGCTAGTAGTTTGCTAGTGACGTCAAATATTTCCAAGAATTCTTTCATTACCCTTATGGTCTGCTGGATGTTTCGAAAAGTGAAACAGTTTGTACCCTTGTCAAAAGCATTGTATTTAATATGAAGAATGAAGATAAATGGGAAATTTACAAGAGGAAGAGGAATGCATGAATCACAGTGCAACTAACAGATACTTTCCAATTATCTTATTTCAGAAATCACTAATGTCATGCAAGATACTAGATATAAAAGTGCAAAACTAAACATGCATATATGCAATGTTAAAGTAGCATCTGTTCTCCACATTGTAGCAAAAACCATGAACAGGTGGAATGGTTCCTTAAACATCACTGAAAGAGATGTCTTTGAACATAATAGTATCAAAGTAAAATAAGTCGAATAATTATGTTTGCAATATTTACTCTGATGCTAAGGAAGACAATTTATGACAACAAATTATATTTTTGAACAGAATAGGTAGTCATAAACAAAACCTTTAAAAACTACATTATACATAATTACTAAGCTATTGGATTCTGTGACACCTTTCCTGAAACCCTTCACTCGTTATGATTATTATTTATTAATTAATTACACAGACCTAATTATAAATGAACGAGAATCTTAATTTATAGTTAGTAATAATTCTCCCACAAGACCAATATGTCTCTCACTTGGTGGTTTATAAGAGTGCCGTAAAACTCTACTCTTTAGACAATAATAAGACAGACGATTTAAAAATCACATATTCTTTCTGTAGTTGTAAACTTCTTAATAAAGGAATAATACATTTATTAAATCAACAATCAAATATACAACATATAAATATAATCAAAAGAACATTGGCATTTACATCACTTTGTGACAGACTCTGACCAGATTCTGTGTCATGAACTTCTGACCCACATCTGAAACTCGAATATCATATTTGAATTGAATTCCTTTGTTAGAACCCTCCCGTCATGCACCCGCATGAGTTCATCCCTTGTTATGTAACTTTAGACAACACAGTCGAGAAAGTTCAGATCAAAACATACCTCGTGATCTAGTCACGTGATGCATTCATGCACTACAATAAATACTCTTGACGCGGTAATATTCTTTACTCATAACGCAAACCGGTCGACACACCAGCTCTCGAGCACCTTAGTCGCCGAATATCTTGCTGAGTCGGGAAGGAACGTAGGAACCCATGTCTTGTGCAGTAATTCTACTTTAAGAAGGTAACACATCTACTTCTTACAATGATATTGCATTTTACTATTTGTATTTTTGTATATGAATTTATGTATGTATATTGTGCAAATTATTACAATTTTCCTCCAAGCATACATGATTCGATAGAATGACTAAAGCCTAAAGATTTCATTGTATATAAATTAATTGTAACCTTGTGACTTAATTTGTATAAACCTTAATTCTCTTGTGCCGCAGAACGTCTGTGCACGTTGCGAATTTCTATGTAATTCAAATGATTCTCTTGCGTGTAATTTCATTGTTAATTCGTAAAGCGCTCATATTTAATTTGAATTATATTTTGTTCTCCTTGTATGAATTCCATTTTTGATGAAGTAAATGTTTGGAAATTCATACGTTTATGTAATGTTAAAAATAACACACATGTGAATTGTATTGTATCTTTTATGAATATAAATATATTGTAAAAGACACGATAGACGAAGATTTAAAACTAAGCACATTGTATCAGTCACGTGCTTGGATGATTTGCGAATGTAAACGCAAATCGCTCATAGAAACCACACTATCATTTCAGAACGGGTTTTCTTCTTCTCTACCTCATAATACGTTCTACGTATTATTGCCACCTTCGCATCACTTGGGTGCGCGTTCCTTTGTTCAACTTTGGACGAGCGACGTACAATTCCGTGTTGCCATTGTTGTTGATGCTATGCTATGACAGATCGCTAGTGTGGCAAGTTGAGAGACGGCAAGTTTACTGGAAGCTACGGTCGTACAGTGCAAGCATCGCTTGATACGTGGAAGGATCGAACTGTCCTTAGACCACGTGTACATCAAGACTACTGAGAAAGATGAGTAACTAAACCGAACTCTGAATCAATCGAATGTGCTGGCAAAAATAACTTCTTTTAAAACATTAACCTTCAAGCAGATTGAACTTGCCTTAGTTTAGATCTGAAGCTGTGTCTTCGTAATTGATTGTTATTGTTAAATATTAACTATTAAATTCTTTATTGTTAATACCTCTTTTGTAGTGATTTTTATGCATATAGGCCTAATTCGTGGTTTGGATGGGGGATCGACTGAGCTAAATGTAACATTTTGAAGCCATAAAGATTTAAGAGAGTGTTAACGGTTTCCAAACCAGCTACTGTACACAAGTTGTCTGTTCGTGAATCTGTTTGTCTGTACTACAAAGGCGCATTTTCATATGCGACGAAAGATAATTTGAGCAACCAGTCTGTTTAAGGAAAGAGGAGAAATTAATTTATCTAATTAAATTAAAGTTCTGTAAAATTCCTAAGCATGGTCTTTAAATAAAAACTGGACACACTTCCTCATAACAACCTTATCCAATGGGGATGGAATGAAAGTTACTTTATTGAAAAAAGTTCTATATTCTAATCACTTTGAATTTGACATAACTTAAGTCCGGTCATAAAGACAATCATTAGCTTTTAATAATTTAAGTGACTGGTAAAGAAATAATGGATTTAGAAATATTTCGTACATGTTTGCTATTGACTTGTGATTTGTATTGAAAAATGCTCATGTAATTGAATCCATTTGGAACTGGCTTGGATTACATCAGCAAGTTCTAGAATATTTTCCACCTGAGTTGTTTACTCCAACTTTCAGAAATATCATCATAAGCAATATCCCATGTTCTGATCACTTCAACATTGGCAACAAATATATAATTATTAAGTTTAGAAATAGGGATAAGTAAATTTACTCCACCATAGTTTCAAATATGATAAAATGATAAAATCTGAAGTGGCAATGTCTCTGCCAATGAAACACAGTACTGTTAATGTAATCAGCAAAATGTATTTATGATAAGTCAGGAAAATCTAGGAAGCAGACTGTGAATTAACAACAATAGGCATTGGAAAAATACAGATTGAAAATTTCTTAATCGTTTGCATTCAGAATCAAATTCTATTAAAATATTCCTGGAAAAGATATTCTGAATATACAAGGGGAAATAATCTTCAACCTGTACGAAAACACTTGGACAAGAAATGAACACATAAGAGATTTTTGTAATTTTTTTTTTACTGATACGACACACCAAATCCATACTGAATTAAGATGACAAAGAAACTATGCAGTAACAATAAAATTTAAAAAAGAATACTCAAATATTTTTTCACCCGAAAAGCAAGTAATCAGAACAGGAAAACAAATTATGGCGTGTTTGTTTAATTGTGCTCGTGGAAAGAATTTGGATGTATCCAATACAGAAGATTTTGTATAAACCTTTCTTTATGTTAAGTTTTCAAACTCTCTCCAACATCTCTACTTTCAATGTACCATTGCTGGAGTGAAAACATCAGACCATGAAATCTCTAAGACTGGATCCTTTAACATAAAGACCAGGGAGAGTAACAAGAAGTTTAGCACCGGTTCCTGTCAAATTACTGAAAGTCATCAAATGAATCCGAACACTCGGACACATTTAAAAATGTACAGTACTTATGATGTTTAGCTAGGAAAATAAATAAGTAGTAATAATAATTGCAATCAAATTGCCGGCAGATAGGGAAATATATGACGTCATAGAGTTTAGCATATAAAACTAATTATTCATCCCTACCTGCAAGTCCTTGCAACAAGTTTCACATAAAGGACATGAATTTTAATCCAACGTTATTATATATAATATAAAGTGATATCGAAAGTATATAACATAGTTAAATTATAATCATAACTTAGCTTCTAGAAAATGTTAATGTTACGATATAAAAATTAGCATAAGTTTAAGTTATCTTTTAAAATTCTAGATTTTAATTTACATTATTTATAAATTGTAATTAATAATTAATTCATGCTCATAATTAAATTATAAATTTGTATTTAGAGTAATATTCTTTTGGTTAGTGACAAGTTTATTTTTATTGAAATATTTTCCCAAACTAGAGGAAATATATTTGAAATTCTATTTCCTGAGACAATTTAAATCATGTTTTCACATATTGCCAGATCATCAGTGTCTATGCTTGCTGTGCAAAATAAAAATAAGTTTGACGGTGTGTGTGTGTGTGTGTGTGTGTGTGTGTGTGTGTGTGTGTGTGTGTGCGTGCGTGCGTGCGTGCGTGCGTGCGTGTAAACTTTGCCGCCATATATGACATGACTGTGCCAGTCATGAAAAAGCAGGTCAGGTCAGTCCTAGGATTGGTGGATTATTACAGGAAATTCGTTCCCCAGTTCAGTACACTCTTGAAACTGTTGACAGACCTAACGAGCAATAAACAGGCTACCAAGATATGTTGGGCTGACTAGTGCAACATAGCCTTCGAAAAGGTGAAAGGCATTTTGACCAGCAGACCAGTCCTCCAACTGCCAGACTTTAACAAAGGGTTCATTGTGAAGACGGATGCCTCAAATGAAGGACTTAGTGGTATGCTTTTACAACAAGTCAGTGATGAATATCTCCCAGCATATGTGTCCAAGAAATAGTTAGATTGAGAAACTAACTACTTGATGATTGAAAAAGAATGTTTAGCAATCGTTTGGGCACTGAAAAAATTTGGATGCTCTTATATTCCAGGCCGTTTATCCTTCAGTGTGACTATAGAATCACTGACATACTTACGTCGTAGCATGTAAGACAATGCCAGATTAACAAGATGGATACTCTTACTCCAGGAGTACAGTTTCATTGTTGAACACATTACTGGGGGAGAAAAAAATCAGGTCAGGTGCAGATGCGTTGTCAAAACATCCTATTATCACTTTGTGAAAGGAAAAAAAGAATTTGTAAAAGCAAACAGTTTATTATTGTAAAAACGTATGAATTATTCCATTTGAGATGCAGTTCTCTATACAATTTCAATTTTTGCGTGAGTTTGAAAAGGAAAATCAGTTTTTTGTAATTGTAGCCGTATACATCGTAGCATTCGAGATGCAATTTCCTGTGGAACTTTTAAAAATGTCTTTTCGCGATAAGTAAATTTAATTTAATGCATCGTAATGTCTCGTCTTTTGATTTACACTTACTCCCTAAGCTCAATCAATCAATCAAAATTTTGAAATGGTAGCTTAGGAAGTAGAGGCAGGTATGAGATACAATGATGAGCAAGGGAAAGGAGTTTCTGTTTTCCCCCTTGCATTCTCTCTCATCGCCGTTGTTGGTCTTCTAGTCATGAAGGCAAAGTGACTAGAAATATTTATCCAACTCAATTTCAAGATATTTCCCCACTAATCTTGGCAAGATAAGAAGCTAAATTTGGTGTCAACAAGACATTTT
This sequence comes from Sinotaia quadrata, assembly GCA_028829895.1. Taxonomy (NCBI): domain Eukaryota; kingdom Metazoa; phylum Mollusca; class Gastropoda; order Architaenioglossa; family Viviparidae; genus Sinotaia; species Sinotaia quadrata. The sequence goes on from CM054180.1 coordinate 83,240,302, forward strand.
TATCTGGAAACAGTTGAATGTCGAACCAGTCTATCCCGAGGGTGAAACATTTTGCCATTTTGATGGACAGCAAAAGACCATGGCATCGATGACAAAGTATTGCAACGGTGATCCGCAACATCCGCAACATCAGCATTGTCACTGGGATTGCTAGTCTCTGACTCTCCACATCTGATACATTCCTGGTGTCAAATGATCTGTGTGATCCAAAGAACTCTAAAATGACTGCCTGTGTATAGGTTGGCTCCATACTTTCCTGCATATAGGTTAAGATGAATGGTGCTGAACATTAAATCAATTAGTAACAAGTTGAAGTCATGCTCCATCATTAGTGAAGTACTGGTACTGTCAGGTGTGGTATTACTCTTCACTGAAGTTTGTGTGAATGTAATCAGTCTTCTTGGAATAGCATCTAAGGTTGAGAGGCCTTTTGCTGTCCAAAGGCAAATTGTCCTGTTTTGGCGATGAATTTTGCCAAGAAAATGGGACAATAGTTGCTTTACCATCACAACCATGGTGGGGTCTAACATGGCATCATAAACAATAAAAGAAATAGAGGAAATACCGCTAATCAGAATCTTGTTCTCCAAACTCTTGTCTCAGTCTCGTTTTGTCATTTCATCATTGATTTCGTCCAATCTGACACTTTCTTCTTTGAGAAGAAATGAAAACTACATTTTTAATTTCTGCATAAGGTCCTTATTTGAATCTTCAATCTGATGTTAAAAAAATGGTGAAGAGAGAAATTCTTAATAAGCCATGGTGCAAGCCAGGTGGGCCAGGTAGTACTCGCTCAAGTATCTTCTATCTCTCCTGGCAAATAATGTCGTATATTCACTACAATTCACAGTGCCCTCTAGTGGTTAAAATAAAAATGATGTTCCATTGGAATGAAAAAGTGTGTATCATCTCAACTATAGGTTTACTAATGAATCGTCATTGTTATTAGCATGTACTGGTCGTGAGAAACTAAACACTAAGCTTCGATATTTATCCTAATATTTTTTTGCATGATGCACGCATGCCCTGTTCACAAGATAGAAAACATTCTACTTTCATTGTTAACTCCTAAACGTTTGTCTATGGAGTTCGCATGTCCTGTTCATGTGATACAAAAATTAAATGTTTTTACAATGCTGCTGGCTGTTTTCATAATCTGGTGAACTGTCCCATGCCATAACAGGTGAATCACCTAATACGTTTTATTTTGGCAAAATCCTCAAACATGTAAATAACAAAATTACTTTGGATGCACCTTAAGTTTAAACTACTTCATTTGTTCTAACTGCTAAGTCCTCCAACATAAATAATGCATTTATTACCCAGAGTGAACATATCTCACATTAAACTGTTGAATGCTTTTCTAACTTGTACAAAAGTCAATAATCCTAGAAACAAAAGAAAAGAGTTTCAAAATAACATTTCTTCTTTTATCAAACCTCTCACCCAGAAGTGTACAACAATAAACTGAAAAATACTGCTATGAGCTCAAGTTATCTGTGTTTTCATGCTTTCTTACAATAATTGTAATAATATCATTCTGTTATGCTTGCTTATATACGTTATGCATATTAGAATGCAACTTTCCATATTTAAATGATAGAGAATTATATATTCAAGTGATACCTTATAAACACTGTTTTAGGTTTTTTGGTAGCATCTCTAAGCAGCATTACATTGATGGAGAGAATAGATCAAAATTGATCGTGACGTCACTTGAGGTCTTTTATGGGCTATAGGATAGGTCATAGCACAATAGTTATAATTCTCCCGTGTAAGTGTACTGTATTGTTATATTTATGCATGTGGTAGAAATGTGCCGTGCTTATCAAGAGACTAATTTTCACTGCGTAGCTAAGTAAGGAGTAGGTTGGGTAGCTAATTTCACTGTGTAGTTATGTAACGTTAAAGTAGGTTGGGTAGCTGATTTTCATCCAAAATCTGTGTAGAGTGAAAGGTTGGCTTACAATATTTTTCTCATGTACTGTGCAATGAAGTATCTATGTTGTTCTTTGTTGCCTGGAAAAAGTTGCAAAGACATGCAAAGACAAAAGTGATATGAAAGAGGAATTACATTATAAACTTGTTTTAATGATTAAGATTAATTTTTAGACATTTCGAGCAAGTACCATTTGTGTGTAACCCCAAAGACCAGAATAACAGGGCTTAATAGGCACATGGGTGGATGGGTGGGTGGGTATAAAGGGTTACTCAAGACCTCATACACTTCAGAAGCCAAGTAGGAATATGTAGGCAGTATATAATAAAGGGATGAGTACACTAATGATTTTCAACCGTTTATCCAGTAGAAACAAGACAAAACATTGGGCCAGGTCTCCATCAATATTGTTTTGTTTGATAGGCTCTAAAGACTAAGTAGTATTGGACGAGTTAAATTATTAAGCTCCAATTATCTTGAATATATCTAATATTAAAAAAAAAAGTTAATGCCAGAGTGAAATTAAAATCACATAAACATTCTGGAAATTATCAAATTAAATTAATCAATCTAGTACTCTTTGGAAAAAGAGCTTATGCAGACACTCCACATTAAATATTAATGAGTTATAATATTCGTTGAGATTTTCTAAGATAATTTAATTATTAATATTTAAACAGTGAAGCACATAATGATATTTTCTTTTCTATTGATAGGTAATGCATTGTGTTAATGTATGTAATGTATGTATTTTAATACATTTAATTAAAGGAATGAAAACGAAACGTGCTATAAAATATTGTAAATATAGCAGTACGGTAAGCTAGTGACATTTACCGTACAGGTACATTCAACTGCAGCTCTGAAAACAACGTTGCAAAAGACTAGAGAGTAATGGCAAATTGGGGCGGGTGAGGGGAGGCTATCATCAAGTAGTGGTACACAAAAGACGGTGTTACATCGATATGTTTTACACAGTTCTTACTGTCAAGCTCGGGTGTAGTCCTAAAACCAATAATTCATTTGTACACAGAAAAACTGTACTACTGAAAGCTTTCTTAAAATCTTGTTATAGATACAAGAGTTTACTTAATAAGACAATGAATGGTTTTAATATATTACTTTACAAAATATGTAATACTAACGTACAATGTAGCTGTCTCGCACATCCACAATAATAAAATCGTTTGCTAAAATGCAATGCAGGTACATCTTGCATATGACAAACGAGTTATTAATTACAAGTATTTATCTAAAAAAATATAAACAAAATGAATTTTATATTTCACTCTTTATGTATTATAATTATATACATAGAAACTTTTTCTAGGATAAACAATCACTCACTCTGCTTGCTTAATCATGTTTACTTCTATTAATTTCAATTTAGCGAAATTTTTTTCATATATCATGCTTATCATCGAGACTTTTATCGAAATAGTCCGTTTAATTTCTTGGTCCCACGATTCATATCATGCACTCAGTATACATTTGCTAGAAAAGTTACTGAGACAGACCAGCATCCAGTTTTTGAAACTCCAAATAGGACCTCATTGTTAAATTTGACAGATTTGATAATTGGTTTTTCAGTTTCACACATGGCTTCGTTACCATTGATGTCACCTGGGTCTATGTCCAGTTTGCGCTCGTCGTCAGTCACCATAGTCCTACCAACCATCATTTTTGCTTTGCCGGAAGCGAAATATTCCACAACTAATTCATTCTCTTCACTAAAAATATTTCCAGATCGAGAGGAATTTAATAGGCAAGCGACTTTCTTCTCTATGTCGATGTTCAACCTATTACAACATAAGTGAAATTTGCAACAGTTGTTTCCTTTCCTATTCAATCAGTAATTGTGCGCTGAAGAAACACGGTTCAGTTACTAGAATCAATAGATATATTTACTTGCCATTAGTTAAAATGTTTTCTTTTATTATACGTATGCAGTATATAACGGAACAAAGGATTTTTATTAGCTTTTTAATTCAAAATCATTGTGTTGCTAATGTACTCTAGATAAAGAGCTCTCAAAGATGTACGCATTACCGAGTACTGTACGGGATGCTAAAGAAACATCATTCCAATATTATCACTTTATGCTTAAAGTAGGGTTTACAACATTAAAGAATTCTGTATGGCATACTAAAAAGCATGATTCAAATGTTATCACTTTATGCTTAAGGTTGTGTCTATATCACAATTTTCACTATGTCACATGTCCGGTTTTCATTTAACAACTCTGTCCTAATTTAGGCATTAGTTATCAATATTAATTTATTAGATAATTCCTAATATTAGCAACAGCCGGACTTGCCTAACTTATCTCCCCATAAATGCCACAATCTCAGCCTAATTGTTCACGACACTTAGCCAGATAAATTAGTTGACTACTTTGCTAACAATGTTATCTCCACTTCATTTATAGATTAATATGTCTTTATTCCTTTATTTCTGGCTTGGCCCCCAGTTAGCAAATCATGGTCAATTACAAACACTTATGTAATAACATGGCGAGAAAACAATAAGAGAATTAACAATAACATTTAATAACAATAAATTTAAATTTGAAACAAGAAAATGAACAATTTCTGTGAATAACATGGAAATTCAAATGTATAAACTCTTTACAATATATATTTCCTTCATTACACTACAATTGCTCATAATACAATTCAGCTAGCAACCACACAGCACATGTTAAGTCTCCCGTGATAACAATTAATCAATGGTAATACAACTACATACACGTGGCATTTCCCACCAATTTACAATGTATATCACTATGCCACTTAGTTTCTGTAAGAAAAGCGTATTAACATGAGCAGCATTAAAATTCACAAGAATATTCTACAATACAAAATACATAGTATCAATTCAACAAGAAAAATTCGATTAGAGAAAATCAAGTATATTACCACTATTGTGTTTCTTAGGTGCAGTCATAATGGTGGATGCAACTTCTCTATTTTACCCCTTTAGGTTGGGTGCACTGTAGGTGTTTAACGTGGGCCAACCCATTCAGGTAATTTTATCAATGAAGTAAATGTCAAATAACATCTTAGCGCTATGTTATCACACGGAAAACAAATGACCATACATGGGAGGTCAGTATTCGGTTTTGGCGTGACCTTCACCTGTGGACTGGCCCATATTCCCTGAACAAGTAAACAAGTGTTTTCTGGTCTGAGCTTTAATCCTTAATGGACGCTTTCATGATAAGTATGCAAGGCCGGGGAAAACCCTGTATTTGAAAGAAACAATTAATAATATGAAAAAAGTTAACAAAAATACATAATTTGTTTTAATATATCTTCACACATTACATAAACATTACAAGTGTGTAAAAATATGTTAGATTCACATAGATGAATGATTAAAGAATTGAAAGTATGGAATATATCTGATTGACTGTAGACAGTTTTTGCATATACCTCAGTTCAGTAAAAGATTTCAGATTCATTTCGCCTGAGTGGATCACATATTCTAGTGTTTAAGTACACAACATGATTTAGCATATTATTTAGTGATAAAAATTTATTGTGATTGTAGGATGTTGTGCATACTTGTCAACAAATGCTCTTAAATGTATATTTATATTAAATGCTCTTAAATGTATATTTATATTAAATGCTCTTAAATGTATATATTTAATGTATAATGCTGTCATATTTACATTTAAAGTGAAGTTGATATCTTTATTTTAAAGAGCACTTATAACAAAATTCTGGCTTCAGCCTTGCCAGAGCTATTTATTTTAAAAATTATTTTTGTTGTCCATGGTTTTGTTTTGATAGTTGGGACAAGGGAGGCAGCCCTGTAATTTACACATTAGTGTCACATCATTCGTGAAAGAGCTGAATTCTTTCCAAATGCTTATTTTCAGAATATAACTTATAATACACTTATTATATATTCTTTTGCACTTACTGGTAATTTAAAAGTTGTGTTGTAGCTTTCATTAATAACATTATGATGCTAAATATGTGTTTACTGTATTGCTAAGGGTTATATTGTGATGGAGATCTGTTGAGGATATGCACCAAACTGGTGCAACCATTTTACCCCCTTCCACCAGCCCTCCCACTCTCCACCTTGAACACAATATGAGTCTGTGGGGTCCCACTGGAGCACTCCAGATCAGTGAATGTCTGATGATAAAATGATCCACACAAGCCCCAGTGGTAATATAAAACTTCTATTGTTCCTGTCACATGTCTGGTCTATGTTTAACAACCATGTCCTATATTAGATTCCAGTTATCAATATTGGTTTATTGAATATTTTCTAACAATAGTGACATCTGGATGGCCTGACTTATTTCCCATGAAATGCCATGATATTCAGACAAATTATTCACAACACCTCTCTAGATAAATCAGTTGACTTGCCTCAGCTGACAATGTTATCTCTCCCTTTATTTATAATTTAAGATTTATGATTCTTTATCCTTTTATTACGGCTCACACCCAGCCAGCTGATCCTCCAGTTGGTTACAAATAATTATGTTACAGCAGGTGAGATAACAATTGAGGACGTCACTTCCGGTAACTCGTTTGAGCCCCCAGAGGAAACAATTCCTCACATATAAGATGAAGACAGACTCAGGACAGACGTTAGACAGATGTGATGATGACACTTATAAAATCATATTAGACAAAAATTACAATGAATTTGACACAACACTAATGAAAATTTAACAATAAACTTTATATAACAATAAAAGAAAATAAATTAAAAAAATAAGAGAAAGGACAATTATTAATATTATCAATTATTAATTATCTAACAACAAGTTACAAAATAGATTGGTTCTAACCGAATCAGGGAATTAACTAGCTTCCCCTAAATGAAAGCAATTTTTCAATGTCCGTTTTCCTTTTGCTAACTTATCTTCCTTTTCTACACGAATCTCAAGTCTCAATTTCAATCACAACATATGTATATGCTTTCATTTTCAATGTTCGAGTACTACTTAGCTTAGAAGCCCGAGCGAAGTTGAAAGTTCAGCACAGCGTTGAGCTAGCGTCCAACGCAAAAATCTTCACAGCGGCGGTCTAGATAGCTCCGTCCCTTCCCTTCACGTACACAACAGTATCGGTCTTATAGGCCTGACACAGTGGCCTGAATGACCTGGTTCTGGTGATGGTGATTCTGCAATTTAATAATTAATGCAGTGTGAGAAACTGCTGACTATAAAAGAAAGCATTTAAGGGACAATGGCTGTTAACTTCCCTGAACATATGGACACTAAGCTGAAAGAAAGGTATAATTAAAAATACATAAATTATTCTCAACATTCTATTATTATTACACAAGGTTTAATAAAATTAAAATTAAAAGTCAGTCACACCTATCTTCCACGTTCCTCAAACCCCAAGAATCAAAGGTAATCTGGTTGGAGTACAATAGATCCTTCCTTTAAACTACTGTACTCAGTACTCAGTCTTTCTGACTTTAAATTTAACAATATCTTTCTTCTACAATACCAGATTAGAATTCTGGGATTCGCTTCTTCGTGCCATAGTAGGCAGGGGTTGTTGTAAGCGGAGTGGTGAGATTTCATTAAACGTGGATATTTAAAGGTTTCCCATTTTACCAGGTCTTTCCTTGAGACTAACCATTCCCCTGTCTTTAATTACAAATGACCCTTTAATCTTCAACCATTTCCTGTACTCTAACATATAACTCAGTGGACAATGGGAAACGGCACAATGGTTCTCCTGCCCTCAGGACCGTCGGTCCAGTTCAGGTATCTGGGACGGAGATACATGAAAGAGATAAATACATCAAGTCTAACGGTCCAGCTCTGGGTGGTCTATCCTGTTAGGTCTTGTAATTCTAACAAATATCCTGTTAGTGTCTTGGAGTGGCTTGGTTAAATACTTTAAATGTGTTTTTTTTTGTACTATGTTTCCTATACTCCTTGTGTATCTAGATTTTACTCCTTTTCATTAATGTTTATTGAAATGATGCTGGGCGAAGTTTTACTTTCGACTGACAGCGCTTCTGGATAGTCAATGCACACACTTCTCAGTTCTGCCCCTCAATAGGGTGTAACGACTTAATTGTTCAGGGAGTAGTTAAATATGTTGTCTTCGATTAATTGGCATGGTTCTGATGTCACACATCAGATCATCTAATGGTCTTTCACGGTCCGTTTACAACTTCTGGCATAGACTATGGACAATGCCTCTAGTAGAGAAGGTGTTGAGTTTAGGTTGGTACCACTCTGGATTCCTGTCTTTGTTGGAATGCAGATTTCCCAAGTTCCAACTCTCCACCTCAGCTTAAGACCTAGGACTGGGTGTAACGAATAATATCATGTTACAGCATTGTGTGGAAATAACGACTATATGGCTTTGTGGTGACAGCAATATTACTCTTTACAATTCCACTAATTAGCTTTAGCTAATTCATAGTTTCAAATTAAATGAAAGTCTTCAAATGAATAAATGATTTCTTTACAATATATATATCCTCCATTATAATACAATCATAATTATAATACTCTTTAGCCAGTGGTCCATGCTACACATGTTTAACTATCGTTAGATCTTCCATGATAACAATTAATCAATGGAACATGGCTACATACACATGGTTACAAGAACTGAATGAAATTCACAGTTCAAATGTAATCACTGTCATCTTTGCCTCACACAGGGATGCTTGTACTTGGGCCTTTCCACTTCCGATGCCAAATGATCAGCTCTCTGCCTGATCCAAAAACAACTTATTAAATTGACCAATTGTCCGTACGTTGGGTCCAGACTTCCCTGTATGTAGTTTAAGTCGAACACATTGAGTGGCTCTCAAACTACGACTAAATAAGCGACAGGTTGATGTCACACTCTGCCATCAATGGAGTATCAACAGGCTTGGTATTATCCTTCGCAGAAATCTATGCAAATGTAACCGTTCCACCCTGGAATAGAGTCTGTTTCAAGGCCTTTGGTTGTCCAAATCCAAAATGTCCTTCTGACTGCTTTGATGATGCACCATAATGGCTCATTAAATAATTAGTGAATTTCGCCCAAAGTGTGGGACAATCTTTCATCCGATAATTTCATTGCATTAAGATACCCAGATGCTTTGCTATCACGACTATACAAGTACTTAACATGGCAACATAAAAGAAAGTGTTGTTACCCATGTAACTCTACTAAAGAATAATTCTGGTCTAGCCGTCTCAGTCAAATGCAGCATTTCAATATAGCCCTGTCCCCATAAAGGTTAAAATAAAAATGTTGTTCCATTGGATAGGAAAATTGTATTCCAACTATAGCATAACTTTACTAATTAATTGTCTTGGTCCTAGCACATACTAGGCACATGAAATACTGAATAAATGTTAATACAAACTGACACCTCAGCGAGAGTCTTCTCATTGTCTACATACAATTAAGTATCCAGCCCTGTCTCATTAACCCAGGTCATGACCTGTCTCCCCATTTTAGGTGACCCCTTAATAGCTGTGGCCGCTATAGTGCCTATATTATGGTTATTATTTATGAATTCCTTTATCATTTAATAAACATAATCACTTATGAATGGTTACATTTAGGATTTGTTTCTTAACATGAGTTCCCCACTCACATACACTATAAGTTTTATGCACTACCGACAGATAAGGTCTGTTCGCAGGTGGAACTTCTTACTTAAGGAGTAATCTAATTTCACAACATTGACTAACTTTCATCCAAAACAATTGACTCATGAACCCACATCCACCCACTAACTACTTCAGACATGCATCAATGCACATGCATAAGAAGGATGTAACAAAATATAAAAGATTTATTTAAAATAAATACATATTTCACAAAATACAACTAGATGTGAAACAGTTCACATATTTACATTAAATGTCCGTTCCACTATATAATCGATATTCTACAATGTCTACCTGGGAAACAATCTATAATCAGAGTTACGATTTTATCACAAATTGGAGACGAGAGAAAGGTAGAAATAGTTCATTGAATTCGTGTTCTGAACTGTGTCTGCATTGTCATAGAGAAAATGTATGAAGAGATTTATTTCTCAGTCAGCATGATACCAGTGTCCCTTTTCAATTTGTCTACACAGTCTGTTGAGAACAATAGGATCGTCTGGAAATTAGGACAGCAATGGCGTTCGTAGTCTCTGCTCTCACCACCCTGGAGTTCCCTGGTAGACATTAGTCTGATGATTATAGAAACTTCTCAAGACGTAACTGCGTCATTGGTTTCATGTATCAGGATTCCAACCAGAACCCAAGACAAGGCCGTCCACTGAACATTGTAAAGCGTAGCTAAAAAGTGATTTAATGAATGAAGAAGGAAAAAGAAGTACGACGATTGAGGGTTAGGGTTAGATAAAAAGATAAAGATGAAGGCACGCCCTGCAACAACATCGGAGCAAAGTGCTTAGATTCAAATTCATAATTCTCTACCTCTTGTTCTCTCCCCAATCATTCAACTTACATATTCTGCAAGAGAATTGTTTAGCCCTCACACATGCTTCCTTCACCAATACATAATTTCTAACATAAATTATACATATTAACGAATCAATCAAAAACCTAACACATATCAAATTAATGCATGAACAATAAATTTAACATAAAATTATTCTAAGTTCCTTCTCGCATTATTGATCAGACATCTTACCACTGGCTATCAGTATGCCTCCTACCGGACTTAGAAAATATTTTGTCACAAGTAAGTGTAACAAGGCTTGACCGGGTATTTATAGACTCGTGTGTCAATAACCAGAATCGCTCATTTACACCTTTTGTACTCCTGTGTTCTCATCTACATGGCGCTCCCAGCGCTTCTGTTTGGAACCTACATTACTATAAAGGAGCTGTCAGTGCACCCTTCCCTTACCATCTGCCTTGCAGTCACTATGCTCGATTGCAACTTAGCAATCTAGTCAAAAGTACTTTTTTCACCCATTGTCAATCAGATGTGTTCTTGGCTAAACGTCTTAACTTTAAAACACTTAGAAATCGGAAACCACCACCTTCTGTCAGTTTCAGCTCGTGAAGAGTGTGATAAATTAAATGGTAAATTTACACTTTGGTCTTAATTTAGCAAGGAGGTTTTCTGACCATCACAATAGGTCTGTGAGAGTTCTTAAATTACCTATCACCTCAGGCAGGTTATCATCATCTGATTGTGTCAACTTTTCTTTTGAGTTCACCCATCTTAATTTGTGAAGGATATTAAAATCTCTGTAAGAAATCTAAACTTCAATTTATTCTTAAAAACCTCAGTACCCATAAAGTTAGCTATGAGTAAGTAGGACTAAGTAGGACAGAGTAATTAAACTTAAGATTTAAACATTCACCTAGTTTCATTGAGTTTTGGAGGAGGTAAATAGCTCCAGGACTCTAATTTCTTTGACACTTTAAACAACTTTTCTTCTTATTAGTTTTATTTTACTCTTTACTCATAGTTTTTATAGCAGTAACGTCATCAGTTATGTAACTGGATAATTTGCTGTTTTTACCCACTTCTTTTCTTTTCTTTACATTTCTTATCATTTTCAGCATCCATCATTTAGAAGATTACCCCTTCATTCTCAGAGTGTATGTTTTACGACCGAATAGTTTGCGAAACGAGTGATTAAGTCTTTCTTTTATTTACTACACGAGGGAGAATCCATAGGACAATAAAGTTAATCATATTCATAAAAAATAGCAATTTGTCTACTAATGATTTTAAAGGGTGAGTGCGATGTCTACATTACACTGTCCTGTCTTGATGACATTCTTCACACCACATACAATTATACAATTTCGCATGCAAACACGTCAGCATACGTGACCCTTTCACACATAATAAAAGAGCCAGACAAATATCTATAGTGTAAGCATGCCGGACACACTGACGAACAACAAACAGGCCCTACATAGTGTTGACAAATCACTAAGGGACTGAATAAAGTTGTGATAGCAGAGATGTGACGTAGACGACAGCGGTACTCTACAATGATGTTTCCCCAAATGTTCACTTTCTTTGTTTATCTCACATCCCTTGTGACAGCACCAAGTAGATTACAGTTAATTAATACTTAATCTGCACAGAACATATATAGTAGTTTTGAGCTCTTGCAGGTCACGTTATGTATTATTCTACATATTTATTTCATTCTGAAAAGGATTTTAATGTATTTCTGCAGTTTAACATTAATAATTTTAAGTTTCAAATGACATTATATTTCAGATACAGTAGATAACTTGTGCAGAACAACTGATGTACTAGTAAAACGACTTATAGACATCGCTAAGGAAATATCAGGTTAGTTGACTAAATTTCTAGTCTTTTGCATAATAGCGTTTCCATAGAAATCATTACATGACTGGCGTAAAATTCTATGTGTGTGCAAACTACTACAAAGAACTGTAACAGCAGATAGAATCATAGCTGGGTTCCAAGAATTGTTCTACATAGGTAAACGATAAATTCCTGTTTACTTTTTCTAGAGTATCAGAGATTGATGGTTCAACGCAGATACATGTTTCTTGGAAACTGCTATGGGTTGGCACTTTCAGTACTTCCAACGATTTTAACAATTAAACAAAACAATATATTGATGAATTCATAACTACACTTATGTACATAACGTTACAATAATACTGACTCTACAAACATGAATATAGTTAACAGAGATGTCTGAGAACATTTGTTCTGTATACATTTATGTGTTAATTCTTTATTATTTCACTTTGAATAGCTTTATTTTGCAATGTTTGTATTCTTTGTATTGTTAATTGTCAGTGGTAAATCGAATGGGGTTGTGGGTCTGCTTATCTCGAGTCGAAATAACGTTTATCATCCACAGTATTGTTTGTGCGCCATTTCATCGTCACCATAAATATTTCATGGATGATTCTAGCAGGGCAGAGTTAAATTTTAAACATGAGCGTTAGGGTTCTAAGACTGTGTGTGTGTGTGTGTGTGTGTGTGTGTGTGTGTGTGTGTGTGTGTGTGAGAGAGAGAGAGAGAGAGAGAGAGAGAGAGAGAGAGAGAGAGTGTATGCGGGCGCAGGGGTGTGAGAATTGCATATTTCATAGATCAAAATTGTCAAATGAAACATTTCAAATCATTTCTACGATGTTTCACAGCGATCTAGGTCCGCTGCGTTAACTGTTACAAGGTCCCCAAATAGTGGCCTACACATGTAAGTTGCAACAAATCAGTCAATATTACATCACGCGGCCTTTCTACTGAATTTAAATAGACATAAGAAGGTTTCTCAGAATTATAAAACATCACAGATGAATAAAATACATTATTACTTAGCTGAAAGAAGCATAACGTTTATGAGTAAAAAATAGTAATCTGAAATTTACTCACATTGGCATTTACCATATTTGTGCACCAAAAGCAGGAACTTTTGAAGAGAACACGTCTCTATTTAGGGTTGATGCTTTTAGGAATCTCGAGAGAAAGGAATATTTCCTAAAATTCGCTTGCTCCCCGTGCCTCTCTAACCCCTACTGGTCACTTACACTTGTCCAGTATCAGGCCATTGGTCAGTTATGAATCATTATGTGGTCTAACTGATGTCTGCAACTATTTAGCATCACAGATTATGCGTAAAATCAACAGGTCCGCTACTTGAAAATGAAGAATTACTGTTGAATTTACAAAGAGTGACTCTGGATAGCCTTTTATTATAATGTTACCTCAGGTATGGTTTAGTTACCGTTTTGGGGAATTCCTATACTTTTCACTACATATTATTCTTGACGTGCAATGAACGATGGCTACTTTTGAAACTTTCACTGCATAAATATAAGCAACATAAATACACACCTCCACAATTTTATAATGAACATTTCATAAAAGGAATACACGTAGAAATAAGTGACAAACAAAAGAAGGAGTGAAAATATTTGTCACCCATATATCTGCAGCCAAGTGTGTGTGTATAGGCAGACATAAATTACAGGTGTGCACAAAAGCATATGCTATGAAAGAAAATATGTACAGTTAAATAATACTATAAATATATAATAAATTCAAAATTTTATTTGAAATTTTATGTACTACAAAATAAAGTTTTGAAACCCATATTTAAAATAGAATTTAGTTATTATTCATTGTTTTATTCATTCTTTTCTCCTCAAGTCATTATTGACTTTAATTTTGTAAACTTTTAATTTATAGGTAAAATAGCGCACACGAGAATAATAACACAGGAACTACAACAAAGTCTAAGAAAAGTATGTTTTGAACTGGAAAACAAGCAACGCCCTGTACGATATATTGGAACAGGTAAAACCAGTGCACTTTACATATCTGTCATCTTTACGAATAAAACGTTATGCTTTAAAAACAAAAATATTAAATTTTATCTTGAAATTTATATGGCATATAATTTGTGTATTTTAGTATGAGAATTAATATTTAGTTCTATGGTTCTATTTACTGTTCTGAGAGAAAACATGTGAATGCCAGAAACACAACCCATGTGTTCATATAAAGAATATAGAACTAACAGCACTTATTGATAACAAATTCTTTCGTAGTGTAGTTTTGCAATGTCACTTCTGTCGAGTAGCGTGTAGTGTCACTTTTGGTCGAGTATCTCGTTGTTGTCTTATACTTTTCTTGATGTGGTGTGGATGTCGTGTGAAGATTCTTTAGGCTTATATAGTGGACAGAATAATTTATCTTCATCATGTTTCCATTGTCTTTTCTATACTTATCATTGGATTAAAGAGTCAAAGAACCTTCAGTTTATGTAGTGTTCTTTTCATTTTCAAGGCAGATCCCTCTAATGCTGAAAAAATAAACACGTACGCGGTCGATCTGTAGGAAGTGAACTTTCTGTGTTAGCATTTAAATTACGATTGAAGTACTTGCTCTTCTGTTCAGTAGCACAAATCTAAACTGCGTGAGTGTAGCTAAGTTCTGTTATTTCCAGTAGTGAGCTAGTCATCTTCAACAGATAGCGAAACACGAGAACAACTATAAAACTATACAACAATAACAACAACAACAACAACAACAACAACAACAACAACAACAACAACAACAACAACAACAACACAGTCTTAGGAGCGTTAAATTTTCGGCAGGCAAGTCTTTTCCATTATACGTAAAACTGGCAAAAATTTGCAGCTGATGTGTTGTGGTTCGGCTTTTTAAAAATATTGCATAAACATTTATAATAATAAAATATTATGTTGAGTTGTAACCTGTCGTAGACAATTAAAATCGTTGATTTAGATATAACTGAGACGTACCGAGTAGTGGTCATTTCAAATCACTTAATGAACGACTGAATGTTTATCAGGATTAGCAGTGGGAGTATCTGCTGCTACTTTTGCTGCTGCTACTTTTGCTGCTGCTACTATTGTGACTGGTGGATTGGCAGCTCCATTCATGATAGCCCAATTGACAGCCCAACTGGTAGACACATTTGTAGCCCCAGTGGGAATCACGGCAGTAGTCACGTTTGCTGGTACTCAAGCTGCTATGAAGTATATGGAGAGAGAAGCTTTCAAGAAAGCACAGACACAATGGAATGATTATGGCAAAGAACTAAACGGATCAGGTTTACTTTGGATAATTGGTCAGGAAATGATAAATGATAGTCAAAGAGATGAGTATACCGTAAATGCAGGAAAAGCTTTTCAAGAAATGCATAAAGATGATGCAAATAGTGAACAGATTGCCAAACGGTATTTTAAAGATCGAAACAAGCGAATGGCTGCTTATTTCATTTTCTCTGGCTTAGATTTCATAGAATTTTTAAAATGGTTATTTTTTCTAAGTGAGCCTATGGAATTTCACATAAATGGTTTTATTAATACAGAGCTTGCTGGAATACTACGAGCTTTAAAAAAGATGGCAACCGACATCGACAAGAATTAAAACGTTTATCTTGGGAACAAATACGTAATGCTGTGAAATTGTCGTTTAGCACATTAGACGGAGTGTGCAGAAAAATTTTATGTCTGTTTGGAACATAATATGATTGTTGAAATCTAAAATTATATTGGTAAATTCCAAAATTTGCCCTTTCCTTTTTGAAATAGAAAGAAATTTAAAATCAGTGAATTGCAGTGATGTATTAATGTAGAGTGTCCACGGAATTATCTTCCCAGTTTGTAAAAGAAACACTTTCGTCCAGATTTTGAATACATTCCTAGTGTGGTTTAAAATATTAGCTCCATTAACGATTTATTGATTCTGCGAGCGTCAAAATACGAATTACATGCACATGGTCATTTATATAATTCGTAAGACAATGGTGATTTAAATTCGTGTAGTATTTCAGCAACGAACACGTTCTCTTGCGGCCAAACAAAGGCGCACAATTGTAACTGTCATGAGCATATTAATTGCTGAACATTTACTGGGTATGGATATAACAATCAAACATCATAATTCAGTAATGTCATATATTTCATGTCACAATACATTGTTTAAATGAGAGATAGGGAGAAAATTACTCAAACTGTTACTGGACTTTTCCAGTGAGTAGTTACACCCGACCAACATCCTCATAATCAATGGAGTGTATTACGGAGGGTGAAATAAGTGATATCTTTTCGCAAGCTTCCTTAAAGCGACCTTATAAATAATGCATTATACCAAATTTTATTTTTAAATGCAAGAAACATCTATTTATAAACCTTATAATACTTCTACAAGAAATTAAAAGCAAAACATTAAAACTGGTTTTCAATCTTGAGGTTCCACCATCTTTCCGTTGACTAACTTTCTCGACCAACAGAATTAAAGGATTCAAATAAACTAATTTACCATTAATAAATATGCACGACTTTTAAAAATAGCTTCGGATGACTATGCATCATTATCCAAGGTGCTTGTTTATTTACAGCAAGCTGTTCAGACAAACAACAGCCATGGCCACGTCGACACTGAACTCAAAGCTCATCCCACATACCCTAGCTTTCGCTCACCCTTAATTAAACACGCGAATTCTCTCTATCCTGATTTTTAACTAACTTAAAACATTTTACTTAGTTCTTTCAACTCCCTTACAACGTTGTACAAATAAATAACCCAAAATCTTAAAACCAATTGTTCATATATAGTACATTTCATTATATAATAATATCCTCTTCATGTCTTTATTTTTCATGCTTGATTTATTTTAATTACGTGCTTCTCTTACATCTATAAATACGGGCTTTGGGAATGACATACTGTTTGTGCAAGAGTAAATACATTTATTGTGTGGTGTATTACAATAGATGTTCATTATTATTTCGTAATGACTCTGCTATAGTGTACATTTTTATATTTCACTAATGTTATAGATGTAAACTTCAGTTTATAAAAACATTTTAAATGTTAAAATATATATTAACTACATTTTATGCATAATTTAAGATTTTAAAAGTTTAATAATACATCATATTTTATACTGTGTTGCTTAATTTTGTTAATTCAACAATGTACATATATTAGCACTTTAACACACACACCCATTATACATACACACACACAGGGACGTCCATGACTGTAATATTGCATTTAATTAAATAATAATATTAACTATATACATAATTAGCATTTGATTTATTTTTATTTTTAATTTTATTTTGTGGTTTCTCTGTGATTATATAGCATTGTATACTACATTAAACTTTAAATAAATGAATATTGTGCATGCATTAGACAGCAGCACTATTTCACTTTTATCTATCTATCTATCTATCTATCTATCTATCTATCTATCTATCTATCTATCTATCTATCTATCTATCTATCTATCTATCTATCTATCTATCTATCTATCTATCTATCTATCTATCTATCTATCTATCTATCTATCTATCTATCTATCTATCTGTCTGTCTGTCTGTCTGTCTGTCTGTCTGTCTGTCTGTCTGTCTGTCTGTCTACCTACCTACCTACCTATCTATCTATCTATCTATCTATCTATCTATCTATCTATCTATCTATCTATCTATCTATCTATCTATCTATCTATCTATCTATCTATCTATCTATCTATCTATCTATCTATCTATCTATCTATCTATCTATCTATCTATCTATCTATCTATCTATCTATCTATCTATCTATCTATCTATCTATCTATCTATGTCTATATGTGTGAGTGTTTGTGTGTCGATAGAGAAATACATATATATTGCTTGGTATATTTCAATGAATGTTTGGCTTTTTTATATTAAGTGTAGTTATTGTTGGTTGTTTTGGTAATAAAATCTGAATTTGTAAATGAATGACTTCTTTCTGCTAATTCACCTTCATTTTTATTATTATTCATCCTTTTCCCCCACGATTTCTGTTTGACTATCGGTTGTGAACTAAGGTCTCGGAATCTTACCAAGATTCTGAGAGATTCAGGGTTTTACGGAGGATCTGAACACTTCGATAAGAGCTGCTTTTAGCAGATGAAACATTTTTTCCTTCTGTTTCGATGACTGCTTCCGGTTGATGCATCCATGATCTTTCCGGTGTTTTTACTCCAGAGTTCTCACATATGTTTCTATGCAGGAATTATACTACTTTGTTGTGCCTTTCTTCTATATTTTGTCCCAACCAGAAACTGACATCCAGGTAGTATATGTTCTGCTGTTTCATCGACGTTTTTTTTTGCATTTGGAGTCATTTAAGATTTTCCTGAGTTTGGTTTTGTGTTATTTTGTATTTAGTGTTTGATAGTATGCTGCTGTTATTTGTTGTGACAGACTCTGACCAGATTCTGTGTCACGAACTTCTGACCCACATCCGAAACTCGAATATCATATTCGAATTGAATTCCTTTGTTAGAACCCTCCCGTCATGCACCAGCATGAGAAAAAAACAATAGTGAGTTCATCCCTTGTTAAGTAACTTTAGACAACAGTCGAGAAAGTTCGGATCAAAACATACCTCGTGATCTAGTCACAAATTGCATTCATGCACTACAATAAATACTCTTGACGCGGTAATATTCTTTACTCATAACGGAAACCAGTCGACACACACCAGCTCTTGAGCACTTAGTCGCCGAATACCTTGCTGAGTCGGGAAGGAACGTAGGAACCCATGTCTTGTGCAGTAATTCTACTTTAAGAAGGTAACACGTCTACTTCTTACAATGATATTGCATTTTACTATTTGTATTTTTGTATATGAATTTATGTATGTATATTGTGCAAATTATTACAATTTTCCTCCAAGCATACATGATTCGATAGTGTCGCGGGTGCGCTGCTGGTTTGTTGCTGGCCCCTATCTCCTCCTCGGTGGGTAGGGGGGGTCAGACCCAGTAGCCGCGACTTGCCGGGATCACATCGAACGATCAGATGTTGATGATCATTCTCACACTCAGACACCACGAATAGTCTTGTGGGGGTTAGGATTAGCTTTATTCTGAGATGTGGGGTAAAATGTGAAAAGCCGGCGTGAGTGTGTGTGAGCAGGCGTGTGAATGTCTTGTGAGGGACGTACGGAACGAACAAACAAACAACCGCACCAACATACACTTTCAAAACCCGAGAAAGGAAGCCCAACTCTTCAGAAAGAGTTAACAAAGAATTTAATTTTTAAAAAGGATTTTAAAATGGGCTTAACTCTCACACGGTGTTAGTCATTCATTCGGTAACATCCACACACGGCATCCATGGGACGGGGAAACATGAGCGATGGAAAATGAAAAATTAATTAAAAAAAGATATGATGAATAAACTACAATAATCAAACAATAAACGGTGATGACCGTTTTCACTACTCCCGCCAAAATCGAGTGGCACAAAAATACTTTGGGGGTAGCCCCACTACAGCACAACCAGCGGTAATGACCGCAAAAAAAATATTTAACCTTAAGAGTAAATTATCTTTAAAATAGTGGGTGAAAAACCCAACGTCAACGAATGTTAATTCTACTTAGAAATGCGGCGATACCCGCAAAAATTATTCATTAGTAAAAGTCAAAGTTAAATGTTCATGTAAAATATAAAAATGTTTATATGCTAACTAACCTACCTAGTAATGCACCTCTAATAAAATTTTTCTTACTTACTAGTATTTGAAACACGCTGAATTGTCGACGCAGGAACACACAGCACAAAAAACGAAATAGTCACAATCGCCGATACGCTGGCAAACACAAAACGTTACAGTTTCTGTCCTCTGAAAAATAACATGCTTGGCGATGAAAACTCGGTTCACGGAGAGTGCAGTACGTACGTACAAACTTGCGACTTGCGAATACTCGTCCCATGTTGCCTAACGCTGGGGTACCTGGTTCTATGACGAAGAACATGGACGGCTGTCTTCCACGACAGTAACAAAACGGAGCTCACGGACACCTGTCTTCTGCGACGGTTCCAAGATCCAAAATCTATCAACGGAGTGCTGTCTACAGCGGCAGCAGCTCCGATACATGAGTGGCATGGAATATTCTTCTCTCGGCGCAATCCTGGTCCCTTCAGCTCATTCCCCTGATGGCCAGCTATTGCCCAAGGTTCGGATCCAAACGTAGAATAATAGGACAAGCTTTATAGGCTGCCACAACGAATTGAGTGTGACCAAAACACATGTCTAATTCTATATTCTACGTGGAGAATATTCAGTTTATTTCCTCCCTGGTCATAACGGTGATGGAAAGATTGTCCGGACTCAGTGTAGGTACAATGGCCTTACACCTCTCTGTAGTCCAGACAGACGCACACTAAAGTAAAATAGCTCCGTCAGTCCTTTTATGCAAAATCATTTCTCACTCTCTCTCAGATCAAACTCCCGCGTGTATCCTTGCTTTACCCATGCTAAAAAGGTGCATTACGCTGAGGTGCAATATGTCTAGTAATATAATCCCTAATTAAATTTGTAATAATAATTGATAATAAAAATCAAACACATTTTCAAGATATTGTAATAACAATTTTTGAACATCTAACTTATATAATTAATCAAATGTATTTTTATATTTGAAATATGAAATTAACAAACTTGCTGACAGTGTATAAAATCAAGATTAGCAGACGACTTGACAGAAAATGTAAACAAACGTGCTGACTGTGCACGTAATTAATTACGTCATTTAGCTAGCATGGCCAAGTGGAGATAATCAAGGATAAAAATTAATTTTCTGATTACCTCCCCCTTTTTCCGTGACAGATAGAATGACTAAAGCCTAAAGATTTCATTGTATATAAATTAATTGTAACCTTTTGACTTTAATTTGTATAAACCTTAATTCTCTTGTGCCGCAGAACGTCTGTGCATGTTGCGAATTTCTATGTAATTCAAATGATTCTCTTGCGTGTAATTTTATTGTTAATTCGTAAAGCGCTCATACTTAATTTGAATTATATTTTGTTCTCCTTGTATGAATTCCATTTTTGATGAAGTAAATGTTTGGAAATTCATACGTTCATGTAAAGTTAAAAATAACACACCTGTGAATTGTATTGTATCTTTTATGAATATAAATATATTGTAAAAGACATGATAGTCGAAGATTTAAAACTAAGCACATTGTATCAATCACACGTGCTTGGATGATTTGCGAATGTAAACGCAAATCGCTCATAGAAACCACACTATCATTTCAGAACGGGTTTTCTTCTTCTCTACCTCATAATACGTTCTACGTATTATTGCCACCTTCGCATCACTTGGGTGCGCGTTCCTTTGTTCAACTTTGGACGAGCGACGTACAATTCCGTGTTGCCATTGTTGTTGATGCTATGCTATGACAGATCGCTAGTGTGGCAAGTCGAGAGATGGCAAGTTTACTGGAAGCTACGGTCGTACAGTGCAAGCATCGCTTGATACGTGGAAGGATCGAACTGTCCTTAGACCACGTGTACATCAAGACTACTGAGAAAGATGAGTAACTAAACCGAACTCTGAATCAATCGAATGTGCTGGCAAAAATAACTTCTTTTAAAACATTAACCTTCAAGCAGATTGAACTTGCCTTAGTTTAGATCTGAAGCTGTGTCTTCGTAATTGATTGTTATTGTTAAATATTAACTATTAAATTCTTTATTGTTAATACCTCTTTTGTAGTGATTTTTATGCATATAGGCCTAATTCGTGGTTTGGATGGGGGATCGACTGAGCTAAATGTAACATTTTGAAGCCATAAAGATTTAAGAGAGTGTTAACGGTTTCCAAACCAGCTACTGTACACAAGTTGTCTGTTCGTGAATCTGTTTGTCTGTACTACAAAGGCGCATTTTCATATGAGACGAAAGATAATTTGAGCAACCAGTCTGTTTAAGGAAAGAGGAGAAATTAATTTATCTAATTAAATTAAAGTTCTGTAAAATTCCTAAGCAGGGTCTTTAAATAAAAACTGGACATGTAACATTTGTGTTTCTGTTTCTGCTTTCAAACTGGCTTCTTTTAACCACTTGTATGTTTAATGTTTTGTTGATAATTCATCAACGTATCGCACATATTGACCATGGAGAGGTTTTGGGCTCCGACTATTTGCTATGTCTGTTTTGCTAGTTTTCTCAGTGTTTCTTCCTCTGTTTCTAGGGCTTGCTGTAATCCACTCATCTATACTGCTTCTATCAGTGACTCATCTTTGTTGTTATTCCAAATGTAGTCCACAAAGCCTATAACTTCTCCTTCAATGACATCTTTGATTTTCTCGAGTCCTCTACCTTCCATTTTCCGATATACATTTAGTCTATCTACATCTGGTTTGGATTTAGGGCTTACGTATTGCGAGTAGTTTTCTTGCTTTTCTGTCTAGTTCATTTATTTCATTTGTTGTTCAGTCTATAATACCTCCAGTATAGCTAATTACAGATATTGCATAAGCATTAAGAGCTTGTACTTTGTTAGCCCCATTTAGCTTGGACATTACAATTTATCTAACTCGCTTTTTATAGTCTCTTTTAGCTTTGGAATTTACTTCACTCTGCATATTTTCTTGCAATATCACCAGGTAATATTTTCCCACTGAAACATCTTTGAATTTTCTGATGTCGAATTGTAGGCCTTCTGTTGTTTTGATCTTGCCTTTCTGGACGTTAATTCTTCCACATTTTTCAAGATCAAATGTCCTCACACTACATATCTTGACAATACTGATCAGCATTTATGTATTGTAATGTGTGTGTGTGTGTGTGTGTGTGTGTGTGTGTGTGTGTGTGTGTTGTAATGCATCTGTATTTGTGTGTGTTATACTGCATCTGCATTATGTGTTGTAATATGTGTGTGTTGTAATGCATATGTATTTGTGTGTGTCAGTCGAAAGTAAAACTTCGCCCGGCATCAAGTCATTTTAAAATTAAATAGCGAAAAGGAATAAAACCTAGATACACAAGGGGTACAGGAAGCGTAGTACAAAAAAACCACATTTGAAATAGTTAACCAAGCCACTCCAAGATACTAACAGGATGTTTGCTAGACTTACAAAATCTAATGGGGCTGGACCGTTAGATTTGATGTATCTCTATCTCTTTAATGTATCTCTAACCCGGAAAACGTAACCGGGCCAGCGGTCCAGATAACGTGAAAACCTGCTGTTTTCCCTGCTGTCCTGCTGTCCAAGACAACCGATCGCAAATAAATGGAGGGATGGAATGGAGGAAAGTGCATGCTAGGGCACAGGAAATGGTTGAAGATCAAAGGGTCATTTGTAATTAAAAACAGGGAAATGGGTGGTCTCAAGGAAACAACACATAGTAGAAAGGGAAAACCTTTATATACCCAGATCTAATGAGTCCTCACTCTGCTTAGAACAAACCTTCGTCTGGCAGGAAGAGGCGAGTCCCATAATTTTGGTCTGGTATTTTGGAGAAAAAACTGTTGAATATAAAGTCTAGAAATACTCCACTGAGTATAATATTCTAAGGAAGGATCTATTGTACTCCAACCAGATTACCTTTGAATTTTGGGGTTTGAAGAACGTGGAAGGTATGTGTGACTGACTTTTATTCTTAGTTAAAACTTTGTATAATGATAATAGAATGTTTTGAGAGTTATTTATGTATCTTTAATTCATATCTTCCTTTCAGCATAGTGTCAATGTGCTCAGGGAAATTAATAGCCATTGGCACTTGAATGCTTTCTATTGTAGTCAGCAGTTTCTTACATTGCATTATTAAATTGCAGAATCACCAGATCACCGAAGCAACAGACCACCAAGTAACTCAACTATATCGACGGTATAAGCCTTTAAATAATATACGAACAACTCAATGAAAAAGATAGACATTTCCTAAGTTTGATTACCGCTTAATGAATAAAGACCAGTATGAAGCATCCTCTGTATCCGTCCTGATATAAAATGGCCGAGAGTGAGTCAACTATTTCATTAGTTGTCTTCATGACTGCATTTCGATTTTCAGCTGTCCAAAAGAGATTCATAGTTACACGAACTGTGTGACCTCACTACAGCAAATAACATTGTACGGTTAAAAATATTTTATTGACACAATGGCCGAATCGAGAGTATGGACTATAACCATCCCTTTGTAATAGACAACAGGAACTGTAATTTTATTATTGCACTATAGACTGTAAATATAATTGTAATTATTATTATAAATTGTGAAATAACGTACAAACTCCTCTTAATTATTGATTATAAATAGCTTAAATAGCTTTTAAATTCATCATAACCTTATCGTATATTTATTATCAAAATTTATCTCTTTATATGTAATAACTGTAATGTATGGTATTGAAATTGTAATTGTTTTTTATAATGGTGGTTGTCACCTGGGTTACAAGGCGAGGAGCCACTTGGACTATTTTCTCTACGCTTTGGAGAATCTAAACATAAATATATGGCAATGGCACTTGGATATAGCAATAATAAGACTACAGCTATTACAAGAGAAGTCCTAACACATCACAACTGGATTTCAACTCGAGTCTAACAATAATAAGACCTATAGCTATTACAAGAGAAGTCCTAATACATCACAACTGGATATCAACTCGGGTCTAAGGCATACAAAACACGTGTAACTTAAATTCGTGATTTAGTACACTAATACGTATCATTAGACTAAACTTCCATTAAAACTGAACAGATGGATATGTAGGATCAGTTTTATGTATTTTTTATTTTAATTTTTTTTGCACTTTCGAGTGTGATGCACAGAATACAATGTGAGAAAACAACAAAGTTTTAATTAGTCAATTAATTTTCAAAGCGATGTAAAACTGAAAACAATTAAAATACATGCATGCAATGTCAACAAAAGTGAATATTTCATAATTTCTGGACACTAGACATCAATTCTTATATAAATTAGACATTGTAAATAGGAAAATATGACTTGTGATGAGATGTCAGGCTTGCCATATATACACAGGAAGCTTATGTACATTCGTCATTGTGTGCACAATTAATACACATTTATTACTATAATAAAGGATAAGTTGATTTCTTAGAGCGTTTGAAAAATAAATTATATGACCTAATGACGTCATTCAAAATACACAGTTGTAGCGGTACTAGTCAATATACATAACCGGCCAGAGAAAAATATAGAGGCGTAATCAAGGCACATAATTACTACCTTAATGGGTTTTCTCGTTTTGCTTCATAATGTATAAATCTCAACACCCAGATACATATCTATTACACATCCGTCGTTTACAGCCATCTTCTTCATAATGAAGTTTTCATGACACATCCACTTTGTGTCAGGCCTGAACTATGTGAATGATTAATTATCATTGAAATTGTCAGTACTATTGTGTCACACATCTAGGTAATACAGTGTTTTGTTGTGAATAAGGATCAGCTGTGACGTACAGCGAGATGAAAGGTACAAAGAAAATGCGTCACACGACTTTTGCATCACCACCACTTTCCTCTCAAGACCTTGGACGTTTTTCCAGTGTGTCACCGTCACTTCATCTCTGACGGAGAGCGCCGTGTCACGAACGTCAGCGTCAGACGCGTCCATACCGACCACGTGTACAGGCACGTGACACTCACGCAGACCTCGAACCAGACCAATATTGTCAACGTTGTTGTCGCAAGAGTTAACGTCGCATAACACCAACACATCGCGATATTGCAGGAGCTGTCTTTTGTAGACTGAATGACCTGAGAAATAAAGATGACATCAATGACAGTATTTTGAGATTGTTAGTGTCCATTCATCAATCAGTCAAGCAATCCAAATAAAATTGTAATCAATGAGTATAATTCAATGTGTAAATCAATGAGCACAATTCAATGTTTGTAAATCAATGAGCACAATTCAATGTGTAAATCAATAAGTACAATTCAATGTGTAAATCAATGAGCACAATTCAATATGTAAATCAATGAGCACAATTCAATGTGTAAATCAATAAGTACAATTCAATGTGTAAATCAATGAGCACAATTCAATGTGTAAATCAATGAGCACAATTCAATATGTAAATCAATGAGTAAAAGAGAACCAGTACCTGTCGACCCGACTTGAAGTTCAGTCAGCAAGCCAGCAATGTCACGTCTACACTGTTCACAGTTTTCTACCACGTCTTCTGTGTGACTTGGAATGTTGCTATGATACAGACGTCTGATGGGCGGCCCGTCCGTTGGTGAAAGTACGCCACTAGTGTTGTAAGGGTGGACCTTGCCTCTGTCCAAATACCACTCAGTTTCATTCACAACGACCGTTGGCGATCTGAGTGGAACTGTGACCTTCCCCTCAGGCAGGCAATCAGGAATGTTGTCACTCATCACACTAGCGGCCCATAGGAACACCTCGGGTACTTTGGATACAAGCAATGTGCAGAATTCCTTAAACCTGTCATAATGTGTCAAAACATTAAAAATTATTGTGCATAATGACATAATTTTCCTTCAACGTATTTTCCTTGACGTCAAACTTAATTATGTTAAGCATAATTATATTTGTTCAACACGTCACTTACGTTTGGCTTTATACAAATCTGAGAAAGAGGACGCTGGTAAAACAAAAACTGAAAAGATTTGGAGTGCATACATGTTATTTAGTGTTTCAAGACTTTCAGAAGTAGTTGAAATCATGCATATAACCAGTCTCTCATTCAATACCCAGTCAATATTCACAGTTATATACTGCATGTTGCTTACATTACCTGTGGTCAACCTCATCAGCGATAATACAGAGCTGTCCATCCCGTGACGCCCTCTCCAGCTGGCTGATGGCTGTGCCGATGTCTTCCGCTTTTTTGGTGAAATCAAATCCATGTCGGTATACAGCTTAATGCGGTGCTGTGCCTTCTCTGGACCTTGACTGCAGGAGGAGGTGTTCCAACATGTAGCTCGCCGCACGGCTGTATTTGCTCGTGCTGACAATGTGGACGTCGTGTCCTGCCTTTAACCACTGCATACCCTTGAGGTAAAGAAGGACAGTCTTACCCGTGCCTGGTGGGCCTGATACGAATAACCTCGGACTGTCGCTGTTCATGATATTCACCTGATCTGGGTACAGGCATATTTGGGTCACTCTATGACCCGACTCGGCCACACCCTCTCCTTTAGTTCTCAATTCTAATCGTGGTGGTGAAATGCAGTTTATGTTAACGGTTGTTGCTGGACCACAGAAACTGCAAAATTATAAAGGATGTTAAATTTATTCCACTGAAGACAAAGAATAAATAAACGCACTAATTTATTTCGTCTCTTCCTTTCCTCTCTCACCCTTTTTATTAATTTACAATTTGAATGTCTTCTTATTCATGTCTGTGAGAATATATTAAACAAATAATTTTAATTAACGTTTTTATTATTATTAAATGTTCCTTTTATTAACGGTTTTCCCCCTGCCTTGCGTATTTATTGTGAAAGCTTCCATATTTAAGTTATTAACACAAACATTAGTAGAAACAAAACCTAAATCAGGAATGAAAAGTAAATGATAAGAAACTCTAAATAAAAACTGGTTTAGTGCATGGATTTATTTTCTATTTTTATTTGCAGCTAATCCTAACCCTAACCCTTCTATAAGAAAAACCAAATCCCTAATCCTAACCTTTCTCAAAAGGTAAAAAACGAAATTATGTACGGAGCTGTTGGGTGTTATGTACACGACCTTTGTGCATGGAAACACTCCCAAAGCTGAAACTTGATCATTTTCTTGTTTCATTTTCTTGTTTCATTTTGTTTCCACTATAGTGATGCTTTAGTGATAAATCATGTCAAAGATATGCTTCAAAGTTTTCTTCTTTCATTTTGAAGTTGCATTCACCAAAATGATATCACCTTAATTCTGTCGAAAAAACGTTTCTATGACAGTGAATTTCTTTCAAAAGCTTGATTGTAATTTATAATTTATTAAATTTTTAGTATTTGAATTACATTAAATAGGGAAGTCTTAAACAACACCAAAATATACAACGTTACAACTGACAAGCAGATGACAGAAGAAAACAAATCACAACGTGCAAGGGGAAAGCACTCAAACAAGGAAGAAGACAGTTGTTGATAAAAATTTAAATTAAAACCTCTACTAAACAACACTCTATTAAATTTCTACCGGGCCACCAGGTGTTCATAGCAATCTCGTGTCAGTTTTGGCGCATTGTCGTGCAGACGATCAAAGACAGAAGTCAGATGTCGTCTCCACTCGCGTATCTCTGTAAGCAAGTAATCAGGAGGTTCAGACTTGAAAGCAAGGTCAGACGATACCTGTCCTGAACACACACACAGCCTCACTGCCTCCTCGATCGTCTCAGTTTGCAGAATTGCGCACAAATTCTGGCGAGATACGTATCATAGTAAACTCTTGAAAGAGACTATAAAAAATATTCATATATATTTATTACGAGAGACGAATCATTATAAAGCCTTGATATAGACTATAAAAAATATATGCACTAAATATCGAGTTTTCTGAAGAAAAATGAACAGTATTATGTCGTGTATTGCGACACATGAACTAGATTTACTAGAAGACAACACTTATGTTGGACAGCAGTATTTTTCAGACTCCAGCTCAGACTTTTCCGTCAAAGATTGGGTCAAAGGTTACTTCCACCGCACACAAGTCGTGACCAGTCATTGGTAATAGAACCACAGTCATGGAAATAGACTGGTATCGTTCTGTTTTTATGAGTAGAGCACATTTTAGAACACCTGTCTTTACAAAATAATTTGTAATATGAAACTGACGTGCCAAATTACCACCATCACCATACCTCAGTCACGTGACATTCGCTAACGAGTTGACGTTTGTTTCATTCTATCGTTTGTGCTCGTTGCTCAAAGATGGTGTAGCTTAATGCACGAGAACAAATGTAGTTGTGTGTATAATATGAGATCAACTCCAATTACGGGTGATAATGTACTTTCGATATAGGGTGGCTGATATGCACATACATTTCTCTCGGAAATATAAAATCGGATTTTTAAGTATTTTAAAACGGCATTTCACATTATCACTGCGTGTATTTATTAATAATTCAGTATTTATTTATTTATAATTCACTATCTATTTATGGCTCGTTGTCTTTGTATTTTTCATGTTCAGAGTAATCAGCTGTTCACTTGAAATTTTTCCATTAAAGCATTTTTTTCTGAGTTTCTTATTTTCGGCCGAAATTGGTTGATAATACTTTAAACATATGTATCCTCTTTTGTGAGTATGTGATACACTAGCAAATATTTATGTTCTGCTGTGCATTGTATTTAAGATTCAAATGAGGCAGTTTGTGTCACATCTCAGAATGAAGTTATTATTTTACGAGCAAAAGGTGTTAAAATATCAAGATTGAATATTCTTTCCATCATCAAATTATCAACTTATTAAATTGTTAAAATGTAAACATACAAAAGACATTGTCCCTTTAATTAAACAAAGTTAATAAAAAGGAGTCATTTTCTGTAATTTAAATAAAACTACCTGATTCAATATAGACTAATGATTTCTATTTATAAAGAGCATAAAATATATCTAACTGTTATCGGCTATATCACAAATGTGAGAACTGTGAATAGTAATGTTAGAGAGACAATTTGTGTTAAGAATTATGAATGCTTTCTTTCATATTAATAAACTTGATTATATAAACCTTACCAGAATAAAGATTTGACTACAATACACAATATTATCTTTAACATCATATCTATCTATCCCACCCTCCCTTCCTCCCTCCCTCTATCTATCTATCTATCTATCTATCTATCTATCTATCTATCTATCTATCTATCTATCTATCTATCTATCTATCTATCTGTCTGTCCATCTATCTATCTATCTATAGTCGATATAATATGATCCAATGATTCTGATATTATGTCAACATTTGTCATGGTAATTAGACTCCTATACAGAATCAAGCGTTTTTATTTGTAGGAATGATGGAAAGACATTCTTAGTACTTCATTATTTTCTGTTCATATGTACATCACACGTATATAAAATTGAATATCTTATTAGATTAATAAATTCAAGGATGCAAGTACAATTGTCTTACAAGAGTGTAAATGTTGTACACGATAAGAACTGAAAACACACTCGTGTATATATATATATAAAACAAAATTAAATGTGTATAATTTTGATATTTACTTTTTCAAGTTGCGAATGCCTTTTAACTGCACGGACTAACTGTAAGGAAGTCACATTAGGCAACATTAACGTCTTCGCAACCTTGACATTCGGTAGGTCTGACACGAGATGATTCAGCACTTTATCTGACGCGTTCAAACGCTTCACTGCTTTTCCAACTGCTTTCGCCAGTATGTCGTCCAACTCCGTTTGGGTTTTATTTAATTGTGCGAAGTTGTCCCCCACACTGCTTACCTCCCCAGTGATCAGGCCGTACTTATTGTCAATGATAAGGACATCAAATTCGCCACGGCGATATTGTTGGTCCATGTCCAATGGTCGATGGAAGTGAGCTGCAGCAGCAGAGTAAGCGGGATTTTTGAGGTAGTTGCCGAACTGGAGCCGGGAAATGACAACCATTACCTCTCCAGATTTATCTGTCAGGGCACGTAGAGCGCAGAGAACCCGTCTTTGTGCTTTGTCATCTCTGACGTCACTGTCATACACTCGTGTGGGCTGAGAGGTAGTTCCAGCTGCCATCGTCACCCGTTCAGCGTCCTTGGGATGACATTCCTGCTTGACATTCTAATTTTAACCAACCAGTCTGAATTAAACATGTGTTCTTAAATTAATCAATATGTCTATAATAAGTAGTAATTTAAAATATAAAAATCCATTGATAATTACAGTCGGTTTTAATTTTTTAGCACAATGACCCATTCAATTATCGTTAGTAAGCACGCACGCACGCACGCACCCACCCATCCACACACACACACGCTCGTGCATTCATGTAAACATATAAACTTTTAGTTAAATACACTAAAGACGTAGTAATGACTGCATATTTCTTATTGAAGAAAAGCTTAAAAGTAAGCACACATTTTCTTGTTAACAAATGTTATCTTTGACTGGAGAAGGATTGAATAAATCATAAGTCACAGTTTAGAAGATGTAAATTGAACAAAACAAAATTCGTAATTTAACAGATATGAATCAAACAAAAAGCATAAATTGTAATTTAAAAGACGTGAACTGAGTAAAACATGATTGTAGTTCAACATAAAAAATAAATGTGCATTTATTGAAACAGAAATTGTTGTTGAACATTAGAAATTGACATGAAGTGAAGAAAACAAAACTTAATGGAACGCTGGAAATAAAGTAAATTTAGTTTGAATAAAAGAGAACTGGA
Source organism: Sinotaia quadrata (assembly GCA_028829895.1). Lineage (NCBI taxonomy): Eukaryota > Metazoa > Mollusca > Gastropoda > Architaenioglossa > Viviparidae > Sinotaia > Sinotaia quadrata. The sequence continues at coordinate 83,271,878 of CM054180.1, forward strand.
AGTAAACATGAATTGAGAAACAGAAATTGCAAATTATTATTTGAAATAAATGTGGATTGAACAAAACAGGAACTGAAGTTTATTACTTGAAATAAATGTAGATTAAGCAAAATAGAAATTGCAATAAACTTTAGAAATAAACGCAAATTGACTAAAGCAGAAGAATGTAATTAAATATTAGATCATTCATTGCACTAAATAAAGACGGTAAACTCCTCATTGAAGACTAGATGATAAGTAATACTGAAGTCAAGAACGTGAACTCTTACTTGAAAACTAAATAATACTTAACATTAAGTAAAGAACGTAAATTCTTAGTCGAAGACTAGATAATACTAGCATTAAGTCATGAACGTGAACTCTTATCTGAAGACTAGATAATACTTGGCAGTGAAGTCAAGAACGTGAACTCTGACTTACCTCTCCTGTTGCCTCTTGCGGTACAAGCACTGTGACGTCACAAACAGCCATTACATCATACGGCACACGATTAAAATGTATAGGAGGCAGTAAATAGGTCTTGTTGTGTAAGTCTGGAAACCATTGGTGAATGCATTCTAGCCAATAGTCCACATCTTGCTTTAGTGACATATTTCTCGAGGTAGGGTCACACTCTTCCTGCAAGACAAACATTCTATAGAATGCAACACTAGTATTGGAGAAACTGAGAGAGAGAGAGAGAGAGAGAGAGAGAGAGAGAGAGAGAGAGAGAGAGAGAGAGAGAGCATATCAATAGCGTGAACGATTATTCCCCTTATTTGCTGGGAGATTTATTTCGTTTAAACAGTTTAGAATGAACACATGCAAGAATGAACACATGCAAGACTTGTGACTGCTCATTCTCATAGTACAGGTTTTAAACACATTTGAAAAACAAACACATTGCCAGTGCAAGAAAAGAAAAGAAACGTATGAAGAACATTACTTTCGTGCACAATAAAGAGAAAATCCAAAAGTTAAATTTTCTTTTAAGGTGCACAATTACTTCCTACCACTTAAAAGTTAAAAACCGATTTGTGGCAGAGTAAATTGGCCTATCACTATTTCTAAACTGAATTGTTATATAAATTGTTAAATTGTTGAAATGACCCGACCTTAGAGGCGAGAAAATTTTTTAAAATTAATATTCCCTCATTATCGTGACATACACATAATTATTGCATAGTTCCTTGTTTTAAATTCTTGATTAAAATTCTGGCTCCATTTCCCGATATTGTTCAAACCTTTAGGCGTTGAAACACACTGAGTGAGGGCGCATTAACAAAGAGGCCACTCGGACAAGGAAGAGGCTTTGACAGCACCAGAGTTAAGTACCCTTAGTCAAAGACAGTACTGAGAGAAGCAATAGAGAGAGTAATTGTCTTAAAAGGATATTGTCTGAGACATTTACATTGGAAAAGGATTTCCCTGGGCAGGAATTTTGTTAGGAGTAGTGATTAGTGAGAGATAACGTGGAATTTCATTATATTATCCTATGTGTGGTGGCTAGAATTTTAATTAGGACTCATACACTGGAGGCTCATTCACAAAAAGAACTAGAACACTTAGAGGTTAGAGCTATTATTAATAGACACGGAATACTCTCCCTGGAGATTTACATTGTAGATTAGCTATTCCCATGTGCTTGTACTTGGGCCGTGTCCTTAACATTTAACTTTATATTTTCTTTCTCTTTTAATTAAACTCTTTTATTGTTTTATAAAATTCTTATATATATATATTTATTTATCTCGTTGTTACATTCTTATCATTTCGTCTCTATATCTATCATTCTGTAATGTTAGTATTCGTCTATCGTCGTTGTTAGATGTGGCTGAAATGCCTGGGATTCAGATTTACGAGCCATAGATACCGGGTGTGAAGCCAAGTTTGTCTGTCTGTGTGTCCGTCACCCAGTACATCATAGGACGCTTTCTTAAACCGGTATAGGAGGCGACGGAAAAGGCCACGACAGGAGCCATTTAATGCTTATTTTCAGAACTAATAGCTTACAAAAAATAATTTATTAGTGTTGTAAACATCCCTCACTTAACCAACTAAACCGGATAAACAAGTATTTTCCCTTAATTTCTTTCCCAAGAATAAAAGCCACAGATGGCACTTTTACTGGCATCTATCTATCTATCTATCTATCTATCTATCTATCTATCTATCTATCTATCTATCTATCTATCTATCTATCTATCTATCTATCTATCTATCTATCTATCTATCTATCTATCTATCTATCTATCTATCTCAATCCATCCATCCATCTATCCATCTATCAGTCCGTCCGTCTGTCCGTCCGTCCGTCTGTCTGTCTGTCTATCTATCTATCTACACACACACACACACACACACACACACACACACATTTGTCGAGTGTACTATTTGTTATTGACTTCATTTATAGTTTTTGTTTCCATTTGACCAAGCAGAAATGTACACCATGAATATTTCACAATAGGTATTGGGTCACAGAATATTCATACCTTAGTGTAGTAGATATAAGCTACAATAATGAATTATTGGAATACTATAATGTCTTTGACCTCACTAATTTACTGTCGAAGTCTCAGTGTTCATGCAAGTAAGGCTATGCATGTTTATAAACAGGAATGCAACTATTTAATATTTATGCAGTATATTTTGACAATAAGCTTATATATCATTCAATCTAGTCACCTGTTTGTCAGGCAGCTTTGGTTTCTTTTGTTGATGACTTGTCATTACTACATCCTGTTCTACTAACGGAGATTTATGTACGTGAACTGCTAGCGACTTCGTGTTATTTATAATACAGCATTTAAATACTTGTACCTAGTGGAATGAAATATGTATGACATAGCGTTAACATCATGTCTAAACTTGAAACAAACACAGCATTTAAATACTTGTACCTAGTGGAATGAAGTATGTATGACATAGCGTTAACATCATGTCTAAACTTGAAACAAACACAGCATTTAAATACTTGTACCTAGTGGAATGAAATATGTATGACATAGCGTTAACATCATGTCTAAACTTGAAACAAACACAGCATTTAAATACTTGTACCTAGTGGAATGAAATATGTATGACATAGCGTTAACATCATGTCTAAACTTGAAACAAACAAGTAACCAATGAAGAGAAGGTTGTTACACCAGGCAGATTAGGACCAAAGGATCAATTGGCAATTGACAAGGCTATAGTTACTGACAATACGAAACCAGGAATAAATCTTGCAATAGCGTGGATTAACTATCAAGAGGCCTATGGCTTTCCATATCATAGATAAAAGACAGCGCCATCAGAATGAAGCCTAATCCAAGAATTAATGACAAGCTGGAAAATACCCACACATGTAACAATATAGAAATTGCACACATACCAATAAAAGATGGAATCTTTCAAGGTGATTCTCTATCGTCGCTACTGTTTACATTGACCTGAATCCACTAAGTCAGGTCGTCCATACAAACAAGATTAAAAGGATATACAAACTGAAATCAGGACATGTTATCAGCCATTTACTGTATAAGGACGATATAAAGCTATAGAGTAACAATTAACATCTGATGAATTTGCTGATCACTACTGTTAAGATTTGCAGTGGGGACATCAACATGATGTTCGTCCTTGAGAACGTTTGAAGAATTATCCTCTAGAAAGGTAGGATCAAAACAACAGAAAGCCTAAAATTCGACATAGGAAAAATCAACAATCAACCATGTTTCAATTGAAAATAAAAAGGATATAAATATCTGGGGTACTATAACGTCAAGAAAATATGCAGAGTGAAGAAAACTCCAAAGTTTAGAGAGAGTATGAAAAACGGGTTAGACAAGTCATCAAGCCAAAGCAAAATGGGACTAACAATATACCAACCCTTAATGCATAAACAATACCTGTAATCAGCAACACTTGAGCAATCATAGATTGGACAACAAATGAAATCAATGATAAAGAAAAACAAGAAAACTGTTCATAATACAAAAAGTCCTACACTCCAAAGCAGACGTAGACAAGCTTCATGTATCTCAGAAAATGGGAGGCAGAGGACACAAGAAAATCAAAGATGCCATTGGAAAGAAAAGTTATAAAGACTTGTGGACTACATCTAGAACAACAACAAAGATGAGCCGCTGATAGAAGTAGTAAAGATGAGTGGATTCTAACAACACCACTACAGACAGACACAGAAACATGGAAGAAAACAATAAAACAGTCATTAACAAATAATTGGAGCAAAATCCTTTCCTTGGCCAATAAGTGCGAGATGTTGATGAAACATCTACGAAACAATAAATCATGTGAAAGAGACAGTCTGAAAGCAAAAACAGAAGGAAGAAACCATCATAAAAGCTGAATAAGATCAAGCATTAAACATTAAATCACACTAAACGAAAATCTTAAATGATTCCAAAATGCAGTGCAAAATCACGGATAAAACAACAAAACATATAGTATCTGGATGTCAGGTTCTTATTGGAACAGAATACGCTAAAAGACACAAAGAACTGGCAAAACTCGTACATAGAAACCTATGTGAAATCTACGGAGTACAAACTCTAGACAGAGCATGGACGCGCCAAACAGAAGCAGGAGGTTAAAATACTGTGGGACTTCGAGATAAGAACAGATCCAGTGATTTCTGCGCGAAGTCCAGACAGTGTAAATCTCAATACGTCCAACAGAACAGCAGGAATCATCAATGTCGCTGTGCCAAATGACAGAAATATAAAAAGAAAAGAAAGAGGAAAAATAGAAAAAGACAAGTATCTCACATTATAAATTAAGAGGCTGTGGAATGTAAAAGTAGAAGTAATACCAATAGATACAGGATGTTACTGGGGACCATAACATCTGAATTGGAAGACTATCTGAATAAACTACCTGGAAATCACAGACTCGTCCCACTGCTAAAAGCAGCACTCCATAGAAGAGCTCACATCCTCCGTAAACATTGGATCATCCGGAATCTTAGTCAGATTCCGAGAGTTTGGTTTATAACCGTCAATAGAAGTCGTGAGAAAAATGGAGGAATAACAACAATATGCGTTTAATTCTACAACGTGTTCTATGATCGTACACTTAAACCGCTAAGCTAAACTTTAATGTAACTAAGGATGGGGTAAAAAGCGTTCAAAAACACTTACTTTGACCAACACTGGGTTCGAACCTGGTATTTGTTGTGTGTGATGTTGGCGTCTATACGTCACAGCTGTCTGGTCAAGCAAAGCGTTTACAATTTTAAAAGTATCATTCAGATCTGTCAAACCAATAATTACACAATAGTGTAACAAAAGATCAACAGCAATTTTCTTAAACATCTATAGCAGTTAATAAAACCAGTGAGCATCATTCCGTTGAACGAAAATGATTCCTTTAAATAAACATTAAACATGAGTTACAGTGATATCTACGTCGTCTAGTGAAAAAACAATGATTCTTTTAATAACATCACAATTGCTACAAAAATACCTACGTCATCCATGTTAGTTAGATCAAATCTACCAATACACATATTCTAAATATATACAGGGTATCTACATAGATACTGTACATTTGGAAAGAATCCCAGATGTTACAAATAGACAGTAGTCTGTAATGAGACAACATTCTGTCGTCCAAATTCTCAACATTTTCCCTGCTGAAATGGTATTACAATTTGCAAGATTCGAAATTCAAATGTAAATTATGATCACTAAGACCCAAAAGAGAGTAGGGTGATTTCAATTATTTTTTACATTTTGAATTTGAGTCAGCAAGGAACAACTCGCAACTTAATCTAAGTACACATACTTAATACATATAACAAGTGAGTCCTTAAAATGTTAAGGCTGGTTGTCAGAAGCATAAGTCCATAAAGAAATTGTATATCCTGTTCTTATTGTCAGCTCAATGAGCATTTCTTACTGTAGTTAATGCGTGTTTTGATTTTAGCTTCACTGAAACCGTTAATTACATTCTAACATGTATCTGCATACATGAATTACTGTGTGTCTATATGTAATAAACATATATTTGTACACGTGTTATGGTATGTTGGTATGTACTGAGTAAATATCTGCTGAAGTATGTCAGCTTGAAAACAATATCCTTTCAAACATATGCAGTGTTCACACTAACACCAAACATCACACATACACGCACACATAAACACACACACACACACACACACACACACACACACACACACACACACACACACACACACACACACACACACTCAAACATACATACACCCAGGAACACAACAAACACATGCATGTGATAATGCTTATAAGCATATTTATATTAATATAAATATTTCATATTTACGTACACGCGTTTACACTTACCTATTAAACGGACCTGCATGTGCATACGATACGCCCAGATGCATTTGACTGAGAGTTATAGGTTCCTTTCTTGAAATAAACACGTGAATATTAATAGAAATTAGTAGAATGAAAACATCAGGGGGCATGACCCCGTCAGTTTTACTTCGCTTTATTATTCATCTACCTGGGTTGAATGCTGGCAGAATTTTTAATCGCGTCCGACGTCCAGTTTTGGACTTAACAGAGTCAAGGACATAGTCGTGTGACTTTTGGAACACTGATGAACAGATATATGATTTTGTATTATGGAGTTTACTAACAGTGAACGTAGCTATTTCACTCTTTGAAATCCACAACTACGTATTAAGACGTAATATAATACAGATACATAGCATACTCGGGGTTTATGTCAGCCAGCACAAAAGTAGCAGACATCTGTAACACTACTTTGCGCTATCACAAACAACAGCGGAAAGTGGTTTGTTTAACTCTAGAGCTTTGCACACCATTGACTAACACAACTGTTGGTTTCGAGTTAGCGCATTCAATCAACCGATTATGTAGGCTACAAGGCTATAATGACGCGCATCTATATTTAGATTTTCAGGGTGTGGTTAATTATTTTTAGTAGTTCTACACATTTCTTTTCTTACTGTGAGAAGTCAAATCCAGATTTCCCAACAGTTTCTTTTATGCGCAAGCAGAATGCAGTCCACAAGCTAGCCACACGCCAGTCCAATATATGATCGTTTTTCTTCAGAATTAATTAATTTCATAATTTTTCAATTTGTATATACATTAGTTACAAATTATCAACCTACACTATTCTCCCCCCATTATGTCTATGTCTTGAATACCTACTACACCTTAAAAAGATTTTTTAAAAATTTGTTGTGTTATTCACAATCTCACACCAGAGTTGTAGATAGAGAGACGACATAATATATAGGCCCTGTTTATCTTTCTAATAATCTTTCTGTCTTGTATCTGTCTATCTCCCAGTCTATCTATCTACTATTAATTCTGCATATTATACAGAAGCCACTGGGAAACACTTAAATAATCTACTAAAACTTTATAATAAAATTTTTAATATTTTCCATTCCCCTCAATTTAAATAATTTTGAAGTTAACCCATGATCAACAGTGTCATAGACATGAGATAAATTAAATTTTATGTCATTTGCACATTAGATTTGAAACTGAACAACCCATTATTGGAAATTACTGTTATCACAATAATGTCTTTAGTTTGTAAACAGTACAAGAAATATAACAATAACGACTATACAGTATGTATGTATGTATGTGAAAAGGTCAATAACACTAGAATATTTCACATTCTTCAAGGTATGGAGGTCAGTTACACTACAATAATGCCCATTCGTCTAGGTATCTATGTAAAAATCAGTAATACTATAATATTGCACATACATCAAGGTATAATGATCAATAACACTTTAGTAATACACATTCGTCAAGGTTAATAACACTACACTAGCGCACACCGGTATTTTTTAAATTTTAGATGAAAGTACTAGTAGAGTAAATCATAGAATGGGGTAATTAAGGGTAATATTTTTTTCGAGAAGGTAAGTACGTTCAGATTACGCCGGTCTACTTAACAACTACAGACCAATATCGCTACTAAACGTAGACTACAAAATACTGACGAAGTCACTGTGTAACAGACTGAAAACAGTGATGAGTAAAATCATCCACCCAGACCAATCCTGCGGGGTACCTGGCCGCTCAATCATAGACAACTGTCACTTAATCAGAGACATAATAGACCATTGTAACTCACGCAATATACCTGGCTTCATTCTTTCGCTAGACCAGGAAAAAGCCTTTGATAGAGTGTCCCACAAATACTTATTGCGCACCCTAAGGGCTTTCGGCTTAGGGGAGAGCTTTGTGAATTGGGTTTCGGCCATCTACTATAGACTGACCTAAATAACTTGATTCAAGTTATTGGTATCAAACAGGGCTTCTTGATTCCTAAAAAACGCTACTTCAGACTGGCGTTCATGACGTTGTAATGACACATTTACTTCCTGCGTACAACGTAATTATACACTAAATTCTTGTGCGGACTCCAAAGACACAATGAGCAAATCACTGATATCATTTTGCGCGGTACATGTGAATTAGTACTCGTTGTATACATTTCACTTTCCCAGCCAAGTAGTTTGTGTAGTCACAAGTACGTGCATGTTACGTATCTGTATTTCTGTGTTATTTACTCACTAGCTCGTTAATGATTTTGGCTTCTCTTGGCTGACGTTGCAATTACCAGATCCGGTCCCACTGACCTAGATTCCTGTCTGACAACAGTACACTATATGTTAACACGCGAAATGTATACAGTACACTCGACTTCTAAAAGTGTTGCTTCCGTGACCCTTCTTAGAAAACAAACTGAATGTGGAATTCCAGGAAATAAGGTAAATAAGACTAATTGTTCTGTTGCTGTAATATACTGTAGCATATGGAAAATTGTGAAAGCATAATTTTGTAATTTGACATTTTGCACGCCCTCTCAAAATTTCCAGACTGATATATGTCGTCTTGTGGTTACCGGTGGCGCACTTCTGCAGCACTTAACTGAAGGACGTGATGTTGTAGGTGAAAGGTAAACATATCACTAAGAAGAGAGACATTTTGCCAAGCCTAATGTACGGTGGATTTTTAGGAGAGTGTAAATTTATAATTAGGCTCGGTGTGCCATTCTAAAAATAGTAACAATAAATTATTAATCAATTACGTGAGATATTTTGCCTGAGCGGCACACATTGTGCAATAAATGTTTTAAGGATATTTTATTGTGACTGGGAAGTTAAATGTAAATAAATTGAACCAGTTTGACTGGTACATCAGTCCGTATTTTGGGGTTCCAGAAACTTGAAGGTTAGGTGCATAGGTAAATCTGAGCAACCCTGAATGCACTTGTTGTACCTATTATATTAAGGTCTGAATATTGAACCCTGAATGCACTTGTTGTACCTATTATATTAAGGTCTGAATATTGAACCCTAAATGCACGTTTGCCTATTTTGTTAAGGTCTGAATACTAAATCAGGAAGGCACTTTGTGTACCTATTTTGTTAAGGTCTGAATACTAAATCAGGAAGGCACTTTGTGTACCTATTTTGCTAATGTCTGAATATCGAATCTAAAACGTTTCATTAAATGGATATCTTTAAGAAATCGAGAGCATAAAAGTGTGTCAAAGAAGAGAACAAAAGCACACAATAAACAAGCAAAGAACAAATATTAGTTAAAAAGAATTCAGTGTTAATGCAGATATAAACACTTCTGTTCATTCACTTGCTGATTATCTCTAAAGCACCCCGTGACTTCATGTAATTTATAATATTTTTAGCTTTCTGTAAAGACATTGCTTCTAACTTTTAACAATCCAGGGATAGTTTAAAGCAAGAGGCAATTGTGTAACGTAAATTGCTAAACACCGTCGGTTTTTTCATTATTAGGCAAGACAACCATTAGAACGTCTTTTACTTTCATCCGCATTAGCAATGATATTGTGAGTTTGGGTTGTTTGCGGTGTATATAAAGTATTGCAATGATATTGTGAGTTTGGGTTGTTTGCGGTGTATATAAAGTATAGTATTGCAATGATATTGTGAGTTTGGGTTGTTTGCGGTGTATATAAAGTATAGTATTGCAATGATATTGTGAATTTGGGTTGTTTGCGGTGTATATAAGGTATAGTATTGCAATGATATTGTGAATTTGGGTTGTTTGCGGTGTATATAAAGTATAATATTGCAATGATATTGTGAATTTGGGTTGTTTGCGGTGTATATAAAGTATAGTATTGCAATCAGGAGATACTTGTGACTAACGTTTCTGAATTAAATAAATCTTCATGCGCAAATGGGAATAATCGTTAACATGATTTATATTCTCTCTATTAGTGAGTTGTCGAGTACTGACGTTTAATTCTGCATTGACAGAGTTCTTATCTTACAGGAAGGGCGTGGATCTACTCCGAAAACTATGACACGTGGATCTACTCCGAAAACTATGACACGTGAATCTACTCCGAAAACTATGACACTAAAGGAAGAGGTGGACTATTGGCTAGAATGCATTCATCTATGGTTTCCAGATTTATACAACAAAACCTATTTCCTGCCTCCCATATATTTTAATCGTGTGTCGTATGACGTAAGGGCTATTTCTGACGTCAGAGTGCTTGTCCCGCAAGAGGCAGCAGGAGGGGTAAGTCAGGATTCACGTTCTGTAACTCAATACATCCCGGTGTTCATTTTCATGACATAGCTTATGTTTTGTAACTCAGTACATCCCGGTGTTCATTTTCATGTCATAGCTCACGTTTTGTCACTCAGTACATCCCGGTGTTCATTTTCATGTCATAGCTCACGTTTTGTCACTCAGTACATCCCGTTGTTCAATTTCAGTCATAGCTTACGTTTTGTAACTCAGTACAGCCAAAAGTTACTTATTCTTTAACAAATTGATTTCACGATCTTAATTCCGCTAAGATTAATCTCGTCTTCAATCACTATTTCTGTACTGTTTGATGTACTTATATTTCTAGTCTTCAAGTATCCTAAATAATTTGTTTCATTCACACATATTTATGTTTTCGTTGTCAAGATTCACATATATATTTCTAAAACTAACAACACACTTTCTGTTGTATTGCGTTCACATTTACTTTTACTGCTCAACTATAATTTCAGCTTTATTCAACTTACATGTAGGCCTATTTGTATTATTCAACTACAATTCGTGTTTCTTCATTCCTCTCACATTGTTGTGTGCTTTCATGAGCTATTTCACTTATTTTCAAAGTTTAAATTTGTAAAATTATTGTTGTTTGACTAACCACAATATGATACTTATCTTGTCCATCACTAACACTGTCCTCGTCATGATTATTAGTATCATTATTATTGTGCTGTAAAAGGGAAATCCAATTCTTTGCTATTTATCGTCACAGCAGAGAGACAGATCTGAAAGAGGTGAAAGGTTTTTTGTTGCTGAAATGGTGATTGATTTACAGCTAATTAGTAATTTTGGATTACAATGGAACGAATAATGATTTAATGAGAACAGATTTCGAGAGAAACATCAATGCTATGAATTGTGACCTTTGTTCTAAGTCCCCTGATGTCCTTCTAAAATTAGCTAATCTAAAGGCAGACACTATCAAAGATCAAAGTAACGCTATTCCAAACAGTCAATCAATGAAATAACGAAGTCTTGTTGAGAACTTAACAATAATTTCTCAGTTAGTGACAAAAAATTAATTATGGAAATGCCCAGCCCCAAACATACCTTCCAGCACCGGCACTTAATGAGAAAAGAAGTAACCCTAAAACAAAATTATTGAAGACGACAATCCATCAGTTTTTTTTCAATACTTGATAAGATGAAATACTCTTAACTAGGTCAGTGCAAAATCTTAAAATTATCTTTCGTTGTAAATTAAATTTAGTTTCTAAAATGTCTTCATTACTGTTAGTGAACTCAGGGAATTGTGTGAGCAGCTTTGGGTTTGTTTTCACTTAAACTTTCACAGTATTAGGTAATAGCATGGAGAGTTTGGGAGGGAATATATAATCCGTGGCTTATCTCAGAATCGTCCCTTTATAGACAGGCGAAAACGGTACCAACAGTCTGGAAGTGTATCTTATAGAAATCTCTCTCATCGATCTGAAGACAATAGTTTGTCGCTTACAAGAGTTTACATCTGGTATTTGACAAAAAGTGGTCTCAACAACGAGGTTTTTACAATAAGGACGTGTCCACAATAAGGATGTGTCCACAAGAAAGATGTATTTACAAACGGAAGATGGCAACAATAAAGATGTGTCCACAATAAATATGTCAACAAATAAAATCGTGTACATAATAATGATGAGTTCACAATACGGATGAGTCCATAATAACGTGTCCGTAGTAAAGATATAACAACACTAACGGTGTGTCTACAATAGGTATGTTCGAATAATGAAGATGTGTCCATAAAAGAGTTGTGTCCATAATAGAGTTGTGTCCACAATAAAGATGTGTCCACAGTAAGGATGTATCCACAATAAAATGTGCCAATAATAAAGATGTGTCCACAATAAGGATGTGTCCACAATAAAGATGTGTACATAAGAATGATGATTATACAATAACGATGTGTATATAATGTGTCCACAATACAGATGTGTCAAAAATAAAGTTGTGACAACAATAAGGTGTGTCCACAATAAAGATGTGCCAACAATAAAGATGTGTTGACAATAAAATGTATCAACAATAAAGATGTCAAAAATATAGATGAGTCCGAATAAAGATATGCAACAATAAAGATAAGTCCACAATAATAAGTATGTGTCCACAATAGGAATGTGCCTAAACACAAACAGACATTGAACACAATGGTGCCATCATACATTTGGTATATCGGTGGTTTAATGGAATTTTAGAGACTGGTTTAGTGTGCTATATTCCTTTGCACCCGCAACTTAGGCACATACACAGTCAAACAGTGATTTAATTGGTCACTCATCAAGCAGATTGATTGACAGGTACAGGCTCGCTCCCGTTTATGCTCAACCTCGCCTAGAAAGGTGTAAAAAGTTCCTAAATTAAACAAATATATCTGTTGAATGAACATGTGTCACAAAGGGGGCTAAACAAAGAAAGTGAACAGTGGGCAAATGTCGTTGTAGAATACCACTATGGTCTATGTCGTCTCCACTGTCACAACTTTAGTCAGTCCCTTGTGATTATTCAGCATTATATGACCTGTTGGCTTACAGTTGACAGAAAATATTCACAGTAGTGAGGATATAAACTTTATTTTCGTTTTTAGACTAATTCAACGACAGACACAACAGGAACTAGATCTCAAACATCACAGTCAACACGAGTGTACGACAGTGACGTCAGAGATGACAAAGCACAAAGACAGGTTCTCTGCGCTCTCCGTGCCTTGACAGATAAATCTGGAGAAGTCATGGTGGTTGTTTCCCAACTTAGGTTCGGCAACTACCTCAACAAACCCGCATACGCTGCCACTGCAGCTCACTTCCAACGACCATTTAACATGGACCGACAATATCGTCGTGGTGATTTTGATGTCCTTATCATTGACAGTCAGTACGGACTGATCACGGGAGAGATAAAATGTGTGGGAGACAACTTCGCACAATTAAATAAGACCCACATAGAGAAGGACGACATACTGGCGAAAGCAGTTGGAAAGTCGATGAAACAGTTGAAAGTGTCAGAAAAAGTGCTGAAGGAGCTCGTGTCAGACTTACCGAATGTCAAGGTCACGAAGACCTTAATGTTGCCTAATGTAACTTCCTTACAGTTAGTCCGTGCAGTTCAAAGGTATCCGCAACTTGAAAAGGTAAATACATAATCCACATTCAATTATTTCTCTCTCTCCAATCATCCACCCATCCACCAACCCACCCACCCACAGACACTCCACCAGCCCACCTATCTATCTATCTATCTATCTCTCTATCTATCTATCTATCTATCTATCTATCTATCTATCTATCTATCTATCTATCTATCTATCGATCTATCTATCTATCTATCTATCTATCTATCTATCTATCTATCTATCTACCTACCTACCTGCCTGCCTGCCTGCCTATCTATCTATCTATCTATCTATCTATCTATCTATCTATCTATCTATCTATCTATCTATCTATCTATCTATCTATCTATCTATCTTACCTTTTAATATATTTGCTGTCTTCTTATATAAACTGTCTTGAGCCATTAAACTTATTATTCAAGAAAATGTGTAATTTTAGATAAATCAAATGTTGCCTTTTAATAATTGCTTATGTATAACTGATAAGAGAATCGTGAAATACAAAGAATTTATAGATAGATTTAGATAGATGATAGTAAACATTTTAAAATGAAAGTGACTAATTTGTAAAATCGCACTTGATTAGAAAAGGAGGTAATTTAAACTTTTATCTGAATTATTGTCCCATCACAATACGCCGATTTATATTATAAACGACAGCAGTTAGTTAGATTTTGTATTTTTCTATTTAAAAAATAGTCGTTAGTGGAAAATATCCTTTATTTGCAACAAAGTTAGCGTTTCTTAACTTAATATAAATTAATTCTGAACTATTGATAACGTTTTGGTTTGTGTTTGAAATTTGTATGATTGTTAATATATTGAGTAATACATATGTTTTAAATTTATGTATTCCTGACATTTATCATTTGGCGTTGCAATAATATATGTCTCCAGGACTTTTGTGCAACTCTGCAAAGTGAGACAATTGACGAGGCTGTGAAGCTGTGCGTGTGTTCAGTACAGGTATCCTCTGACCTTGTGTTGAACTCTGACCCTCCAAACTGCTTGCTCACAGAGATGCGCGAGTGGAGACAACATCTAATGGTTGTTTTCGATCGTCTGCACGACAAGCCGCCAAAACTGACACGAGATTGCTATGAACAGCTGGTGGCCCGGTAGAAGTATTATCGAGGATTTATTAGCAGAGTTTTTAATTTAGTTTTTAATTTAGTTTTTAATTTAGTTTTTAATTTAGTTTTTAATTTAGTTTTTAATTTAGTTTTTAATTTAGTTTTTAATTTAGTTTTTAATTTAGTTTTTAATTTAGTTTTTAATTTAGTTTTTAATTTAGTTTTTAATTTAGTTTTTAATTTAGTTTTTAATTTAGTTTTTCACCAACAAATCTCTGTTTTACTGTTTTGATGTGTTCATTTTCCACATCACGTACTTTGTTTTCCTACCACACCCGTTTTTAAATTGTATCAGTATGTATTTTGATGTGTTCATTTTGCACATCAAGTACTTTGTTTTGTTTGTTTTCCTACCACCCCCGTTTTTAAATTGTATCAGTATGTATTTTGATGTGTTCATTTTGCACATCAAGTACTTTGTTTTCCTACCACCCCCGTTTTTAAATTGTATCAGTATGTATTTTGATGTGTTCATTTTGCACATCAAGTACTTTGTTTTGTTTGTTTTCCTACCACCCCCGTTTTTAAATTGTATCAGTATGTATTTTGATGTGTTCATTTTGCACATCAAGTACTTTGTTTTGTTTGTTTTCCTACCACCCCCGTTTTTAAATTGTATCAGTATGTATTTTGATGTGTTCATTTTCCACATCACATACTTTGTTTTGTTTGTTTTTCTGCCACCGAGTTTTTAAATTGCGCCATTATTTGTATTTTTGTGTTTAGAAGACCTTTTTCTTTTCGTTGAGATCAAACACATTTATCTTAATGCCAGACAAATTATTCTAAAATTGAAACATATCTTACAAAGACATTTCTTTAAATGTATATTACCTTAAGAAATATTTCCATCGGATTCGAGGTAATGCCACTTTCATAATTGCTCCTTTTTCACAAATAAAATTTTTCACTATTATATATCAAGCAGCAACATCAGACATAATAGAGGTCAGTGTTAAATAAGGAAAAGACAATGTTTAAGCAGGGATGTGGAGTTGGCAAAGAATTTTCTACTCAGACTTCGATTCCAACTCCTGAAATTTTAGAAGTCCGACTCCCTATTATTACTAATAACATATGGCATCACTTATATATTTATATGGTATCAGTGTGACGGTCAAAGAGGCATCTTGAATAACCCTGAGTAGCATGGTATTGCATTATTGCATTTTTAGCACTCAACTCAGAAATACGATCAAATTTCTCAACCTCTTTCAGTGCTTAGTAAATATTTATTTTGAATATAGTTCGAAATTACGGAGTTTCTCTTTATCCGAATTTTTTAAAATTTAATCATCGACGTTTTGACTAATCCTTCATGCCTAGTTATTTTTCAAAATCATCTCCATGGTTACTGTTAACGAAGATGGTGAAGGTGATTGGATGCTGTCGTGTAGAGACCCAGCTATGGCCTCATCTTCCTCTTTTGCACTTTTCACACGAACTTCTAATTTATAAAGCAGAAGATATTTTGTTTTTAGCTCACTATTTTAATAACATAGCAAAGTAGTTTAACTTCCGTTGATTGAAAAGTATTAAAATAATTTATAAAGGAGAAGATTTTTTTGTTTTTAGCTCACTATTTCAATAACATAACAAAGTAGTTTTAACTTCCGTTGCTTGAAAAATATTAAATTAATTTTAAGGAAAACAACTACCTTAAGAAGCTATTTCAATTATAAAAGAGATTTCTCTTTAACCCATGCATGATCTGCCTTAGTCTCAAATCTCGTAAAAGTTGGAGTCGGAGTCGGGACATTTATACCGACTCCAACTCCACTAAATGCAACCGACTCTACGACTTTGACTCAGACTCCGCAGCCCTGGTTTTAAGCATTTTATTGTGGTTACGCAAGTACGTAAAAGAGTACACATTTAAGCAAGATTCTTTTAGGAGTGTATGAGAAATTGTATATAACAGCTTCAACTAAGCAAAATGATTAATTAGGGAGTGTAAAGAAGGGTGGATAAAATATCTTTTGCTGAGCAAGAAGTCATTTAAAAGTCATATATGTTCTATCTGTTTATGTTCAGAATTCACTAAAGCACACTAATTCTATGTTGTCACATAGCATGCAAATATACTGCTACTTTCGGCAGAACTGCACTTAAGACGTTTTGCAATAATTGCACAAATAGGAAGTGAAAGTTTGTATAATAAATTTCCTCTAACTATTGGATTTCTAAATTCTTCTTCATCGAAGAAAAAGGGATAAAGTCAACTCGTAATGTTAAACAAAGTCATTATTTTAAATGTTCCTTCGCAAAGAAGTTAAACTTTTTTCAGATGTTATCCCGCGATAAATTAAATTAGAGTGATTATAAAACAGCCACATCTTGTCAAAGGTAAATATTAAAAAAAATATGAAATCCAATCTAATTTGTATAATCCAATTCCCACCCCTCCAAATAAATAATTCTTTCTTTTTTGCTTTATGATAATGTTCATACGGAAAGGAGATATTGAAACATGCTTTTTCTTACATTACAATTACAAGTTAGCCATAGTAAGGAATGCAAATTGTAATAATGATGACAATAACTGATTAAAAGGAACGGGAGAGAGACAGAGAGACAGAGAGAGAGAGAGAGAGAGAGAGAGGGGGTGGGGAGAGCGATTTGAAGGGATTTCCATGATATTATTTATTCATAACATGAACACATCATTTTGTATTTCGCAGTTTCTGTGGTCCAGCAACAACCGTTAACATAAACTGCATTTCACCACCACGATTAGAATTGAGAACTAAAGGAGAAGGTGTGGCCGAGTCAGGTCATAGAGTGACCCAAATATGTCTGTACCCAGATCAGGTGAATATCATGAACAACAACAGTCCAAGAGTATTCGTATCGGGCCCACCAGGCACGGGAAAGACTGTCCTTCTCCAGCTCAAGGGCATGCAGTGGTTAAAGGCAGGACACAACGTCCACATTGTCAGCACAAGCAAATACAGCCGTGCGGCAAGCTACATGTTGGAACACCATCTGGTGCAGTCAAAGTCCAGTACACTACGTGTACACCGACATGGATTTGATTTCACGAATAATGCGGAAGACATCGGCACAGCCATCAGCCAATTGGAAAGAGCATCACGCAATGGACAACTCTGTATTATTGCTGATGAGGTTGACCACAGGTAATGTAAACAAAATGCGGTTAAGAGTTGTGGGCAATGTCTGGGATGGTAATGAATTACTGGTTGTTTTCATGATTTAAACAACTACCTTTAAAGCACTACATGACATGTATGCATTATGTCCCCTTCTTGCTGTTTGAAGCACTATATGACATGCATGCATTACGTCCCCTTCTTGCTGTTTGCCAGATGCTAATAAAGATAATGTAAATGGTATATGGAATAAAAGTATGCCTGATTTAACATATATTTGATATCAAGCAAATTACCGAAAGAGGAAAATTATCAATGTATTTAAAATTTATGATAGGTTTACGGAATTCTGCACACTGCTTGTATCAAAAGTACCCGGGGTATTCCTATGGGCCGCTAGTGTGATGGGCAACAATATTCCTGAGTGCCTGCTTGAGGAAAAAATGACATTTGCACTCAGGTCGCCACCGGTCGTGGTGACTGAAACTGAGTGGTATTTGGACAGAGGCAAGGTTCACCCTTACAGCACGAACGGTGTACCCCCACCAACGGACGGGCCGCCTATCAGACGTCTGTATCATAGCAACATTCGAAATCATTCAAGAGATGTGATAGAAAACTGTGAACAATGTGGACGTGACATTGCTGGCTTGCTGGCTGAAATGCAAGTTGGGTCGACAGGTACGCGTTCGATTTTACTCATTGATTTACACATTGAATTGTACTCATTGATTTACATATTGAATTGTTGTCACAGTCTGATAAAAATGTCCGACTTGGTGACCCACTTGTCTTGTTTACTTCAAATTTGAATTTTGAAACCCTTGGCTCCTTTGTTCAAAGCTTCCTTTTTCGAGATGCTTCTAGAACAGGTCAAGATGTTATGTAACTTTAGGACCATTGTCCAGTTCTCGAACCAACTACATGCTTCGCGAACAGTCACGTGATACGCATTATGCTTTTCTATAAATATGAGTACACGCTTCCGCTCCCTCACTTCGAGCACACATTAGCTATTTCCATCAGCTAACTCGAGTCAGGAGGCCGCCGACAATCCGTTGAGACAAAGAAACCTTCGACTTCTCATAAAAGGTATCATTTTATCTAATAGTATTTTGCATATATATTGTTTAAGTATGTATTTGTGCTATGTATTATATGATTTCCATATATGCTTGAGCATGGTTCAGAGAAATAGCTGAAAAACCTATAAGTTACGGAATATAAATTTATTGTAACTCTTTTTCCATTTTGTACTTTAATTTATATTGTTTTAATTCACTAAGAGCCAGAATGCTGCGCTCGATATGAATTCTTCATGTAATTCAATTATTGCGTATAATTTTAATTGTAAATTGTGAAGCGCTTTGTTGGTTTGAATTACCCCTTTGTATGAACATTAAATTAACGTTGTAACTATTTTTATTGCTTCATACGTCACCTGTTAAATGGAACACATGTGAGACGATTATATTTTTTCTAAATCTAATTGTAAACGACGCGAGGTCGAAAACTCTTATTCAGCGCATTTTTAACTGAGCCATGCTTTAGTAGGAACGTGTTAGATTGAAATTATATCCGAGCACGTTGCGTCAACAGGTCGATTCGTGCCTCACCCATGCCTTACTCGTGCCTTATCCATGCCTTACCTTGCTTTGGCTTACTGGTACAAGCTGGTTGAATTCTATGAGAGAATTCTGCTCTGAAGGTCCATGCCACTAAAATTCAAGTTCCCTAGCTACATAAAAGAGGAGCACCTTTTCTTATGCACCACGTGCGTCGCTAGAGGGGGACTGTGAGAATAGACCGGCATGACTGAGTATTGAGACCAGGCTGATACAAGGCAATCCAGCTAAGTGCAACCCAGTGTACAAATCTCTAAAGAACAAATTGATGGCAGTTCATTAGTTGACAGAATAAGCATGTACGCGCAGAGAATAGAGAAATAGACTATTCGCGATCGTATTTTGATTATTGTTAACTTGTTAAAACCTTATTAAATCTTATTTTCTTTGTTAATACCTCTTAGTAGTTGATTTCTATGCACAATAGACCAAATAGATTATTCTTAGATTTGAATGGGGGCGAATGAGCAGAAAGTTGATAACGAGTGCATATTAATTTAGAGGGATTTAACTGTTTCAAATCTAGCTAAAAGTTCGCAGTTTATTAGTTTGTAAAATTGTCGTCTGAACTACAAGACACACTTTTAATTAGTCAAATAGTAAATTGAGCAACCAGTCTGCATAGGATATGAGAGAAAGAGTTAATCATATTTAAAGTCTTTTAATTATTCTAAGCAGGGTCTTTAAATAAATACTGGAAACGTAACAATTGTACTCATTGATTTACACATTGAATTGCACTCATTGATTTACAATTTTATTTGTATTCATTAATTGATTGATGAATGGACTCTAACAGGCTCAAAATACTGTCATTGATGATGTTGTCTTTATTTCACAGGTCATTCCGTCTATAAAAACCGACCCCTGCAATATCGCGATGTGTTGGTGTTGTGCGACCATAACTCTCGCGATAACAACGTGGACAATATTGGTCTGGTTCGAGGACTGCGTGAGTGTCACGTGCCTGTACACGCGGTCAGTTTGAACGCGCCTGACAATGACGTTCGTGACATGGCGCTCTCCGTCAAAGATGAAGTGACGGTGACACACTGGACAAACGTCCAAGGTCTGGAGAGGAAAGTGGTTGTGATGAAGAAGTCGTGTGACGCATTTTCCTTGTACCTTTCCTCTCGCTGTACGTCACATCTGATCCTTATCCACAATAAATCTGTTTATCATCTCGATGTGTGAGACAACGAGTGTGACACTTTCCATGATGACACTTTCCATGATGACACTTTCCATGATGACACTTACACGGTGCATGCTCGATGCAAATGTGTCCTGAGAAGACTTCATGATGATGAAGACGTTAGTAAAGAAAATTGTTTTGTAATAGTTATATACCCAGCTGTCGAACTTTGCACTTGATAAAGCAGACGAGAAAACCGTTAAGGCGGTTTTTGTTTCCGTGGTTCTGCCTGCATCTTGTGGCTGGTTAAGCTTAGAGACCAGAAGTGCTAAAATTGTTCGTTTCGAATAGGGATTAGACAACAGAAGTTTTGAAGACTAACAGTCTAAGAAAAAATATCTTTCCTTATTGAAATAAACATACTGATTGTGCACACATTCACGCGAATGCACACACACACACAAACACACACACACACACACACACACACACACACACACACACACACACACACACATGTATATCTGTGTTTAATTACTGCCTCAAACGTCATATGTTAATTAATCTCAGGGCTAATGAATTAGGCTGTCATCTATATGCTTTACTATATATGGAAATAAAGGATAACGGATATAGGATTTTTACTTGTCTGTCTTAATTTTGTTAATCTATGTAGTCCCCATCATACATGGAAAGAACAAATATAGTTCAAGATAATAAAATATCTCTAAGATACAAATAAGAATAAAAAGTACTATATTTATTAAAAAAAGAACAATTTAAAGATTATCAAAGGTAAATATACATACAAGTGGAAAAGTATAAATTACAGTACTTTATATTCCATTGTCACAATCTGATACATACCAAAGAACAGGAAGGTATATTTTTCTATCTTCAACTTGACAGAATGTTTCCATGTGTTCCATATTTTATGATGAGCAAGTGCTAAAAGCAATACCATTTGACAGATTAAACAGTATGTATGTATCTATCTATCTATCTATGACGCTTAGGCCACACTAGTTATTGGTTATTATTATTAATAATTAATTAATCATCATTAATTAATTACAAGTGATGCGAATCTTAATTTATGTTATTAATAATTATCTAGAAGACACCATTCGTCTCTCTCATTTGGCGGATATGCGGACGCTGTAAACCTTTACTTCTTCCACAACATTAAAGACAAAAATTTACAGTCACTCAATGTTTCTATAGGTGGAAAACGTCTTACTAAAAGAGAAGATCTCATATTTCTCCAACAAAGGTTATCAATATGTGTAAGAAGGTCAATGAATTTAATAAATCAACAATCAACTATACAACATATGAATATAATCAAAATAGCATTATATTTACATCTTTTAACATCAATGGTCAATTAATGTTGGACAGTCATTCAGTTTATCCTAGACCAAACACTTTACATTTCGTGCCTTGGTTTAACTCATTGTCCAAGAAGGTGATACTATTTTCCTTTTCACTCGTGTCTGCCCATTTTGTACTTTGAAATTACTTTGTGAATTTATGTTAAATGTGCGTGGTTCGACTTTCGTCTTGAATTAAGAATCATATAGTGTGTGTGTGTGTGTGTGTGTGTGTGTGTGTGTGTGTGTGTGTGTGTGTGTGTGTATGTGTGTATGTGTGTGTGTGTGTGTATGTGTGTATGTGTGTGTGTATGTGTGTATGTGTGTGTGTGTGTGTGTGTGTGTGTGTGTGTGTGTGTATGTGTGTATGTGTGTGTGTATTTTTCATAATATTCTATCAGAACCAAAGCAAGGCGGGAATTTCTGAGTCAGTGTCGTAGTCAACTTCAAAGCCAGATTCTGAGAGTCAAAGTCTAAATGAGGGATCAGTACCCAGCATTCCTGGAATTAATAACCAAGGCTTAAAGAGTGCAGTACTGTATGGTCATGTTGGAGGGGTGGTGTTTTGCTTCAAGTACAGGAGCTGCCTGTGTCTTGAATTTCCGACTAGAGTTATGTGGAGTTGCATAGCGTTGTGCAGAGTTGTGTGGAATTTTACAGGAGGAGATTTATAATTATTAGTGTCTTCTAATTTATTGTTCTTGTGCGGCAATTCGTGTCCGCAGTTTGATATCGGCAGGTGTTCATATTTTGGTCAAGAAAGCACTGTGTTTAGTTATTTTCTCAAAGAAGAACTGTGCTGTTATTTAGTGTTTGTATGTTAGTAAATAAAGCACTGTGTTTAGTTATTTTCTCAAAGAAGAACTGTGCTGTTATTTAGTGTTTGTATGTTAGTCAATAAAGCACTGTGTTTGGTTATTTTCTCAAAGAAGAACTGTGCTGTTATTTAGTATTTATATATTAGATCGTGTTCGTTTACGCGCATTCTGTTTCTATTGATCCTGGACTCATACAGTCTGTAAGTATTTGTGACAGAGAACAAGACTCGTAATACATTTTGTAAATTATTGTGACAGACATCAAGACTCGTAATATTTTTTTGTAAATAATTGTGACAGAATGCATGACTCATACTACATTTGTAAATACATTATTATTCTTTTTCTTCAACGAGCGTGCGTTCTTAGTTGGGGAACGGTAACACAAGGGGTCTAATGGTGGGAACAAAAATAAAATAATATTAATTCAAATCCAGAGGTGTTACTTGTTTTCGTCATTTGGATCTACATTTGAGGGTCAAGTGTCATGACTGGTATCTGACGTCGATTTATTTTTAGAGTCGGTCATGTACCGATTCGGTAACACTGTTATGTCGTAGTCGTATAACGGACTGGCCCCAGATGTACACCTGTGATAATTGTTATTAGTATGACGAAATATTAATATACGATATACGTAATTATTAGATGAAGGGGAGAAAATGGTCACAATTATTTAATTAATTTCAATAGAATATTATCAATACTATCTATTTCGAATACATCAAATCAATTAGTACAATTTATATCATTAATTTATTTTATAGGAAGGTAAATTGTAATTAATAAAATAATACAAATGCTTTAGGTTTTATTATAGAAAATAAAAATATATATCTATACTGATAGATTCGGTCATCGAAATTAAATATGTTAGTGAAGCATACTACGTACCACGTTTAGATGTTAAATAAACATCCTACATTAAACTCCAATCTATTCATATTTAGTGCAGAATTATTATTAGCAATGTATGTTAGTGAAGCATACTACATACCACGTTTAGATGTTAAATAAACATCCTACATTAAACTCCAATCTATTCATATTAAGTGCAGAATTATTATTAGCACTGTAAGAAGCTAAAAGTTTAGTGTCGCACACACGTGTTTTTCTTTCTCTCTTTTTTTTTCTCTTTTACTTTTTGTCTCTATTTCTCTGTTTCTTTTTTCTCCTTTTCTCTTTCTCCTCTTCTCTTTTTTTTTCTCTCTTTCTCTTTTTTGTTTTTGTTTGTTTGTTTGTTTCTTTCTTGTCTCCAGATTCTCGCTCTTTGCCATTCAAGAAAAATTACTGATGTAGATTCTATAAACCGTTAGGTATACATGCAGAGACTATTAACTGTGCAATTTTGACCCCTGATCATACTGGCCAAAGGGATGGTATCACAACCCCCTTCCTCTCTTTGGAGAAAGGGAAGGTGGAAGACGACTTTGTCAGCAGCAACATAGGATCTGTGTTGATGTTTACTACAGGAATCCACACACAGATACACCATGGATGACTGTCTGGCTCTTTACTCTTTATTCTGCAAGCAAGAGATGCTTTGCTGATGCGTTTGTATGTGTGAGTGCAAGTGGATATGATAAAGTGTGGACAATGCAGAAAACGATGCAACAGAGAAAAAATGATACAGGACAATACAACACTCGCCCTTTCAAAACAATAATAAACAAGTTTTGAAAAAGGTATGATTTATTAACCTATGGACTTTCTTGTTGTGGTTAGATCAGTCACTACAAATTACTTATAACATGCACCCTTGGGGGAGGGGGTAAATGATGAGTAATGATAGTAAACAAGATTTTATAACAGAGCAGTAAACCCTGCTAGTAATGACTACTCTAGTAGCATAAAAGTTATAAAACAATTTAAACAGTTCTGGGATCACCAATCCCACGAAAAGAGTAATAACAGTCTCTCAAGTATGATAAACTTGCGATTGACTAATCATAATAATGGTCTAATATAGTAAATGTTCCATGTACATATAATAGGCAAAATAGTTCTCAAGTTCTTAATAAACTTAATCAAAATTCATTTTGAGTGCACTGAGGGTTTTATAGTTATTTCTTAGTTTTACTAACATGTGCTTTAGTAACTTTTC
Source organism: Sinotaia quadrata (assembly GCA_028829895.1). NCBI lineage: Eukaryota > Metazoa > Mollusca > Gastropoda > Architaenioglossa > Viviparidae > Sinotaia > Sinotaia quadrata. Next base: position 83,296,856 of record CM054180.1, read on the forward strand.
ATAGACACAAATCCTAGTGTCGAATCTTGGTGGCTCGACTACTGCATTGACGATTTTTGTCGTCATATCCTTCATCAGTGACGTGTCTTCACAGCATGATATTTGCATTCCATCTGTTCTTTGGCTTGGAATCAAAACACATCACCTGTGGGATAGGCTGGTTTGGAGTTTGAAACTATTCACAGATAAAGAGTCTTGGCCGACTGCATTATCTCTCTTTATGACTGGCTTTGCATTACTTGCTAGACATAGGGGAATAATTCAAATACCAACGAACTTTCACTGTGTCAAATATGTCCAAACGTTTTACAATCACAATTTGGCACATTGACGAGGCGATGAGAGACATCAAGGGAAAACACGTTTTTCTCCCCCTGATCACCATAATGTTTACCCCTCATGAATTTTGGTGTCTCGCAATGCTATCTTATTTATCTTCCCTTTTTATCACAGTACACAAAGTTTAATAAAATATCTGCTGAGTCTGTACTACCAGCACTCAAAACATGCGTCCTTGAAAATTCACGCATTTCTCACTTTAATACACACTTCCAGCATGGAATTCTCATCTCAGGCTAAATTTTTTCCTATCACAATATTTAGTGCATTTTCAAGTCTAACTACAATGCATGTCATAAATATTTATCTCGATTGCAAGCATATAGATATTCTCATTTCTATATTTATATTGACTTCTGATATATATTTCCACATTCAATAGTGAACTGAAATAAGAATGCATTCACACAATGCATAAATCTTTAGCTTCACATGCACACTTTATAGAATATTCTTATAGTTTAATATCAAACATAGGTTAAGTCTTGTTCCTAATGAAATATAGGTGAACTTTATGATTCAACTCTTTGAATTAGAGTCCTTTAAAAACAAATACCGGAGATAAACACAAATACCGACCGTAGTTATGAGCGGTTGAACGACCTTGAACCAAATATATATAAAATAAATTATCAGGTAAGTATTATCTTCCTTTGACTGTGCCAGATGGTAATGACCAACTGGTTGTGTTGACTAAAAGAACAACACATCTAGGAATGTGCCAACATTTTATTTGTTATGTCAACTGTTATTAGAAAGAGAAGAAAAAGACAAGACCACTTTATTTTGCTGTACCATCCCGTGGGGATCCAGTTTTCAATGACGTCTGCTAGGGTCAGATTCATACGTCTCTTGACCCGCGTCACTAATTACTATTTTCCATTACGTTTGCGAGGGTCAAATTCATACGTCTCTTGACACATGATAATAATTACTATTTTCCATTAGCTCTGCTTTAAGTGTTGTCACTATCTAAGATGTAGGTCAGACACTGTGAAATTATGCTTATTTTGTAATCAATTTATTTTGATGATATTGGCGATATCACGTTCATGTTTGGTTCGTATTTAGTGGGGAAGCAAATTCTAAATGGAATTGTTGTGGGTGATCTGAAGATGTTTGATTTAAAAGAGTTATCTTGTTTAAATGTAACCAGCTGGAAACCGCTTTTCTGAGTTTTACTGTTTGGCTGGATCCCTTGTGTCTGTAAAAACAATTGTCGTGGTCTAATTTGTCACCAACAGAAAACACTGTCCGGCTTGTATTATTGTATAAATAATAAACAAATGAAGAAACGAGTAACACAGTGCAGAGTGCTTACTAGTTACAAATAGGTGGTCATGAATTCAGTAACCTAGAACCCCAACTAAGGGAGTTTTGGTTGACCGTGAAATTCGGGAGGTGCCCTTGAATGCGGGAGGTTAAGGATTCGAGGACAGTCCATGTTTTTCACAAGACTTGGCCTTTCTTTCTTCTTCTAGTCACTGTTGAACGCGTCCATGCACGTCACGAATAAGCGTGCGGTGGACGAGAGCTGTGCATCGATCGCCGTCTCCCTCACATGACGTCATACCAATCACGTGATATTGAAAGACTGAATAAACTTTTCTAATCGACTTGCAGGAAGTTCGGATTAAAAAAAATAAAATTAATAAAAAGTAAAAATAAATTATTGTTATTGTTTCTTTAACTTCCTGCTCGTCACAGATGCCAGTTATTGACAGGAACTTTGTTTAAATTGTAGGAAAATCATAATTTTTTTACTTTACTTCAAAGAATCACCAAGTTGAACGGCAAGTGTTTCGTGAAGTGGTTTTAAAACACATTGCGTCATGTGTATTTATTGTAAAAAACAATGGGTTGCGCGAGACTGAGAGAAAGTGTGTGTATGTGAGAGTGAGAGTGAGAGAAAATGTGTGTATGTGAGTGTGAGAGTGAAGTGCATTTGTGTTTGTACGTGCGAGTGTGTGAGAGAGAGAAAATGTGTACGCAATGCTGACCTTCAGTAAGAAACAAAACGACAGTATATTCCTGCACCATTAGAAAGTGAATTAAAATGACTGTATATTTCTCTAGGTATTATCTTAACATTAATACGCACCAAAGCTGCTCTGATGGTAATCCGGAATGAATAATTTTTCAAAGTAAAATGTCATTGTTCCTTGGTGCTATTCACTTATCTTGTAAACAGTACTCCGGGGATCAACCTTTCGCATTAAAATCATCCTAATACTATTGCATTGTTTTATAATAAGACACTTATGTCCTGGTCAGACAGTCTGACGAAACACTCGATTGTCAAGTCCCCAAACTGTTATCATTCCTGAATAATTATTGTCTCGTAGATTAATTAACCCCAGGACTAATGCTGCTGCTATATAATTGCTCGAACATATGTAGAAACTTGTCATTGGTAAGAATCGTATTCATACTTTTTTCTACAAGATATTGTAGTGTAGTAACATGCAATTACTGTAGGGATAGTGGGGATAACTCATGACAAATGACGGTGTGTGCGTGTGAAAGAGAAGGACTAGTCCGCCAGGCCATAAGCCAGTGGCTGTACTATCACAGGACTAGATTTGTATTCTTAACTTAGGCTGTAGTAATATGTAGTATGTTGTAGTAATATGTAGTATTCTGTAGTAATATGTAGTAGGCTGTAGAAATAGGTAGTAGGCTGTAGAAATAGGTAGTAAGCTGTAGAAATAAGTAATTAACAGGCTGTAGAAATAGGTAGTAGGCTGTAGAAATATGTAGTAGGCTGTAGAAGTATGTAGTGGGCTATAGAAATAGGTAATAGGCTGTAGAAATAGGTAATTAATAGACTGTAGAAATAGGTAGTAGGCTGTAGGAAAAGGTAGTAGGCTGTAGACTGTAGAAATAGGTAGTAGGCTGTAGAAATATGTAGTAGGCTGTAGAAGTATGTAGTGGGCTATAGAAATAGGTAATAGGCTGTAGAAATAGGTAATTAATAGATTGTAGAAATAGGTAGTAGGCTGTAGAAATCGGTAGTAAGCTGTAGAAATAGGTAATTAATAGACTGTAGAAATAGGTAGTAGGCTGTAGAAATCGGTAGTAAGCTGTAGAAATAGGTAATTAATAGACTGTAGAAAAATGTAGTAGGCTGTAGAAATAGGTAGTAGGCTGTAGAGTGTAGAAATAGGTAGTAGGCTGTAGAAATAGGTAGTAGGCTGGGTCTTGACACATTCTTAGAAACCAGTGGAAGCGCTTGTTGGATCTGAACACTTCCAGTTGACAACTATCATGGCGAGTTAGCCCCTGTACTCTATTAGCTTCATGCGTACCGACCTTTTTAAGTAATAAACCTCAACACTGTGAGAAAATGAAGGATCATGTGAAATTTAAAGCTTTATAAATGTTCAGCCCTGAATTCAAAGACTGCTGTCGCAGAGAGGTTGCTGGGAATTTCGAGTTGCTATTGTGCCCGAGCAGCTGTTTGTTTACAGATTTTAATTTTCCGTTAATTTTTAGTCTGTGCCTAGACACTGTTCATTTTTACGGGTGATCTGGTAGGTCTGGAGATTATGGCTCTAGTTTTGAGGAGAAACAGTATCCTTCTAATGACGTAAACCGACTTCTAGATGTTTGACCGCGAATAAGGCCGATAAGCATGTCACGTGGTTATGCCTGATGATGCTGAAATTCCATTTAACTTATAAATGTGTGCATGTAACTGTATTTTGTCCACGTATTTTATTCACCAAACTGGGGTGTATCTGTACATTAGGTCACGAAACTCACTCTAGTGATCTGTTTGCCAGTGTGCACGAACTAAAGAAATATAAATAAATATCAGACAGATTGATTTTACAGAGACTGCTTTTCATAAAATTTAAGCGGAGCTGACTGCATTTTCATGAATCGTTTTTCACTCTTTCCCCCTCCCCTACACACTAATAGTTATTTCATTGCTTTGACTGACTGACATAAAACGTGTTTCCTTGAACAGAAAACGAAATTGTGAAATAAGTATAATACATTCTCAGACGAAATATGACTGACAGAAGGAAAGCATTTTAACTGCACAAATCAATATTCGTAAAACGTGTTTTATGAGCAAATATCAAAATAGATCATTGCTTTCCTTCTGAATTTAATTTTCACTCTTTTATAACCATTTACTATTCAACACGTCATTATTTTACCAACTTATTTCCGTCACGTGTAAAACGACATTTTCTAGTTTAATCAAAATAAATTTATACATGAAGGGTGCTTGTGATTCGGACTCCAGATGAGAATGAATGTCGATTTCATTCATTCTGATTACCTTTCGTTAAATAAAGTATGTTAAAGTACTCTTTCAAAACAAAATCCCAAACGTACAAAACACTATTTTACTGGATAAAAAAATACTATTTTACTGGATAAATAATACTATTTTACTGGATAAATAATACTATTTTACTGGATTAATAATACTATTTTACTGGATAAATAATACTATTTTACTGGATAAATAATACTATTTTACTGGATAAATAATACTATTTTACTGGATAAATAATACTATTTTACTGGATAAATAATACTATTTTACTGGATTAATAATACTATTTTACTGGATAAATAAATAAATATGAACACACGCATTCCCGTCACTACACAACCGCCCATATTTTTCCGATAAGACTACAAGATGAATATTTCGCCCCCATCCTCACTCGTTTCTTTTAGCTTAGAAAATGTCAAAAGTACAGTTTTCCGCGGTAGGACTTGTCTGCAACTGAACAACGGCAACAAAAACTACGAAATTGCTGTCAGAATATTAGCAATTTACCGCATTTTATCCCGAGTCGTTATGAAATGAAGACTGACATGAAACCTCTAAATGAATTCAAAAATTTCGAGACAGTTACTGACAGTAATTCGACTGCAAGCGATTACACGATATCTGAGTAACTTTAGTCACAATTCTCTAGTTGTGATCTCTCTACAGCTACTTGCAACAATTCCATTAACGGCGTATGGTAACAGTCCAGTGATGTGATGTATCTTAAGTCACTTCCATTTCCATTAAAGGTATGGTGCTAACAGTCCAGTGATGTATCTTTAGTCGCTTACAACAGTTCCGTTAACGGTGTGGTGATAACAGTCCAGTGATGTATCTTTAGTCACTTAACAACAGTTCCGTTAATGGTGTGGGCTTAAAATTCCAGTGATATGTCGTTAGACACCGACAACAGTTCTATTAAGGGCCTGACTGATAACAGTCCCAGTGATGCGTTTTCCAGAAGTACACGACCAGACAGACATGTCCGAAACTGTTTCTCGACTGGCACATGCTGTAGAGTGTAGAGGAAGAAATGTTTACAGTCTGTACAAAACCTCATTAACTCCCACTTTCGCAAAGATTGTGATTTTAAACAAAATATATTTAGAAAAATATGATTCATATTAACACTTCGTGCAATAATAAAATCTTCAAACTCTGTCCAATCAGTGTTTGGACTCGATGTGTGAATTAAAATAGAAAATCTACCATAATCGGTGGGGTGGGCTCGAACCCCTATCCCACGCTTGTGATTGCAGCGCCTCGACCAAATGGGGCAGTGTATTGCCTATGTCAGGACGGACTTTAAGACAACGAAAAGGGACTTAACATCACTTTACCTGAGGATGAGAGTTGTCACTCTTTCAGATTCAGAGTTTCTCTTGCTTGTTATATAAACATTATTTGATAAGTAACTCAATGAATATAAACGAAATGTCTTATAAGAAAGTCTAATCTTCGAGGAGCATTACAGCATGTTTGCAGTTTGAAGAAATAATAGCATCAAAACTATTAAAACCGACTCTCCGAAGCAATAGACATTTGGAAAACGAATTGATATTACACAGAACAATGAATTATTACCATAGCAACTAAGAATATTCACTTATGACAACAAATATTTTAAAAGTATATTGTGACGTCTATAATTCATAATGATATAAATTGAAATAATTTTTAATTTTCTATTTTAAACTTTAAATATAAATTAAATGAATATATAAACCAAACGCTAACATATAATATATTGGATATATATAAATGTATATTTATAAGACCGTATTTATGAACGTAAATATATATGTATTTGTATTTATGTATGTGTTTATATATATGAGTGTATGTGTGTGCATGTATATTGGTAGGTTGGTATTTGTGTATTTATATATATATGTATGTATGTATAGGTGTATGTATTTATATATTCATATATGTAAGTGTGTATATGTATGTATGTATGTGTGTTTATGTGTTTGTATATATATATGTATGTATGAAACATACAATATCGCTTAAGGCGAACATTCAGTTCAAAATAAGTGTCGTGTGAATATACTAGAGTGATTGTTGTTGATTATAATTATGGTAGTACAGAAATGGATTTATATTATTAGGTATGAGATGATAGCGATGTGAGAAAATATTAGACTGTAATACGCAGTTCACAACAGCACTTGTTACTATAAAACTGCGATCTATTTACAGCTCAAAATCGACTATTTCTAGGCATAATATTACATCCATAAACCCATAAATATAATTCATTTTCTCTACATTTCCAATGACTTCTTAGCTTGATACTAACAATAGAGAAACTTCTTACTTCCTTCGCATAATAAGTATCTAGCCGACTCGCTTCCAATTTTGTTATCATGAGTTGTCTCCAAAGTTCGCTTCACTAGCTCAAGAGCTCTTTCTTAGTGAAATAAAAGTATGTCAGGTAGGGGAGATAATTCAAATTAGCAGAAAACATTGTTGAAATAATATTATGCTATAATTATCTACCTTCCGTTAACAATAAGTGTGAGTTGCGTTGGGTGATTATTTGGTTTGATTCATAGTATTTCACATTTCTTCTTGGTAATTCCGATAATTAAATAATTATTTTATTATTGTCCTTAAATATTATTTGTTCTTAGCTTGGAAGATACGTTTTATTCAAAATACTATTTGCTCAACTTCAGATACCGAATAAAATAAACCGTACTTAATATGATATTGTGCAAAATATTGTACAGATAAAACTATATTCAAATTAAATACTTTAAAAATTATGCTTCACTGAAGTTATTTACTATTGAAATGGAAATTTACAATGATGTGCACTAGTATATAAATAGGTAAATTCTGAAAAAATAAATCACACATGCTTTATAAGTCCTGTGACAAACTTAGATATCAGATGTCATATGAAATATACAAATGCATCACTTCTCACATAAATGTAACATTTAATTGAAAAAATATGTGCAGTTGTCTAAAGTATTTTAAACCTCAATGTTTTAAAACGCACAACTCTAAATTGTGCATGGACTGGACTATTTGCGTAAGACTAAAATCCGATACACGATCCACCGAATGAGAAAGCAATGAACATATCTAGACTCTCACCAACCGCCGGGCAATGGACATTGCATGCAGACTTTGGATGACGGGAAATGTTACTGAGCGTTACAGGTACAGAGTGGTTGATGTAAAATGTTACAGATCGGTGTTTGCACTTATTAGCTAAAGTAAAAGGCAGATCCTGGATGACACTTGTTACTCAGCGTTACATTCACTGGCTGACATGTTACACAGCGTTATCGGATGACACGTTTTACTCAGCATTACAGACAGATACTGGATGATAAACGTTACCCAGCTTTACGGGTAGGATCTGTATGACACGTTACTCAGCGTTACAGGCAGATCCTGGATGATACACTTCATCCAGCCTTACAGACTCTGAATGACGTATACTTATATTTCTGCGGCCTGACATGAGGAAATTTTACACTTGTCAAATTAATGACAATCCATCAAAATGTGTTGTTTGTTTTTTTTAAAAAAGTAAAAAAAACCTTCACTGAGTCCGGCGGACTGGCCAGGAGAAGTGTATACAGAACACAAAAGACACCATTATTAAATTGGAATTTGCCGCCATATAAGTTCAAATTAGATCGGATCACACCAGTCTGATCTAAAAATATAAAAGTCCGGAACTAAACGCTCCTTATCTGACTTTGAAGTCTGTTATGCTTAGACTATCAACAATGTCCAATGGAAAGAATGTGATTTTAAAGAGTTCAAATCCAAACATATTGTAAAAGCACTTTGTACTGTAGTTGAGCCTTAATTTAACATCTGATTCATTCAAATAAAATCGGTGACGTCATGGCAGAATTGACCGCCATAGGATTTCAATGAATGATATTATACTGGAATCTGTTGGCTTATGAAAGTGAGACTGAATCTTTTTCTCCACAAAGAACGTTTTAAACTTCGTCAGTGTTTTTCTTTCTTTCATGAACAGATCACCATCTTGTGCGAAAATATGTAATTCACGGAGAAAATTAATCCATGGGTAAATCCCATTTAAGTACCTACGGTAGGTATTTGTGGTTGAGCGAATTCGCCTCCTTTTCCTTGAAATATAACCCCCCCTCCCAGGTTTTTCTCTGGTTCTTTCTCTGTCGCTAATTCCGTCCCTCTCTGCTTCCTCATCTGCGTCAAAACTATTTTCTTTTCTCTTTCACTGACAACCGTTTCCCAGTAATGCTTTGCTTTAGGATAAACAAATGATGAATGATGTGGAAACGTTACCGTAGGAAATAGTAAATTAAAACAATTGTAAATTAGGAGATGGCACTTTTAAATAATTTTATAGTAGGAAATTGTATTTTAAATTAATTTTACAAATTTTACGTGCTGTAGTTTTAGCACCAAGAAATAAAATAAAATAAAATATTTATTTAATTTAAATGAATTTAATTTAATTTATTTTATTTTTATTTAAACATTCGAAATTTCTAGAAAATGCCAATTCCCACCCCCCCACCCCACCCCGAAACTGACATATTTTTTTTTATATATAAAAACCAAAACAAATATATTTACACTTGAAATTTTACAGAGTATTGAATTTGATTATTAAAACAAATTATTAATATTTAATTGTTTTAAATACTTTATATAATAATAATCACTTGGTGTGTGTGTGCGTGCGCGCGGAGGCGAGCGAGCATGTGTATGTGTGTGTTTGTGTGTGTGTGCGCGCGCGCAAACAAATATTTTTCTTTCTATATATCGGAATATGATAAAGATGAATGAAATTACTTAATTTCATTTTTTAAATCTACAATGAAAGTGAAAATCCATTTTATTTTGTGCGTTTTATTATTATAATACCATTTCCATTTTCATTAAAATGAATTCTACTTTTACAAGCAAGTTAAATTATTTACACTGTAAAATATATAGTTTTAAAGGAAGAATTGTTTGCTTAAATATATTGAGTCAAAACGATTTATCTCATTGCCTTTATATGGGGAATGTTGATATTACAAGATTAAGTTTAAATTGTCTTTAAACAGATAATGTTGTAACGCATAATTTAATTAAAATGATAAAAGAACAAGAAAATACTTTTAAAAAAATTTACACATCAGTAAAATCAATCTCTTACAGATAAAATAAACACATCATCGGTGACAATCGATAAATATTTGCAAAACATAAGCAACATTACAGCGATATAAATTGTTAAGTAATATTTGCTATAAAGACTTCATATGTACAAGGACTGCTGTTCATAAGGCGCTTGTCTATGGTTGCACATCAGAAATTGTTTAAATAAAATTAAAGATATTTCAAAAGCACACCAGAGAAGGAAATCTTGATGAACGTGTATTTTTGGACTCTGTTAATTAGTGTGGAAACTTTTATTGTTTTACGTAAGAAAGAACTATTTTCATTCATACCTGGACATGGTTCACAATTCAAGCGTCACAATGTCACCAGACACTGATGACAGTTATCGTATGTCCCTTTACATAACGTCTGCTGTGACGTCAATTATAGAAAACAGCTCAGGAGTCAACGTGAGCTTATTTTCGCCGAACGAATGTATTGTGCTGCCGAATTCGAGTTCTGTCCCTTGGGATAATCCCTTAGAAACAATCAGTCATAAATTTACGAACTCGTTTTCAAACTACACGTATGGCTTGGTACTCCCTGTCCTGTTCCTTATAAGCATACCAACTAACTGTCTCAACATGGCGGTGTTTTACAGGCAAGGTCTCAAAGACAGAATACACTTGTGCTTGTTTTGTCTATCTTTCGCAGATTTTATGCAAATGTTAATAGCGTTTCTGATCTACATAGACGTGATGTACATAATGGTCAGGGACCAACTTATCGCCAGTAGCATTTCAGTGAGGTTTTTCATTAAGTATAAATTAATTGTTCTGATCGGTTTCGTTTGGGTTTCATCTTTTATCACCACTATCATCGCTTGTGAGAGATGTTTCTGTATTATGAGTCCTCTTCACGCGAAACATGCTTTCAGGACAAGGACAATGGCTGTCGTGCTTTTAATTTCATCCGTTACCATTCTGGGAGGACATTATTTTGCGGCAATGAGGTGGGACATTGGCTGTATTTTCGACCCTCTCACCAAAATAACCTTGCCAATGACATATCCAAGCGAGGAATATTGGAAATATAAAGACCTTATAGAGGTTGCTGAAGGAACAGTTTTTGGTTTGGTTATACCAGGATTCTGCGTCACTGTTGTCTCGGCTACCACTGCTGTCACTATGTTCAGACTGAAGAAGATGGCCGCCTGGAGAGAGAGTTCAACAACTTCTTATTCTGGTTTGCTATCATCACGTGACGTGGCGCTAACTCGCACGCTCGTTTTTATTTGTATCTTGTTTGTTGTTTGCTATACACCTAGCTTTGTGTTTCACAACGCAGCACGCATATACCCGGAACTGCGCCTTGGCGGGAATTTGCAAAATACGTACACTTTTATTTTAGATATTAATCAAATTCTTAGATATATAAACTCTACTTTTTCTTTTTTCATCTATTACTACAAGGGATCTAGGTTTAAGGATGTAACCAAAGGCCTGATGCAAACATTCAGCAAGCGAATTGTGCCACGTTGTACTCATGGATAAAAAAAATATCAAATTATCCATATTAACCGTTACTGCACTTATTTATAATAGATTTTGACATGTTGAAAACTATGGTTCGTTAAGATTTTAAACCCAAAATGAAATAGTTTATCTGGCCATGTTCTTTCGTTAATGATTATGGATGTTTTTTAATACAAAATAAATCCAACGAATTTCGAAACTGTAATTATTATTCACATTCATATCAGTATGTTTCGGAGTTCAATTTAGTAATCTCTGTTTGTCTATCTATCTATCTATCTATCTATCTATCTATCTATCTATCTATCTATCTATCTATCTATCTATCTATCTATCTATCTATCTATCTATCCATTCATCAATTTATTTTTAAGTGTCAGAGTTAGAGTAAATAATTCAGGTGGAGAATATGTTAGAACTTGCTAATGTAATCCCATCCAGTTTCAACTGGATGAATAGTTTTTTCTGACTAAGAGTCTCATACTTGTACATAACTTCATCCAATGGGGATGGACCAAAACTTACTTTGTTGAAGAAATCCTATATTCTAATCACTTTGATTTTGATGAAACTAAAATCTGGCCCTGAGGGTGATCTTTAACTTATGGTAAGTTCACTGACTAATAAAGAAAGAAAGGACTTAGAAATATTTCGTACATACTTACTATTGATCTATGATTTGAATTAGAGAATGCTTTTTGTAATTGAACCATTATTCCTATGTTTACTATTATGGTGTACATTATACTTGTGAATTTTGAACAATGTTTCATTACTTATGCTGTGCGTGTATCGGGCTAATGAATATTGTTGCAGGATTAGTAAGTTGAGAATGTGTGTAAAAAGAGAAAGGAGTTTAGAGATGAAATATGGTAAACCATTTAGTGCTACACTTAATTTGACTTTTGCAGAAAGAAGCGCTCCTTTTATGTTTTATGCTTTTCATCCACTACAGACAGCAGTGACTACTGTACTCTACTGGATCACGTTGGTGTGTATATCTAATGTTGTTGCTGAACTGATCAGTAATTTGTTTCTGTATGGTGATTCCTGCGAATTCCATTAGAGAGCCAATAGGACGAAAATTGAGGCTTGAGCTTGGTGTCAAGAATTAACAAATGTTTGTTTGAACATTTCTCTAAGTGTGTTGAGTTGTGCACATGAAGATCACTCCTTGTGATGTGCTTTGGTAGTGCATATGAAGTTCTGGATGATTCTCCACAGTGTGCTTTGGTAGTGCATATGAAGTTCTGGATGATTCTCCACAGTGTGCTTTGGTAGTGCATATGAAGTTCTGGATGATTCTCCACAGTGTGCTTTGGTAGTGCATATGAAGTTCTGGATGATTCTCCACAGTGTGCTTTGGTAGTGCATATGAAGTTCTGGATGATTCTCCACAGTGTGCTTTGTAAGTGCATCAAAGATTCTGGAACTGTTGAGTAACATGCCTAGAAGGGGTATATTGGTCTGTCCAATAATAAAAAAGAAAGTGACATGTTGCAAACCACATGAATGTGAACATGTCAGTGACAGCCACCATCATTGAGAATGATATGTACATTGCTATAAGTGTCTCTGAAACTTCTCTCTCATTTCTATGATGAATTATATCTATGAACTTAATTATATTTTGCTTTATGTTAATGTAACTGCTGAAATCTTAGCTAGGATAAACTCAATGATTGATTTGCAATAATCAAACATTGTTTTGAAGTGATGTAAATGTAAACACTCTTTTTATTATATTCGTATATTGTATTTTGATTGTTGATTTAATAAAGTTATTGACCTTCTTGCACATATATTAAATCTTATGTTGGAGTATTGATGGGTGGATGTTTGCTTGTTAAATATAAATAAAAGATGGATTTTTATTACTCCTTTGGTAAGAAGTTTCCACCTACAGAAAACATTATGCAACAGTAAAATATATATCTTGTTATTGTATAAAGAGTAGAGCTTTATGACAGCCTTATAATCTGCCAAACGAGAGACAGGTGGGTCTTGTGAGACAATTATTAATAATTATAAATTAAGATTTACAATCACTTGTAATTAATTATGTGTTGTTAATTAATAAATAATAACCATAATGATTGAAGGGTGCCCCAGAGGTGTCACATAAAGTTGGTTGGCACTGTCCATTGATGAGTTCCAATTTGTTCAAAATTTTAAAACTAATTGTCTTAGTGTTGAAATTAGTAAATGCAGAAAATGATTTTTGAAAAAAATTGTTGAGGTTAGGATCTTAAACCAGGAACCTTAGGCTAAAACCTGAACTATAGAAAATATAGTTGACTAACGAAAAAGACATTTAGAAAGCAGTCTTATCTCACTCATTATTTTTCTAAAACTATCCAGAAAAATGTGCTTTGTCTGTAAGTTTTCTCTTTGGAAAAGATTAACCTTTAGACATTTATATTAGTAATTGAATATTGTATTGATGCATGTATTACAATAATTTCTGTTATTGATGTGTTGAGATTATATTGTTTACAATGATTGTGCATTTTAAGTAACTAGATTTAAAGTTTATCAGTTGCTTGAGTGTGTGTGGAGATAATTTGTAAAATCAGTCAGATAGTTCACCAGTATGCTTTCACATGACCATGGTAGAGTTATTTTTACAACTTAAAAATGTAAGAAAGGATAAGATAGATGCAGATGAGGAAGAAGGAAGCCAGTGAATTTGGTCTTTTGGGATGTGAAGCTATAGAACATGCTATAAGCTATGCAGATAAATGAAAAGAAATAGATATGAAAGACAAGCAAAAAAGAGAAGAAATGGAAATGAAGAAAAAGCATGAAAGATATACTGAAAAAGAAGGAAAAGAGAGGAAATCAAAGGTTAAAGATTGAAAGAGATGCAGCATTTGCCCAGTTAGAAGCCAATGATAAAAGAAAAAAGAGATCTTGGCTTAAACCAACTGAAGATACAGGAAGATAGCTTAAAGATAGCTGAGAAGTCAGCTAAGGTTCAGCAAGTGAACATAAAATTTCATTTTCGTTCCTTCAATAGGAAAGAGGCAAATATTGAGAATTATGTGCTAAGCTTTAAACAGTGTGCCATAAGATTAGGCCTACCAGAAAATTCATGGCTTAACCATTTAGTGGCAGATATGAAAAGTCAGGACATTATGGTGTTTAACAGACTTCTGGAGGAACATGCTAGGTACAGGGCTTAAAAGGAAGAACTTTAGCACACTTTAAGGTGATTAGTGAGATGTACCAGCAGAGGTTCTACTAGTACAAATGATAAATGACCAACATATTTTTACAGTTGGCTAGTAAACTATAACACATCTTGATGAGGTGGTTAGAGCTACATGATGTGAAAATTGACAGTGGGAAAGATGTTAGGGATTACCTTGTGACAGACAAACTGCAGATGATGTGTCCACAAGCACTTTTAGCATACCTTAAGGACAGAAAGACTGAGGAATCTGATGAGATTGTTAGAAGCAGCTGACAGATATGAAGAAATATTCAGGAGATGTGTTAATCTCACAGCTAGGCATAACTTTAAACTGTGCAGACATGTTAGCAAACACGTGATGCCTAAACAACAGAGTAACAAGCCATATAATAAACCTAACATGAGTTTCTTTATTGCAACTCACATATTCAGTAAGGTGAAAGACAGGGTGTCCCCTCCTCACACCATGGATAAAAACATAACATGAGTAGCAACATAGACTAAGGTTTTAAGAATGAACCAGTGTTGTGTTTTGACTGTGGCAAACCAGGCCATATCAGATGTCACTATCCAGGTAACAATTGTGATAGAGCCGAGTGGTGTGCTTCATTTTGAATATTAATGGACATTGTGTCCCAGTCCTATGCGACACAGGTTGCAGAGTAGGATTGGTAGTACACATGAACCTAGTGAAAAATTATGATTACTCTGGGGAGTTTTAATCAACCACTCTAGCCAATGGTGTAAAAGATAAAGTACCCATTGTTATGGTAGACATAGACAGTAAGTATTATGGGAATACATTTAGGCTGTATGTCTTAAAAATTGTGTCATGAGTGCAATCATGGGTTGCAAATAAATACGCAGTGGCGAGAATACTTCTGATTCTCTCGATAATGTATGTGTACTCATGCAAATGCAGGTGGCTGCAAAGGAAGTGGCAGAAAAAGATGCCTGTGAAAGTATGCATGGTGAATTAGAAGTGAATAGTAATGCGTGCAAAGGTGTTACGAGGACGACCTTGGCTGAACCCATCGTTAGTGGGGCGTCATCAAAACTCATAGTGGATTTGGTCATGGCAATAACAATGGCTGGTGAAGCCATTTGGAATCCTCAAAGTGCCAGCTGTTTTCATCAAGCTGATGAGATTGCTCATTGAAACCATGAAAGAAGAATCTGTATCTAATTTCATGGATGACGTATTATTAGTTACCCAGACTCTAGAGAAACACATCCGAGTGTTATGGAAATTGTTCCAGCGTTTGAGAGAGAGTACTCTTTCTGCTAGACCAGGGGTCTCCAAACTTTTCAGCCCGAGGGCTGCATTAACTATCAAACAGCAGTTTGAGGGCCAACTACACACTCGAGGTCCAAATAAAAAAGTATCAAAACATGGACGTTGTTTTAATTATTTATTTAATATTATTTTATTCAGTTATTATTTAATAACACATTGATACACTACACATAAACACCTGTATTAGTGGGAATGGTGAAATTGTTTCCTGGATGCCAAAATAGCAGACATTTCTGGCTTTAGATTTGATGTCCCTAACATCAACAGTGACCTGACATCGGACAAGTTTGTTCTCAAATTGTTCTTCACGTATTTTCATTCTTGAAACTGTTTGTTCACACAGTTATGTTGTTCCAAAGATGCCTTGATGTAAAGGTTTTGACATTAGGAAAGTCTTCCTTAGGTAAAAACTGGTAAAAACCCACCAGTCTTTCTTTGAACTTGTCCCTAAGGAGGTCATTTGCTTGCAGCTCAATGGCTTTGTCTAATAGTCACGGTTGACATCTCCTATAGAGTGGGTGGACTGGATACTAAGAATATGTCCGACTTATGTAACATTCAGTGACCCATATCAATAACGCTCCTTTATTCAGAATCTGGGTCAGAGTTGTTTGTTCCCTCTTAACTCTCAGAGATTAGAGATAGAAAAATTTAGCGGTGGCTGATCATGGCAGGATACAAGTAAATTTCCTTATTTCTTTTCCATAGACAAAAAGGTCTCCATGCAGCCCATGGGCCATAGTTTTGAGACCCCTGTGCTAGACAGACAAAATGTTTCTTGGAATATTTTAAACTTGAATATTTGGGACACACAGTGGGGCAAGGTCTCCTATGGTTGGAAGCTTCAAAGATACGGAAACTCGAAGAGACGGTGAGATCACTCTAGAGTCTAGACAATGAATGTTAAATATTTTGGGGTGTGAATGGGTATGGTATCTCTGATTGCTTAATGTGTGTCAAAATTCATATTTTAATAATTATTTCTCCCGCATTCATTTGATCCGCTCATGCAATCATACACTATAGCCACGACAGGGTTTTTGTCTTTCGTGGTCTGGGAGTGACTTAGTCAAGCCCTGGGGTACATCACTAATTACCTCCTTCCCCATGTGTTACTTGTCCAGGATAACCGGCCCTAGCTGAACTATCTCGTCAGTCTAAGAGTCGTTGTCTTCACCTTCACACTACTTCCCAATTCGATGATGGGCCTATCCTAAGAAATGTGTTTTAAACCGTCTTTGTTGTCATTATTACGTCATTGGCAGAGCCCCCATCGTCATCTACACATTTACTCCTCTTTAGACATAACGGGAATGGATAGGTAAGATAATAACAATTTATTAAAAGAAAAGAAAACAATAATAATCAATTTACAGATAGAATAACAATTGAATTTCACTCAAGGCAAGATGTTAGAGATTCACAGATCTCTCAAAAGCTTATCACATTACTTTAAATTAGGAATATTAATCATGTGTTAATTCCTAGAACAATTACTAGAGATAATACAATCAGAAAAATGAATGGTTTCAGTACATTGCCTAGAACAATTACTAGGACTTCAAATAATCAAGAAGAATATATTATCTACGTTACAATCATTATAAAATGGACTATAGAGAAAGAATCAGAATCAGAAATTACAATAAATCAAAGAACATTACAGACATATGACATAAATACACATTCACCTGTGATCACTGTCTTCTGACTATGGCCTGGCGCTGTTGGCTGGTGAACAGATGCTGGCTACAGATTAGCAAGCCTGGAAAAGTCTTTCACTTCACTCTTTGCTGGAATGTTCGAATAGTTCATTTCTGTCAGGAACTTGTTTACTCATACACAGTTCTGGTATTACACTTTGCTAACTAAGTGTCCTGGGTTACAGTTCAAATTCAAAGGAACTCTAACACAAAGATCAGCTGTTAAGTTCGTTGCACTTAATGCATAAGTCACTCATTAACTCTGTTCGTACGTCCGTTTCATCAGCGTCATCACTTGGCAGAAAACACCTTGTTACTTGTGAATTTTGCCTACCAATACTCATCTCCTAGATAGCACCCTCAGGTATGGAAAGACCTTCCCATCACAAACCTTCCGTCTGTGTCATGCATAACACCAACATGTCGTTTCTGTATCTCTCCCTTTCCAAGTAGTTCTGGCTTGGTGAAATTTACTGCTTGCCCTCCCTTTCCATTGTCTTCTTGACCAAATGGGATTTCTCGCAGCTGCCTGTCAGTACTCAAGTGACAATGCCTTTAGACCAAGGTTAATCAGGGCCAAGGTCTCTAAGTCGAAGATAAAGCTGAAGCTCTCAATGTAGATGGACTGACGACTGGAGATGGAATTCATAGATGGAACTTTGACTGGTGGAACCTTTGACTTCCGAAGCTTTGAAATATAAAAGTGTTTGTGTACATCAGCTCATGTTTTACTAAGTGTTAAGTCTGTAATTTAATTCTTGGTTCTAATTTGAATTTCTTTACATGCATTTACTCGATTCTTTCTTTACTATCAAGAGTAAAATTACAGTTTCAAGCCTTTTTAAAAATAAACATTTGCAAGAAAAAAAATACAACTCGAAATTTGCAATAGGTAGATTTTGTGAATCATTATTTACAAAATATATTTTACCATTTCAGACATTCCTAATTTGCCCCTTTCTCCGCAGGAAGTCGTACGGGACTGTGAAAATTTCATAGTGAAATTATTTTCGCTCTGTGTGGTATTTAAGCAGTTTGGGTTTTTCGTCGGGGTTCGAGTACCTTCTTACCCTCAGGCGTAACTTATGCCTTTGTCTCGGTCTTTTCTCGAATAGGGGTTGGCTGACTGTGTTCTAAGGATCAGCATTCCTACCGTAGTCTCGTCTCTTGGAAGGTGACCGCGAGAACGTCAAGTATCGATGTCTCTCCTGTGATGTGTGAGTAGTTACGTCATCAGAGCGCTCTTACCGCTAGCGTCCATCTAATACTCGGACTATGCAGACCGCAGCTATCCAATTTACACTCTTTGTTCTTCTATCCCCCAGACTGGACCAAAGTCGGCTGTCCAAAACGGCTTACGAGGATTTATACGGCAAAATTTAGGATTAAATTTTGTCATAATCGAAGAAATAAAATTCCAAATATTTAGAATTTATATTTAAATTAGGTTAATGTATTAATCTGCATTTTGGGCTTTACAGGGGGTTTAGATGTTATTATTGGATATTCAGCACTATCGCCAAGCTACACATTTTGGGCTTTACAGGGGGTTTAGATGGTTATTATTGAATATTCAGCACTATCACCAAGCTACACATTTTGGGCTTTACAAGGGATTTAGATGTTATTATTGGATATTGAGCACTATCGCCAAGCTACACATTTTGGGCTTTACAGGGGGTTTAGATGGTTATTATTGGATATTCAGCACTATCGCCAAGCTACACATTTTGGGCTTTACAGGGGGTTTAGATGGTTATTATTGGATATTGAGCACTATCGCCAAGCTACACATTTTGGGTTTTACAGGGGGTTTAGATGGTTATTATTGGATATTGAGCACTATCGCCAAGCTACACATTTTGGGCTTTACAGGGGGTTTAGATGTTATTATTGGATATTGAGCACTATCGCCAAGCTACACATTCATTTGACGAGCAGTCCAGAGACAGTGTCCTGGAGTGAAGAGCGAAACCAGTTTTACCAGCATAAAGGTCTGTTGATCACTAGCTCCTGTCCTTCTCTTACCAGATTTTGATAAAGAATGTGTACTCCGAACTTATGCAAGTAATGCAGGGCGAGGCGCCATACAGTCAGTGTAAATAAGTGAGATTGCTTCCAACTAACAATATTTTACACTCAGTGTAAAATGTGAGATAGATTACTTCCAACTAGAAGTATTTTACAGTCCCAGTAAAACAGTGAAATTGATTCCAACTATTAGTATTTGACATTCATTGTTACTTATTTATATTTATTTTCACAAAAAAATATATTAAAATGCGCTTATTTATTTTTGTCATAAATTACACTGTATCTTTTCTCGACTTTTCATTCCTTAAAGTTATTATTGTAGAAAAGATGCCTGTTTTTCCTGTAAACTCATTGATTGAGTCATCAGTCTTTATCTACACTGGGATAGGGCTGAGTGACGTGACAACAGCTTGTCTTTATCTACACTGGGACAGTACTGAGTGACGTAACAACCCGTAGTCTTTATCTACATTGGAAGAGGACTGATCTAGCATCACACCGTTTGATATACTGAGGTTGCAGATGTGTCTGCAAACATTCCGAGTCGTAACTAAAGCGTCAGACCGTTAATTATTATTTTCGAACTACAGACCCGCCACCAGCCCCACATACGGCACATTTATAGCCCAATCTGTAGGGGAACGCAAATACCCCCCCCCCCAACCCTCTCTGCGAGGTAGGGGCAATGCAAATAAATTCTTTCGAAGACGACCGAATTATGTAAGCACGAACAGTATGAATGAGATGTTCAATTCCCAACGTTAGGTACACTGTCACATCGGCAGGCGCATGATTGATTTAAGCCGTAAGCTGACTGACAGCTTTCTGTAGCTTCAGTATTGGCTACACTCACTTCAGTATTGGCTACACTCACTTCAGTATTGGCTACACTCACTTCAGTATTGGCTACACTCACTTCAGTATTGGCTACACTCACTTAAGGGAAGTTAGAATATGAAATCCTTGTATATACACTCCAGTAAGCCTGCCAAACACTTACACAGTGAAATCGACCGAGGTCGGAGGCTGTGTCCCCAAATATCGATGGACAAACACTTTACATTTAGTGCCTTGGTTTAACTCATTGTCCAAGAAGGTGATACTATTTTCCTTTTCACTCGTGTCTGCCCATTTTGTACTTTGAAATTACTTTGTGAATTTATGTTAAATGTGCGTGGTTCGACTTTCGTCTTGAATTAAGAATCATATAGTGTGTGTGTATTTTTCATAATATTCTATCAGAACCAAAGCAAGGCGGGAATTTCTGAGTCAGTGTCGTAGTCAACTTCAAAGCCAGATTCTGAGAGTCAAAGTCTAAATGAGGGATCAGTACCCAGCATTCCTGGAATTAATAACCAAGGCTTAAAGAGTGCAGTACTGTATTGTCATGTTGGAGGGGTGGTGTTTTGCTTCAAGTACAGGAGCTGCCTGTGTCTTGAATTTCCGCCTAGAGTTATGTGGAGTTGCATAGCGTTGTGCAGAGTTGTGTGGAATTTTACAGGAGGAGATTTATAATTATTAGTGTCTTCTAATTTATTGTTCTTGTGCGGCAATTCGTGTCCGCAGTTTGATATCGGCAGGTGTTCATATTTTGGTCAAGAAAGCACTGTGTTTAGTTATTTTCTCAAAGAAGAACTGTGCTGTTATTTAGTGTTTGTATGTTAGTCAATAAAGCACTGTGTTTAGTTATTTTCTCAAAGAAGAACTGTGCTGTTATTTAGTGTTTGTATGTTAGTCAATAAAGCACTGTGTTTAGTTATTTTCTCAAAGAAGAACTGTGCTGTTATTTAGTGTTTGTATGTTAGTCAATAAAGCACTGTGCTTGGTTATTTTCTCAAAGAAGAACTGTGCTGTTATTTAGTATTTATATGTTAGATCGTTTTCGTTTACGCGCATTCTGTTTCTATTGATCCTGGACTCATACAGTCTGTAAGTATTTGTGACAGAGAACAAGACTCGTAATACATTTTGTAAATAATTGTGACAGACATCAAGACTCGTAATAATTTTTTGTAAATATTTGTGACAGACATCAAGACTCGTAATATTTTTTTGTAAATAATTGTGACAGAATGCATGACTCATACTACACTTGTAAATACATTATTATTCTTTTTCTTCAACGAGCGTGCGTTCTTAGTTGGGGAACGGTAACACAAGGGGTCTAAGGGTGGGAACAAAAATAAAATAATATTAATTCAAATCCAGAGGTGTTACTTGTATTCGTCATTTGGATCTACATTTGAGGGTCAAGTGTCATGACTGGTATCTGATGTCGATTTATTTTTAGAGTCGGTCACGTACCGATTCGGTAACACTGTTATGTCGTAGTCGTATAACGGACTGGCCCCAGATGTACACCTGTGATAATTGTTATTAGTATGACGAAATATTAATATACTATATAAGTAATTATTAGATGAAGGCGAGAAAATGGCCACAATTATTTAATTAACTTCAGTAGAATATTAATCACTTAATTTGTCAATGGATTTGCCAGTATCTATTTTGAATACATCAAATCAATTAGTACGAATTATATCATTAATTTATTTTATAGGAAAAGAAATTGTAATTAATAAAATAAAACAAATGCTTTAGGTTCTATTATAGAAAATAAAAATATATATCTATACTGATAGGTTCGGTCATCGAAATTAAATATGTTAGTGAAGCATACTACATACCACGTTTACATGTTAAATAAACATCCTACATTAAACTCCAATCTATTCATATTTAGTGCAGAATTATTATTAGCAATGTATGTTAGTGAAGCATACTACATACCACGTTTACATGTTAAATAAACATCCTACATTAAACTCCAATCTATTCATATTTAGTGCAGAATTATTATTAGCAATGTATGTTAGTGAAGCATACTACATACCACGTTTAGATGTTAAATAAACATCCTACATTAAACTCCAATCTATTCATATTTAGTGCAGAATTATTATTAGCAATGTATGTTAGTGAAGCATACTACATACCACGTTTAGATGTTAAATAAACATCCTACATTAAACTCCAATCTATTCATATTTAGTGCAGAATTATTATTAGCAATGTAAGAAGCTAAAAGTTTAGTGTCGCACACACGTGTCTTTATTTCTCTTTTTTATGCTTTGCTAATGTGTTTGTATGTGTGAGTGCAAGTGGAGATGATAAAGTGTGTGGACAATACAAAATGATACAACAAAAAAACGAGACAAGACAATACCACACTCACACTTTCAAAACAATAATAAACAAGTTTTGAAAAAAGTTCTGATTTAGGTTTATTAACTTTTGAACTTTCTCTTTCTTGTGGTGGTTAGATCAGTCACTACAAATTACTCATAACACGCACCCTTGGGAAGGTGGTAAATCTCTCACTGCTATCTTATTTCTCTCCCCTTTTTATCACAGTACACGAAGTTTCATTAAAAAAAATATGTTGAATCTGTACTACCAGCACTCAAAACATGCATCCTTGAAAATCCACGCATTTCTCACTTTAATACACACTTCCAGCATGGAATTCTCATCTCAGGCTAAATTTTTTCCTATCACAATATTTAGTGCATTTTCAAGTCCTAACTACAATGCATGTCATAAATATTTATCTTGATTGCAAGCATATAGATATTCTCATTTCTATATTTATATTAACTTCTGATAAATCTTTCCACATTCAATAGTGAATTGAAATAAGAATGCATTCACACAAAGCATAAATCTTTAGCTCCACAAGCACACTTTATAGAATATTCTTATGGTTTAATATCAAAGATAGATTCAGTCTTGTTGCTAATGAAATACAGGTGAGCTTTATGATTCAACTCTTTGAATTAGAGTCCTTTAAAAACAAATACAGGAAATAAATAAATACAAATTCCAACCATAGGTTGGACGACCTGTAAGCAAATATATATATATAAACTATTATAGGGCAGGTATTATCTTCCTTTGACTGTGACAGATGGTAATGACCAAACAAATGTGCCGACTTTTTATTTTTTCTCTGTTGGCTGTTATTACATAGAGAAGAAAAAGACAAGATCACTTTATTACAATGTGCCATCCCCTGGGGATCAAGTTTTCAATGACGTCTGCAAGGGTCAGATTCTTACATCATTAAGATACTTGACCTACGTCACTAATTACTATTTTCCATCTGCTCTGTTTTAAGTGTTGTGACTATCTAAGATGTAGGTCAGACTCTGTGAAGTTATGCTTATTTTGTAATCAATTTATTTTGATGATATTGGAGATGTCACGTTCATGTTTGGTTCGTAATTAGTGGGGAAGCAAATTCTAAATGGAATTGTTGTGGGTGATCTGAAGATCTTTGATTTAAAAGATTTATCTTTTTTAAATGTAACCAGCTGGAAACCGCTTTTCTGAGTGTTACTCTTCGGCTGGATGCCTTGTGTCTGTAAAAACAATTGTCGTGCTTTAATTTGTCACAACAGAAAACACTGTCCGGCTTGTATTATTGTATAAATAATAAACAATTGAAGAAACGAGCAGCACAGTGTAAAGTGCTTACTAGTTGCAAATAGGTGGTCATGAATTCAGTAACCTAGAACCCCAAGTAAGGGAGTTTTGGTTGACCGCGAAATTCGGGAGGTTAAGGATTCGAGGACAGTCCATGTCTTCACAGGACTTGGCCTTTCTTTCTTCTTCTACTCGCTGTTGAACGCGTCCATGCATGACACGAATAATAAGCGTGCTGTGGACGAGAGCTGTGCATCAATCGCCGTCTCCCGCACCTGACGTCATACCAATCACGTGATATTGAAAGACTCGTAAACTTTTCTAATCTACTGGCAGGAAGTTCGGATTTAAAAAAATAAAATTAATAAAAAGTAAAAATAAATTATTGTTATTTTATTTCTTTAACTTCCTACTCGTCACAGATGCCAGTTATTGACAGGAACTTTTTTTAAATTGTAGGAAAATCATAATTTTTTTTACTTTACTTCAAAGAATCACCAAGTTGAACGGCAAGTGTTTCGTGAAGTGGTTTTAAAACACATTGCGTCATGTGTATTTATTGTAAAAAACAATGTGTTCGTGCTTTCTTCTTTGTGTACAATATATACTTTATTCATCAAATTGCAGCCATCAGTGAGCATGAGTTGCATACAATCTGATAAGATTAGGTGCAGAGTGCATTTGCATGTATGAGAGAGCGTGCGTGCGTGCGCGTGCGTGTGTGCGTGCGTGCGTGCGTGTGTGGTGTGGTGTGTGTGTGTGTGTGTGTGTGTGTGTGTGTGTGTGTGTGTGTGTGTGTGTGTGTGTATGTGTAAGAGAAAGAATGTGTGGTTGCGCGAGACTGAGAGAAAGTGTGAATACGTGAGAGTGCAAGAGTGCGTTTGCGTGTGTATGAGACAAAGAATGCGCATGTGTCTGTGCGTATGAGTGAGAGAAAATCTGTGTATGTGAGTGAGAGGGTGCGTTATATGCACGTGTGTGAGAGAGAAAAATGTGTGTACGCAATGTTGACTCTCAGTAAGGAACAAATCGACAGTATATTCATGCACCAATAGAAAGTGATTGAAAGTAAAATCTCGCGGTTCATTGGTGCTATTCACTTATTTTATAAACAGAAATATGGGGATCAATCTTATGCATTAAAATCATTCTAATTATATTCTATATATTATATTAAGTGTCTGAGTCTCGTATCCTGGTCAGAAAGTCTGACAAAACGCTCACTTGTCACTTCCCCATACTGTTGTCATACAATTATTGCCTCGTAGAATAATTAACCCCAAACTGTTGTCAGACCTGAATAATTATTGTCTCGTAGAGTAATTAATCCCAAACTGTTGTCATACCTCAATAAATATTGTCTCGTAGATTAACCCCAGGATTAATTTTGCAGCTATATAATTGCTCGAACATATGTGTAGAAACTTGTCATGGGTAAGAAACGTATTTATATTTATTTCTACAAGATATTGTAGTGTAGTGACATGCAATTACTATAGGGATAGTGGGGATAACTCATGACAAATGACGGTGTGTGCGTGTGAAAGGGAAGGACTAGTCCGCCTGGCCATAAGCCAGTGGCTGTAATTTCACAAGACCTGACCTGTATTCTTAACTTAGGCTGTAAAAATAGGCAGTAGGCTGTAATAATAGGTAATTAATAGGCTGTAAAAATAGGCAGTAGGCTGTAATAATAGGTAATTAATAGGCTTTAGAAATAGGTAGTAGGCTGTAGAAATTGGAAGTAGGCTGTAGAAATAGGTACTAGGGTGTAGAAATCGGTAGTAAGCTATAGAAATAGGTAATTAATAGGCTGTAGAAATAGGTAGTAGGCTGTAGAAATAGGTAATTAATAGACTGTAGAAATAGGTAATAGGCTGTAGAGTGTAGAAATAGGTAGTAGGCTGTAGAAATAGGTAGTAGGCTGTAGAAAAAGGTAGTAGACTGTAGAAATAGGTAGTAGGCTGTAGAAAAAGGTAGTAGGCTGTAGAAAAAGGTAGTAGGCTGGATCTTGCACATTCTTAGAAACCAGTGGAAGCGCTTTTTGGATCTGAACACGTCCAGTTGACAACTATTATGGTGAGTTAGCCCCTGTACTCTATTTTCTTCATGCGTACCGACCTTTTTAAGTAATAAACCTCAACACTGTGAGAAAATGAAAGATCGTCTGGAATTTAAAGCTTTATAAATGTTCAGCCCTGAATTCAAAGACTGTGCTGCCGCAGAGAGGATGCCGGGAAGTTCGAGTTGCTATTGTCCCCGAGCAGTTATTTTATTTACATTGTTGTGAGTTAAGGTGAAATGCTTTTTAATTTTCCGTTAATTTTTTGTCTAAGCCCCACACACTGTTCATTTTTACGGGTGGACTGGTAGGTCTGGAGATTATGGCTCTAGTTTTGAGGAGAAACACTATACCTCTAATGACGTAAACCGACTTCTAGATGTTTGACCGCGAACAAAGCTAAGCAAATCAAGTGCTTATGCCTGATGATGCTGAAATTGCATTAACTTATAAATGTGTGCATGTAACTGTACTTTGTCCACGTATTTAATTACCAAATTGGAGTGTGTCTGTACATTAGGCCACGAAACTCACTTTAGTGATCTGTTTGCCAGTGTGCACGAACTAAAGAAATATAAATAAATATCAGACAGATTGATTTTAGAGAGACTGTTTTCATAAATGTCAAACAGACTGACTGCATTTTTCATGAATAGGTTTTCATTCCCCCCCCACCCCCAAACACACACACTAATAGTTATTTCATTGCTTTGACTGATTGACATTAAACGTGTTTCCTTGAACAGAAAAAGTGATTGTTAAATAAGTATAATTCATTCTTAGACTAAAAACGAATGTGACTGACAGAAGGAAAGCAGTTTATCTGCACAAATCAATATTCGTAAAATGTATTTTTTGAGCAAATATCAAAATAGATCATTGCTTTCCTTCTGAATTTAATTTTCACTCTTTTATAACCATTTACAACTCAACACGTCATTATTTTACCAACTTATTTCCGTCACGTGTAAAACGACATTTTCTAGTTTAATCAAAATAAATTTATACATGAAGGGTGCTTGTGATTCGGACTCCAGATGAGAATGAATGTCGATTTCATTCATTCTGATTACCTTTCGTTAAATAAAGTATGTTAAAGTACTCTTTCAAAACAAAATCCCAAACGTACAAAACACTATTTTACTGGATAAAAAAATACTATTTTACTGGATTAATAATACTATTTTACTGGATTAATAATACTATTTTACTGGATAAATAATACTATTTTACTGGATAAATAATACTATTTTACTGGATAAATAATACTATTTTACTGGATTAATAATACTATTTTACTGGATAAATAATACTATTTTACTGGATAAATAATACTATTTTACTGGATTAATAATACTATTTTACTGGATTAATAATACTATTTTACTGGATAAATAATACTATTTTACTGGATAAATAATACTATTTTACTGGATGAATAAATAAATGTGAACACACGCATTCCCGTCACTACACAACCGCCCATATATATCAGATAAGACTACAAGATGAATCTTTCTCCCGCATCCCCACTCGTTTCTTGTAGCGCAGAAAATGTCAAAAGTACAGTTTTCCGCGGTAGAACTTGTCTAACAGAACGTCACAAAAACTAGGAAATGACTGTTAGCAATTTACCGCATTTCCACCCGAGTCGTTATGAAATGAAGACTGACATGAAACCTCTAAATGAATTCAAACATTTCAAAACAGTTACTGAGAGTTATTGGACTTACAAGCGATTACACGATATCTGAGTAACTTTAGTCAAAATTCTCTAGTTGTGATCTCTCTACAGCTACTTGCAACAATTCCATTAACGGCGTGGTTGTTACAGTTCAGTGATGTGATGTATCTTTAGCCACTTACAACATTTCCGTAACTGTGTGGTGCTAACAGTCCAGTGATGTATGTATCTTAAGTCACTTACGACAGTTCCGTTAATAGTGTGGGGTTAACAATCCAGTGATGTGTCTTTAGATACCGACAACACAGATCTATTAATAGCCTAACTGATAAAAGTGCCAGTGACGCATTTTCCAGAAGTACACGACCACACAGATCTTTCCTAAACCGTTTCTCGACTGGCACATGCTGTAGAGGAAGAAATGTCGTTTACAGTCTGTAAAAACCTCATCAACTCTCACTTTCGCAAAGATTGTGATTTTAAACAAAATATATTTAGAAAAATATGATTCATATTAACGCTTTGTGCAATAATAAAATCTTTAAGTTTTGTCCAAACAGTGCCTGGAACAAATGGGGCGATTTATTGCCTGTCTGGACTGACTTAGACAACGAAAAAGGGACTTAACATCACTTTACCTGAGGATGAGAGTTGTCACTCTTTCAGATACAGAGCTTCTCTTGCTTGTTATATAAACATTATTTGTCAAGTAATGCAATGAATATAAACGAAATGTCAATTTTCTTAGAAAAGACTAATCTTCGAGGAGCATTACAGCATTTTTGCAGTTTGAAGAAATAATAGCATCAAAACTATTAAAACCGACTCTCCGAAATAATAGACATTTAGAAAACCTACAACACGTCTATAATGAATTGATATTAAACAGAATTAATGAACTATTACATAGCAATTAAGAATAATCACTTAAGATAACAAATATTTTAAAAGTATATTATAAAGACTAAATAATTCATAATGATATAAATAGAAATAACTTTTAATTTTCTATTTTAAACTTTAAATATATGTTAATTGAATATATAAACCAATTGCAAACATATGATATGAATGTATATTTATAAGTACGTATTTATGTACGTAAATATATATGTATTTGTATGTTTCTATGTATTTATAAATAAAAGAAACATACAATATCGCTTAAGACGAACATTCAGTTCAAAATAAGTGTCGTGTGAATATACTAGAGTGATTGTTGTTGATTATAATTATCGTAGTACAGAAATGGATATATATGATTAGGTATGACATGATAACGATGTGAGAAAATATTAGACTGTAATACAAGGTTCATAACAGCACTTGCTACTATAAAACTGCGATCTATTTACAGTTCAAAATCGTCCATTTCTAGGCATAATAGTACATCCATAAGCCCATAAATATAATGCATTTTCTCTACATTTCCAATGATATCTTAACTTGATACTAACAGAGACTTCTTACTTCCTTCAGCCGACTCGCTGCCAATTTTGTTATCATGAGTTGTCTCCAAAGATCTCTTCTCTAGCCCAAGAGCTCTTAGTAAATAAAAGAATTTCAAATAGGGGAGATAATTTAAATTAGCAGAAAACACATTGCTGAAATAATATTATGTTATAATTATCTACCTTCCGTTAACAATAATTGTGAGTTGCGTTGGGTATTGGTGTGTGATTCATAGTATTTCACATTTCTTCATGGCAATTCCGATTATTAAATAATTATTTTATTATTTTACTTAAATATTATTTGTTCTTAGCATGAAGATACGTTTTATTCAAAATACTATTTGCTCAACTTCAGATACCGAATAAAATAAAAATGCTTAATATGTAAACGTGCAAAATATTGTACAGATAAAAATATATTCAAATTAAATACTTTAAAAATCATGCTTCGCTGAAGTAATTTACAAGTGAAAGCGAAATTTACAATGATGTGTGCTAGTATATAAATAGGTCAAATCAGAAAATCTTAAATCACACATGCTTCAGAAGTTCCATGACAAACTTAGATATCAGTTGTCATATGAAATATACAAATGCATTACTTCTCATATACATGTAACATCTAACTGAAAAAAATCTGTGAGAGATAAAAAAGTTGTCTAAAGTATTTTTAATCCTCAAAGTTTTAACACAACTGTATATTGCGCATGGACTGGACTATTTGCGTAAGACTAAAATCCGATAATCGATCCACCGAATGAGAAAGCAATGGACATATCTAAACTCTCACTAACAACCGGGCAATGGACATTGCATGCAGACATTGGTTGACGGGAAATGTTACTGAGCGTTACAGGTACAGAGTGGGTGATGTAAAATGTTACTGATCTGGGTTTGCACATATTAACTAAAGTAAAAGGAAGATCCTGGATGACACTTGTTACTCAGCGTTACAATCACTGGATGACATGCTACCTAGAGTTAGTGGATGACACGTTTTACTCAGCGTTACAGACATACTGAATGATACACTTTACCCAGCCTTACATACTCTGGATGACGTACAATCATATCTCTGCAGCCTGACATGAGGAAATTTTACACTTGTCAAATTAATGACAATCAATCAAAATGTTTTTTTAAAAATAATAATCAAATATTCTTCATTGAGTCCAGCGGAATGGTCAAGAGAAATGTATCCAGAACGCTAAAGACGCCATTATTAAATTGGAATTTGCCGCCATATAAGTTCAAATTAGACCGGAATCACAGGATCACACCAGTCTGATCTAAAAATGTAAAAGTCCGGATCTAAACGCTCCTTGGTCTGACTTTGAAGACTGACGTGTTCCACTGGAATCTGTCCGTTTATGAAAGTGATCCTGAATCTCTCTCTACACCAAAACGTTTGAAACTTCGTCAGTGTTTTTCTTTCTTTCATGAACAGATCACCATCTTGTGCGAAAATATGTAATTTACGGAGAAAATTAATCCATGGGTAAATCCCATTTACGTATCTAAGGTTGGTATTTGTGGTTGAGCGAATTTGCCTCCTTTTTCTTCGAAATATATTTTCCCTTCAATTTCCCTCTCCCCCACCCCCTAGTTTTCTTCTGCTTCTTTCTCTGTCGCCAATTCCGCCCCTCTCTCCTTACTCATCTGTCACCACTATTTTCTTTTCTCTTTCTCTGACAACCGTTTCCCAGTAATGCTTTGCTTTAGGATAAACAAATGATGAATGATGTGGAAACGTTACAGTAGGAAATAGTAAATTAAAACAATTTTACATTAGGAGATGGTACTTTTAAATAATTTTATTGTAGGAAATGGTACTTTAAATTAATTTTACAAATTTTACGTGCTGCAGGTCTTGCACCAAGAAATATAATAAAATTAAATATTTATTTTATTTAAACATTCGAAATCGCTAGAAAATGCCAATTCCTCCCCCCCCCCTCTCCTCACCCAGAAACTTATATATTAATTTTTTTTATATAAAAACCAAAACAAATATATTTACTTCTTGAATTTTTACAGAGTATTGAATTTGATTATTAAAACAAATTATTAATATTTAATCGTTTTAAACATTTTATATAATAATTATCACTTGGTGTGTGTGTGTGTGTGTGTGTGTGTGTGTGTGTGCGCGCGCGCGCACAAATAATGTTCTTTCTAGAAGTCGGAATGTGATAAAGATGAATGAAATTACTTTCATTTTTGAATTTACAATGAATTTTAATAATAAATAAAATCAATAAAATCCATTTTATTTTGTGCGTTTTATTATTATAATACCATTTCCATTTTCATTAAAATGAATTCTACTTTTACAAGCAAGTTAAATTTTTTACACTATAAAATATATAGTTTTAAAGGAAGAATTATTTGCTTAAATATATTGAGTCAAAACTAAATGCTATGACGATTTATCTCATTGCTTTTCTATGGGAAATGTTGATATTACATGATTAAGTTTAAATTGTCTTTAAACAGATAATGTTGTAACGCATAATTTAATTAAAATGAGAAAAGAACCAAAAATATTTATAAAAAAATTTCCACATCAGTAAAATCAATCTCTTACAGATAAAATAAACACATCATCGGTGACAATCATTAAATATTTACAAAACATGAAATGTGTAATTATAAAAACAACATTACAGCGATATAAATTCTTAAGTAATTCTTAAGTTTGCTATAAAGACTTCATATGTACAAGGACTGCTGTTCTTAAGGCGCTTGTATATGGTTGCACGTTTTAGTCAGAAATTGTTTAAAGATTAAATTGTTTAAAATTAAAGATATTTCAGAAGCATACCAGAGAATGAAATCTGCTTGATGAACGCGTATTATTGGACTCATTTAATTAGACTGGAAACTTTTATTGTTTTACGTAAAAAGAACTATTTTCATTCATACCTGGACATGGTTCACAATTCAAGCGTCACAATGTCACCAGACACTGATGACAGTTATCGTATGTCCCTTTACATAACGTCTGCTGTGACGTCAATTGTAGAAAACAGCTCAGGAGTCCACGTGAGCTTATTTTCGCCGAACGATTGTATTGTGCTGCCGAATTCGAGTTCTGTCCCTTGGGATAATCCCTTAGAAACAATCAGTCATAAATTTACGAACTCGTTTTCAAACTACACGCATGGCTTGGTACTCCCTGTCCTGTTCCTTATAAGCATACCAACTAACTGTCTCAACATGGCGGTGTTTTACAGGCAAGGTCTCAAAGACAGAATACACTTGTGCCTGTTTTGCTTAGCTTTAGCAGATCTTATGCAGATGACTGTAACGTTCCTGACCTACATAGACGTGATGTACATAATGGTCAGGGACCAACTTATCGCCAGTAGCATTTCATCGAAGTTCTTCATTAAGTATAAATTAATTGTTATGAACAGTTTCACTTGGGTGTCGGCTATTATCACCACAATTATCGCTTGTGAGAGATGTTTTTGTATTGTCAGTCCTTTTCACGCGAAACATGTTTTGAAAACAAGTACGATGGCTGTTGTGCTTTTAATTTCATCCGGTATCACAATTGGTGGATATTATATTGTGGTGATGAGGTGGGACACTGGCTGTGTTTTCGACCCTCTCACCAAAGTGACCTTGGCAATGCCATATCCAAGCGAGGAATACTGGAAATATAAAGACCTTATAGATGTGACTGAAGGAACTATTTATGGTTTGGTTATACCAGGATTCTGCATCACTGTTGTCTCGGCCACCACCGCTGTCACTATGTTCAGACTGCGGAAGATGGCCGCCTGGAGAGAGAGTTCAACGACTTCGTCTTCAGACTTAGTATCATCGCGTGACATGGCGCTCACGCGCACGCTTGTTTTTATTTGTATCTTGTTTGTTGTTTGCTACATTCCTAGTTTTGTGTTTCACAACGCCGCACGCATATACCCGGAGCTGCGCCTTGGCGGGAAGTTGCAAAATACGTACACTGTGATTTTAGTTATCAACCATATGTTCAGATACATAAACTCCTCTTTCACTTTTTTCGTCTATTATAAAACTGGATCTAAGTTTAAGTATGTAACCATAGATCTGCTAAAGCCATTTCAGCGTGTATGTTGTGCCCGTCTTACTCATGAGTATAGTACGAAATGATTCCAATTCTTTTGTGCAGTGATTTTAGGAACCGATTTTGACAGTTTGACCACAATGGTTGGAAAAGGATAGGATAAGGACAGGATAGGGAAACGCAGCCTCAAAAAAGAAATATTATTTTGTTTGTGTTCTTTCCATAATGATTACGGATATGTCATAATAATATATATCAATTATAATTATTATTCACAATTTTATCGGTAAGTTTCGCAGTTCAATTTAGTAAAATATATGTAAAAATATGCTGTTTAGATATTTACTATCTATCTATCTATCTATCTATCTATCTATCTATCTATCTATCTATCTATCTATCTATCTATCTATCTATCTATCTATCTATCTATCTATCTATCTATCTATCTATCTATCTATCTATCTATCTATCTATCTATCTATCTATCTATCTATCTATCTATCTATCTATCTATCTATCTATCTATCTATCTATCTATCTATCTATCTATCTATCTATCTTTCTTTCTTTCTTTCTTTCTATCTATCTATCTATGCGTGTTTATGTGCGTGTGTGTAAACCTAAATACAACTCTGAGAAGGCACCAGCATTTTGGGAATCTTAATTGTATTACGTAACAATACCAGCAGACTGAAATAAACAAACAGGAACGTGCATATATAATCTGTAACAATACAAGCAGACTGAAATAAATAAGCAGGACAATACATTTGTAATCTGTAACAAACCTGGCTTCTTATAGACTCAGTGGACGCATTCATTTCATTATGTTCAACTGTGCAAACATTTGTGGGCTAATTTAATTCGCTCGACTTACTTTGTTCAAAGGATTCACTGTTCTTACTGGGCCCACAGGAATCACTGTCCTGACTGGGCCCACAAGAATCACTGTTCTCACTGGGTTCACTTAGCTCGCTGGACTAACTGGCCTCACTTTTCTCACCGTTCCAATTGTTCCCTAACATATCATTTATATACCGACCCTTTCACCTCACTTAGAACCTAACAAATAATTTATTTGCCGGTCCTTTCACATCAGTTAGAACCTAACAAATCAGTCACACGCCTGCCCTTTCATTAGTCCTTCCAAGCTCATTCATATATTACTTTTGTCGGTTTCAATAAAAATATTTCTACTCATTCTAACTCGCAAAGAGGGCCGGGGTTCTATACTAGTCTACCGCATCGTGGCTTAAGTTTGGTAGTACCTGATTTAAGTTTGGGGAGCACCTGATTGCAAGGATAACAGAATCTAAACCAGTTTCGTGCGTATTAGCCACGCTCTACAGTTCATTTTTATCAAAGCTAGGTATATGGTTTGATACGGTTTGATACGCCTTCATGATATGCATGTAAGATCACACAGACCAACCTCTATCATCGTCCTTGATCAGCGAGTTTTTATCTGGCTTTTTAAAGTCATAAGAAAAGTAAAATCTCTCACAAGAAAGAAAAGTAAAATCTCTCACAAGAAAGAAAAGTAAAATCTCTCACAAGAAAGAAAAGTAAAATCTCTCACAAGAAAGAAAAGTAAAATCTCTCACAAAAAGAAAATTTTTGAAAAAGTCTAATAACATGCGAAATTTTAGTATTGAAAATAGAAAAGGGGAGCACATAGACACTAAGTAATTATAAAACAGACATGGACACTAAGTAATTATAAAACAGACATGGACACTAAGTAATTATAAAACAGACATGGACACTAAGTAATTATAAAACAGACATGGACATTAAGTAATTATAAAACAGACATAGACACTAAGTAATTATAAAACAGACATGGACACTAAGTAATTATAAAACAGACATAGACACTAAGTAATTATAAAACAGACATGGACACTAAGTAATTATAAAACAGACATAGACACTAAGTAATTATAAAACAGACATAGACACTAAGTAATTATAAAACAGACATGGACACTAAGTAATTATAAAACAGACATAGACACTAAGTAATTATAAAACAGACATGGACACTAAGTAATTATAAAACAGACATGGACACTAAGTAATTATAAAACAGACATAGACACTAAGTAATTATAAAACAGACATAGACACTAAGTAATTATAAAACAGACATGGACACTAAGTAATTATAAAACAGACATAGACACTAAGTAATTATAAAACAGACATGGACACTAAGTAATTATAAAACAGACATAGACACTAAGTAATTATAAAACAGACATGGACACTAAGTAATTATAAAACAGACATGGACACTAAGTAATTATAAAACAGACATAGACACTAAGTAATTATAAAACAGACATATACACTAAGTAATTATAAAACAGACATAGACACTAAGTAATTATAAAACAGACATAGACACTAAGTAATTATAAAACAGATTCAAATTTAACACACGCAAAGATGTGAGCGTCATACTCATTGTTACGTGTGACTGTGTTTATTTAGTTTGGCGATTTGAACAATAATTGGCGCAAAATTCCACACAACAATAATTACTAAATTGCTAATCATCAAGACAAATATTCACAAACCTTTGCCCACCAGACTTCACACACACAAGCGATTACTTATATAAGACATATTTTACACTTTTTTACTTTCTAAGTCAGTTCTCAAACCGGCATTTGTTTGTAGCGTTCATAGTCATAAAACAGTTCTTTATTTTGAAGTCCGTTCTAAAACTGGCATTGGTTTGTAGCGTTCATAGTAGTAAAACAGTTTATTTAACAATATAAACAGCTACCCAGACATGGAATGATATGATGTCGCTAGATGTTCAGTTAGTGATGATACACTTTGTGAGCGAATGGGTAAAAATTTGATGTGATTATGTAACTGACCACTTTAATCTACACAAGTAAATTAACAGAAAGTGGCTAAACATGATACGATACTCAGATGTTATTGTTTTTCACCCTGGTCTTGTATTGCAAAACTGCATGTATCCCATTTTAAATGGAGATTTTATATGTATATAATACACAAGCTGGGCAGAATATAAGTCGGTAACCATTTTCAATGATTGCCAATCGGTGTACAACTTTGTTAGATTTATATGCATTGTAATGCTCTTTATTAAAAAAAAGTGTGTACATTTGTTTTCAATTCCATTCCATCAGCAAGACAATTAATTGGGTCAAAATACTTTTCTTAGTCAGTTAAATTTGCACAGCTGTCTTGCGAATTTCATGGACACGTCGTTTTCTTTCTAGATGTCCAGTGTGTCTAGATGTCCAGTGTGTCTAGATCCAATGTGTCTAGATGTCCAGTGTGTCTAGATCCAGTGTGTCTAGATGTCCAGTGTGTCTCTACGCTGATGTAGATTTTGTTTGCGTTTATGAATCGTGGAATTAGGAGAAAAGGAAGAAAGACCATCTTGTGGACACGCCAACCATTCAGCTTTAAGAGTTTCGACTAAAGTGTCACGCCATACGTAGTAAGCACTCTGGAAGAAACTTTCCGTAACTGTGCTCGTGGAAAGGTTTAGATGTACAACGCTATTGTGTTTCGTATTGATTGAACTGATGGTCTCTAAAACTACTGGACGGTCAGAAAATCTTACTTTAAACTTAACTCTATTCCGTGCCACTTTTTTTACTCTACTGCCGTCATTCTTAAAGTTATTGTTGCTCCAGGTAAATTCGCCGCCTTCACCTTTCAGGCGAAGAAAGAACAGAAACGTATCAATTCGCAACCTAGTGACAACATTCATAGTAATAGCAAAATGTAACCTAAGATCAGTGACAACATTCATAATAATAGCAAAATGTAACCTAAGATCTGTGACAACATTTATAGTAATAGCAAAATGTAACCTAAGATCAGTGACAACATTCATAGTAATAGCAAAATGTAACCTAAGATCAGTGACAACATTCATAGTAATAGCAAAATGTAACCTAAGATCAGTGACAACATTCATAGTAAAAGCAAAATGTAACCTAAGATCAGTGACAACATTCATAGTAATAGCAAAATGTAACCTAAGATCAGTGACAACATTCATAGTAAAAGCAAAATGTAACCTAAGATCAGTGACAACATTCATAGTAATAGCAAAATGTAACCTAAGATCAGTGACAACATTCATAGTAAAAGCAAAATGTAACCTAAGATCAGTGACAACATTCATAGTAATAGCAAAATGTAACCTAAGATCAGTGACAACATTCATAGTAATAGCAAAATGTAACCTAAGATCAGTGACAACATTCATAGTAATAGCAAAATGTAACCTAAGATCAGTGACAACATTCATAGTAATAGCAAAATGTAACCTAAGATCAGTGACAACATTCATAGTAATAGCAAAATGTAATTGAATTACATGTATTCCAGCACGCTCGTTGTCACTTAGATTCACGCAAGAATTTAATCAATGTGCAAAGACAAAATTAAAGTCGTCTGACTACATGATCAACACATATACTAAAACAATAATAAAGTATAAAATTTAGTAACAAACTATGTGCATTGCACTAAAACAATAATAAAGTATAAAATTTAGTAACAAACTATGTGCATTGCACTAAAACAATAATAAAGTAAAATTTAGTAACAAACTATGTGCATTGCACTAAAACAATAATAAACTATAATTTAGTAACAAACTATGTGCATTGCACTAAAACAATAATAAAGTATAATTTAGTAACAAACTATGTGCATTGCACTAAAACAATAATAAAGTATAATTTAGTAACAAACTTTGTGCATTGCACTAAAACAATAATAAAGTATAATTTAGTAACAAACTATGTGCATTGCACAAAAAATATAAAGGCACATAATATCATGCACACACGCATATATATGTTACATATTTATGGCAATGTCCTCGATTGTATGTGCATACATTTGTGTGTGTGTGTGTGTGTGTGTGTGTGTGTGTGTGTGTGTGTGTGTGTGTGTGTGTGTGTGTGTGATATTGTAGTTTTCACCCTTTCCGTCTCCTAAGGCAAGGGAGATTATCATGTATTTTACACATGTATAAATATCATGGACATTCATCTGATATTGAATCATGACTTGATAATTTAATGAATTATTGTTCATTGGAATATTTCAGATTTTAGAAGTAATTAGCTGTGGGGAGGGGAGATCCATATATAGACACCTCCAAAGCGAGAGACGTGATAAGAGAGCAGTGTGTATTGACAGTTTGACAGTGCATTGACAACGCAATGTATTTGACCTACTTTCTACACTCTCCCGTTCATTCATTCATTTTTTTTGTTCCGAAAGTATTCTAAACGCTACAGCTGACTACGTCCGCCTTTTGCAATGGAAAACACTTCTGTCATACCGCAGTTTCTCAAGTACGTTTGCGGGAATAAAACACTTCTGTCATACCGCAGTTTCTCAAGTACGTTTGCGGGAATAAAACACTTCTGTCATACCACAGTTTCTCAAGTACGTTTGCAGGAATAATACGCAGTTCCACAACTACGTTAGCGGACAGAATGCAATATATTGCATACATGCTCAGTTCAACAGATATGATAGCATGAAAAATGCAAAAAGTACGTACACAGTAACTCTTTCTTGTCCAATTTCCTCAGCGTACTATCAATGAGGTTTTGAAGGTTATTGTCCTCTTTTGTCCGCATGATTTCTTCATTTTCTACGAAACAATTTTACAGTCGGCTTTAATATGTTCAGTATATTCTACGAAACAATTTACAGTCGGCTTTAATATGTTCAGTATATCTTATAAAACAATTTACAGTCTGCTTTAATATGCTCAGTATATTCGACAAAACAATTTACAGTCGGCTTTAATATGTTCAGTATATTCGACAAACAATTTACAGTCGGCTTTAATATGTTCAATATATCTTATAAAACAATTTACAGTCGGCTTTAATATGCTCAGTATATTCGACAAAACAATTTACAGTCGGCTTTAATATGTTCAGTATATTCCACGAAACACTTAACCGTCAGCTTTAATATGTTCAGTATATTCCACGAAACAATTAACCGTCGGCTTTAATATGTTCAGTATATCTTATAAAACATTTAACCGTCGGCTTTAATATGTTCAGTATATCTTATAAAACAATTTACAGTCGGCTTTAATATGTTCAGTATATCTTATAAAACAATTTACAGTCGGCTTTAATATGTTCAGTATATCTTATAAAACAATTAACCGTCGGCTTTAATATGTTCAGTATATCTTATAAAATAATTAACCGTCGGCTTTAATATGTTCAGTATATCTTATAAAACAATTAACCGTCGGCTTTAATATGTTCAGTATATCTTATAAAAAAGCAATTTAGGTCCCACCGCACAAATGAGCTCCATCAACAGATGTACTTACTCTGATAATGTATAAAAAGTTTCAAAGTCACAGTCCCGATGGGTATTGCAATATCATATTTTGTTATGTACCAGATATTAGTAGTAGATGTTTTCTCTAATAATTAATTTCTATCATATGAACAGTACTTTGCATTTAGCCTTTGCCTTTGTGACTACCATTTTTATGTATCAATTTTTTTCTTGTTTAACTTTGATAGTGTTGAATAAATGTTGTTATTTGTCCCACTTCCACTTCTGTATTTAAACAAATGGGATATATATGTGCATGCTTAGAAAGGGGACTTAATTTTGTAACTGTTCTTAACAAGTCAAACACTACAATATCTTGGGAAGTGTCCCCCCTGAGCCGAGAGAGTGTGTGGATCATAGTTTCTATACTATCAGGATGAATTCAGCATACAAGTTGGGATAGAAATTCAAAACTGGTAATGCTTACAGACAAAGGGGAGATAAATTAATTAATGATTAATGTCTGAGGTCTGACTGAGTTACTCTGCAATCATGAAGACCCATATGGATGGTTATAAGCAGATTAGGGTTTGTGTGGGATAATTTGTTAAACCGTCCACCACTCACACAAACTAGCAGTCAACAGGAGACCGACAAAGATGAAAAGAGAAGAAACAACACCTACCACCACCTCCACAAATGACAATGACAGGACAACCGACAGCCATAATATCCACAAATGACAATGACAATGACAGGACAACCGACAGCCATAATATCCACAATGGGATTTTTTAATCACTCCATCTTGGACATAATCCATTTGATCCTTAACAACTTCTACTGACCTCCTGCCCCTATCTACAAACATCCCAACAGACAACGCTGGGAACAGCGACAATGATCTAATAGACAACAAAACCAGTGAGAAGGACAGGGGGTTATACATCCTGTGTGTATCCAAAGGGCATAGACCCGATGAGGTACTAGACTAGGGTTTGTAAGACCCACCACCACCACCACTCCCCACCCCCTGTGTAGTGATCAGTGGTCTTTGGATACTGCAGAGGAATGATAACAACCATGAAGACAGCAACACCAATTGTACACCACAGACGTAGTCCATGGAAAACCGGACTATGACAGGCTTCTGCCGAGGAGACATTGAATGCCACAGACCCACTGGCTTCCTTTCATCATAGCACTTCAATTCTCGTATCAAAAATTCTCCACTCAGCCTATCTACATTAACAGCCCCTCAACAGCGGCACACCTCGAGCCAGGCAGTGAAATCGTCCTAGGCCGGAAGCTGCCATCATCCTAAGCTTGCCATCAAGTGAGACATCCCTTGCGGTGAGTTGGCTCAGGGAGACGACTGAGCATTATCACCCACAAGGACTGGAACTCTTTGCAGTGGGTGGTTCCTTTTTAAAATATGTTTGCTAAAAATTAAGTCAGGATTAGTTACTTCCGTTTATACTTGCAACAATTGCAAAGTCATGTCTTGCACTTTATGCAATTAGATGCGGACGTAAGCAAACTTATTAATTACGTCTTTGCTTGGTAGATAACTTACTTTGTTTCTGCCACTGGAAACATACTGTATGTCCCACAATGATT
This sequence comes from Sinotaia quadrata, assembly GCA_028829895.1. Classification (NCBI taxonomy): domain Eukaryota; kingdom Metazoa; phylum Mollusca; class Gastropoda; order Architaenioglossa; family Viviparidae; genus Sinotaia; species Sinotaia quadrata. The sequence continues at coordinate 83,338,061 of CM054180.1, forward strand.
TAATTTTCATGAAAATACTATTTTAAAAAATCTTTTAAGTTGACTAATTTAATAGTTTATAAAATATAAGGAAAGAGAAAACCTCAAAAGAAAAAAATATGTTCTTTTAAATGGCCAGAACATTTAATAATCTACCAACGTGATTTTATCAACCAATAAATGACACGTATTTCAAAGAGAGTTTCCTTCGATTAACCCCAATCATTTTTAATCAGAGTTGTGTTGACGAGTTTTAAGAGAAGCTAGATCACGTCTCGACTCGTGTAGTTAAATTCGTTAATTGAAAACCATACATGTAACCCTTTGAAACGATGCTGAATAAAAATTCACACCTGCTAAACCTTGCCGAGGACGTCATCTGTGCGATGAGTAAAACATCATTAGGTGTCCTTCCAGTAAGATTTTGGGGTAAGAAAACACGTGTTTCTACCTACCTATCTATCTATCTATCTATCTATCTATCTATCTATCTATCTATCTATCTATCTATCTATCTATCTATCTATCTATCTATCTATCTATCTATCTATCTATCTATCTATCTATCTATCTATCTATCTATCTATCTATCTATCTGTCTGTCTGTCTGTCTGTCTATCTATCTATCTATCTGTCTATCTATCTGCAAGCGGCTGGCTTTGTTTACTCCCAAACTGCTATGTGCAAGACATTTGAAGATGTATAGTGTTCTTGAATTGTACTATACAGTTTAGTATAAGATAGTATAGTTGTAATGTCGTAGCATATCCTTCATAACTGTCACGTTCAGTTATTTCACTATCACCGTACGTATCGTTACTAAATACGTGCGTATCATACAGTCAAACAGCCACGATCAGTAATGGACATAGAATAGAAGGTACGTAAAAGTTCATAAACAAAACAACGTTTTACCAAGTGCTTCTTCAAATTTCATAATATCTTCCATTACTTCTAAGGTACCACAGTCAACTATATCTGAAAAAAAGATAAATACATGTTTCTAATTATAGCAATGAATGCTGGAAGTGGTCGCGATACATAGATAAGTCATGTGTGTTAAATAATGTTAAAATTTGTTAACACATTTAGTCAGCCTGTTTGCATATTCATTTGTGCAATATGTGCAAGGATAATTTTCATGGTTTTACAGTGCAAACGCGTTTTCACAAGATATGCTAATGTAAAGTTAGAACGTGTTAATGTATTTATTGAAACTGTATCCACAAATGTGTTTGCAGTGTGTTTATTTAACGTTCTCGTTTGTTTTTGTATTAAATTAGTCAACCTGTGTGCACGTACGTTTCATAGTAAGTGTTAATATACTGTGAATGTTGGTTAATGTTTTGTGAATGTTGGTTAATGTTTTGTGAATGTTGGTTAATGTATTGTGAATGTTGGTTAATGTTTTGTGAATGTTGGTTAATGTTTTGTGAATGTTGGTTAATGTATTGTGAATGTTGGTTAATGTATTGTGAATGTTGGTTAATGTTTTGTGAATGTTGGTTAATGTATTGTGAATGTTGGTTAATGTATTGTGAATGTTGGTTAATGTATTGTGAATGTTGGTTAATGTATTGTGAATGTTTGTTAATGTATTGTCATTGTTGGTTAATGTATTGTGAATGTTGGTTAATGTATTGTGAATGTTGGTTAATGTATTGTCATTGTTGGTTAATGTATTGTCAGTGTTGTTAATGTTTTGTCAATTTTGGTTAATGTATTGAGAATGTTGGTTAATGAATTGTGAATGTCGGTTAATGTATAGTGAATGTTGGTTAATGTATTGTCATTGTTGGTTAATGTATTGCGAATGTAGGTTAATGTATTGTAAATGTTGGTTAATGTATAGTTATTGTTGGTTAATGTATTGCGAATATTGGTTAAAGTATTGTGAATTTTGGTTAATGTATTGTCATTATTGGTTATTGTCGATGTTGCTTAATGTATTGTGATTGTTGACTAATGTATTGTCATTATTACTTAATGTATTGTCAATGTTTATTAATGTATTTTGATTGTTGGCTAATGTATTGTCATTATTACTTAATGTATTGTCAATGCTAGTTAATGCATTGCTATTGTTGATTAAACGTATTGTCAGTGCTGGCTAATGTATTGTCAACGTTGGTTAATCTATAGTCAATGTTGATTAATGTGTTGTCCACGTTGGTTTAATTTATTATCATTGTTGATAAATGTATTGTCAGTGTTGGTTAATGTATTGTCAATGTTTTTTGTTCAAGGTCTTGTCAATGTTAGTTAGTGTATTGACAACATTGATGAATGTATTGTCAGTGTTGGTTTAATGTATTGTCGTTGTTGTTTAATGTATTGTCAGTGTTGGCTAAATGGTAAATTAGTTTGCATGACCATAAGTCCACCACGTGTCTAAAGCAGTCGAAGTATTTAAACTTAATTAAGCTAATTTAATGTAGATGTGATCAATAATGCGACTTAATTTGAACAAGTACGTGTACCATTGGGAAAAGGGAAATATTTCTCATCACCTAAAAGAGGTCAATCTTGAGACTTTACGTAAAGACAATGTGTAAAATGTGTTTCCCGATATCTGACAATTCCATTTCTCGTATAAAGTACGCAAATTATCGTCATTTCCCTTTTTCGTACAGTGCATTCGTACTTCTCTTTCTAGAACAATATCAATTCCCTTTTTCGTACAGTGCATTCGTACTTCTCTTTCTAGAACAATATCAATTCCCTTTTTCGTACAGTGCATTCGTACTTCTCTTTCTAGAACAATATCAATTCCCTTTTTCGTACAGTGCATTCGTACTTCTCTTTCTAGAACAATATCAATTCCCTTTTTCATACAGTGCATTCGTACTTCTCTTTCTAGAACAATATCAATTCCCTTTTTCGTACAGTGCATTCGTACTTCTCTTTCTAGAACAATATCAATTCCCTTTTTCGTACAGTGCATTCGTACTTCTCTTTCTAGAACAATATCAATTCCTTTTTTCGTACAGTGCATTCGTACTTCTCTTTCTAGAACAATATCAATTCCTTTTTTCGTACAGTGCATTCGTACTTCTCTTTCTAGAACAATATCAATTCCTTTTTTCGTACAGTGCATTCGTACTTCTCTTGCTAGAACAATATCAATTCCATTTCTCGTGCAATGCGTGCGCACGTTATCAATTCCATTTCTCGTGCAACGCATGCGCACATTCATTTTACACGGTTAGAGAACCTCTCTCGACAAATGACCTGGGTAACAGAGTGTGACATTGTGAACAAGGTATGTGGCTTATCTGTGTGATGAACAGATGTGATTGTTCCTTTATTTTGGCAGACATTTTGGAATTGAAGGTGAAAGGTCACCATTAGTAGAGGTCTTTATAAACATTTTGCTGATTTAATACTGACAATAATGTTTTCCACGTAAAAAATTTCTATGGTATAACCCCTCCCCCCCCCCTTTTCATGAACTATTATTTGAAAAAAACAACTAATTTACCAATCGATTCCTTGACTTTAGAGTTGCCTTCCTGTAGTTTTAGTAAACGACTCTCGATCATATCTGGAAAAAGAGTACACACAGTGCCTGATTTACTTAGTGCAGGTAGGGACAACTCTTCTTGGAAATATTGCACCTAATTTCTGCAGATAATAATTATCCGGTCATCATGTCAGGAAAAGAGTCATCATGCAATTATGTTAATGCATTTTCGATCATCACGACTAGAAAATATTATATTCATGATTAAATAATGCACAGTTGGGAATGGTTTGATTACGTGTAATGAGTTTATTATGTCTAGAGATGTCACAATACATACATATATTATTTGATTAGATCATTATGTTTTTGATTACCATGCTTAGGAGAGAATACACATGCTGTCTAGTTTAATTAGTCTTAGTGCTATCTTGTCTAGTAAACAATATGCGTTTTATATGATTTAGTTATTATAGTAAAGTTCTAATATTTTTAAAAGAAAACACACGCAGAATAGTCTAATTAACGTATGCGATATGCCATATCCTCGAAAAGAGAAAAATAATTTTTTGCATTATTTTCTTAAGTTAATCGAACGGTGCTGTAAGATCGAGAAAGAACACACATACATATAATTATACTGAATTGGTATATTAGGTCAAGTATGTCTGAAATCACATTTATGTACATAATATTTGCTATGGCCTGCTTATCAACAGACACATATTTCTGGAAAGAAAACGTGTCAATAGTTCTATAGAGTAAATGGTCTGTGAATACGTTTGGGCTATCGTGTATACATAAGTATCATGCTTTGTACGGCTAGTCAATCTGCCTATCTATTATACATAAGTATCATACTTTGTACGGCTAAGTCAATCTGCCTATCTATTATACATAAGTATCATACTTTGTACGGCTAAGTCAATCTGCCTATCTATTATACATAAGTATCATACTTTGTACGGCTAGTCAATCTGCCTATTTATTATACATAAGTATCATACTTTGTACGGCTAAGTCAATCTGCCTATCTATTATGCATATTATGGTGGTTAGTAAATTTTCCTGTCAAATACAGACATGAAAATATGCATTGTGCGGTTAGGTAATCAATTTGATTATTATATCTTTTTTAATAAATGTATAATTTATATGATTGGATATTGTAATGTATATTTGAGACCTTGAAAACAATAATTTGCATAGTGTATATTATTGTATAGGTTAATTAATTTATTGAGGATATGGTTTTAAAACAATGAGCTAGTTAATTTACTTCAGTTATCGTATCTAAATATGGATATTCTTGTATATTCTATATAAATGTTATATAGACTACTCAATGTACTTGAGTTATCTTGTCTAAAAACGTATTTAAACATACATTTAATATTTAAACATGTTATTTAAACTAGTTAATGTGCTTGAGTTCTCTTGTCTAGGAAAATCGTAACCACTATATAGGCTATTAGTGTATTTCAACTAAAATGTCTAGATTTTAAATACAGTATCATGTATTTTGCATAAATATTAATTAAAAACTAACTAAGAAGTCTAGATTTAAAATACAGGATCATATATATATTTTAGACAATAATATACTTGAACTATGAACTCAAAAACGCACTACACAAGCATAAGTGACGTAAGGATCATATATATTTTAGACAATAATATACTTGAACTTTAAACTCAAAAACGCACTACACAAGCATAAGTGACGTAATGATATTCGAACTCTGTGGACTAGCGAAAGTAAATGCGTAAACAAATTGAAACCTTTTCTGTTTGATGCAAATTAGCCAGAATGTCAATCATACATCTCAGGCATAGAAAATTCACTTTTCATCAATTTAAATCTTAAACTCAGTCTATTATTTGCCAATATAAAACGTTATTTATTTCTATGATGTAAAATCTACATCTAAACACAGAGGCCATCTTCAAAACCGCCCATCCACCTGCATCACAACCCATCCCCCCTCTCGATAACCACATCGCCATGACTACTGTCAACTTAGACTATGATCTCTATTTCTGTGACCATCATGACTACTGTTAACATAGACTCTGATCTCTATTTCTGTGACCATCGTGACTACTGTCAACTTAGACTATGATCTCTATTTCTGTGACCATCATGACTACTGTTAACATAGACTCTGATCTCTATTTCTGTGACCATCATGACTACTATTACAATCTTTACTACAGTCTCTAATTCATCACTATCATACTGTCACAAACCTAACTGCAATAATTATCTCTATTATCACCAGACTACTGTCATAACCTTTATTAAAATTTCTACTTCTGCCATCGTTCATTATTGCACCAAACTTGACCCATACATTACCTTTATCGTCGCCCTGATACAGCTACATCCGTGTTACAGTCTTATTATGAATTACCACCATTATTACTGTTACAATCTTTGCTGTATCTCAAGTTCTTTCATTGCCATGACGTCAAATTTATCTTTGCAATAGAATCTGTTACATCTATGACTGCATTCATTTTCCGGCAATGTCATGACTAGTGGTACAACTATGACTGCATTCACTATTATATCGTCGCCATGGCGACTGTTATATCTATGACTGTATTCGCTATTCTAGCATCGTCATGACTAGTATTACAACTATGACCGAATACACTATTCTGTCATCGTCATGACTAGTATTACAACTATGACCGAATTCACTATTCTATCATCGCCATGGCTATGACTGCATTCACTTTTCTATTAACGTTATGGCTACTGGGCTACTGTTGCAACTATAACTACAACCTCTGCCTGTAGGGTACAGTCAATCGACGCTTAAGATTTATATAATTAAGATTGAAATATAACACAGAGTATGTACATGCACCCAAGCATAAGTTGTTTGATTTTTACAAAATCAGTTACTTTTCTTTGTCTGTTGTGTGCCGCGCGTGGTTATTAACTGAAATGTAATAGAAACAGTTTGCCATTTTGTTGAAATTATGCAAAACTATTCAGTCAGTTAACGAGCGAAACTGGATTTTCAGAAAAATCCACTAAAGTTATTTGAAAAGATTTGTTTCACGAACGATGCTTCTGACCACTTCTTGACATTCTCGCCATCTGAAATCGACTGCAATCACAGGGGAGATAATTAGAGATCAATTTGAAACACCCTGAAATACAGGAAGATTGCCCCACCCCACCCACAATCTACAATTCTCACAGAGAAGCAAGGGACATTATATTCATTCTGTTAATCTTAAACACAAGATGTACATATAAACTCAAAATAAACTGGCAGTAAATGTTTGACAAAAGGATTCAATATATATCTGACATTGTAACCAAACGCGAATCATCTTGTACACAACTTATAGATAGATGGATGGATGGATGGATGGATGGATGGACGGATGTAGATAGATATATGGATATATATATATAGATTATATATATAGATATATAATCGCAAATATAGACGCGTCAGTATCATAAAAGGCATGTTATAAAATAATTCGTAATCATTGCAATATTTGTGTGTGTGCGTGTGTGTGTGCGTGTGTGCGTGCGCGGGTATGTTTCAGTGTACGCTTTCATGTACGTGTCGATGTTTGCTGCTTCACTTCCGCACGAAGTCTCTCAATATTTACAGTAACATCATCACCATGACGACCACGACACACTCATTGTGTACAATACGTGTAAACGTTTGATCGTGAGAAAATTTAATTAAGTGCCGTTTCAGAAAAAAAACAACAAAAACATACCCTGGTTCTCACGAAGTTCTTTAATCTTGCCCAGCATATCTTGAAAACGAAGTGTCATGCCTTCTGGAAAAGGGACATAATATATGTTAATTAATTCAGTGATAGAGTCTTCCATTCTTATTAAATCAGTTTATTATATCTTTCTATATTCCTTAAATATTTGAAGTGAAACAATTTGTTTGGAGCTTTGCTTTTAAAGAAAATGAGAATTATATTATTTTGATTATTTATACCAATTATCTAAATACTCACAATAATATTCATTTCATCATTAACATATCTACATTTTAGTAATCAAACAGAGTACATTATTACACAATTGATTCTTATTATTTTTAATATATATTTTCATTGCAACGCGAAGCTAAAAGAATTATAAAATATGAATGCAATACGTGCAATAAAATGTTGCGAAACTCAATAAAAACAAACTTTTATGACGTCAACACTTTACCAGTGGGGGCTTCTGTTTATATCAGACCTTTTGATTAAAAGACATGTCAACAGATTACATTTTAAATATTTTGCACATTTAAAAATTGTCAGTTTTATGGTTAATGTGTTACAAAATATACATGTAAATAAAAGACGGTTTTCCAGACGTATTATGGTGAATGATGACTGGTTAACTTGCCAAATAAAGTGCATATATTTTTCCATGTAAGGCGTAAATAATTGGATTTAACTGAAAATATTTGACTCACGGGAGCTTTTCTTCTATTCATGGTCGATTTGTGTATATCTTAGAATAAGTCACACTCAAAACCAGCATATTTTTGCCGTTAAGTATACTAAATAGTAAGGAGACGTTAGATGCCAATTATTACCAGCTTTGTCTGTTAACTTCGCCACCTCGTTTTGGAAGTCTTGAAAATAATCATCCTGTTGATCTGAAAAATTCAATTATTTACTGCTTTATTGTACGTCACATAAAATTTAATTACTTACGCTTTATTGTACGTCACATAGAATTTAATTATTCGCGCTTTATTGTACGACTTTAGTGTTTAAAGACACGCTTTATTGTACGTCACATGGAATTTAATTACTTTCGCTTTATTGTACGACTTTAGTGTTTAAAGACACGCTTTATTGTACGTCACATGGAATTTAATTACTTACGCTTTATTGTACGACTTTATTGTTTAAAGACACGCTTTATTGTACGTCACATGGAATTTAATTACTTACGCTTTATTGTACGACTTTAGTGTTTAAAGACACGCTTTATTGTACGTCACATGGAATTTAATTACTTACGCTTTATTGTACGACTCATAGTGTTTAAAGACACGCCTTATTGTGAGTCACATGGAATTCATTAGTAGTCTTTAGTGTGCATCACATGGAATTTAATTACTTAACGCTTTATTGAACTTCACCTATTATTTAATGGCACGCTTTATTGTGCATTACATACAATTTAATGACATTTATTATAGTGCGTCACAATTGAATTCAATGGCTCACGCGTTATTAAGTACAATATATATAATTTATTGTCTTACGCTTTAACCACTGTAAAAAAGAGAATTTATTGTCTTACCCTTTAACCACTGTAAAAAAGAGAATTTATTATCTTACCCTTTAACCACTGTAAAAAAGAGAATTTATTGTCTTACCCTTTAACCACTGTAAAAAAGAGAAAAATGTCGCTCCACAAACCTCCTCTCAAGCGTATTTGATTGCAAACACATTTTTAAAATGTGTAATTCCAGTTTTAAAAATTAAATGCAAAGACAAGTGTAAATTGAAAGACAAACTTAAGAAATACGTTCCCTTTACTCAGCTGTGTCATCACTAAGTGAATATTGTCTCTGTCCCTTCTTCCCCCTTTTTCTGTGTCTCCCTCCCTCCCTGACCTCTCTGTACTGAGAAAGCTCTACACACACATTTTCTTGGACCACTCAAAAATTCCTCAGAACTCACGTCACAAATATTAAATTGACACTCGGGGATTTTATGCGTCACGGAGTGCTAATAATAAGTTGTAACATACCAATAGTGTAACAGTGTCGAGTGCTAATAATGGGACAACTATTTGCTAATTCGGCGTCAATATTGTGTTGACAGTGAGACAGCACTAAGTGCTATTATCACGACAATAATGTGGTGCTAATCCAGACTCAGTGTAGAAAGTCGATAGTTTACAACTGGCGGACAATGTTGTGAAAACGCCACAAGTACGTTATGATATATTTGAAAATGTAGGTCATTTAACAATCGTGTGCTCCGTTGCTCCTACTTTCACGCTCAGTATAAACATATATAAGGTTATATTTTATATAAACATATATAAGGTTATACTATATAAGGTTATATTTTATATAAACATATATAAGGTTATATTTTATATAAACATATATAAGGTTATATTTTATATAAACATATATAAGGTTATATTTTATATAAACATATATAAGGTTATATTTTATATAAACATATATAAGGTTATATTTTATATAAACATATATAAGGTTATATTTTATATATTTTATATATATAAGGTTTCAGAATTCTTGTTCATTATTGGTAACCTCAATCGTATATGTTCTATTTATTCATTAAGAAATGTATGTGTCCCATTTATTTATTATGAAATGTATATGTCCCATTTATTTATTATGAAATGTATGTGTCCCATTTATTTATTAAGAAATGTATGTGTCCCATTTATTTATTATGAAATGTATATGTCCCATGTATTTATTATGAAATGTATGTGTCCCATTTATTTATTAAGAAATGTATGTGTCCCATTTATTTATTAAGAAATGTATATGTCCAATTTATTTATTAAGAAATGTATGTGTCCCATTTATTTATTAAGAAATGTATGTGTCCCATTTATTTATTAAGAAATGTATATGTCCCATTTATTTATTATGAAATGTTTGTGTCCCATTAAACGTACGAGTCCTATTTTACTTATTAAGAAACGCAACTGTCATTTTTTATTTATTATGAAATGCATGTAGCGGATAAAAGGGAGACAAACCAACACGGCATAGAGAAGGAGACAGTCGCGTAATAGAAACAGACTAACAGAAAAAATCATGAGAGAAAGGAAAGACTAAGAAATGACTCAGAGGAAAGAAAAGGCAGGGTGACAGATAATGTCTCACAGAGAGACGAAGACAGGCTGAAAACAAACAATAACATCTCTGGGAGAAAGACTGACCAATGAGTTACAGAAAGACAAAGACAGACTAATAGATACAAAGAGAAAAGAAGAGATACAAAGAGAAAAGGACAGATGGCGCATATAATTGCAATGATAGAAAATAGATACTAGTTCAGAAAAATTGACACAAAATAAACAATGACTAAGAGAAAGACAAAGACACAAGGGCAGATAATAGGAGATAGACAAGGACGAAGAATAGACAATGACTCAGGAAAAGACAAACACAAAGGGAGATAATTATAAATGTGAATAAATATATTATTAATAAAATAAAACGAACAGACATATAACTGCAAAAGAAGTCAGGCGCCAATTTGAAAACTTACATTCGTATGACGGGAACCTGAAAAAAAAAACATAAATAACAATAATTGCACTCATAACTCAATAACATTCCGTTAGAATAAAGCAAAAGAATTATAGTTACATTAAGATGTATGTGTATGTTTATGCGATCATGTATTTGCATATTTGTCAACAAAATGCAAGCGCATTGCAAAGATAAAAATTTGAACCCGTATCGCAATGAAACACATGCATATAACTGTATTTTTAAAACTTATTTTATAATTACATTGTCACATAATTGTGTCCGAGTGCGCTAGTACTCAAAATATGCTAGCCATTCTATTTTAGGAATGGCTAATTTTCAAAAACGAGAACAGTATAAGAAAAAAGTGAATAACGTGGTACATATATTTTTGTTACAGAAAGCAATACTTAGCCATCATACATATTTATCTCCCTTTCAGTAATTAGAATTCTGTTACTTCCCTTTCATATATTTCTGTTCGCGTCTGTTGTGATCTCTGGGTTGTGGAGCGATCTATTTCTATTTTTAGAAAGAAAATAGTTCTAGGTGGTCAGTAAACCTGAGCGTAGAAATGCGAAATAGATACTTGACATTTTGGCTTGCATTCCCCCCAAAAAAAATAAGCAATCATAGATATTATCTCAGTTCTAGTCTAGTTTCTACCAATATTAACATCTTGACTTTGATAATTACACTAGGCAAAATATACTCTCTAAAGTCTACAATGCGTTTAATCAATGTTAAAGGAGTAATGCTCACTTTTAGAGCTCACTCATTGGAGTATATATTCCCATCAAACACTAAACAATGTTAAAGGCGCAATGCTTAGTTAGGGAGGTTACTCACTGGAATATGTATTCCCATCAAACACTTACTAAATAATCCACTTTCCTATGACATCGATATTAAAACTCAACCTTGATGTACTTTTATGGACATCAAGATCACCTCATGTGTTTCCAAGTCTACTTCACTGAGAAAAGTAGCACTAAGGGTCCAAAACAAAAATATATGTCGTTATGTCCCACAGCTGTTCACTTGGTACACCGAGAGCAAACAATTATTAAAACGTTATGTCCCACAGCTGTTCACTTGGTACACCGAGAGCAAACAATTATTAAAACGTTATGTCCCACAGCTGTTCACTTGGTACACCGAGAGCAATTATCAAAACGTTCAACGCTCAACAGTTTGGTGTACGGATAATAGCAAATAAAAATAACTGTGGGTACACCAGAATTGTCCTGTGTGTACAACCCTTTTCATAAACAACTGCTACATTCACATGCTCGTTTCGTGGAGACATCTTCAAAACAATAATAAATTACAAACCCTTCATTTTCTGGAAGACTCACGACATCTGTTTCTCCCGGAGTTGTCATGGCAATTAACAAGAGGAGAACATTCCAGGACAGATACGAAACCATTTCTACAGCTATCGAATGACCTGATGAAGTCAAAGTCGAGGGTAATTCAAACAGAAGTCTTGAATCTGAAACACTTTTTTAAAAAAAAGAAAGTAATCATCAAATAACAGTTAATATACTTCTTGCCTTTGAACGCCGGCAATAATCGCTTGTATTGTGAAACAGATCTACATTTATTACCGTGAATCACCGAAACTGAAAGCAGAAGACATTTTGTGTTGATAAGATTCTCTTATGCACGAGTAAACAAACTTCAAACGCATATTATTCTAAAACTTGTTTTACTGGAGGACTTCTGTTCAGAGGCAGTCCAGTTAGCAAGAGTTTGTTTTTGCTGATTTTTCTTTGACTATAGAGTCAACACGTACCTTATTAGAGATAGCATGCATTAACCGACATGTCTGGAATTGTCACACTAGTTTCTACGCAAACCATATCCTAGCATTCCTTAGTTTTGCTCTCAGTTACATGACGTCATTTTGAAAGTGCGCAATTCTGTCGTCACAGTGCGTTTTCACGACAGTAAGTGTGACGCCTACACCAACGTCTGAATTGATTAATATTACTATCTAATCACCCATAATTAATTACAAGTGATGAGAATCTTAATTTATTTTATTAATAATTCTCCAGAAGACACCTCTCGTCTCTTTCACTTGGCGGACATGCGGGAGCTGTAAACGTTTCCTTTCTTCCAAAACATTAAAGATAAACATATACCGTCACACAATATATCCGTAGGTGGAAATACTCTTCTGAAAGTAAAGACAAATCCATCTTTTAATCAATTTTTTAGCGAGCCTCCATCCACCCACTTTCTTTCCGCTATATGATTATCAATATGTGCAAGAAGGTCAATAAATTTAACAATAAATTTATTAAATCAACAACCAAATATACAGCATATATATATGTATGTATGCACAGCAAATGACCCAAATTACTTCTAAAACAGATCATCAGGACAGGTCATCGCAACATATAAACATCTCAACACTAATCCTGTCATCTCACGTTCAAGTAAGGTCACTTATCATTTTATACTAATGATAAAACTCAGTCGTTCCCTCTGATGCTAAAGTCAAATCATGTCTCATTGCGACTTCAAAACATGTCTCATTGTAACTTCAAAACATATCTCTTAACGCCACATGCTGTGATCACAACAAAATAAATTGTAATTTCATGCTTGTGGCATAACATGTAATAATAATGTCATTGTGGAATAATTTGCATTCATCTTTTTTGCAAGCATGCATTAACATATTGAAACTATCATCCTCTTATGTTTACAGAGATTTCATTGAAAGCCAGTACTTACCGATGCTTTCTGCCTTATTCAAATTGAAAGAGCAATTTTACAGTAACTAAGGTAATAATATATATTAGATGCCAGCTGGTTGCATCATATCAGAAAAGAAATCTCAAAAACAGAAAAACAATTTTATATCTCATGGGACAAGATCGCTACGTTTGCGTACAAGTTCTTGAAAAATCATCAGTAATATTAATGCAACGTACATTTATTAATTAATTTTATGACTGCATTGACCACTTTAATGACAAAATTCATAGTGCGTACAAGGCTGTACTATAGAAGGTGACAGGTGAGTTGGTGGGCAATAGGTGAGTTGGCGGTAGCAGGTGTGTTTAAAGGCAATAGGTGAATTGGAGGTAACAGGTCAGGTGGGGGCAACAACTGAGTTGCAGGTTATAGGTGTGTTTGAGGACAATTGGTTTAATTTTGTAGATCTTGTTTATTGTAATAAATGTTGTAATATGTTGATTAAAATAATCATTATGTGTTTTGAAAATCTTATTACTGAGTTTATGCAAATAATCTTGTAGCGTTTTCAAACAAAAGTGCTGTAAACATTTTTGTACTTAAAATTTTGTCGAGATTATAGAGAAAGTTCTTTTACTATCTATATAAACTTTTTTTTTTTTTTAACCAGATTATAGACTATTTATTGTCATGCTTATAGAGAAAGTTCTTTTAATATCTATACACATTTTTTGGTATCAGGTAATAAACAAGTTACTAGTCGTGATTACAGAGAAAGTTCTTTTAGTATCTATACAACACTTTTTGTATCAAGTAATAGACAAGTTACTAGTAGAGATTATAGATTATATTTGGTATCTATACAACACTTTTTGTATCAAGTAATAGACAAGTTACTAGTAGAGATTATAGATTATATTTGGTATCTATACAACACTTTTTGTATCAAGTAACAGACAAGTTACTAGTAGAGATTATAGATTATATTTGGTATCTATACAAATTATTTTATCACATTCATAGACATATTACTCGTGCGTATAGGAAAGTTTTAAAAAAGAATTCTTTATACAGTGGTTTTTGTATTTTCAAAAGTTCTTATCGTGTTGATAGGCATGTTTTGAGAACGTATGTAGAAATGTTATTTTTCGTTTTCTATATGGTTTCTCTTTGTGTTTTCAACAACACTGTTTGTTTGGAAAGACATGTTCCTTTAAAGTTTATAAAATAATTCCAGTGTTTATAAACACGTTCTTTATTCTAAACACAGGCCAAAGGCCAAACACAATACTATTTTCTAATTGCCACGTGTTGAGAAAGACAGAAAAAGACGACTCACTCTTTTCCCAGCTTAACGTCGCTCGCTCGTTATTCCTTTTCACGACAGAGCTCAAGGGCAGTTCCTCCCATGACCTTCAGTTACTGTACGGTTGAAATAATTTGTGACCGGCATATCTCTAATTGATGCAAGAGTGTACGTCCTTTGAAAACTATAGTAAAGGCTTGTGGATTCCAATGAAGCAAATGAATGTGCGTAATTAATACACAACGCCACGCTACGGTAGTTTACGGCCGAAAGATCCCGTCATTGAGAAGGGAACTCACCACAGTTCCTGAAGCCATTACCATTTGAAAGCAGTTGTACTCCAGAAGAGTCCCAGCACGTTGAGTTGTACTGAGGACTTAGACAATTTAGAGGCACTGTCAATTTGCCTGCAAATGTTAACATGTAGCATTTAAAAGTCTTGCATGAGAAAGAGAGGTGGCGTGTGTGTGTGTGTGTGTGTGTGTGTGTGTGTGTGTGTGTGTGTGTGTGTGTGTGTGTGTGTGTGTTTGTGTCCATGTGGGGGAGCTACCACGTTAGCTTTTTTTTCTCTGAAATCTTCAGCAGAAATAAAAAGGTGATTGCTGATTCATGAAAACACCTTTTCGTGCTGTGAACCCTTTTTTACAAACCATAAAGAATTCTTTTAAAACGAATATGTGGTTTATTTAAATATATACAGCACGCACGCAGGCACGTACACACACACACACACGCGTGCGCGCACATACAAGCAATTATTTTAACTTTATGTGTGTGAACGCTGACACCACTCATTATATGAGAACTTAACAATGATGTAGCCGAGTCTTTTTTCTTACAACAAGTAAAGAACATAAAAGCGAATGATCGGTAAATATTATCCATGCTGTTGTGACGACTGTCACTGTTGAACATTCACTAAGGTAGAAATTTAACTGTATGAATTTCTACCTTAGTGAATGTTCAACAGTGGCGGTTATATAAGTACAAGTTACAGAACACCCGACGGAGTGCTGCGTCACTGTAATGTTAAATCAACAACATCAATACAGAGGTGGACAGGTGACCCAATGATTATCACGGAAAATGATGATTGAAACCTAGGCTTGTTTAGGTTGAGACTGGACATGGCCGTAACTCATTGAACAGAGTAAGTAAACCTGATTGACAGTTAAGAGAGTAATGGGACCTGCCAGTCAACCAGTGACAAAAGACTGAATACTACACTTGACCAATTACAATGATTTGAGTGTGGAACTGTTATTAGGGCAAAAGACTGAGTACTACACTTGACCAATTACAATGATTTGAGTGTGGAACTGTTATTAGGGCAAAAGACGTGTTGAACCTTCATTATACACTGATTTCTATTAGCAGCAAGGACGGACTAGAATCCCATTTTTTTGAACGCGTGAGGGAGTTGTCTGTCTATGTATAATTGCACAAATTATTAGCAATACTTAAAATTATATTTATTAAAATCAAATTGATGCTTTATGTGGATAAGAAAGAAGTCAACTATTATAATTATAACGTTGGTAAATTTATATAACCAGAGACGGATTCGAAAGATATATATAAAAGATGACCGAAAGTAAGAAAAATGCCAACG
This sequence comes from Sinotaia quadrata, assembly GCA_028829895.1. NCBI lineage: Eukaryota > Metazoa > Mollusca > Gastropoda > Architaenioglossa > Viviparidae > Sinotaia > Sinotaia quadrata. The sequence continues at coordinate 83,354,392 of CM054180.1, forward strand.
CTATAATGTAACTTTACTCATATGTATTGTAAATGTTCCTAATAATTTTAATTCATCCCAGCGGCTCATCTAACAGACTTGAATATAGATTCAATTTAAAACCAACCACTTAGACTGATCAAGGAATGATAAGGAAAATAGATAGACAGTCGATGAAATAGATTTATCAAAGAAGAAAATTAACAGTGTGACAGTTGGAGCACGAGGCGCCAACAGTCTGAGTTCAATTCTTTTCCTTACTTTCTGCATTCCTTCTTGCTTCTGCTCTCAACCTAGTTCCCCAAGTTTTCCTGCACGGTCCTCGATCAACGAAACCACTAAAGCAGAACCGACTAGGGCTATGAGTACCTAAACAAGGAAAATACAGCTGTGCACAATCGTGTATTTTTTTGGTTGACTGTCTTATTTGTTTCCTTTCTACTACTGTGACACAATTGTCCTGAGTGACCGCTCGCACGTGACGTAACAAGCAGTAACATGTCTGAACTGGACTGTAATAGTATCGAGAAGATATGCATTTGCTGGATGTTTTCCTGTAAGAGCAATTAGAAGTCAGAGCCAGAACTGTGAAATATAAATCCTGAATTGGATTAGATTTTATAATTATTTGTATTGTTCAGAAAACTGTAGCTTTTCTTCATTTTAGATTTTATATGATTATGTTCTTTGTCTTGTGCAAGAGATTGTGTAGCATTGATTCAATTTCTGCTGTGGTGTTCTTTTTTATTTTCTATTTTATTCTTCTTAATTTTCCCCATGTATTTCTTATTATTAAATATAAACAATTGGTTATGGGATGTTAATATGGAGATCAGTGTGATAAATTATTAATGTAAAATTTTGAACTCATCTTGTCATGTTTTATAAATGTTCTTTAATAATGTTGAATTGTAATTTAGCATGCAGCTAACGTTTTGGATAACATTACCAACGTTTTGACATTACCATCTGCTGCTGTTGCGATGATTACCTTAATAATAATGATTACCTTAATAATATGGTAACTATTGCCAGCTACAAAGGGAATATTAATATGGTAACTATTGCCAGCTACAAAAGGAATATTAATATGGTAACTATTTCCAACTGCAAAGGGAATATTAATATGGTAACTATTGCCAGCTACAAAGGGAATATTAATATGGTAATTATTGCCAACTACAAAGGGAATATTAATATGGTAACTGTAGCCAGCTACAAAGGGAATATTAATATGGTAACTATTGCCAGCTACAAAGGGAATATTAATATGGTAACTATTGCCAGCTACAAAGGGAATATTAATATGGTAACTATTGCCAGCTACAAAGGGAATATTAATATGGTAACTATTGCCAACTACAAAGGGAACATTAATATGGTAACTATAGCCAGCTACAAAGGGAATATTAATATGGTAACTATTGCCAGCTACAAAGGGAATATTAATATGGTAACTATTGCCACCTACAAAGGGAATATTAATATGGTAACTATTGCCAGCTACAAAGGGAATATTAATAATATTAATATGGTAACTATTGCCAGCTACAAAGGGAATATTAATATGGTAACTATTTCCAACTACAAAGGGAATATTAATATGGTAACTATAGCCAGCTACAAAGGGAATATTAATATGGTAACTATTGCCAGCTACAAAGGGAATAGTAATATGGTAACTATTGCCAACTACAAAGGGAATAGTAATATTTGTGCAGCTGGGCCCTTTTGGTCTTCTTTTTCCTCCTGTGGTTCACTTCCCCTACTGCTGGTTGACCCGGCCCCCTCGTGGTCAGAAGGGAGGGCCACGCTACCGATGAAAGAGCTTCATGTGAACAACACAGACAGTGGGACTGTTCAAATACTTTTGAGGATCAAGTTAAGTTTATCCTTGAGACCACTCACCATCGATAATTATCTATTGATAAACTCTTAATAATGGGAAAGTATGGATAGTGAACGTTTTCATTTGCTTGTTGTATTCAAAATATTTTTTAATTGTTTATTGTTTTCGCTATTAAAATTGTCTATTATCTTATTCCACATTTTAATTATTTTTTGGAATAACCGTTAATGAGAATTGGCCGGAAGGGAGGGGGGAGCCATACAAGATGTGAATGTTGTTAATTAATTAAAAGGGAAATATAATATCGCCAATCCCAGGATGCATATCAACTAATTTACTTGCCGCATTATTGAATATTTAACTGTCTCATAATGTAAGCAGTATGATTTAATATAGGGACTTAATAATAGGTTATTTAACTGTCTCATAATGTAAGCAGTATTATTTAATATAGGGACTTAATAATAGGTTATTTAACTGTCTCATAATGTAAACAGTATGATTTAATATAGGGACTTAATAATAGGTTAGGCCTGTTAATTAACACTGAGACAGGGTTGTTAAAATGACCCCACATGTGACAGTAATTAAATAAAACGTTTTTTTGTATCAAGTTATAGACAAGTTACTAGTTGTGCTTACAGACTTTACAAATTATTTTATCACGTACATAGACATATTACTACTCTTGCTTATAGGAATGTTTTTTTTTTAAAAAAATTATACAATGGCTTTTATATTTTCAAATTATTGTATCATGTGATAGAAAAATTTTAATATTTTGTGTAGAGCAGCTTTTATTCCCATTTAGTATATCGTGTATTATACAACACTGATGTTTGATAAGAATTTTCCTTTCTAACACAAGCCAAAGTTTCCTGTACTAAATAGAAACAAAGATGAGAAACTGATAGAAGCAGTGAAGATGAATGGATTATAGCAGACAATGAAACATGGAAGAAAACAGCAAGACGCGGGCATTTACATTGTATTTCTATTATTATTATTATCATCATCGTCATCGTAGTCGACATCATCATTACATTAGTAGTAGTAGTAGTAGTAGTAGTAGTAGTAGTAGAAGTATTCAGCCTTTTTTCATCACTTTTGTTTAGTGTCAGTTATGAACCAAGGCCTCGGAATCTTATGAAGGTTCTAGGAGATCCAAGAATTTATGGAAGATGTGGGCACTTCCGAAGAGCGCTGACGTCGCCAGTGGGGCGAGTCTGTGGCTTCCCGATATTCATTCAGATAGCCTTCCAACTCAGATGTTATGTTTCCTAAGGCTCCTATTACTACAGGTTTCACTTCTGCTTTTACATTCCACAGTCTCTGCAGTTCCAATCTGAGATATTGTTTTTTTTCTACTGTTTCTCTGTCTTATGTTTATATGATTCTATCGCTTGGAACAGCGACAAGGATGATTGCTGCTGTTCTGATTAATTTATTGAGAACTACAATGTCTGGTCTTCAAGCAGGAATAACTCGATCTGTCCTTATCTCGAAATCCCACAGTATTTTGACTTCTTCTGTTTCGGTGACTGCTTCTGGTTGGTGCATCCATGCTCTTTCTGGGGGTTTTATGCCATAGTTCGCACACAGATTTCTATGTATGTGTTTTGCCACTTCGTTGTGTCGTTTGGTGTTTTCTGTTTCAGCCAGAACCTGACATCCAGATAGTTTGTGCTCTGTTGTCTCATCCATGGATTTGCAGAGCTTACATTTGGGTCAGAAAAGGACAGAAAAGCAAGACAACTACTCACACTGTTTAAAGCAAGGCCTCAATAACAGGATACATCTCTGCTTTGCTTTCCATTTAAATGCAAGGCCTCAGGAATGCGGTGTTTCTCTGTTTTGGCTTTTCATTTAAAATTGTGTATCCATGGCTCAGTTCTTCAGTACTGACTACAAATGCACCATTAACGAACACAACTGTTTTTCAGTTCTTCGTGCAACAGAAATTACTCACCCTGAACGGTTGTGCATGGGCGTCGGCTACTACCACCACCACTAGAATCATCACTTGCAAGACATGATTGAGCGCCGTCAGTCGCTTCAATGGAAATTCAAGTCGTTTCATTTTAAGGGCAAAGGCAATGTCCCTGTTGCTATTCCTCTTCTACTGAGGTGCTACCCTGGGGGAGTTTTACCCTCGTGGCCTTGAGTTTTGTCTGCGTATTTGAGCTTTTCGCCAACGTCAGAGTTTTCTTCTCCTGTCCTAGCGAGGACTGTGTGCAAAAATAAAGACCATCTAGATTTGTTGGAAGGAAATGTTAGTGGTTTGGTTATAGTGGGATTCTGCGTCACAATTGTCTCGGCTACTATCTTAGTCACGATAATCAGATTAAAGAAGATGGCTACTATCTTAGTCACGATAATCAGATTAAAGAAGATGGCTACTATCTTAGTCACGATAATCAGATTAAAGAAGATGGCTACTATCTTAGTCACGATAATCAGATTAAAGAAGATGGCTGCACGAAGGAGACTTCGTACTTGGTGACATCACGCGCAATGTTCGACAGACACACAGACAGACAAATAAATAGATGAATGGATGCGTAAAAGCGGACGGGCGTGTCTAGATAGATAGATAGATATTGGAATGGATGGATATGGGGAGGGAGGAAAGCAAGGATAGACGGACAAACTGACAGATATATGGATGGATGGACGTAGGAACAGACAGGTAGATATTTTTAAAAACAATTTGTTTAAAAATTGAGAACGGTTATCATCTAATAAATTCTAACGATCTTATTTCTCAACGTCAAAGAAATATAATGAAATGAATGAGCCGAAGTCATTTACAGAGTGTGTTTCAGAAGATATTTATTTTCTGGGAAAGATTTAATGATATTTTTTTCTATTAATTATTAATTTCGGCGTTACGGACTATCCATACGTATTTATTGTTTTCGGTCAACCTTAAACAGGTGTCTCGTCCACTTCAAAATGGAAGTCGCATGGTGGATCCAATACAATTTTCTCCCCGGGTGGAGGTTCAAAAACTCCAGCGTTGATCCCGAATCTATGTAGAGTAACCGCACAGACAAACATTTTTGTGTGTTAAAATATCTTCTTGAAAAATAAAAACTCACGAATTGTATATATTCAAAGGACATTCACACACACGCACACACATACATTTGCACATAAGCACACATAGAGAATAAAAGAAAATGTGGGAAATATTTTTGTGTGATAGTGCATTTGAACCTTATGATGCGAGATGAGAAACATGTATGTACACACTGCGTTCAGAAGATGAGTGGATTTAACACAATCATTAACAGTTGTGGAAATCATTTCATTCTTCTAAGATTAATAGCAAAAGAAAAATATCTTTTAAAAATTCCTACAAGTAGTTCGAGGGTGATCGTGTGGAGTAAGGGGTGATCACTCTAGTACCTTGGATTAGAAGATTACTTGAAGAACGTACTTAATGACTACCATCACCCCACCGTTCATCCCTACGCCACCAAGAATTATTTTATTTGCACGGTCTTACCCGCAGCATTCCAAGCCGTAAGGCGAGCAGTCACATCTCATGCAGAAGTCGATATCTCTAGTTTCATACATGGACATCCGGTCTCCTCCAGGAAGCTCACAGTAGAATTCAAACGTTTCCTCTGGAATTCACGTGAGAAAACAACGTCAATCCATAATAAAGAAATAGAATCGAGAAACGTATTTCCTTTTCTAATATAAAAGTAATTCCTTGATGTAATGTTTCTGAGGTAAATTAGAATCATATACATTTTATACTAGGATGAAATGTGACTGCAAGACACACACAAAATGTAATCAGCAATAGTAAAAAGTAAAATTATCAACGACACCAAATGTAATACATCGTTGGAACACGAACAACGGATTGCGATAAAATAAAGTTCACAAACATTAGAAGTTATAACTTACGAAAGTCAATAAATTCATTCAGACAGTATGTTTATGTAGATGCTTGCCTTATATTTTTGTTCGTTTTTGTTTAAATACTAGTGTCACGTTAATACCTTTATTTCCTTTATTTACTCGGTGAGTTGAAAACGAAATAGAAAACAAATAAATAATATTATCACGTAAATGATTTTATATTAATATTGCAAAAATAGTTAGAAGAGGGTGTTGACAGAAAGAATGTAACACTTCAAAATGAAAGAATGCAACACTTAAAAAATGAAAGAATGAAAACATTAAGAATGAAAGAATGAAACATTTAAGAATGAAAGAGTAAAATACTTATAATTGAAAGAAGGAAAAACACTTACAAATGAAAGCACGAAACACTTAAGAATGAAAGACTTAAACATTTATAATTGAAACACTTAAGAATGAATACACTTAGGAATGAAAGAGTGCAACACTTAAGAATGAAAGAATGATACACGTAGGAATAAAAGAGTGCAACACTTAAGAATGAAAGAATTAAACACTAAGAATGAAAGAGTAGAACACTTAAGAATGAAAGAGTAAAACACTTAAGAATGAGAGATTAAAACAATAAAGAAAGAAAGAATGAAACACTTAATGAAAGAATTCAACTCTTACGAATGAAAGAGCGAAACAGGAATGAAAGAATGAAACACTTAGGAATGAAGAAATGAATCACAAGAGTGAAAATATAAACTGATTTTTTAATCATTTTGTCGTTCGCTGTAGTTTCAAAAGAAAATTGACTCCAAAAATAAGATCATAATGTTATGACATTATATAAATGTTGAAAAACTTATTATCTCTTGCTTTGCCAAAACATATCACTTATTGCTACATACTAATGTCATAACAATATTATAACTGTGAATTTTGGGATCCTGCACAGCAAACGACCCAAAATGACTTCTGAAACAGATAATCAGGGTAGAAAATCGATACATATAAATATCTAAACACTAAATCTCATGTTCAGGTAAGAATCTCATTTATCATTATATTATAAGTATTAAACACCAATCGTACCGTCTAATGCTAAAGTCAAAACAGGTCTCATAGCAAATTCAAAACATGTCAATTAACGCTACACTCTGAGATCACAACAAATAACTTCTAGTCTCATACTTCTGATATAACATATCCCTTAGCACTTTTTAAATATTCCATGTAGGGCTGCATACTAAAGACTAAACGTGTCCAGTCTCGACTCCTACTAATGTCTAAACACTTCCATTCTCGACTCCTGTTAATGTTTAAACACTTCCATTATCAACTCTTGTTAATGTCTAAACATTTCCATTATCGACCCGTGTTAATGCCCCAAACCTTCCATTCTCGACTCCTGCTATCGTCTAAGCACTTCCATTATCGACTCTTAATAATGTCAAATCACTTCCATTATCTGACTCGTGCTAATGCCAATACACGTCCATTATTGACTGCTGTTAATGTTTAAACACTTCCATTATCCACTCCTGCTAATGTCAAAATGCATGGAAAATGAAAGGTCACTGAACGCCTCAGGCTACATCTCAACACAAACAGTGTTATCTCATGTTACGGCTACAAAACATACTATCTCCTGCCAACACCAGACCATATCTCATTTCAAGGTTACAATACATACTGTCTCGTGCCAACACCAGACCATATCTCATGTTGAAGTGAGTATCTCTATTGTCTATTGTCTATCTCTATTGTGTTGAAGAATGTACCTAACACATTATGATAAAGTGAAAATTGTAATACCATCCAATAATGGTTCTCCAAAGAAACATGAGCCATCAACACACAGAGCAAAGGTTAAGATTAAAATGAAAATCCGAATCATCGTGAAGTTGTCAAACTCTGACTCTATAGTCTAACGTGGGCGAGGTGTAAAGCACGCACTGCCGAAGAATACTGCTGCTGGGGTTTCTTCACAGATTTGAACCGCTTCTCTAGGAAAACAAGGCGATGGTCATCTTTATTTCTCTTCTGTGGTGACTGGTTTTAAATAGATTTGTTCTCATCCCCCATCCCATCCAACTCCACACCCCTTTAAGTGTACCCATCCTTTTTTTCTCTTTCCTTGTATCAGCATTCATCTACTTACTTGTGCAAACACATGAGCATGCACAACACACGCACACACATACATATCAATCACAAATTGTTTCATATTCCTGTAGATGTCTATTCTCACACAGTAGTCACAACAATGCTTATATTTCCTTTATGACGATAATATTCTACGGGAAAGCCTGCAGATCGAAATCATAAGCATCTTTATATTTTTTTTAACCTGAAGCCAATCATGTCTGGATTGTATAGAACTATAGAACTAATAGACTATAGAAAAATAATGCAACTGTGTAATTATTTGTATTGTATAGTTTGCACGCGCACATTAATACAGTTTGCAATAATACAATATTAGCATAATCATTTTAAAAAAAATAAATTATTCATTTGAAATCCAATATTTACTAAACGCTTATTGGAATTGAGAAAGAACAATTTTACCGTAACGAATATATATATATATTAGACGACAGCTGGTTGCATCCTATCAGAAAAGAAATCTCAAAACAGACAAAGAAATTTATATCTGAAACGAGAATTCGCTCCGTTTGCGTACAAAGGTCTTGTAAAATCATCAGTTAAATTAAAGCACAATATACTTATTAATTTTTTCTTTCAATAATTGGATACTTTTATTTATTTATTTATTGATGCCTGTATCAACTGCTTTATTGACAAAGTTTATAGTGCGTGGAAGTGTTATGAGATTCGAAGGCATTGCTATTGGAGGTAATCGGTGTGTGGAGGGCAATAGATAATTTGGAGGTAATAGGTGTGTTGGAGATAAAGGTGTGTTGGAAGGCAACAGATGATTTGAAGGTAATAGGTGTGTTGGAGGGCAACAGATGATTTGGAGGTAATAGGTGTGTCGGAGAGGAATAGGTGTGTTGGAGATAAAGGTGTGTTGGAAGGCAACATACGATTTGAAGGTAATAGGTGTGTTGGAGGGCAACAGATGATTTGGAGGTAATAGGTGTATTGGAGATAATAAGTGCGTTTGAGGGCAAAAGGTGAGCTGGAGGGCAATAGATGAGTTGGAGGTAACAGGTGTGTTTGAGGGCAAAAGGTTTGATTTTGTATTAATGTAATAAACATTTTAATATGTTTATAGAAATAGTAATTTTTGCTTTGAAAAACTTATTACTTTGTGGAAGATTTCATTATCTAGTTTTTAAAAAATTCATTAAAGTGCTCTAAACGTTTTTTGTACATGACATGTCGAGATTATAGGAATTTTTTTTAATATCTTTACAAAATTATAATTTGTATCAAGCTAAAGTTAAGTTACTAGTCATGCTTATCAAGAAAGTTACTTCAGCATCTATACAAAACCATTTTGTATCAAGTTATAGACTATTTACTAATCGAGGTTATAGGTACTTTTGGTATCTATAAAACATTTTTTCTTATCACGTTATAGACAAGTTACTAGTCGTGCTTATAGAGAAAGTTCTTTTGGCATCTTTACAAATTATTTTATCACGATTACAGACCTGGTAATAATTATGCAAATATATATGCAAATTTATAATCATTCTCATAGGAAAAATATTTTTTAAAATTCTGGATGGATTTTGTATTTTCAAAAGTACTTAACGTTTTCATTGATATATTTTGATAATGTCTGTAGAAAAGTCTTTTTTTCTCATGCTGTATATAGTGTTTTCTACAATGTTGTATCGTTTGAAAAACATGTTCCTTTAGAGTTTGTTAAATGGATTGTAATGTTTAAGAACATGCTCGTTACTGTAAACACATGCGAAGGCTTCCTTTACAACTTAACAACAAAGAAGAGCCTCTGATAGAAGGCTTCCTTTACAACTTAACAACAAAGAAGAGCCTCTGATAGAAGGCTTCCTTTACAACTTAACAACAAAGAAGAGCCTCTGATAGAAGGTTTCCTTTACAACTTAACAACAAAGAAGAGCCTCTGATAGAAGGTTTCCTTTACAACTTAAAAACAAAGAAGAGCCTCTGATAGAAGCAGTAAAGATGGGTTGATTATAGCAACTCAATGAACAAATAAACATGGAAGAAAACGATTCACGCATTTCCATTGTATTTGCATTATTATAATAGACATCGTCTTTGTCATCACCATCAGCATCACCATCAGGAGCATCATCAACAGCAGCATTCAACTTTTTCACAACTACTGTTTGCTGTCGGTTGTGCACCAAGGTCTCAGAATCTTACAAAGATGGATGAAGTAGTAGAACATATATCTGGATATCAGTTTTGGCTGAAACAGAATATACCGAAAAAACACAACGAAGTGGCAAACAAATCCTACATAATAAACTTATGTGAGAACCATGGAGTAAAAAAAGAAAGAGCATAGATGTACCAACCGGAAGATGTCACCGAGACAGAAAAAGTCAAACTGTGGGACTTTGAGATAGGACCAGACCGAGTGATTTCTGCACTAAGACCTGATATTGTATTTCTCAAGTCTGACAGAACAGCAACAATCGCCTATGTTGCTGTTCCAAGTGATAGAAACATAAAAACAAAAGAAGGAGAAAATATTAGAAAAATATCAGGATCTGTGGAATGTAAAAGTAGAAGTAATACCTGTAGTGATAGGATCTTTGGGAAAACACAACATACGGTTGGAGGCTATCTGAATAAATTACCTGGACAACACAGACTTGCCCCACTACTAAAAGAAACGCTCCTCGGAAGTGCCCACATCCTCCGTAAAACATTGGATCTCCCTGAGACCATGGTTCATAACCGACAGTCATGTCAATACAAGTCGTGACAAAATACTGAATATGATATAATGATGATGACGATAATGATGTTGATAACGATGTTGGTAGCGATGATAATGATGACGACTAAAATAATAATGTAGATAGTGGAAATACTATATAATTCATGTTTTGTTGCTTTCTTCCATGAATATTTGCTCATCTTTGTTGCTATTCCTGATGTAGTCCACTAGGCCTATAACTTCTCTTTCAATGACACCTTTGATTTTCATGAGTCCTCTGCCTCAATTTTCCGAGAAAAATATATATTCTATGACTGATTTTGGATGTAAGGCTTTATGTATTGTAAGTTGTTTTATTTTTGTTTTTCTGTCTTGTTTCCCTTGTTGTCCAGTCTATGGTGCCTCTAGTGTAGCTGATTACAGGTATTACATATGCATTCAAGACCTTTATTTTATTAGCCTCGTTTTCATTCGGCTTTAGGACTTGTCTAACTCGTTTGTAATGCTCTCTCTTACTTTGGACTTGACTTCACTTTGTATATTCTCTTGATGTTGCAGTATCCCGAAGGTATTTATATCCTTTTCCGAATGAAATATCTTTGATTTTTCAAATGTCGAATTGTAGGATTTCCGTTGTTTTGATCTTGCCTTTCTGGACGATAATTCTGCCACATTTCCCCACGCCGAAGTTCATGTTAATGCCCTCACTATACTTGTTTAGAGTACTGATCAACGAATAGATGTCTGTTTATTTTTACCATAGAGGTTTAGATCGTCCACGTACAGTAAATTGGTGATTTTATTTTATACCATAATCCTGGTTTCTGGATAACTTGACTGACAGGTTTAGGGCAAAGCCGAACAGCAGTGGTAATTGAGAATCTCCTTGATAAATACAACATTTTATTGGTATGTCTGCAATTTCTATATTGTGCATATTAGTGTAGTTTTCAACTTGTCTTTGATACTTGTATAATGTTTTGTATTGAGCGGTCTTTTGGTAGTCAATCCATGCCATTGCAAGATTTGCTCTTCAATTCTTGCTATTTGTAACTATGCCCTTATCAATTGCCAGTTATTTCTTTGTTCCTCTGGTGCCGGGTCTAGCACCATTTTGTTCTTTGGGTATTTTGTTTGTTTCAAGGTGAGACCACCCCATGATTTTATCAGATATAATTCCTGATAATAATTTCTCGATAGTTGGTAAGCATGTGATTGGTTGATAATTGTTTGGTGTTGTTTCTCTGAATCTATTCTAATCTGGCTTGGTTTTCCTTTTCCCATCTAGGTTTGTTTAGTATGCCTTGCAGAGAATTTACCATGTAAGCTGTTTTAACAGAGTATTTGTACAAGGACTATGCCTAGGATTTACTATTTGCCATCTTTCTCAACTTTTTCTTTACATTTTCCTCATTCATTGTGACATTAGGTTGTGAAGTAAATTTGCCTGTCCCTATTTCTAAACTGAATTGTTATGTAATTTGTTAAATGTCAAAGTGGCATGAACTTCGGGTACTGCTAATGACGATATTTTGTAAGTAACAGAGTGAAAATAACAACTCAGGTAAAGAATACACTAGAACTTGCTGATGCAGTCCAAATCAATTTCAAGCAGATGAGTAGATTTCTGACTAAAAGTCTCATATTTGTTCATAACAATTTCATCCAGTGGGGATAGACTGAAAGTTACCTTTTTGAAGAAAGTTCTATATTATAATCATTTCATTTTGACATAACTCAAGTCCGGTTATAAAAGGTGATCATTAGGCAATGATAAGTTAACTGACTGGTAAAGAAAGAATGAACTTAGAAATATTTCATACACATTTGTTATTAATCTATAATTTAAATTTGAGAATGCTTTATGTAACTGAACTTTTTTCTCTAAGTTCACTAATTTGATTATGGTATACATTATACTTGTGAATTTTGATCAATGCCATGTTTCTGATACTGCGTATGTATTGGGCTAATGAATGCTGTTGGAGGATTTGTATAAGTTTAGAATGTGTGTAAGAGAGAAAGGAATTTAGAGATTAAATATGCCTAAAACTTAGCACTGCTTTTACAGTTAGGACCCTGCCTTTTTATCCTTTTGATATCTTGTAACCTTGTATCCACTTCAGACTGCAGTGACTACTGTACTCTACCACATTACATTGGTGTTTACCAGCGTTGTCATTAAACTTATCAGTAAACGTGTTGTTGTAAGTTGATTCATGTGAATACCCTTTAAGAGCCACTATGATGGAAATTAAGGTTTGAGTTTGGTCTCAAATATAGACAAAGTTTCTTGAACATTCCTCTTGGTGTGCTTGGGTAGCAAAGAGGAATATTCAGGAACATTTCTAGGTCTACATGTGCTTTCATAAATGCGTCGCTATGATTAACTTACTCGAGTAGATATACGTATTTCTCGTAAGACTTCGGATAAAGTTTCTAATAGTGGAGGAATAGGAACTTGTAGTTAGGTGACTGTTACGTAAGAAAGATGTAGGTCACGGCTATTTGGAGCTGGATGGCCGTCACGTGAGAGAGGTGTGGATCACAGTAAGTGGAAGATGGATGAATGTTATGGATCGCGATGATTGGTAGCTGGAACAATGTTATTTTGATAGATATGGGGGTCACCATTACAGGGAGCTGGATGAATGTTATGGAGACAGATGTGTTTCAGAGATAATGAGCTTAAAGATCGATGCACGACTGGTGGGTAAACTGAGTAAATGGCACATAATTACAGGTGTTTTTAGTCTGTTAACATGTCTTCGCATAAATCAGTCATGTCCGCGACCTTAATCTAATGAAAATTATCTTAAGTTAATCCTACAGTTACAAGTGAAGGAATTTTATTTAGTTGTCACTCTCGAAACAAAATCAGCGTGACGTACTGATCGATGGACACGTTTAATGATAGATAAGATGAGGACATGACGTAATGCTGACGAGCCAGACAACAGCACATGACGTATTTAAAATCGTTTGTATGATTCTACTCCTGCTGTGCATCTGGCAATGCTATTGACATCACTGAGTGTATAATTTTTTGTGGATTTTTTAAGAAAACCTCTGTTTTGTGAATAAGTGCAATTTGTCTTGTACGTTGAAATGTTTTATTTCAGTTTAAAATAAATGGAAGTGCATTGAATGCAAGTCGATGGCAAACATGACAACTTAGTGTCATTGTCGTTGTCATGTTTCAAAAAATGCCACCAAGCGGATTTGAAGTTTTAATGTTGTAAGGGTTCATGATTAAAATTATGGTTAAGGTTTTAAGTTTTATGGTTAAAGTTTTATAATTAAAGATGAAATTAAGGATGAATTCTAATTTAAGTTCGAGTTGCTTTAGCTAGGTTGGTGAAGGTTAACTGCATTTCTTCCTAGTTCTGACGTGGGAACATTAAATCATTGGGGGTATTTCGAGTGAAATGGAGTAATTAAAGATGCATTTATTTTTTATTGTTCATAGCTATTTGGTTAGTTGAACTTGGGAGATTCATTGGTATCTGGAGTTTATGTTTGCAATAATTTCAACTGTCAAAATTGTTTGAATAGATGAACTTAGGAGTAGCATTATGTAATACTGTAAGATAGTCTTGGCAGTAATTTCAGGTGTTTAATGAACTTTGGAGTAGCATTATGTAATACTGTAAAGTGATCTTGGCAGTAATTTCAAGTGTCAAATTGTTTGATTAGACGAAGTTTGGAGTACCATTATGTATGTAAAAAGGGCACCAATTTAAGTATAGATATATAGATAGATGTATAGATAGATAGATAGATAGATAGATAGATAGATAGATAGATAGATAGATAGATAGATAGATAGATAGATAGATAGATGGATGGATGGAGGGAGTGAGTGAGTGAGAGAGAGAGATTTAAATTAATTTAGTCTACAAACTAAATTATATAAAAGTTAGTAACTAATGAATATCTAGAGGTTTGTATTTCTCAAGCCTCTAAACAATTAACAGAAATGTAATAGATTCAAAACATAATAAAACAATTTATAGAGTACGTTCCAACTGATTTTTATTTCAGGAGAATGTCTTGTTCAATAGGTTCCTGCAGTGTTACGTATGAAAGTTGACGTCACAGCCTAGCCATGCGGTTGGTTCTGTTTACGGCCAAAGGGGGATCGTAGTAGTTGGTACGGTAGACGTAGTGGTTGATATGGCTTCAAAATGAAAACCACATGGAGGATCTCTTACAAGTATTTGGCCGGGTGGAGGTGCGATGCTTCCAACCGCGATCCCGATTCTATGCGAGTAAACACACAAACATATGTTTTTACACAATATAATATGTTCCGTTGGTAAAAGACAAATCACGAATGATGTACAGACACACAGTCACATAAGCGCGCTGAAACACAGATGTAATCATGCGCGTGTACACACACATACTATGCTTACATGCTTACACATATATACCTTCATAGAAGAAGATAAACCTGTAAAACATTTACCTTTTAAATTCCTGATTACTGAACGAAATTTAGTCTTTGAGTGGGCTAAAGATAATGTATAGAATTTTCAGAGTAAGAAAAATCTTACACATTCGATCATTGTCAGTGATTTTGTCATGTTAGTCAACAAATACAGTTCATACTAATAAATACATAGAAAATAGAAAATAGAGATAGGTTGGGAGTATTTCTGTTTGACAGATGGATACTACCCCGATCTTCTGCCGAAAAGAATTTTGAATTCTATCAGTAATCTCTACCAGGTAGCCAGCTTGTTTCTCTGTTTAACAAACAGGTCACAGGTCTGTCGTGTTAATTTACCTGCCTGGTAACTAATATCTTGTCCCTAAATTTCTAACTGCAAAAACCGCCTTGGTGGGTCTACTCAGACTGATCGAGAGTTATGTCCCTTAATCATATAAAACACATGTCTCATGCATGTAGATAAATTAAAGGCGCTCTAGTCGCGAAATATACGCGAGTCATTATGAAAGTATGCATTCTATAATAATTATAATTCGCGTAGAATTAATTTCGTTCTTTTAATAATTTTTCATAAATCAAACTGTCTCAATCCAAAGGCTAACATTTGTTTAATCGCATTACCTTGGAACTGTTTTGAGATGTGTGGACATCTACCTAAAGTCTTAAACATTTTAGTTACTTTGTGATTGTGGTTAATTAGGGGACGCAACTCTCAATCATTGTATCGATAAAATGTTTCATTAGTCGAAATTTAATATGTAGGCCGATAAAAATTTCATTTCCACTTGAACAATTCAGAATTCTTATTTGAGTATTTTATGTGGATATATATATATATATACACACTCTAATGAGTGACCTATTTTCAAGAGCATTAACTCAAGAGAAAGATTGTATGTAAACTTCAAATATTCGAATGACGATAAATACCTTGCTAGAGTATCTCTGAAACTAAAACAGAAGTCTTATAAGCTTTCTCGACAACCTCAAACATATTTTTAGTATAAATCAAATAAACACCCCATTCAAATTTTTCTTCAAACGTCAAGGTTAGTTTACTAACAATCAGAGTACGCATGACAGTTTGAGTCACGTAGTCTACTTAAGCAATTCACCGTAGTTTTTACTTATAGTCAGTGTGTACGAGTCAGGCAGTCCACTCAGGGTGAGTGTGTCACACGAGTCACGCAGTTTTATTCACAACATATGGATGAGGGCGTACGCAATGAGTATATGAAGGCGTGAGTCACACATGTCACTAACACTCTGTATACGACAGCGTCCGTCAGGTGGCGTTTCCGTAAGCATGAGTTTACGTGTGCTTAGCACAGAGGTGAGAGGATTTCAACGAACAAGTGAGGATGGAAAAATTTGGGAATGATTTCCATATCAAGAAAAATAGTATTTCAGTTAGTCTCTGAAGGGGTGGAGGGGTGGGGATGGAATTCGAACAAAGCAGAGTAAAGTAATTTGGATTAGACTATGACTTGAAGTTAATTATTTAAATCCCCCCACCATTCCCCCTCCCTAGACTACTAAGAATTAAACCACTCTCTTGCTCCTGGCACACTCTCTCACCCGCAGCATTTTAAGACGTACGAGGAACAATCACAGCTGAAGCAGGAGTCGGTAACTCTACTTTCACCTATGGACATCCGGTCTCCCTCAGGAAGCGTGCAGTACGTTTCATTGGTTTTCTCTGGAATTCAAGACAGAAAAAACATCTATATTTCCTGTCTGAAAAAACAAAATAGCTGCCAGAAACGTGTCTCCTTTAAACATGAAGGTAACTAATGGTTTGTTATCTTTCTTCTGAGCCAGAATTAGTATCGTGTACATACTGTGTGCTCACGAACTGAACGACTGTAAAACGGAATAGCAACTATCATAAAGTGAAAAACAACACCGCAAAGTTGAAACATGAGCCACAAAGAAAGAATAGAAAACAATATATGGGTATAGGAATTTAGACAAAAATTTATAAACATTAATGTCGCTGCCCACCTTCTCTCCGGCAAGGGGAGGGTGGTGGCTTGTCGACGCCACGTAGGACTTGCATAAAGAGAATTACAAATCCGCACACAGAATACCAAGATGGTTGTATGGCTCGAATTTTATTCTGCATGTAGGTTATGTATTGCCGACATGTTTGCATGTGTGCTTGCATATGGGTAGGGTGAAATGTAGACGGCACAGACGACACAACGTATAACAACGACAACAACCACTCTTTCGAAACCATAGACAGGAGAAAGTCTCAATGTCAGAGTACAAGTTCAAATTTATTGGTCTATGGGTTTCCTCTCACACGTTGGTTAGTCAGTCAGCCATCCACACTCGCACCCATGGGTAAGGGGAAGAAAGAAAGAAAAAATGATGAATGATGAATAAAATAATAGAAATACGAAATTCCATTTCTCCATGCAGTACTACTTCTAATTACATTTCAACATTATTTATCATAAAATTGCAATCATTATTTATAAGTTCTGGAGCCCCTGCTCCCATATCAAAGTTCAATAATAATAAACAAATGTCATTTGACTTGCAAGTCTTCAACAGTTCCATCAATATTATCTTATATTAAGGTTTATTTCTAATTTTAGGTTTAATGCTTAAGATTCCTACGCTTTAGTTTTAAGTTTTAGTTTATATTTATGTGCTCTGAGGTTTCCCTAATTAGTTAGAATTTTCTTTTATTCACATAGGTATTGTCATTTTCTCCTTGTTCTCTGCTCACATAGTTCGTTACTTTCTTCTTGTTCTCTGCTCACAATCATCGGAATTTTCTCTTGTGCTGGGCTCACATAGTAATCGGCTCTTTATGCTTTTTTTATTTCTTTTTTTTCTAATGTATTTATTTGTTTGCATATTGCATTGGTGATTTGTGCTCTTGTGGTTTGGAAGGGGTTAGCTAAATTTTGTAGTGATGTTAGTGAGTCTGTCAGTATTAGTAATTTTATTTTGGTTGTTAGGGTGTTTTTTGCTATTGTCAATGCTTTCTGGATTGCTTCTAGTTCTTCTGTTAGTATTGAATGACTTTTATCTAATTTGTATGTTTGTGTGAATGTGGGTGTATGTGCTGCTGCCCCTGTTCCCATTTTGCTTTTGGATCCATCAGTGTATATGTGGTGATGGTTTAAGTATTTTTTATTTATGTGTTCTAGTGCTCTTTGTTTCGCTAAATGTGGTTGGTTGTGCTTTATTGGTTGTTTGAGTAGTGTTAAGTCTATTTTTGGTGTATTGATTGTCCAGGGGGGGGGGGCTGAGGTTTGTTTTTGGGATCTTCTAATTTTAGTGAGTTCAATTTGTATTTTTCTATTAATTTCTTAGTTTGCTGATATGGGGGTAGCTTATTTTCTGTCCACTTGTTTTTTTGTATTCTCTTCGTTTTTGACATGTTGTATCCCTTTTTATCCCATTTCTTGTTTTGTAAATGTGTATTTGTGGGAAGATTTTTCCCATGTTGTATTCTATTAGCCCATTGTTTAAGTGTTAGTTTGTCTCTTCTTTCTATTAATGTTAGAGGATGAAAAGTTTCCACGCAATTCCTGTGGGGAAAAGAAGTCATCGTGAAGAAGAAGAAGAAGAAGGCTCTTTATGCTGGGCTCACATAGTTACACTTTCTTCTGGTGCTGGGGGTGTTTGATGATACATAAAAAAACATCGTCGACGTCTCGACCTGGCCGTTCTCACTGTTACGATGGCTGCTACAACTTCACGCTCCCATGCGCTTCTCATTAGGCCTAATTTCTCAACTCTCATTGAGTTCTCTCTTCTCTTTTCTTCTCTTCAATTTCGGCTCATTTCATCTTGTCTCTTCTCTTCTCTTAACTTCGTTTCTCATCTCTTCTCTTCTCTTCTTCATTTCTCCTCTTCTCTCACGTTTCTCGTCTCTTCTTTTCTCATTACGTAACGGCAAACCTTGCCGTCTTCGGCGGTATGCCACATGCATAACCGCTACTGCTTCCAACGATAGTTACTACCATTATGTAACATCTCATTCTGTAACATCTCCCAGCGCTTAGTGACATTAAACTTCCATCAGGAATTTGCCTCTGCATGGAAAATAATTGATCACCCGCGGTCTTTGCACAGAGTCTTTGAAAACCCGAGATGGCTATCCGGTTTGATTTGGCCCATCTTAAACTGCAGTGGCCTTGATGGCGTGCTTTCCATATACAGCCGGGTAGACATCTGGCACTCTGTTACAGTGTTCAAGAACTCTCTTTCTGTTTGCCTCGCAGAATCACGTAGAGAATTCCTGATACAAACAAACAGGGAGAAAGGACCTTCACCTCTCTACAAGACACTACATTCTCGAGGTTTCTCTTCGTCTCTGGCTCTGTATCCTCTTTTATACATCACTTTCTCTGAGCTGACTGAAACACACCCTCTTCCAGCACACACGCTACCCCCATCCAGCACTGCCCATTTACAACCAGCACCTTGTACGTGCTGACGAATATTCTCTGCCCATCCTGGCCACCTCTGCTGTCCAGTGCCAAGTCTCAAGTTCCCAGCTGACACTGTGATTTACGTATCTATATGCCCTACCTAGCTAATTCTCAGAGCACACTAAAATCTCAGAGCGACAGTCCTACTCAAAGTTTTTTTAAAACTACAGTTACTATGGTAACTCATGGCCATCTGGTAAGCCATACATAAATTCACAGCAAGAAATGGTTGTACACACAAACCAACCTTTTTAACTTAGTAATACAAATGTTAACTTTCCAACAATCTCAAAATTCTAGTTTAATAGTACTTTCATAAAACAATAGTAATTTCACAATAACAATATCAACCTACTACCAAACATTTTATAGTGGTGATTCTTAAAAGTTATTTACATTTCCAAGACTCAGAGCCTGCTTTCTTCACGGACAAAATCAGTGTCCTAGTGCTTTCTCATGAATTCCAGTACACTGGCCGCCATGTACTCTATACTGACACAGATTTATGGGCGTGGGTTTTGGCCACGGAGGGTCAAGCCAGCAAGTTAATTATACTTTTCCATTCTCCGGCACGAACTTAAGCTAGTGTTTCCGACTTAGTTTTCGCGTTGTTGACAAAATGGCCATTTTCACACCTGTCCCTCTTTTAATTGACTTAGCTGTTTCGTTCATAGCTTAGAGTTAGAAAATACTTAGAGGGAGAGAAAATTTTTTTAATTAATATTTCCCCATTATTGTTACAATTAATAAGATCATTTAAGATATTAATGTATGTCATTATTAAATTTCATTGTTTCCTTTCCTTGCTGTTTTGCTTTCATGGTCAATCCTTAAAATTTATTTATTATTTTTTAATTATTACTTCCCTTATATTGATAACAAGGTACTTAGTTTACTGTCTGTATGACAGTTTATATATATATATATATATATAAGGTTAAAATACAAAGCTTATCACCTTCTGCTAAGGTCAAAACATCTACCTTTCAGTGCCATTACAACAAATCTCGTCCTGAGGTCAGTATGTTACACATCACACTATGCTGAGGTCAGAATGTTATATCGCACTAGGTCGAGATCAATATATCACATCACACTATGCTGAGGTTTGTATTTCACTCAGAGCACTATGCTGAGTCGGTGACTCACACATACAACTATGCTGAGGTCGGTAAGTCACATTTTGCATTATGCTGAGGTCGTTATTTCACATACGCCACTATGCTATGGTCAGTGTGACACACATCGCACTATACTGAGGCCAGTTGCACAAAACCAGGTGTTAGTAACTTAAAACAGATTCCATTTCATTAGCATTTCATTTTGATTTTAAAATATAAACTGCTTATCGCTAAAGCTTAATAATTCAAAACATCTCGGGTCAAACATTACATTTATCGTCTCGTACGTCTCGTAAACAGGTCAAACATTACATTTATCGTCTCGTACGTCTCGTAAACAAGTTAAAACATAGTACTATATTCGCTACATGGAATAATCAGAGTACGACTTTTATAACTGCATTCAAAATTGAGAAGTGTAGCTTGCACAGTATGTTAAAGAGAAAATGTTTAATACCATCAATTGACGGCAGTCCCATGAAGCATGACCCATCAACACAGAGAGCAAAGGTCAAGGTTACAAAAAAAACCCGAAGCATTTTGGAGTTCTCAAACCTTGACGGTAATGCCAGACGCGAACGAGATGTAAGGCCAATCGCTTTTGTCTGATGGTGCCGTAATCTTCTTGTCTTCGGAGCAATTTCTCTTTTGGGGAAAAACATGACGATTCTTGCCCTTCTACGGGGAATGAGTTTAAATAGAGTTTTTCCAACCACCACCATTCCCTTAAAGTGTACCCATCAATCCACTTTCTCTTTGCTTTTTCCCTTCACGCACCTACTTACGCATGCAAGCACATATGGCTCAAACTGACACACACACACACACACACACACACACACACACACACACACACACACACACACACACACACACACACACACGTCACATACGTACACACATACTCTCACACACACACATATACACATAACATACACAAACGCATATAGAGATACTTACACACAAATTCTCATAAACACACGTATCACTCACTAGCGTTGCTCTATTCACAAGACGCATGCGCAGAAGATACAATATCATTTTGTTTACCTCCCTTTGATTATGACGATGATATTTTATATTTATTGTTTGCGAACATTATCATCTTGAAAATATTCCTCATCTGAAGCCAATGGCTTTTCTTTTACAATAGAAGGAATGTAACTGTGGAATTAATATTTTGGCAAGCCAGCATAATGCGGTATTACCACAAAACCAACATAATTTCATAGTTTGAAAGAAAGCTTTCTATTCCAGTCAATAACCGTGTTGCCTTAGGGACGTACTGGGAGTGAACAAAAAAAAACAGATTAAACATTCTCCATAAAGGGGGAAATGAAAACAACTCAGTGAAAGACGATTTAATATCTGTCGGATCAAATTGTCTCCTTTTGAATAAAATCGTAAATTATTTGCTAAAGCGCAATATAATTGGTATATTTTCTGTTATTAGTAAAATATTGATGTGTGTGTGTGTCGGGGGGGGGGGGGGAGGAGGGTTCATGCCAGTGTACATCGCTTTTCTGAAAGAGTAACAGTCCTTAGAAGCAATCTGATTTACGAAAGCAAGTTCTCATTTCGTTCGAGTGGGGAAAAAGTTTATATTTTTGTATTTGCAGAAATGTCTTCTTGTTGTGGTGGCTGCCTTTGCAATCTCCTCGCCAGAGTTTACCCGGGACCTTTCGTTTTAAGACGTTCTCGGTACTAGAAAATTATGGAGGGGTTTAGTACCCATGACCGTAATCTTTAGTACATGTTCTTAGAATAATTGTTGAAACAGCTATTCGTGGGTTTGTTGAAAAGTTCTTCTCTTCTAAGGAAGAGTTCTTGTCCAGTGTATGAAAATAATATTGAGTATTCTTTTTTATTGATGATTATAATGATTTTCTGGATGTTTTATGTTATAATGATTATCTGGATGTTTTAAAGTAAATTCGTAAATATTGACAGCAACCATTTTTTTAAAGGGAGAATCATCATAACAGATCCGTTAGTCTTTCTAAATTATAGAGTTCTATTAAATGTTCTTATATTTTTCTCATTCTTATTGTATTGGTAGACATGTTTTTATGATGCCTGTAGTACCGTTCTTATCCTAATCCATGTTTTGCACAAGAGCATATCGTATTTAAAAACAAGTTTTTTCATGTCTATATAGACAGCAAATATTTGTGTTTATAAACAAGTTTTTTCATGTCTATAGACAGCAAATATTTGTGTTTATAAACAAGTTCTTTTCATTTTTATAGACATTTTATAGACAGCTCATATTTGTGTTTATAAACAAGTTCTTTTTGCATTTATAAACAAGTTCTTTTCGTGTTTATAGACAGCTGACTTTTGTGTTCATAAACACATTATTTTAATTTTCATAGATAGCTGAATTTTGTATTTATAAACAATCTATTATCATGTTTGTAAAAAAAAGTTTTTATCGTATTTATAGACCAATTAAGTACGTTGATGGAACCGCTCATGTCCTAATTATAATGGATTGTATGTCTGTCTATCTATCTATCTATCTATCTATCTATCTATCTATCTATCTATCTATCTATCTATCTATCTATCTATCTATCTATCTATCTATCTATCTATCTATCTATCTATCACTTAGTCTTGTCGACCGTTGGGGCACCACTGATGACCTGACAACCAGTTTCCTCCATTCTATTCTGTTCTCTGCTAATCTTACCGTATTGCTCAGTTTTAAAATAGATTTGTAGTATTTTAAAGGAGACTTTCTTTTATCGACATGTTTGTATCCTATTTATGAATAGTTATTATTATGCTTATGAACATTTTCGCGCTATGTTCTTTTATACAGATAGATTCTTGTCATATATTTAAATTCTCGGGCTTGTAGAATCCTTTTCATTATATTAATAGAATAGCATTCGTTTTGTTTGTAAGCATGTTTCTATATTTTTATTCACTTCTTACCGTGTTTATGGGTTTATAGGCAAATTACCCATTTACCAATGGGTTTATAGGCAAATTCTTACCGTGTTTATGGACAAATACCAATGGGTTTATAGGCAAATTCTTACCGTGTTTATGGACAAATACCAATGGGTTTATAGGCAAATTCATACCGTGTTTATGGACAAATACCAATGGGTTTATAGGCAAATTAATTTCGTCTTCGTAAACTTGTTCTTATCATTTTAGTACTCAAGCTCTTAAGTCTGTTTATATCTCTTTAAGTTTAATTAAACTTTTCACCATAAATTGGGCATTGTCTTCTTTTCTTAGGGAGGTTGGTAGTGTGTTATATGCATGTTCTCATCGTGTTTATAGATAACCTTTTACCTGTTTACACGCACGTTTCAATTGTGTTTATAGACAAAATATAATCACGTTTATAAGCAAGTTCTTTTCGTGATTATGAACATGTTCTTATCGTATGTTTACATCAACTCTTCTTGTGTTTATAGGCATTGTTTATAGAAAAGTTCAAATCATGTTTATGGGTACGTCTTATGTGTGTATTGACTTGCTCAGATCTTGTTTATAGATATATTCTTTTTGATTTAAAGACATGCTCTAGTCGTGTTTATAGATAATTTATAATCATGTTAATTGGCACGTTCTAGTTGTGCACATAGACAGCTTCAAATAATGTTTATAGGAAATACTTTAATCGTGTTTATAAGCGTGTTCATGTTATGTTTATAGATACATTCTAATTAAGTTTCTAGCTATAGCTTAATCGTTTAAATAAAATTGAAATAACGTTCAGAGAAGTTCTAGTCGCGTTGATATTCGTCTAGTGTTTAGAGATTCGCTCTAGTCGTGTTTATAGGCTTATTCTTAGTTTTAGAGATACTCTAGTTGTGTTTATAAGCATCTTGTTGTTGTTGTGTTTATAAGCACCTTGTTGTTGTGTTTATAAGCACCTTGTTGTTGTTGTGTTTATAAGCACCTTGTTGTGTTTATAAGCACCTTGTTGTTGTGTTTATAAGCACCTTGTTGTTGTTGTGTTTATAAGCACCTTGTTGTTGTTGTGTTTATAAGCACCTTGTTGTTGTTGTGTTTATAAGCACCTTGTTGTTGTTGTGTTTATAAGCACCTTGTTGTTGTGTTTATAAGCACCTTGTTGTTGTGTTTATAAGCACCTTGTTGTTGTGTTTATAAGCACCTTGTTGTTGTTGTGTTTATAAGCACCTTGTTGTTGTGTTTATAAGCACCTTGTTGTTGTGTTTATAAGCACCTTGTTGTTGTGTTTATAAGCACCTTGTTGTTGTTGTGTTTATAAGCACCTTGTTGTTGTGTGTAGAGATACGCTCTAGTCGGGTACAGGCATTTTCTTTGTTTTGATATGTGTTCTAGTCGTGTTTATAGGCATATTCTGGCGGTGTTTAGATAAAGGCTCCGATCGTGTTTATGCGTTTACTCATGTAGTATTTATAGATATGTTCTGGTAGTATTTATATTCTTGTTGTGTTTCCAGATACCTTGTGATCGTTTTAATAATGAAGTTCTCGTCTTGATAGGCAAGTTCGAGTGGTATTCATAGTCAAGTTCTAATCACGATTGTATGTTTTGCATTTATTGTTGTTTATTTCCTTTGAGCTCTTTGACTGGCCTGAGGCCATATGATGATAATATAAACAATAACACTTCAGAAACAGAGTAGCTCCAGTTGCAATAGGTTTATGCGATTTTTTTTTTTACCGCGCTGCTGTTGTATTTTTTTGTTTGTTCGCAAAGTATTATGCGCTTATTACGCACGTGTTACCAAACTCCGTTGAGCTATGATATATTTTATTCGATTCGTATCGCCTAAGTCGCTCTCCCCCATTAGAACTGAAAAGTCGGGTTTTAAAAATAATCGCTCATCGTCTACTGGAAAGTCGACTATTTCAAACTTGCTTGAGTTTATTACTGAATCAATTATTTTATTGTATCGACAGCAACATTATGACGATATTAAAAATGTTGCGCGTTAATAATTGTGTTGCTTGTGACAAATATGAGAAAATAGCAGATATGTTAAGTCAATGTTATTTTTAAATAAATTAAATATTTTATAAATAAATAGCTTGAATTGTCAGTTAAAACCCTAGCCATGAGATAAGGAGGTAAAGAAATGACAGGGGAAATAATTCTGCTGCTAGGTCCATGCAAACCATAGCTGTATTTATTTTTGCTTCTTAACTACAAAGAAAGAAGACATTTTACGCAGTGTTGAAGTAATCGGATAGAAAGAAGACGTTTTACGCAGTGTTGACGTAATCGGATAGAAAGAAGACATTTTAGGCAGTGTTGACGTAATCCGATAGAAATTCAGGAGAGGAAAATAAGAGATTACGTTAAATTTTATTTGTTTCAATTCTGATGATACCATCTCAGTTGCTGTCATGGACTCATAATTTAAGAACATGATTTATATTTGTTTTGATTTATTGAGGTCAAAGGTCATAGACTACTAAAAATGATGGCATGGTATTAACGCTAATCATGTGAGATTCGTTTTAATAAGACGGTCATCCTGGAAATAAAAACAAATTGACCTGTCATATATTTAACCATTATTAGGAAATTGAATACATTGATAAACTATTGTATGATCATGAATGTACTTAACATGCTAGTGCACTTAGTAGTTTTCAATGTAAATAAAAGTGATTTCATCCGATTTGCAATCGCCCTGTTTTCATTTTCGTGCAAAGAAAAAGCTCATTGTCCAGTGTGTCACGCAAGCGAAATCGTTCATTTAAATGATTTCACCACTTTCTGATTCCGATTCTACGAATGGTAAATACAAACAAATATGTTTTTACATTAGAATACGCACAGCTGACAGATTTAAATTCACCAAATGAGAATACAAATTCAGCAAGTACTTTCAAATATACATTTACTTTTAATCGCTCGCAAGCACTCATACAAAGACCACCACATGTATACAGAGAGAGAAGAAAAGAAAATTTATTTTTTTTGCATTCCTGATTTACATGAGCGAGCTTAAGAAAATGTGAGCAATTACTGATGAATCTTTAACATAAGAAGAAAAATGTTAAATATTTAACATTAAAATTGCTTAGTCAGTCTTCTGTATTATTGCATTAAAAACATTCTAACATAGAGAGAGAGAGAGAGAGAGAGAGAGAGAGAGAGAGAGAGAGAGATGGATGGATGGATGGATGGATAAATGGATGGATGGATCCTGGCCTACTACTCTATTTGTCAACTAGTATGAACCTACAGACACTTATCTCTATCTTGCCACCAGTCTATCACAGAGTGTATAGGACAATGTAAGTCATGTGGTACTACAAACGATAAACGTTCATTATTGCTTGAGTCACGTTGCTTAATTATCGTCTATGACACACTGTGAGTCACATAGTTTTACTAAAAGAATGTGTATGACAGTGAGTCATTTGGAATTACAAACAAGTGTACATGACAGCGTGGAGTCACATCGTTTTCTAACGGTTGGTGTTTTCATGGCTGCATGAATCACGTGGATTCACTAACAGGAAACGTATACAGCCTAGCGTAACTCAAGATGGGTAGAGGAAAGTGATAATCGAGCAATTTTACGAGCAGTCTGTGTATACACGATACTTGAGTCACGCTGATTTGCCAACTTTAAGACAACGCCCGTCACGTAAGACAACGCCCGTCACGTAATGTTACCGTATACGTGTATATTGCACTCACTATACTAACGATTCCAAGAACTGTTGTGCTCATTTCCCGTTACCGTCTTATGCTCAAAGGACCGATGGCTCATCTTCCGGGAGGGTTACTAAGCAGCAAGTCAGCATGTGTTTAATTTATTTTCATGTGGACACTCAGTATACTGTCTTTCTGTCACGGAGAAGGCGAGATAAATGTACTAACACATTTTATGTCGTGGCAAGATGAGAATAATATATCTACACGTTTTCTGCCATGGCGAAATGAAAACAGTATGTGCACACATTTTCTGTCTTAACGAGATGAAAACACTATATACACACATTTTCTGTTTTCACAAATGAGTGAATATTAATGCAATTCTTAAAAGTTCTTGAAATCATTGCAACATTCTAATCAGACTAGCAAAATGAGAGAATTACTTCGATTAATTTTAATTTCTGCAATCTGTTGGAAGTGTGAGAGGGTCTGGCAAACATTTGAAGACTCTGGTACCTTGGATTAGAGTTTAGAGGATGAAGATAGTTTCTTAACGCGCGCACACACACGCACACACATAAGTGCACAAATACGCACACACATACACACACACATACACAGACTCACCACCATCCCACCCCTCTACCACCCGGAACTAAACAAGACTGCTGGCCTCAGTGTGTTCTTACCCGCAGCATTGCATGCCGGACTTGGAGCAAGAGCACTTGTAACAGGTGTCCGTCACCTTAGTGTCACCAATGGACAGTCAGTCACCTCCAGGAAGTTTGCAGTACGTTTCAAGGGATTGTTCTGGAATTCAAGACAGATCAAATATTTATTGTTCCTTGCTATATTGAAAAGGTTAGCTACAAGAATTATCTTTCCTTACATAAATATTCCTTTATACTTTGCTTCTCGATCATAATTAGAATCACACGTGGAATGTACGTGGACGTTGAAAACTGCAACAAACATATAGAAATCGAAACAGCAAATATTCAAATAATATTATATATTTTAAAAAGATTATGTCGTTGAAAAAGAAAAAGTCAGATTTAAATCAATATATAAACATTAGAAATTATAAACTAATTTACACTACATCTGACTATATATTTTTGTTATTGCTAATTCCCCATGTTTTATTTCGATTGTTTCTCTCTGGTAATGGCTTTAGTTAAGACAGTTACTTGGTCGAATTAGGCACTGAAAACGAACCAAATCGACATCTTGTAATGTCAAAACATATCTCACAATAAATTCAGAACACTTCCTGTAATCCTACACTAGAATTAAAACATAAACTTGTCATCTCATGCTAATGACAAAATCACGCTTCGTTATAACTTCAAAACATTTCTCCTATTGCTATCTGCTAAAGTTAAAACACATCTCTTGATGTAACAAAACACGTTTTATAATAATTCAATACATTTCAATTATCATTATACTAAGATCAAAAGACATCATTTGTCACATCATGCCAATGTCAAAACTCGTCTCATAATAACTTCCAAAATATGTCACTTCTCACTAAATGCAAATGTCAATATTATTTGTCATTTCATGCCAATATCAAAACATAGCTCATAATATCTTCCACACATTTCAATTACCATTATGCTAAGTTCAAAAACGAAGAACTTCACGACTCATGTTAATGTCAAAACTCATAATAACATCAAGCCGTTCACTTTTCATTATGCTAATATACCTACATAATCTGTTTCATGCTATGCTCAAAATCACAACCAAAAATAAATTCAGGAAGTTTCACTTATCATTATGTTAATGCACCAACATTTCGTGCTGTGATAAAATCACATTCAATAATAACTTCAAAATGCTTCACTTGTCATTATATTAATGTACCCACATATTT
Organism: Sinotaia quadrata; assembly: GCA_028829895.1. NCBI lineage: Eukaryota > Metazoa > Mollusca > Gastropoda > Architaenioglossa > Viviparidae > Sinotaia > Sinotaia quadrata. The sequence goes on from CM054180.1 coordinate 83,383,482, forward strand.
TGACATTTCGTGCTATGGTATATATATATATATTACGTATCGCAATAAGTTGCAGTCATTATGTTGCATATCGCCCTGATCTGAAACATTATGTCAAATATCGCATTCAGCTGGAATCAGAATGTCACATGTCCCAGTAAGCTGAAGTCAGTATTTCACATATCACACTCATCTGAAGTCAGTATGTCACATATCGCAGTAAGCTGAAGTCAGTATGTCAGATACCGCAATATTCTCTGGTCAGTGTGTCACGTTTTGCACTATGCTGTAGTCAATATGTCACACATCGCATTATGCGGAAGCCAAGTTAGAAATATATATATTATTAATACACCAACATTCAAAAGGCAGAACATAGCACTACCTAATCGTGTAAAATTTAAATACATCGCATCAATTCAAAGTTAAAATATAGTTCTATTCACTACAGGACAAAATCAAAATTCTGTATTTATCAAAAATGTTCAATACCATCATATGAAGTTTTCCCCATAAAGCATGACCCATCAGCACAGACAACAAAGGTCAAGATTAAAATCAAATCTCGAAGCATCGTAGAGTTCTCAAATCTTGATGGTGTGTCAGTGAAAGAGATGTCAGGTACCCGCTTTCAAAGGATACTGCCGTTGACTTCGATGTTCGATGTACAGAACAGCTTCTCTCTGAAGATAATTTGACTATCTTCCTTCTGTTCTGTAGGGACGGAGTTTTAAATAGATTCTAGGCTACCCCCTATGAAGTGCACCCCCATCCTCGTGTTCACTTTTCTCCTATACACACCTACTTACTTACTTATGCAAACATGTGCGCGCGCGCTCACACACGTACACACAGCCGCACAAGTATCTCCTTTCAAATCCACACAGATATTTATTCATATATGCAGAGAAGTCACGACATGGCTTTATTTATCTCCCTTTGTTTATGACAATGATAACTCTGTGTTGACATTTTCGAGCGCTGATACTTGTATAATATATATGAAATCTGGAGCCAGTTATATTTGCATTACAAAGAGAACTAAAGTAACTGTAGACTCATTGATTATAATAAAATCTGTTGACGCAAACAAGCAGAATACACTTCACGCAATACCAACATCAGTTTTCAAAGCCAATATTTATCGATCTTGTGGCTATATTAAAGTGGGGAGAGAGCAGGAAGTTAGTGATTTATTAGATGTCGGCTGTTTATATCCTTTGTCAGAAAACTATTCAGTGTTCAAGACGATATTATTCTAACGGGACCAGATTGCCCCTTTGTGTACAATGCTTTGCAACAAAATCAACAATTACACGTTTGAGTACAGTAAAGTTATTGCTTTCTTTAAATAGTGGATTTTTAATTTTTTTCTCGCAAAGTACATAACGTTTTATCGACAGTAAAAAATGGATAGAAATATTTTGAGCTTCAAAAGCAAGTTCTAATTTATTTGATAAAGCCACAAGCTCTACCGGTGAGACAAGTGTTTATTTTGTCTTTGTAAAAATTTTATTTTTATTTTTGTAGTAAATGCTCATAGTGTGTTTATTGAAACATTCTTGTTAAATGCCAATTTGGCTTTATCTCCTGTCCGGACCGAAAGTTGCCCAAACCCAGGATTCAAATCAAGTTTGCTGAAATATCGGGCTCTGCTCAATCTTGTAAAGAGACATTCGGCGTCAGGTAGAGTTTCTGGTTGAGACCTGTTATAGCATTTGATTTATTCGTCGGCAGTCTATGACTTCCGTCACGCCTACGTACCAGTTCTAAAGGGGTGCATGGCAGATAACATTGATGTTTAGGTGGGGCCCATTTTTATTCTGTCATGTAAAGGATGTAAAGGAACGTTTTATTTGGCTGTGCAAGAGGGTGAGCAAGTATCATATAAGTGAATAAACAGATGAACAGATGAATGGTACAAAACAATATAAATACTTTCACCCTCTAAAAAACTGTGAATAACAAGTTTGTTTGAAATGATAAATTAGTTCGTTTATTACCTAATTTGGGGCACTACTCTTTCACACAGTGATTAGTCAAACATACAACTTTCCAATGACATACACTCAGTGGGAAATAAAGGGGAGATGAAAGTGATGAACTTCAAAATGTTAAACAAAAATTAATTATGCAATTCTTACGCAGTAAATGGCACCCTACCAGCAATGATAATTCATATACAACATAAGCATGTATTTAAACATTATCTTAGAGTTCATACTATACAAAATGACAATAATAATGAGTTCAACAAGAATAGATTAAATATTTTTATTCTTAAACAGTTCTAAATGTGCATTTGCCTTTTATCAATTACTCACTTAGTAATGCCAATGTTTCGAGGGAGATGACGTAATCTCACACGTCACTCAAAGAAAAGATATGATGCAATCGATGCATCTCCAGACAGTGAAGACCTGCAGGATCTAGACACCATCCCAGATTTGCCGTGGGGGTAAATCTGTGCTCTGTTGGTGTGTTGCCAACCTTGGTAATTGTCGCGGCTTTCTCTGGTTACCATGACAATGGAAAATAAACTGTGACGTTTAGCATTACCAGATGTGTCGTCCAGTGGGGTGTGTGTCATTGCATCTATGGATGCAGAACTTCTTGGGTCCGTGGGGCACCAAGATGCTGTCCCTCCAACCGTGGAATATGGATTCAAACAACCTCAGACAGGGAGACGAAAATGGCTTCTCTGTCATTAACTGCATACAACCAATATTGCATGCATAAGCTGTCTTGAAGTAAAACTTCCCACTTCGCCAGGAAATATTGAAGTAAGTTACCTTGTCACTTCAACACTAGGCAGTATACGGATGAATAAACAGGTGGAAAGAGATATTCCAACTTTCCTTAATGAAATCTCTGTATACGAAAATTCCACTCAAATGAAGTAGATGTCTGCACATAAATCCACATCTTTATCATGAAATATAAGTCTCTCTTCTTCCCTTATATAGTTTTACTAAGAGTCCTCAAAAACTTCTAGAAGCTTTGTCTTGTGACATAGTTCGTTGAGGCACGCTTTTTATCTGCATGCACTACATTCGCTATTGGCAACTTTAATGCATGTTGACTATCTAACTCATAAATACTCGTCATCATATCATGCATGAATACTCCACATTCACTCAATATATATAAATGTCCAATATATATATATATATATTTAAAGCCTGAAATGATAACACACACTGTGTCTACAAGGTCTGACTTATCTAAATGAAATCTTGGGTGAACAATTCTAGAGTCATATAACATAACATGTATTGTGTAATAACGAAACTGGATTACTTCCCCTAGTCTGTTAGCGGGTTTTAGATCGTGAAATAAAATATAATTTTGGCTCCATCCCTTTTCTCATGACATTGGTCATTTCATTTGTAAACAAGTGTGTAATTAAACAATAACAAATTAATAAGTCTGAGCAAATCCTCTCGTATGATTACTGTTGTATTTAAAGAGATTTTAGTACTTGATTAAGACTGTTTCAAAGTGGATACATGACCCATTATGACTTGTTTTAAACTAGATAAACGACCCATTATTATTTGTTTTAAACTGGATATATGACGCACCATGACTTGTTTTAAACTGGATACCATTATAACTTGTTTTAAACTAGATACACGACCCATTATGACTTCTTTTAAACTGGATACTGGCCCCGCCATGACTTATTTTAAACACTGAATACAAGGCCCATTATGTCTTGTTTTGACTGGATGCAAGGCCCATTATGACTTCTTAGGATACACAATTCATTAGGATTGTTGTTCATGTTTCCCAAACTCTTCTTTTCCGCCATGCAAAGTGGCATTGAGCTGTCAATTAGTGGTCTAAGAGAAATAATTCATTATTGTTCCTCTTTATGCACGATCATGCAGTTATCTCCCGTGCATCATTCAGCATAAGAAACTAAGTGCATGATAGTAAGTCGACAGAAAGAAAGTGATTGGGCCAAGCACTCTTTATTTTAAACTACAGTTTACCAAAAATCAGTTACATTTGAGTGTTACAGGGTTTTTTGAGTAATTTATACCAAATGTCACAATTGCGAAGTTTTACAAAGATCGACAACTCATGTAAAAATAAACAGTGTCTTGTGCTCAACACACAAGGGATGTTTTATCTAGTTTATAATATTTAGCAAAACAGTCGTAACAGAACCTTAGTTTTAATGTACTAAGACAAAAGTAAACGGCACACGGATAACCACAGAAACACAGTACATCATGTGTTTTGCTTCGCGTGTCTAGAAAATAGTTTGAAAGCAAAGAAATCTAGGTCAATCGCAGTTATACTTCCTTCATGATAAGATATAAATTGACTAAAGCTCACACACAACACAACTCTTGACGACGCCAGGTAAGCCATTTTGTTTATGTAGTTCGTGTTTAATCCTACCTTACAGCAGAATTTGCTGTGTATAATCCTAGTATTACATGAACATAATTTGTAAGCAGCACTCGCTGTATATATAACTGGATAATTTTATTTATTTATTTATTGATGCATGTATCAACTGCTTTATTGACAAAGTTTATAGTGCGTAGAAGTGTTATGGGATTCGAAGGCATTGCTATTGGGGTAATCGGTGTGTGGAGGGCAATAGATAATTTGGAGGTAATAGGTGTGTTGGAGATAAAGGTGTGTTGGAAGGCAACAGATGATTTGAAGATAATAGGTGTGTTGGAGGGCAACAGATAATTTGGAGGTAATAGGTGTGTTGGAGATAATAAGTGTGTTTGAGGGCAAAAGGTGAGCTGGAGGGCAATAGATGAGTTGGAGGGCAATAGGCGAGTTGGAGGTAACAGGTGTGTTTGAGGGCAAAAGGTTTAATTTTGTATTTCTTGATTAATGTAATAAACATTTTAATATGTTTATAGAAATAGTAATTTTTGCTCTGAAAATCGTATTACTTTGTAGAAGATTTCATTACCTAGTTTTTAAAAAATTGATTAAAGTGCTCTAAACGTTTTTTGTACATGACATCATGTCGAAATTATAGGAGTTTTTTTTATTAATATCTTTACAAAATAATAATTTCTATCAAGCTAAAGATAAGTTACTAGTCATGCTTATAAAGAAAGTTCCTTCAGCATCTATATAAAACATTTTTTGTATCAAGTTATAGACTATTTACTAATCGAGATTATAGGTTCTTTTAGTATCTATATAAAACTATTTTCCTTATCAAGCTATAGACTAGTTACTAATCGAGATTATAGGTTCTTTTAGTATCTATATAAAACTATTTTCCTTATCAAGCTATAGACTAGTTACTAATCGAGATTATAGGTTCTTTTAGTATCTATATAAAACTATTTTCCTTATCAAGCTATAGACTAGTTACTAATCGAGATTATAGGTTCTTTTAGTATCTATATAAAACTATTTTCCTTATCAAACTATAGACTAGTTACTAATCGAGATTATAGGTTCTTTTAGTATCTATATAAAACTATTTTCCTTATCAAGCTATAGACTAGTTACTAATCGAGATTATAGGTTCTTTTAGTATCTATATAAAACTATTTTTCTTATCACGTTATAGACAAGTTACTAGTCGTGCTTATAGAGAAAGTTCTTTTGGCATGTTTACAAATTATTTTATCACGTTTACAGACATGGTACTAATCATTCTCATCGGAAAATATTTTTTAAAAAATCTTATACAATGGATTTTGTATTTTCAAACTACTTATCGTTTTGATAGATATATTTTGATAATGTCTGTAGAAAAGTCTTTTTTCTCATACTGTATATAGTGTTTTCTACAATGTTGTATCGTTTGAAAAACATGTTCCTTTAGAGTTTGTTAAATGGATTGTAATGTTTAAGAACATGCTCGTTACTGTAAACACATGCGAAGGTTTCCTTTACAACTTAAAAACAAAGAAGAGCCTCTGATAGAAGGTTTCCTTTACAACTTAAAAACAAAGAAGAGCCTCTGATAGAAGGTTTCCTTTACAACTTAAAAACAAAGAAGAGCCTCTGATAGAAGGTTTCCTTTACAACTTAAAAACAAAGAAGAGCCTCTGATAGAAGGTTTCCTTTACAACTTAAAAACAAAGAAGAGCCTCTGATAGAAGGTTTCCTTTACTACTTAAAAACAAAGAAGAGCCTCTGATAGAAGGTTTCCTTTACTACTTAAAAACAAAGAAGAGCCTCTGATAGAAGGTTTCCTTTACTACTTAAAAACAAAGAAGAGCCTCTGATAGAAGGTTTCCTTTACTACTTAAAAACAAAGAAGAGCCTCTGATAGAAGGTTTCCTTTACAACTTAACAACAAAGAAGAGCCTCTGATAGAAGGTTTCCTTTACAACTTAACAACAAAGAAGAGCCTCTGATAGAAGGTTTCCTTTACAACTTAACAACAAAGAAGAGCCTCTGATAGAAGGTTTCCTTTACAACTTAACAACAAAGAAGAGCCTCTGATAGAAGGTTTCCTTTACAACTTAACAACAAAGAAGAGCCTCTGATAGAAGGTTTCCTTTACAACTTAACAACAAAGAAGAGCCTCTGATAGGTTTCCTTTACAACTTAACAACAAAGAAGAGCCTCTGATAGAAGCAGTAAAGATGGGATGATTATAGCAACTCAATGAACAAATAAACATGGAAGAAAACGATACACGCATTTCCATTGTATTTGATTTTTTATTAAATTAGTCATCGTCGTTGTCATCACCATCAGCATCACCATCAGGAGCATCATCAAAGCAGCATTGAACTTTTTCACAACTACTGTTGACTGTCGGTTGTGCACCAAGGTCTCAGAATCTTACAAAGATGGATGAAGCAGCAGAACATATATTATCTGGATATCGGTTTGGCTGGAACAGAATATATCGAAAAAAACACAACGAAGTGGCAAAATATCCTACATAATAAACTTATGTGAGAACCATGGAGTAAAAAAAATAAAGAGCATGGATGTACCAACCGGAAGTAGTTACCGAGACAGAAAAAGTCAAAATTTGGGACTTTGAGATAGGACCAGATCGAGTCATTCCTGCACTAAGACCAAATATTGTAGTTCTCAATAAGTCTGACAGAACAGCAACAATCGTCGATGTTGCTGTTCCAAGAAATAGAAATATAAAAACAAAAGAAGGAGAAAAAATTAGAAAGATATCAGGATCTGTGGAATGTAAAAGTAGAAGTAATACCTGTAGTGATAGGATCTTTGGGAAAACACAACATACGGTTGGAGGCTATCTGAATAAATTACCTGGACAACACAGACTTGCCCCACTACTAAAAGAAGCGCTCCTCGGAAGTGCCCACATCCTCCGTAAAACATTGGATCTCCCTGAGACCATGATTCATAACCGACAGTCAAGTCAATACAAGTCGTGACAAAATACTGAATATGATATAATGATGATGACGATAATTATGTTGATAACGATGCTGGTAGCGATGATAATGATGACGACTAAAATAATAATGTAGATAGTGGAAATACTATCTAAATTCATGTTTTTTTGCTTTCTTCCATGAATATTTGCTCATCTTTGTTGCTATTCCACATGTAGTCCACTAGGCATATAACTTCTCTTTCAATGACACCTTTGATTTTCTTGAGTCCTCTGCCTCAATTTTCCGAGAAAAATATATATTCTGTCTATGATTGATTTAGGATGTAAGGCTTTATGTATTGTAAGTTATTTTATTTTTGTTTTTCTGTCTTTATTTATTTCACTTGTTGTCCAGTGCATGGTGCCTCTAGTGTAGCTGATTACAGGTATTACGTATGCATTCAGGACCTTTATTTTGTTAGCCTCGTTTTCATTCGGCTTTAGGACTTGTCTAACTCGTTTGTAATGCTCTCTCTTACTTTGGACTTGACTTCACTTTGTATATTCTCTTGATGTTGCAGTATCCCCAGGTATTTATATCCTTTTCCAACTGAAATATCTTTGATTTTTCAAAGGTCGAATTGTAGGATTTCCGTTGTTTTGATCTTGCCTTTCTGGACGATAATTCTGCCACATTTCCCCACGCCGAAGTTCATGTTAATGCCCTCACTATACTTGTCTAGAGTACTGATCAACGAATAGATGTCTGTTTATTTTTACCATAGAGGTTTAGATCGTCCACGTACAGTAAATCGCTGAATTCATTTTATACCATAATCCTGGTTTCTGGATGACTTGATTAAGTGGGTTTAGGACAAAGCAGAACAGCAGAGATAGTCTCCTTGATAAATACCACATTTTACTGGTATGTCTGCAATTTCTATATTGTGCATAGTAGGGTGGTTTTCCAGCTTGTCATTGACACTTGTATAAGGTTGTGCATTGATGGGGGTATCTTTTACATTTTCTAGTTAAAAGTATCCCTGAACGTTGGCCTGAGTCATAGGTCTTTTGGTAGTCAATCCATGCCATTGCAAGATTTGCTCTTCACTTCTTGCTATTTGTAACTATGCCCTTATCAATTGCCAATTATTTCTTTGTTCCTCTGCTGCCGGGTCTAGCACCATTTTGTTCTTTGGTAGGTATTTTGTTTGTTTCAAGGTGAGACCACCCCATGATTTTATCAGATATAATTCCTGATAATAATTTCTCGATAGTTGGTAAGCATGTGATTGGTTGGTTGTTGTTTGGTGTTGTTTCTCTGAATCTATTCTAATCTGGCTTGGTTTTCCTTTTCCCATCTAGGTTTGTTTAGTATGCCTTGCAGAGAATTTACCATGTTAGCTGTTTTAACAGAGTATTTGTAACGGACTATGCCTAGGATTTACTATTTGCCATCTTTCTCAACTTTTTCTTTACATTTTCCTCATTCATTGTGACATTAGGTTGTGAAGTAAATTTGCCTGTCCCTATTTCTAAACTGAATTGTTATGTAATTTGTTAAATGTCAACGTGGCATGAACTTCGGGTACTGCTAATGACTATATTTTGTAAGTAACAGAGTGAAAATAACAACTCAGGTAAAGAATATACTATAACTTGCTGATGCAGTCCATATCAGTTTCAAGCAGATGAGTAGATTTTTGACTAAAAGTCTCATATTTGTTCCTAACAATTTCATCCAGTGGGGATAGACTGAAAGTTACCTTTTTGAAGAAAGTTCTATATTATAATCATTTCATTTTGACATAACTCAAGTCCGGTTATAAAAGGTGATCATTAGGCTATGGTAAGTTAACTGACTGGTAAAGAAAGAATGAACTTAGAAATATTTCATACACATTTGTTATTAATCTATGATTTAAATTTGAGAATGCTTTATGTAACTGAACCTTTTTCTCTATGTTCACTAATTTAATTATGGTATACATTATACTTGTGAATTTTGATCAATGCCATATTTCTGATACTGCATATGTATTGGGCTAATGAATGCTGTTGCAGGATTTGTATAAAGTTAGAATATGTGTAAGAGAGAAAAGAATTTAGAGATTAAATATGCCTAAAACTTAGCACTGCTTTTTAATTTGACTTTTACAGTTAGGACCCTGCCTCTTTATCCTTTTGGTATTTTGTAACCTTGTATCCACTTCAGAATGCAGTGACTACTGTACTCTACCACATTACATTGGTGTGTACCAGCGTTGTCATTAAACTTATCAGTAAACGTGTTGCCGTAAGTTGATTCATGTGAATTCCATTTGAGAGCCAGTATGATGGAAATTAAGGTTTGAGTTTGGTCTCAAATATAGACAAAGTTTCTTGAACATTCCTCTTGGTGTGCTTGGGTAGCAAAGAGGAATATTCAGGAACATTTCTAGATCTACATGTGCTTTCATAAATGCGTCGCTATGATTAACTTACTCGAGTAGTCAATACGTATTTCTCGTAAGACTTCGGATAAAGTTTCTAATAGTGGAGGAACTTGGAGTTAGGTGACTGTTACGTAAGAAAGATGTGGGTCACGGCGATTTGGAGCTGGATGGCCGTCACGTGAGAGAGATGTGGATCACAGTAAGTGGAAGATGGATGAATGTTATGGAGATGTGGGTCACAATGACTGGGAACTGGATGACTGTTATGGATCGCGATGATTGGTAGCTGGAACAATGTTATTTTGAGAGATATGGGGGTCACCATTACAGGGAGCTGGATGAATGTTATGGAGAGAGATGTGTTTCAGAGATAATGAGCTTAAAGATCGATGCACGACTGGTGGGTAAACTGAGTAAATGGCACATAATTACTGGTGTTTTTAGAGTTTGTTAACATGTCTTCGCATAGATCAGTCATGTCCGCGACCTTAATCTAATGAAAATTATCTAAAATTAATCCTACAGTCACAAGAGAAGGAATTTTATTTAGTTGTCACTCTCGAAACAAAATCAGCGTGACGTACTGATCGATGGACACGTTTAATGATAGATAAGATGAGGACATGACGAAATTCTGACGAGTCAGACGACAGCACATGACGTATTTAAAATCTTTTATATCATTCTACTCTTGCTGTGCATCTGGCAGTGCTATTGCCATCACTAAGTGTATAAACTATTGTGGATTTTTTAAGAAAACTTCTGTTTTGTGACTAAGTGCAATTTGTCTTGTACGTTTGAAATGTTTTATTTCAGCTTAAGATAAATGTCTTGTACGTTTGAAATGTTTTATTTCAGCTTAAAATAAATGTCTTGTACGTTTAAAATGTTTTATTTCAGCTTAAAATAAATGTCTTGTACGTTTGAAATGTTTTATTTCAGCTTAAAATAAATGGAAGTGCATTGAATGAAAGTCGATTGCAATCATGACAACTTAGTGTCATTGTCGTTGTCATGTTTCAAAAATGCCACCAAGCAGATTTGAAGTTTAAGTTGTAAGGGTTCATGATTAAAATTATGGTTAAGGTTTTAAGTTTTATGGTTAAAGTTTTATAATTAAAGATGAAATTGTAAATTTTAAAAATAAATTCTAATTTAAGTTCGAGTTGCTTTAGCTTGGTTGGTGAAGGTTAACTGCATTTCTTCCTAGTTATGACGTGGGAACATTAAATCAATGGGGTATTTCGAGTGAAATGGAGTAATTAAATATGTATTTATTTTTTATTATTACATAGCTATTTGGTTAGTTGAATTTGGGAGTATCATTGGTACCTGGAGTTGATGTTTGCAATAATTTCAACTGTCAAAATTGTTTGAATAGATGAACTTTGGAGTAGCAATATGTAATACTGTAAGGTGGTCTTGGCAGTAATTTCAAGTGTCAAATTGTTTGATTAGACAAAAAAAAAAGTTTGGAGTACCATTATTTAGTAAGGGCAGCAATTTATGTATAGATGTATAGATAGATAAATAGATAGACAGATAGATAGATAGATGGATGGATGGATGGATTTAAATTAATTTAGTCTACAAACTAAATTATATAAACGTTAGTAACTAATGAATATCGAGAGGTTTGTATTTCTCAAGCCTCTAAACAATTAACAGAAATGTAATAGATTCAAAACATAATAAAACAATTTATAGAGTACGTTCCAACTGATTTTTATTTCAGGAGAATGTCTTGTTCAATAGGTTCCTGCAGTGTTACGTATGAAAGTTGACGTCACAGCCTAGCCATGCCGTTGTTTCTGTTTACGGCCAAACTTACGGGGTCTCGTAGTAGGTGGTACGGCAGACGTAGTGGTTGATATGGCTTCAAAATGAAAACCACATGGGGGATCTCTTACAAGTATTTGGCCGGGTGGAGGTGCGATGACTCCAGCCTCGATCCCGATTCTATGCGAGTAAACACACAAACATGTTTTTACACAATATAATATGTTCCGTTGGTAAAAGACAAATCACAAATGGTGTACAGACACACAGTCACATAAGCGCGCTGAAGCACAGATGTAATCATGCGCGTGTACACACACATACTATGCTTACATGCTTACACATATACACATTCATAGAAGAAGATAAACCTGTAAAACATTTACCTTTTAAATTCATGATTACTGAACGAAATTTAGTCTTTGAGTGGGCTAAAGATAATGTATAGAATTTTCAGCGAATTAATTTTGTTTTCTTTAAATTATTTTTCATAAATCAAACTGTCTCAATCCAAAGGCTAACATTTGTTCTATCCCATTACCTTGGAACTGTTTTGAGATGTGTGGACATCTACCTAAAGTCTTAAACATTTTAGTTACTTTGTGATTGTGGTTAATTAGGGGACGCAACTCTCAATCATTGTATCGATGAAATATTTCATTAGTCAAAATTTAATATGTAGGCCGATAAAAATTTCATTTCCACTTGAATAATTCAGAATTCTTATTTGACTATTTTATGTAGATATATATATATATATACACTCTAATGAGTGACCTATTTTCAAGAGCATTAACTCAAGAGATAGATTGTATGTAAACTTCAAATATTCGAATGACGATAAATACCTTGCTAGAGTATCTCTGAAACTAACTAAAACAGAAGTCTTATAAGCTTCCTCGGCAACCTCAAACATATTTTTAGTATAAATCAAATAAACATCCCATTTAAATTTTTCTTCAAGCGTCAACGTTAGTTTACTAACTATAGCTATCAGAGTACGCATGACAATTTGAGTCACGTAGTCTACTTAAGCAACACCGTAGTTTTTACTTATAGTCAGTGTGTATGAGTCAGGCAGTCTACTTAAGCAACTCACCGTAGTTTTTACTTATAGTCAGTGTGTATGAGTCAGGCAGTCCACTCAGGGTGAGTGAGTCACACGAGTCACGCAGTTTTATTCACAACATATGGATGAGGGCGTGCGCAATGAGTTTATGAAGGCGTGAGTCACGCATGTCACTAACACTCTGTAAACGACAGCGTCCGTCAGGTGGCGTTAACGTAAGCATGAGTTTACGTGTACTTAGCACAGAGGTGAGAGGATTTCAACGAACAAGTGAGGATGGAAAAATTTGGGAATGATTTCCATATCAAGGAAAATAGTATTTCAGTTAGTCTCAGAAGGTGTGGAGGGGTGGGGATGGAATTCGAACAAAGCAGAGTAAAGTAATTTGGATTAGACTTTGACTTGAAGTTAATTATTTAAATCCCCCACCATCCCCCCTCCCTAGACAACTAAGAATTAAACCACTCTCTTGCTCCTGGCACACTCTCTCACCCGCAGCATTGCAAGCCGTACGAGGAACAAGCACAGCTGAAGCAGGAGTCGGTAACTCTACTTTCACCTATGGACATCCGGTCTCCCTCAGGAAGCGTGCAGTACGTTTCATTGGTTTTCTCTGGAATTCAAGACAGAAAAAAACATCTTATATTTCCTGTCTGAAAAAACAAAATAGCTGCCAGAAACGTCTCTCCTTTAAACATGAAGGTAACTAATGGTTTGTTATCTTTCTTCTGAGCCAGAATTAGTATCGTGTGTATACTGTGTGCTCACGAACTGAACAACTGTAAAACGGAACAGCAACTATCATAAAGTGAAATGAAAAACAACACCACAAAAATATAAAGTTGAAACATGAGCCACAAAGAAAGGATAGAAAACAATATACGGGTATAGGAATTTAGACCAATAATTTTATAAACATTGATAAGATAATTTAAGATATTAATGTATGTCATTATTAAATTTCATTGTTTCCTTTCCTTGCTGTTTTGCTTTCATGGTTAATCCTTAAAATTTATTTATTATTTTTAATTATTATTTACCTTATATTGATCACAAGGTACGTAGTCCACTGTCTTTATGAAAGTTTCTGTCTTACATGCATGGTCAGTGTGTACGAGAGTGGATATATATATATATATATATAAGGTTAAAATACAAAGCTTATCACCTTCTGCTAAGGTCAAAACACCAACCTTTCGGTGCCATTACAACAAATCTCGTCCTGAGGTCAGTATGTCACACATCGCACTATGCTGAGGTCAGAATGTTATATCGCACTAGGTCGAGATCAATATGTCACATCACACTATGCTGAGTCGGTGACACACGCATACAACTATGCTGAGGTCGGTGTGTCACATATTGCATTATGATGAGGTCCGTATGTCACATATCGCACTTTTCTAAACTATGCTGAGGTCGGTATATCACATATGCCACTATGCTATGGTCAGTGTGACACATATCGCACTATACTGAGGTCAGTGTGTCACATATCGCTGTATGCAAAGATCCAAATATGATCACTGATAGTGACAATGACGACTACAAGAATAAGAATGTCAGTTGCACAAAACCCGGTGCTAGTAACTTAAAACAGATTCCATTTCATTAGCATTTCATTCGGATTTTAAAATATTTACTGCTTATCGCTAAAGCTTAATAATTCAAAACATCTCATTACATTTATCGTCTCGTATCTCTCGTAAACAGGTCAAACATTACATTTATCGTCTCGTACCTCTCGTAAAGAGGTCAAACATTACATTTACCGTCTCGTACCTCTCGTAAACAGGTCAAATATTACATTTATCGTCTCGTAAACAGGTCAAACATTACATTTACCGTCTCGTACCTCTCGTAAACAGGTCAAACATTACATTTATCGTCTCGTACGTCTCGTAAACAAGTTAAAACATGGTACTATATTCGCTACATGGAATAATCAGAGTACGACTTTTATAACTGCATTCAAAATTGAGAAGTGTAGCTTGCATAGTATGTTAAAGAAAAATGTTTAATACCATCAATTGACGGCAGTCCCATGAAGCATGACCCATCAACACAGAGAGCAAAGGCCAAGGTTACAATAAAAACCCGAAGCATTTTGGAGTTCTCAAACCTTGACGGTAATGTCAGACGCGAACGAGATGTAAGGCACTCTCTTCTGACGGTGCCGTAATCTTCTTGTCTTCGGAGCAACTTCTCTTTTGGGGAAAAATATGATTCTTGTCCTTCTGCGGGGAATGAGTTTAAATAGAGGTTTTCCAACCACCACCATCCCCTTGAAGTGTACCCATCAATCCACTTTCTCTTTGCTTTTTCCCTTCACGCACCTACTTACGCATGCAAGCACATATGGCTAACACTGACATACACACACACACACACACACATGCATATACACATACGTCACATACGTACACACACACACATATATACACATAAGTACACATACACTCACACATACACAAACGCATATAGAAATACGTACACACAAATTCTCATAAACACACGTATCACTCACTAGCGTTGCTCTATTCACAAGACGCATGCGCAGAAGATACAATATCTTTTTGTTTACCTCCCATTGATTATGACTATGATATTTTTTATTTATTGTTTGCGAACATTATCATCTTGAAAATATTCCTCATCTGAAGCCAATGGCTTTTCTTTTACAATAGAAGGAATATAACTGTGGAATTAATATTGGGCAAGCAAGCATAATGCGCTTTTACCACAAAACCAACATAATTTCATAGTTTGAAAGAAAGCTTTCTACTCCAGTCAATACTTAACCGTGTTGCCTTAGGGACGTATTGGGAGTGAACAAAAAAACAGATTAAACATCAGCTGGTTATATTCTCCATAAAGGGGAAAATGAAAACAACTCAAAGTGAAAGACGATTTAATATCTGTCGGATTAAATTGTCTCCCTTTGAATAAAATCGTAAATTATTTGCTAAAGAGCAATATAATTGTTATATTTTCTGTTATTAGTAAAATATTGATGTGTGTGTGTGTGTGGGGGAGGTGAGGGTTCAGCCAGTGTACATCGCTTTTCTGAAAGAGTAACAGTCCTTAGAAGCAATCTGATTTACGAAAGCAAGTTCTCATTTCGTTCGAGTGGGGAAAAAGTTTATATTTTTGTATTTGCAGAAATGTTTTCTTGTTGTGATGGCTGCGTTTGCAATCTCCTCTCCAGAGTTTACCTGGGACCTTTCGTTTTAAGACGTTCTCGGTACGAGAAAATTAGGGAGGGGTTTAGTCCCATGACCGTAATCTGTAGTACATGTTCTTAGAATGGTTGTTGAAACAGCTATTCGTGGGCTTATTGAAAAGTTCTTCTTTTCTAAGGAAGAGTTGTTCTCCAGTGTCTGAAAATAATATTGAGTATTCTTTTTTAAATGTTATAATGATTATCTATATCTGGATGTTTTAAAGTAAATTCGCAAATATTGACAGCAACCATTTTTTTTAAAGGGAGAATCATCATAGCAGATCCGTTATAGTCTTTTTAATTATAGAGTTCTATTAAATGTTCTTATATTTTTCTCATTCTTATTGTATTGGTAGACATGTTTTTATGATGCCTGTAGTACCGTTCTTATCCTAATCCATGTTTTGCACAAGAGCATATCGTATTTAAAAACAAGTTTTTTCATGTCTATAGACAGCAAATATTTGTGTTTATAAACAAGTTCTTTTCATTTTTATAGACATTTTATAGACAGCTGATTTGTGTGTTTATAAATAAGTTCTTTTTGTGTTTATAAACAAGTTCTTTTCGTGTTTATAGACAGCTGACTTTTGTGTTTAACACATTCTTTTCATTTTTATAGATAGCTGAATTTTGTATTTATAAACAATCTCTTATCATGTTTGTAAAAAAAAAAGCTTTTATCGTATTTATAGACCTGTTAAGTACGTTGATGGACATGCTTATGTCCTAATTATAAATGGATTTGTATGTCTGTCTATATGATGATAATATAAACAATAACACTTCAGAAACAGAGTAGCTCCAGTTGCAATAGGTTTATGCGATTTTTTTTTTTTACCGCGCTGCTGTTTTTGTTGTATTTTTTTGTTTGTTCGCAAAGTATTATGCGCTTATTACGCACGTGTTACCAAACTCCGTTGAGCTATGATATATTTTATTCGTGTTATCAAACTCCGTTGAGCTATGATATATTTTATTCGATTCGTATCGCCTAAGTCGCTCACCCCCATTAGAACTGAAAAGTCGGGTTTTAAAAATAATCTCTCATCGTCTACTGGAAAGTCGACTATTTCAAACTTGCTTGAGTTTATTACTGAATCAATTATTTTATTATATCGACAGCAACATTATGATGATATTAGAAACGTTGCGCATTAATAATTGTGTTGCTTGTGGCAAATATGAGAAAATAGCAGATATGTTAAATCAATGTTATTTTTAAATAAATTAAATATTTTATAAATAAATAACCTGAATTGTCAGTTAAAACCCTAGCCATGAGGTATGGCGGTAAAGAAATGACAGGGGAAATAATTCTGCTGATATGTCCATGCAAACCATAGCTGTATTTATTTTTGCTTCTTAACTACAAAGAAAGAAGACATTTTACGCTGTGTTGACGTAATCGGATAGAAAGAAGACATTTTACGCAATGTTGACAGAAAGAAGACATTTTACGCAGTGTTGACGTAATCGGATAGAAAGAAGACATTTTACGCAGTGTTGACGTAATCGGACAGAAATTCAGGAGAGGAAAATAAGAGAGTACATTAAATTTTATTTGTTTCATTTCTGATGACACCATCACAGTTGCTTTCATGGACTCATAATTTAAGAACTTGATTTATAAATAATTCCGTTTGTTTTGTTTTATTGAGGTCAAAGGTCATAGACTACTAAAAAATGATGGCATGGTATTAAACGCTAATCATGCGAAATTCATTTTAATCAGACGGTCATCCTGGAAATAAAAACAAATTGACCTGTCATATATTTAACCATTATTAGGAAATTGAATACATTGATAAACTATTGTATGATCATGAATGTACTTAACATGCTAGTACACTTAGTAGTTTTCAATGTGAATAAAAGTGATTTCCATCCGATTTGCAATCGCCCTGTTTTCATTTTCGTGCAAAGAAAAAGTTCATCGTTGTGTGTCACGCAAGCGAATTCGTTCATTTAAATGATTTCACCACTTTCTCGAGCTACTGTAAAACTTCAGTCACTTTTGTGAGAAGATAGCAGATATTCTAAGTCAATGTTATTTTTAAATAAATTAAATATTTCATAAATAAATAACTTAAATTGTCACTTTGAACTTAATGCAAGGTCAGTAAGTTAAGCGAATGATGCAATTTGATCGTAGCTAAGCAATATTAAATTATTCGGTTAAATAGTTTGCAGTGATAAATGACGTAATGTAATCATAGCTATGCTGTGAGAAATTAAGCGCTTTGATAGCCTTACAGTAATAAATTATATGATTTGCAGTGATAAATGACAATTTGATTTTAGCAGAGTATCTGTTATAAATGGCACGATTAGGTAGTAATGTAGTGATAAATGATGGGATTTGGTAGCTTTGCAGTGATGAATAAAGTCATATGATAGAAATGCATTAATAAGTGTCTTGATTTGATCTTAGCATTGCAGTGATAAGTGATGTGGTTCGGGATACCTTTGCAGTGATAAATAATGTAGTTTGATAGTTTTACATTGATAAATGTGGTTTAATAGCTTTGCAGTGATAAATAATGTAGTTTGATAGTTTTACATTGATAAATGTGGTTTAATAGCCTTGCAGTGATAAATAATGTAGTTTGATAGGTTTGCAGTGATAAGTGACGTGATTTGATCTTAACCTTGCAGTGATAAATGACACTATTTCATAGCTTTGTAGTGATAAAGAATTTGATCTTAGCTTGCGATAATAAATAAAGTGATTTGATCTTAAACTTTGCAGTGATAAAAAAGTGATTTGATCTAAACTTTGCAATGATAAACAGTTATTTGATCTTAACTTTGCAGTGATAAAAATATGATTTGATCTTAAACTTTGCAGTGATAAAGTGATTTGATCTTAACTTTGCAGTGATAAAGTGATTTGATTTTAACTTTGCAGTGATAAAGTGATTTGATCTTAACTTTGCAGTGATAAAGTGATTTGATCTTAACTTTGTGTGATAAAAATATGATTTGATCTTAACTTTGCAGTGATAAAATGATTTGATCTTAACTTCGCAGTGATAAAGTGATTTGATCTTAACTTTGCAGTGATAAAAATATGATTTGATCTTAACTTTGCAGTGATAAAAATATGATTTGATCTTAACTTTGCAGTGATAAATAAGGATAAATAGCGGTCTTTGACCTTAGCTTGCGGAGATACAGACATGGAGCCTCCTTGCTGAGGAAAATTGTTCTCCAGTCTCTGTATGTGAAAAGCAACAAATTTTGATTTGTACATAGAGTACGTTTGTTATACTCACATGTAGCGAGTTAATGTTGAAGAGATTGGTTTGTTATACTCACATACTCACATGTAGCGAGTTAATGTTGAAGAGATTGGTGTGTTATACTCACATGTAGCTCGTTAATGTTGAAGAGATTGGTGTGTTATACTCACATACTCACATGTAGCGAGTTAATGTTGAAGAGATTGGTTTGTTATACTCACATACTCACATGTAGCGAGTTAATGTTGAAGAGATTGCGGTCATATTTACATAGAAGTGCTCGTGTCTTGTTTATTTGGGTTGTTTTCTTGATAAGGGAGACCATTTCGCTCCTTTGTTCAGAAATAAATTTTAAATATAATGATCAACAGTCGAACTGTATTCTTTCTGTTGTGTTGCACACATTCCAGCGTTTAGAATTAGTTATGTTTAGATTTCTGAGTTGTTGCTAAATCTGATCTACATCTTGTCTCGTTGCTTTATCAGCAATCCGTCATTTCCAACATGTCGTATATATTCATGGAACACGCGTACCCCATCATGTCCAATAGCCACACCCTACATGTCAATACTCCGCCGGTTACACGCCATAAACGACAGTTTATGTATCATGGGCTAATAACGACAGTTTATGTATCATGGGCTAATAACGACAGTTTATGTATCATGGGCTAATAACGACAGTTTATGTATCATGGGCTAATAACGACAGTTTATGTATCATGGGCTAATAAAGACAGTTTATGTATCATGGGCTAATAACGACAGTTTATGTATCATGGGCTAATAACGACAGTTTATGTATCATGGGCTAATAAAGACAGTTTATGTATCATGGGCTAATAAAGACAGTTTACACATCAATGGTTAATAACGACAGTTTATGTATCATGGGCTAATAAAGACAGTTTACACATCAATGGTTAATAACGACAGTTTACTAGTTGCTATGAACTTTCATGCATGACAATGTAAGGAAATGCGACTCTATACTGCTCTGAAATGTTATTAATGTTTGTATGAAAAATAAGGTAAGGCGCAGAATTACCGGGAAAATACGTCAATGTCGTTTTAAATCGTATCATTCCATTGTGATTCAACTTACATTCCTTACAAGGCAATGAATTCGGTAAAAGATAATTGACATTTATCCCATTTTACCTGGAAACACCTTGAATTTATCTTTAATTCGAGCTTTGATTTAAATTGGAAATAAATGACACTCACCAGACAAAAACAACATCATCTCAGAGCAATTAAACAAAAGTGCAATAAAATATCACTGTACCGAATCAAATCAATAAAATACAGCTAAACTAAACTGGATCATATCAAACCAATTCAAACAACTAGAGTAATATATAAATCCAAATCAAATCAATCAAATCAAAAAGTAAACTTTAAAACTGACGGTAAATCAAATCATTTAAAATAGTTTTTAAACAATGAAATCGAACAAAATTTACTTTTTGAATGCTTAGAAAGGAAAGAGGTTAAAAGATAGATAGACAAGAAAAAGACAATCAAACAGAAGGACGGACGGATAGATAAATAGACAAACATACAGGCAGACAGACGGACGGTCGGATGGAAGGATGGAAAGATGGATAGATAGATAGATAAATAAACAGACAGGCAGACAAGAGAGAGAGAAAGAAAGATCATGGCGTTATGTAAAACAAATTATTTGTGAAATAAATGCATGCAATACAGTCATTAAAATAATAAATATCTTAATATTGATAGTCGTCAAGAATCAAGGCGATTAATGGTTTAAAAAAATGTCAAATGAATGATAAAACAAGTCATTTACAAAGTTTGAGTCGATTTTTTATTTTTAAGAAAATGTATTATTTAATAATTTCCAGTTTATCATACAATATTACTGGCGTAATAATCTAGCCACAATGACGTATCTCTGTGCGGTCATCAGTTTATCATACAATATTACTGGCGTAATAATCTAGCCACAATGACGTATCTCTGTGCGGTCATCAGTTTATCATACAATATTACTGCCGTAATAATCTAGCCACAATGACGTATCTCTGTGCGGTCATCAGTTTATCATACAATATTACTGGCGTAATAATCTAGCCACAATGACGTATCTCTGTGCGGTCATCAGTTTATCATACAATATTACTGGCGTAATAATCTAGCCACAATGACGTATCTCTGTGCGGTCATCATTTAAGCGAGTACAACGTCTTCAAAATGGTAGGCACATGGTGGGTCCTTAACAAGTTTTTTGCCGGGTGGGGGCACGATGACTCCTGCCATGATTCCGATTCTACGAATTGTAAATACAAACAAATATGTTTTTACATTAGAATGCGCACAGCTGACAGATTTAAATTCACCAAATGAGAATACAAATTCAGGCAAGTACTTTATATCTACTTTTAATCGCTCACAAGCACACATACAAAGACCACCACATGTGCACAGAGAGAGAAGAAAAGAAAATCTGTTAAATATTTATTTTTTGCATTCCTGATTTATATGAGCGAGCTTAAGAAAATATTAATTATTGATGAAGTCTTTAACATAAGAAAAAATGTTAAATATTTAACATTAAAATTGCTTTGTCAGTCTTCGGTATTATTACATTTTAAAAAGCCATTCTAACATAGATAGATAGATAGATAGATAGATGATGGATGGATGGATGGATCCTGGCCTACTACTCTATTTGTCAACTAGTATGAACCTACACACACTTATCTCTATCTTTCCACCAGTCTATCACATTCGACTCCCACCCTTCTAGCCAATAGCTTGTGTACTTAGTATTCAAGCCGCCATAGCGGTCATCATGACCCAAGGCATATTTTCAGACTCGTGCAAAATAATTATTCAAGTCGTGTTTAGTTGATGAGCATTGCCTAATTTAACAGGGAGGGGGTTGTTTTGTAGTCGTGTTTAGTTGATGAGCATTGCCTAATTTAACAGGGAAGGGTAGTTCTGTAGTCGTATAAGATTAATTAAAGACTTCTAAAAGATATAAAACTAACTGCTGATTGTTAATTTTGGAGAAAGGCGGGGGGGGGGGGGGGGGGGCGTCAGTGTATTAGGTAATCAAATTGCACCCTGTGCACAACACCATGCGATGTGAATCATGTAAGTTTTATTTACAGTTGGTGAGTACATGTACATACGTGAGTCATGTAAATTTTATTTACAGTTGGTGAGTACATGTACATACGTGAATCATGTAAGTTTTATTTACAGTTGGTGAGTACATGTACATACGTGAGTCATGTAAGTTTTATTTACAGTTGGTGAGTACATGTACATACGTGAGTCATGTAAGTTTTATTTACAGTTGGTGAGTACATGTACATACGTGAGTCATGTAAGTTTTATTTACAGTTGGTGAGTACATGTACATACGTGAATCATGTAAGTTTTATTTACAGTACATGTACATACGTGAGTCATGTAGTTTACTAACGGTTAGTTACGTTGCTTAATTAATCTGCATTATTCATTGTGAGTCACGTATATTTACTAGCAGAGTGTATAAGACAATGTAAGTCGTGTGGTACTAAAAACGATACATGCTCATTATTGCATGAGTCACGTTGCTTAATTTGCGTCTATGACACATTGTGAGTCGCATAGTTTTACTAAAAGAATGTGTATGACAGTGAGTCACTTGGAATTACAAACGACAAGTGTATATGATAAGGTGAGTCACATCGTTTTCTAACGGTTGGTGTTTTCATGGATGAATGAACACGTGGATTCACTAACAGGAAACGTATACAGACAGCCTAGCGTAAATCAAGATGGGTAGAGGAAAGTGATAATCAAGCAATTTTACGAGCAGTCTGTGTGTACACGATACTTGAGTCACGCTGATTTGCCAACTTTAAGACAACGCCCGTCACGTAAGACAACGCCCGTCACGTAATGTTACCGTATACGTGTATATTGCACTCACTATGCTAACGATTCCAAGAACTGTTGTGCTCATTTCCCGTTACCGTCTTATGCTCAAAGGACCGATGGCTCATCTTCCGGGAGGGTTACTAAGCAGCAAGTCAGCATGTGTTTAATTTATTTTCATGTGGACACTCAGTATACTGTCTTTCTGTCACGGAGAAGGCGAGATAAATGTACTAACACATTTTATGTCGTGGCAAGATGAAAATAATATATCTACACGTTTTCTGCCATGGCGAAATGAAAACAGTATGTGCACACATTTTCTGTCTTAACGAGATGTGAACACTATATACACACATTTTCTATTTTCACAAATGAGTGAATATTAATGCAATTCTTAAAAGTCCTTGAAATCATTGTCTAATCAGAATAGCAAAATGAGAGAATGACTTCGATTTATTTTAATTTCTGCAATCTGTTGGAAGTGTGAGAGGGTCTGGCACACATTTGAAGACTCTAGTACCTTGGATTAGAGTTTAGAGGATGAAGATAGTTTCTTAACGCGCGCACACACATGCACATGCACGCACACGCACAAGTTCACAAATACGCACACACATACACACACTCACCACCATCCCACCCCTCTAACACCCAGAACTAAACAAGACTGCTGGCCTCAGTGTGTTCTTACCCGCAGCATTGCATGCCGGACTTGGAGCAAGAGCACTTGTAACAGGTGTCCGTCACCTTAGTGTCACCAATGGACAGTCGGTCACCCCCAGGAAGCTTGCAGTACCTTTCAAGGGATTGTTCTGGAATTCAAGACAGATCAAATATCTATTGTTCCTTGCTATATTGAAAAGGTTAGCTATAAGAATTATCTTTCCTTACATAAATATTCCTTTATACTTTGCTTCTCGATCATAATTAGAATCACACGTGGAATGTACGTGGACGTTGAAAACTGCAACAAACATATAGAAATCGAAACAGCAAATATTCAAATAATATTATATATTTTAAAAAGATTATGTCGTTGAAAAAGAAAAAGTCAGATTTAAATCAATATATAAACATTAGAAATTATAAACTAATTTACACTACATCTGACTATATATTTTTGTTATTGCTAATTCCTCATGTTTTATTTCGATTGTTTCTCTCTGGTAATGGCTTTAGTTAAGACAGTTACTTGGTCGAATTAGGCACTGAAAACGATCCAAATCGACATCTTGTAATGTCAAAACATATCTCACAATAAATTCAGAACACTTCTTGTAATCCTACACTAGAATTAAAACATAAACTTGTCATCTCACAATAAATTCAGAACACTTCCTGTAATCCTACATTAGAATTAAAACATAACACTTGTCATCTCATTCTAATGACAAAATCACGCCTCGCTATAACTTAAAAACATTTCTCCTATTGCTACCTGCTAAAGTTAAAACACATCTCTTGATAAAACAAAACATGTTTTGTAATAATTTCAATACATTTCAATTATCATTATACTAAGATCAAAAGGCATCATTTGTCACATCATGCCAATGTCAAAACTCGTCTCATAATAACTTCCAAAATATGTTAATATCTCACTACATACTAAGGTCAATATTATTTGTCATTTCATATCAATATCAAAACATAGCTCGTTATATCTTCAACACATTTCAATTACCATTATGCCAATATCAAAATATAGCTCGTAATATCGGTGTCAAATATCGCATTCAGCTGGAATCAGAATGTCACATGTCCCAGTAAGCTGAAGTCAGTATTTCACATATTACACTCAGCTGGAATCAGAATGTCACATATCGCAGTAAGCTGAAGTCAATATGTCAGATATCGCAATATTCTCTGGTCAGTGTGTCACGTTTTGCACTATGCTGTAGTCAATATGTCACACATCGCATTATGCGGAAGCCAAGTTAGAAATATATATATTATTAATACACTAACATTCAAAAGGCAGAACACAGCACTACCTAATCGTGTCAAGTTTAAAGACATCGAATCAATTCAAAGTTAAAATATAGTTCTATTCACTACAGGACAAAATCAAAATTCTGTATTTATCAAAAATGTTCAATACCATCATATGAAGTTTTCCCCATAAAGCATGACCCATCAACACAAACAACAAAGGTCAAGGTTAAAATCAAAGCCCAAAACATCGTAGAGTTCTCAAATCTTGATGGTGTGTCACTGAAAGAGATGTCAAGTACCCGCTTTCAAAGGATACTGCCGTTGTCTTCAATGTTCGATGTACAGAACAGCTTCTCTCTGAAGATAATTTGACTATCTTCCTTCTCTTCTGTAAGGACGGAGTTTTAAATAGATTCTAGGCTACCCCCTATGAAGTGCACCCCCATCCACTTGTTCACTTTTCTCCTATACACACCTACTTACTTATGCAAACACGTGCCTGCACGCTCACACATGTACACACAGCCGCACAAGTATCTCCTTTCAAATCCACACAGATATTTATTCATATATGCAGAGAAGTCACGACATGGCTTTATTTATCTCCCTTTGTTTATGACGATGATAACTCTATGTTGACATTTTGCGAGCGCTGATACTTGTATAATATATCAAATCTGGAGCCAATTATATTTGCATAACAAAGAAAACTAAAATAACTGTAGACTCATTGATAATAATACCCGTTGACGCAAACAAGCATAAAGCAGTTCACGCAATACCAACATCAGTTATATCTTGTTAATTATTTCTTTCAAAGCCAATATTTATCGATTTTGTGGCTATATTAAAGTGGGGGAAGCATTATGGTAGTGATTTATTAGATGTCGGCTGTTTATATCCTGTGTCAGAAAACTCAGGCCTGTTACTTCTCTTTCAATAACATCTTTGATTTTCTTGAGTCCTCTGCCTCCCATTTTCTGATATACATATAGTCTATCTACATCTGCTTTTGGATGAAGGGCTTTATGAATTGTGAGTAGTTTTCTTGTTTCTTGTCTAGTTCATTTACTTCATTTGTTGTCCAATCTATAATGCCTCCAGTGTAGCCAATGACAGGATAATAATAATTATTATTATTACCTTTTCACCTGTTTTGTTGACTGTCAGTTGTAAACAAAAGTCTCGAAATGCTTCTAATTTTATCGGACATCCAAGGTTTCACAAAGGATGTAGGTCCGAAGAGGGTAGTGGTAGTGGGGCAAGTCTGTGATGTTGATGGCATTTTTATGTAAGAAAATATAAATTGTTTGAGAACGGAAAACTTGTATTTTTGAAATCATTCCCTTCATCCACCAATTAATATTCGTCACAAGGGGACACATTTCAAAATAAAACAAGGGGAATAATTTTGTAACGGTGTTGTATATGAACATTGTTTTTCTCAATAAAAAGAATAACTCTTGTGGGCGGTGTTTTAATATGGAAACTTTTTTGTCGCTTGTCACTGACGAGTCATTGTAAGGACTAGAAAACATCATCGAAATACATATTCATCCCGGACATACGCTTATCTTGATAATTTCATTTGTAAACAAGTGTGTAATTAAACAACAACAAATTAATAAGTCTGAACAAATCCTCACATACGATTACTGTTGTATTTAAAGAGATTTTTGTATTTCATTATGACTTGTTTTAAACTGGATACACAACCCACTATGACTTGTTGTAACTGGATATACAACCCATTATTACTTGTTTTAAACTGGATACTAGACTCACTATGACATGTTTTAAACTGGATACACGACCCATTGTGACTCGTTATAAAGTGGATACAAGATCCATTATGTCTTGTATTAAACTTATAAAAGACCCATTATGACTTGTTTTAAACTGGATATTCGACCCACAATGACTTGTTTCAAACTGGATATATGACCCATTATGATTGTTTGGCTGGATGCACGGCATATTATAACTTGATTTAAACTGGATACCCCATTCATTAAAATTATTGTTCGTGTTTCCCAATCTGTTCATTTCCGCCATGAAATGAGTCATTGATGCTGTCAATTAGTGGTCTAAGAGAAATAATTCATTATTGTTTCCTGTTTATGCATGATCATGCAGTTATCTCCCGTGCATCATTCAGCATAAGAAACTAAGTGCATGATAGTAAGTCGACAGAAAGAAAGTGATTGGGCCAAGCACTCTTTATTTTAAACTAAAGTTTACCAAAAATCAGTTACATTTGAGTGTTACAGGGGTTTTTTGAGTAATTTATACCAAATGTCACAAATGCGAAGTTTTACAAAGATCGACAACTCATGTAAAAATAAACAGTGTCGTGTGCTCAACACACAATGGATGGTTTATCTAGTTTATAATATTCAGCAAAACAGTCGTAACAGAACCTTAGTTTTAATGTACTAAGACAAAAGTAAACGGCACACGGATAACCACAGACACACAGTACATCATGTGTTTTGCTTCGCGTGTCTAGAAAATGGTTTGAAAGCAAAGAAATCACTTCCTGCATGATAAAATATGAATTGACTAAAGCTCACACACAACACAACCCTTGACGACGCCAGGTAAGCCACTTTGTTTATGTAGTTCGTGTTTAATCCTACGTTACAGCAGAAATTGCCTGAGTATAATCGTAGTATTACATGAACATAATTTGTAAGCAGCACTCGCTGTATATAATAACTGGATATTTTTATTTATTGATTGATTTATTATCAAATGGTCACATCCAAAAATTCAGTAGGCCTGTCGAATTTCATCTACAATATATTAAATTTATTTACACAATAAAGTTTGTTAGGTAGGATCAAGCAAACAACTGAAAATGGACCTTGAAACGAGCCATGTGTAGTACAAACTTCGGTTCAAAATGGCGGCTCAGCTTCGATAAACGTGAGGTGTCTGGGGATTTCCAAACTTTGTAATGGAAAATACCTTTCTAAAAATAGTTAGCCAATGATAAAATTAGAGCAGATTGGCTGCTGAACCCAAACATATCGTCTGCTTGACTTGATTGTTATTTTTTTTAAGTGGCTATCGATGTGCGCAAGCTTGTCCCTTATAAGTCCTAACAACGGCGAACGGGTTAAGACACGGAGTGCATGATAGTAAGTCTACAGCAAAGAAAATGATTGGGCCAAGCACTCTTTATTCTAAACTAAAGTTTACTAAATTAAGTTACATTTGAGTGTTACAGGATGTTTTTGGAGTAATTTATACCATATGTCACAACTGCAAAGTTTACCAAAGATCGACAAATCATGTATAAATAAACAGTGTCTTGTGCTCAACACAAAATGGCCGGTATATTCAGCAAAGCAGTCGTAACAAAACCTCAGTGAAAATGTACTCAGTCAAAAGTAAACGGCACACAGATAACCACAGGTACACAGTACGATACGTGTTTAAATTCTCGTGTCTAGAAAATAGTTTGAAAGCAAATAAATCTAGGTCAATCGCAGTTACGTTCGTTCGTAGTGTAGGGAGGGAGGGGCCCTTCCGGCTTTCGCGCTGGTATCGCGGTTACACTTTCTGCATGATAAGATATAAATAGACTAAAGCTCACACACAACACAACCCTTTGACGATAACTGGTAAGCCATTTTGTTTATGTAGTTTGTGTTTAATCCTACGTTACAGAATTTGCTGTGTATAATCCTAGTATTACATGAACATAATTTGTAAGCAGCACTCGTTGTATATAATCCTTATATAATCCTAGTAGAAGTAGTAGAACTCGCTGAGATATACAGAATTTCTGTCTCTAGTTTTGATTTGGTTGTGGTGAGATGTTGTTGAAATATTATAGCATTCGTAGAGATGAAATTTTCATAACATTTGTTTGTATTAGTGTATAAGGCCTCTATACAAGAGTATCAAATAAAAAAATTACAGTGTTTTATTAAATGTTTATGTCTTTCTTTTACTGTTTTCCTGATGTACACTCAGTAATTGTTGTACACTTATAACTTATATCAGATTTGCAATTATTTCCCCTTTCTCTTAATGATTATCTATCTTTATGGGCTATGCATATTTATTATTGACCTGTTTAGAAGACAAAACGAAATATATTGGCAGCAAGTATCTATAACGTGCTCAGGAAAAAAGGCTGATTTAATGTTTTAGAATATCATTGTTTTGTTCTGTTAGGTTAACATCTGTAGAAGACAAGACGTGCGGAAAACACAGGGGACACTACTCTTGACGAAATCAACGTGATGAATATAGCAACCATATACATAGAAAAATGTCAGTTATCATTTAAAATAAAGATTTTTTTCTTTTCGATTGTAAAATCAAGTATATGTACTAGTAAAATATATTTTATTCTTCCACTTGCAAAATTCAAAATATGGCGACAGCAAATCTAGAGCCTCCAGAGTACGAGTGTCCTGTATGTAACGACTATTTTAAACAGCCAAAACTGTTGATGTGTGGACACGACCTTTGTCGGGACTGTCTCGTGTCGTTGTGTAATTCCAATGTCAAGGCGTCGTGTCCTTTGTGTCGATGTCCTATCGAGAGCGATCAGAGAAACGCTAATAATCCAGTTGATGACATTGTTAATAATCTGCCCGACGATCTCGCTATGGCGGCTGTAGTGGAGTGTGCCAGAATTTTAGGCGGAAAACAGGAGTGTAATATTCACAACGGCATTGCAGCAATTTCTTTCTGTCTTCAGTGTAATGAAATGCTTTGTTCAACTTGTTTAGATGTTCATAAGAAACAAAAGGTGTCACGTCATCACATGGTTGAACACCTGTCGTCGTTAACACCTGTACAACTCGCTGCAAACCGTCAGGTCACGTGTACCACTCATAGTGACAGAACGGCAGAATTGTTTTGCTCTCAACACCATGTACCACTTTGCCACGTCTGCGCCATAGTTGATCACCGTGATTGTCCGGAACTAGATCATCTAGAAAAGAAGGGGAAGACAATCCGAGGTGAGCTTGACCAATTGCTGACCAAACTCAACAATGCAGAGCTGAAGCTTAACGAAACCCTGAGCAAGATAAACAATCACGTGACAGAACTCGACCAGACCACAGAATCAGTTATTCAAGAAATGGAGGAAACATACATACGTTTCCTCAGGCTTGCCGAGTCATGTCTTGAGCGTCACAAGGAATGTGTTCGTGATTCCAGCTCACAGAAAAAGACCAAGATACTTGGAACCAAAGAAACACTTACCACTTTGCATGGCAGAGTTATTTCCCATAAAGTGGCTTTAAAGCGTGTGCAACAAACGGTGTCAGGCTCTGAACTATTTGACATGACAGCCACAATCACGAAGCGTCTTATTGAACTTGACCTTGACACGTGCTTATCGTCAGATTTGGAGACTGAGGTCTTTACACAGAATGTCGACCCAAACACTACGGCACTCTTTAAGTATGAATTGACTCATCTACCATTGACATTTACCCAAGACTTACCGCAGGTAAAGTAAACCAATACCGAATAATTATCTATATACGATTTCCTAAATAAATAGATATGTATTATGTTGTTATATAAACATTCTATAGAAATAAATGTGTGTTATATTTTAATGTAAACAGTCTCAATAATTATGTCAGAAATTAGATATACAGTATTTCTCATTTTTATGTATAGACTCTTTAAGGAATGTTCTTTATGAGTTGAAACTGAATTTTTTCTTAAATTGCGAAACATGAAACATAAGTAAGTAAATATTCCCAATGTTTACTCTCAGTGGCTTTGCTTTATTTTAGAACAAATGAGTAATGATTGGGGTTTTGTGCTTTATTTTATAAAATGAATGAGTATAAATTGCTAAGTGAACAAAATTATTTCAATGTGTAAATCAGTCTATAATCTAGATATCAAAACATATGTTTTATTATTATAATTATTATATCGTAGTGTAATTAGTGCGATCGTTTTTATTATTAGTATAGTTAATATAGGTTAGTGTACTTAGCGTAATCATTAGTTTTATTATTATAGTTAATTTACTATAGTGTAAACAGCACAATGATTTGATGTCTCATATTTATTATTAGTATAGTTAATATACCTTAGTGTAATTAGCGTAATCATTAGTTTTATTATTATAGTTAATTTACTATAGTGTAAACAGCACAATGATTTGATGTCTCATATTTAAAAGACACGTTTTAAAGTTACGTATGCGTTCTTGAGTGTGCTGTGTATGCATGGAGATATACGCAGAAATGGAAAGCAAAAAGTCAAAATAAAATTACTTTAAAATAAACAGTCAATAATAAAGGTTAGTGATATATTCAGTTATATAGACAAATATTCAGAAAAAGCAGATGGCCAAATAAATGTGTAGTTAGGTAGCCATTCAGATATACAGACAGACAAACAGAGATCATTATTACTACAGTAACAAAATTAATTATTCTCATTTCATCATTAAAGTAATTTTAATCTTGTAACATTTCATCGATTATTCTATATGCGAATAATTCTTTGTCTCTTTTCACTTTTTTATTTCATTGAAACAGTCAAAGTCCATAATGATTTCTCAATCTGATCCAATTTTACGAGAATATTTACTGAAGACATTTCCTGAAGTAGAAAATCGGTCATACTTTGTTCCCCCAGTCACAATTAAAAGTCTTTCAGAAGATAACGTCACGGTACATAGACAGGAAAATCTGATTTCAAATCACGACCAAGTCTCCAAGACTGCAAGTACAGAAGTAGTAAAGACTTCATCACTTAGAGCAAATGTGGGGCGCGTTCAGGAGAGCTGTCTACAGAACGATATGATCCAACAAAACGTTCTATTTTGTTTACGGGAGTTAGCGAGAGATCAGAAAGAGGTCATGTGTGTCCTTTCACAACTGAAGTTCTCGGACTATCCAGGAAAGCACTGTTACCTGGCGGCCGCCAAACACTTTGACATCCCAGTGCCTGATGACCTTGACCAGATACACAATGACGGTGACTTTGACATTCTCATCATTCACCGTTACTATGGGTTAATCGTTGGTGAAATAAGATCTGTTACGTCACAGACACAAGTCAAGAAATCGCAAGAACAAGTAGACCAAGACATCGCTTCAACAATAGAGAAGTCGATAGACCAACTGAATAAGTCAGAAACTGTTGTCAAAAGTCTCACTAAGGACTTGGAATCAAAGATATCAGTTAGGAAAACATTGATATTGCCTCATGTGACAAGAACGGCCTTAACACGTGTGCTTTCATCAAACTGTAAGCTGGAACAGGTGAGAAGCATTTCTACACACACAAAGGAATATATGCATTTCTGTTGACACATATTTATCACAAAATTCTGCATCAACCACATTTCATATTTATCATTTAAAAATACACTGTATGTTATTTCTTTATGTAAGGATTAACAGATGCATATGATATAATGGGACAGTAAATGGAGAGTCAAAATTACAATTTAAAAGAAGTTTAATAAAGGGATAAAATTGTAGAAATGACAATTTAAATGTTCAGATGGGTCAAGATCATGTCATCACAATTAGTGAGAAGTTTTAGTGCACAAAGTAAGGCAATACTAATGTATTTTGAGAGTTCCTGTTTGAACGTATCTGGACCAAAGGAGAATCAGTCCTCAGCTTGAATACAGCATCAGCAGTTTTGTCCCCTACATCTTGGAATGAATATGTGGTTTGACGTCTTTCTTGTGTGGATGTAGTAGTTGAGATGAGCCATTACTTTCAGCTGGATCAACAAAATGTGGATGTAGAGGTTATGTGAACAATCTTGTTGTTTAACTGGTCAGGCTGCACAAACTGCCAGGCTGGAAATAAATAATAATGTTTCTCCTTGTATGCAGTGTTTATGGTTGTGTAACTAGACAGTGTCACTTGTATGCATTCAGACAGTTTGTAGAGATAAGAAAAAAGCTGGACACACTCTCACACACTCTTGCTCAAATCTTAATTACTATTTATTAATACAAATTGTATATAAACAAGCTGTGGAATGAAAGAAAGATTAGTTTTAATACTAAGAGGATTGAGAAACCATGATATTAATTTCTGCTAGCAATATATGACTGAATTATAAATCCAACAAACAGGTAAACAGACTTATATTTATTTTGTCTGGAAAATTACTTTAGGAACGAATCAAGTCTATAGGAGATGTTCAGTATGGGTTCAAAGGGCAATGTAATTTTGGCTCTCTCTAGCATGCCTATTTATGTATTCTAACAGCTATCACCCAGATTTTAATTTAAATTAACTTACACTTCCAGTATTCAGTCTGAGTGTATGCTGACAGAGTCCTCTCATGCAGACTCTTAGACTTTGTGTAAACTTCTAGTAGCCAGAGAATGTAACAAGCTTGACTAGAATTACATACAATCTGTCTCATTAAAGATGGCATGGATTCAAGCTAGAAACATTCTTTATAAAGATTTAAAGTAAACAAATTAGAAGCTATTTTTACTTTTTAAATTGTAATTATTATATTTAAAATATTGTTATGAATTACGATAATCTTATCTTTTATTATGTTAATGAAAGCATGAGAAGGTGGGCAGACATGCCACAATAGCCATTATTAATAATGAGTTGTATATAGCCAGTAATGACTGTAAGCATGAATTAATATTGCTGTGCAATCAAATATATCTGATCTTTTGCACCTCACATGTAGTTGTTTGACTTGATAATTGATGTGCAGAGGGAGTGAGTTACAGTTTGTACATGGAATGGGGTAGACTTAACCAGATATTCCATAACCATACAAAGGCATTTCCATTCTGATAACGACAGGCAAAACAGGGGACCACTAGGAAATTGTCATTCATGTGTCGACCATGACATTTTGTGTCCTACCAGAAACATTCTGAACAGTTTTGTACATTCTGTCATCTTTGTTGCGGTATGGACATTCTGAACTGTTTTGTTCATTCTGTCATCTTTGTTGTGGTGATTGGGAGACAGTAGATAGGTCACCTGGTGTATGTTTATTATGGCTCAGGTAAGTACCTCACCAAGTCTGCCTGGCTGGCTCATGATCTTTGTTTTTAGAGTCTCCATGATGAAAAAAGTTTATTCTGACTGAGAAACCTGGGTAACTACAGACATAACTGTTTTCTGAAGAAGTCAATATCTTATACTTGTTATAGTAAATGTGGACAAAGTTATTCCATAGGCATGGTCACTTGAAACACGGAAAGTTCTACCTCAGCCAAAATATAAGTGGCTCAATTTCCTTTAGCATTAAGAGAACGTGATTCGTCATATATAGGTCTACAAAGGTGTATTGAATTAAATTTCCATTACTGGTTTCAACTGTACAGATGTTATGCACTTGTGAATTTTTAAGAAACTGGGTTCCAATTCATCACGTGTGTGGCCTCTATAGCACATTTGGCCTCTATTATGAGTATTATTATGAATTTCTTTATCCTTTAATAAACATAATCACTTATCAGTGGTTAAATTTAAGATTTGTTTCCAACATGAATTCCCCACTCACAAACCACTATAAGTAATATACTCCTGACACATAATTTATCTGTTCGCAGGTGGAACTTCCTACTTAATGAGTAATATAGTTTAACAATTTACTAACTTTCATCCACACAATTGACTCATCAAGCCCTCCTCCACCCACTGACTACTTCAGATATGTATCAATGAACATGCGTAATAAGGATTTAACAAAAGATAAAATATTTATTATAAAATGAAACTCTATATCACAAAATGCAGCTAGGTTTGAAACAGTTCACATATTTACATTAAATATCCAAATGTTCATCAAGTCTTTTCTCCTACACAATCGATATTCTACAATAACTATCTGAAGGAACAATCTCTAATCAGAGTTATAATTTTATCTTGAGTTTGGAAAAGAGAGAAATGTAGAGATAATTAATTGAGTATATGATCTGTTCTGTTTATGCTGTGTCATAGAGAAATCATATGAAGAAAGTTTATAACAGTCAGCAAAACACCAGGGCCCACTTCACTTGTGTACACTGTCTGTTGAGCACTCTAGGATCTCCTGGAAATAAGACGAGAATGATAATTGATATCTGCACTCTCACCATCCTGGGATTCTGTGGTAGACAGTAGTTTGACAAGACGGCTCATATGTTGATTCAGAGACAGCTGTCAAAGACTTTGAACACTGAGGTGGAGTCAACAAGAAGCCAAAAGCCAAAAGAGAAAGTTGAAGGAAAAGACTGAAAGTTGACGATGAAGCTAAAAATGGCATGCCCTAAAATCATTTGAGCTTAGATTCAATTTCATAGTTTCCTACACTCTCTCTCGCTTTCTCTCCAGTCATTCAACTTACACATCTGCAAGAGAATTGTTATCTCTCATACATACTTCATTCACTAATACATAATTTCTAACATATACATATTATTGAATTAATCAAAATCTAACATATATCAAATCAATGCATGAACAATAAATATAACACTAAATTATTCTATTTATATTCTCATATATATATATTATATTCTCATACTATTGATTGGACATATTACCACTGGCTCTCAGTCACCTCTACCGGACTTCTCGAATATTTGCAAGTAATTGTAAAATGATTTGACTGAGTTCATGCATCAACCAACCAGAACCATTCATTCACAACTGCTCATTTAGATTTCCGATCCGGACTTATCCTATTTCAAACAGATGCCACCTACATCCCCTTCCAGCTACTGTCCATCAATCAACAATGGATGTGACTAAAATTTAACAGTCTGGGTTGGAAATAATTCCTTCTGCCAAACTCAGGTTTGGGCGAAAGAGCATGAAAAATTAAATGACTATTAACACCTCTGTGTCAATTTAGGCAAGAGTGACTTCTGAGCATCACAACATGCATTAAAGTTTGTTCACTCATTCAAAAGTGTGTAATTATTTTAATTAAAAAAGCACTTATCACCTAAAATGGGTCACTAAAAATGGTAATTTTAAAGACTACATTTAGGAGACAACATTCATGTAACATTCATGTAATTCTATAATTGAAATGACACCATCCGAGTAATGCTATTTTTATTTTATTCACAATGGCTGACATTCTGTAGATAATACTTTAACACAGTTCACAGTAGGTGATTATAGATGTAAAAGTGTTTATAGCTCTCAGTGAGTATAGTACTACTACTGGTGGTGGTGAAGAGTGCGTGTGTGAGAGAGGGAATATATTTTCTTCCTGTTTAAAATCAAGTAAGAATTAAAACCTCGTGAGCTAACGTCATTGTACACGTAATTTAGTGAGTGTTTCGCTGTGACGTCAAATTCTGCCGTTTCCTGTCGTGCATAAACAGTCAGAGGAGTATTATCTAGACACAGGTACAATACTCTATTGGAACTTTTCAAAGCTCTGAGTCTTCAAGTAGGTGTTACAATTAAGGTTGTAATATGGAATCCTTATCAGGAAACTTGTCAAAGCTCTAGAATCTAGATGTTACAATTAAGGTTGTAATGTGGAATCCTTATCAGGAAACTTGTCAAAGCTCTGAGTCTTCAAGAATTGTTACAATTAAGGTTGTAATGTGGAATCTTTATCAGGAAACAATGCTTTGTTACCAGATACATTAGTGGAAACTCGACAGTTTAAAGTGTACGACTGTTAAATATTAAAAATTAAACACAAAACTTTATATTTCGTTGTTTATTCATTACTGTTACATATCTGAAAAGCAGGCGGTGAAAGCAGTTTTTGTATTTTTCTGTTCCATTGCTAAGATATTTGCTTTCTTTTGTTTTATATTCTTAAAATAAAATAATAATTACAGTTTTATTTTTTAAAAGTTTGTTTAACTGAAAAAAGAATATGATTTTACATATGGAGAAAACACACTATAGATCATAATGTTTACATTGATGCGTTCTTACGTTCTCATATATGATCTTTTTGTCCAGGTACTGGGCCAATGTCTTATGACGAGTGATGTCACTCAGATTTTAGACCTGTGCTTGTTGTCTGACAATCTCACTGGCCATTCCTCTCCCTGGAGTGTCCGTCAGCTCCAGACATGGTGGTCAAGTCGTGTCTCATGTCATCAGGACATTTTTATGATGTCCGAAATTTATCTGACTGTCGTAGCCAGGTAACAGGAAATACATACTAAGTGTGTTTACTGTAAAGTGTATCAGGTAACAGTGAACACATGCTACGTGTGTTTTATGTGTGTCAGGTAACAGTGAGCACTTGTTACTTGTGTTTACGATCAATATTTCGTGAAGTAAGGAATTTTACATCTACTTCATGTCCCTTTAAAGGAAAGGTAACAATACCATATGCAAATGATGGTGTGTATATGTGTGTGTTTGTGAGTGTTTGGGTGGGTGTGTTTGCATGTATTTATTTTATTGTCTCATCATTTATCAGAGAAACAATAGTCCATATCAATCACAGAAATATGCCATTTTAAAGTTTCATTTTTTTCAGATAATCTTAATTTAATTATCGTAAACAATTATATATTTTAAATCATTTTTGCCGACTGATTACATGAAGACGTATCTAGTCCATAAACTGTTTCCACATACACGACACATGATTTCCAAAATAAAAACTTGTGTACATAGCTCACAGGTTGCCAGAATAAATAGACTTTGACAATTCCCAAATACTTATTGAAATAAGAACACGTAGTACTTAGATTACAATATTATTTAACCCGTTTATTCACTGTTTTAGGTTCATCGGTTTGTCAACGTCTGTGGCTATATATAGTATCACCACCCCACGGGTACAGGCACGGAATGAAGGGAAGGACGTGTCAGTTGTCGGGAAGATAATGGCCAAACTTCCGTTAACCTACTCACAAGTTGACTTGCTGACCAGAAACCCGCCAAGAGTCTTGTTGACAGGTGAACCAGGTGTCGGGAAATCAGTCATGCTTGCAGTTAAAGGGAAACAATGGCTGCGTGCAGGTCAACGTGTCCATATAGTCAGCACTTGGTTTGGCAGTCTTGCTGCGTCATACATGCTTAAACACGTGATACAAGAAACTGCTTATCTTGATGGAATTATAAATCTTGCAGACGACACAGTCCAGCTACACATCTATGACTTTTATAACAAAGAATCAGACGTTGATAATGCCATCAGCACACTGACGGCGGTCTCAGGCAGCCAGGTGGATAACGTCATATGCGATGAGTTTTGGATTTCTGACAGGTATATTCTAGAATCTAGATCATCTAACTACAGGTGTGAGAGAGGTAAATGGAGATCTAATTAAGAACACAGTAAAAACAAAAGAAGAAACTGATATATCTGACGTCATAGTGCTTTAAATAGACGTTTACGTCATCAACTTACGTCACACTCGTTTTGTAAATTGTGTTTAGACAGTCAGTACTCAATATTTTAGTTAACCGTGTTCAGATCTCAATTGTTGACTTTATGTGAACAAATTAATCTCTAAATACTCTCTGACGCTCTATAATATAAAGTTTGTTTATTGTGAGTAATATATCATTTCATATAACTGGTATTTCTGTTGAGAAGTCAGTTTATTTCTTCTTGTTTACAGTAATGTCGCTCGTTTACGTTTTGTCACGGGTTTGTGCACGCGCCTTCCTAACGTTTGCCTGTGGGCGGCCTCACGGTATCGTGACCTAAAACCAGCAGAACTGCAGGAAGAACAACTTAACGTCCCACTGAGGTTTCCGGCGGTAAACGTTATTCACGTGAATCATCAGGACTCCGGACACACTGGACGCTGGCCACTGGAGTGCTACAAGTGCGGGCAGTGCATCGCCGACATTCTTCAACAGTTGGGGGCTGGTAAAGCGGGTAAGTGTTGTCTGTGTGATAAATGGCAGTTAAATAGTTTCAATATCACAGTGATATTAACTGGCAAAAAATAATTGTAGATAACCGTTTTAATGAAAAAATAATAACAATTGTTGAATAAACAAACAAACGTCCCCTTAATATAATAATCTGTACGGATGTCGTTATTGTCGTTTGTCACAGATCTGAACGCCAGACACTCCATCAATAACACCATTGTAACTCCTACAACCTTCGACGTTAAAACGAGCGACACAAACAACAGAAAAAGCAGTTGGACACCACTCCAGTATCATGACGTGTTTGTGTTGACCAGGGGTTTTGACCTACGTGATGACGTAAAAGATGACGCGGGAAATGTGACGTCAAGTGCTAACGGCGTGGTGCGCGGTCTTCGTGATGCTGGCATACCTGTACGTGTGATAAGAAAGGGACACGTGTCTAGTGATGTGTGTGACACGGCGGTTGCACAGAGTGACGTGGTGACTGTGGCATACTATGGAGATGTGCGTGGTTTAGAGCGGAAGGTGGTGGTATTTCTGCCACAAAGAAATCCGGGTGATAATGATTTAACTGATGAACAAATTGAGGCTCGAGTCAGGTTTCATGCCATGTCTCTTTGCACCTCACAACTGGTGGTGGTCGACGTGCCCCTGTCTGACTGACACTAACGTCACACTGTTGAAGCAAAAAGACGACTTCTGTACTTAAGATGTGAATGTTATCTGCCACTTAACGGACACTGCAAACTGTTACTGTGCTTATATAGAGTGCATGGGTACAAAGGGTGTATGTACCCGACCCTAGAGAAATTGTGACTAACGAGACTTGAATGACCTTAACAGCCTGGGATCACACGATACAAATATTTGTTTAGTGTCCGTTAACTGCAGACACAGCCATGTCTTCAAGTCGTCAGATAAATTAAATAACGGATATACAACTTGCCTAATCCCTTAATACGCTTTGTGCCTTATTCTAAAGCATTACACAATTAATATTGCTTTATTTAATACAACCCGTGGACTC
The DNA here is from genome assembly GCA_028829895.1 of Sinotaia quadrata. Lineage (NCBI taxonomy): Eukaryota > Metazoa > Mollusca > Gastropoda > Architaenioglossa > Viviparidae > Sinotaia > Sinotaia quadrata. The sequence goes on from CM054180.1 coordinate 83,423,191, forward strand.
CGTTTTTAATATTTATTTCATAAAACATTTTATAATATTTAAAACCATTTAAATTCTACACATTGTAAATATCCATGTGTTTCATAAGAACGACATTTCATTGACCTTGATCAAGAGAAATGACAGGTTTAGACTTGTGATGTCATCATTTGTGACGTAAACGTTCTTATGACGTCAGATGACGTGTACTACCCCTTGCCATTGATTTATATTTCTTTGGAATTAAATAACAATCGGCCGACAAGTTCTGTATTATTCCGTTATTGCGTGTGCGTGTGCGCATGTGTGTTTATACGTGCTTGACTATGAATGACAAAATGTCAGAGTGTTAGAGTCCTTGTGTGTCTGTCTGTATATGAAATCATACATATATTATTTATACAATACAAGACATATTATCTCATTTATACAATACAAAACATCCATTTTCTCATTTATGCAATACCGGAACATATTGTGACTCTAATACCTCCTTAGTTATTGGTCATGGTTATTATTTAATCACCCATAACTAATTACAAGTGAAGACAATCAAATCTTCTTTTATATTATTAATAATTCTCCAAAAGACAGCACTAGTCACTCTCACTTTGGCGGAAATTCTACAATAAAACGGAAATTCATTCGTTCTTCCCTGTAACATATAATCAGGGAACAAACGCTAATCTTTCCAGTTCTTCCTTCAATCGTTCTTATATGTAAAATATAAACAGGGAACAAACGCTAGGCTTTCTAGTTAATCATCTCTAACTTCATTCTTTCTTACATGTAAAATATAATTAAATCAGTGAACAATCACTAAGTTTTCTAGTTTATCATTTAAAACTTCATTCTTTCTTACATTCAAGTGTGAACTTACAGTTTCCTGCAACTGTGTTCATTAGCCTGATACACACATACAGCATAAGAAATACAACGTAGCAATCTATGAATGTGTTCACTAGAAAGAATGTCAAGTGTTTAGCATACTACCTACAAGCCTTATAATTCACAATTTGTAGAAATACTAGTCTACTCACATAATATCTCTCTACATAAAATGCAAGTATAATATATCAATAACAAAATGTAAAAGAATTCCTAAGTCCATTCTCTTCAATCAGTCAGCTAACTCACCATTAAGCTAATGGCCGCCTTTCATGACTGGACTTCTGCCACATAAATTAAAAGTAATTAGACAATAGAATTCTTTTCAGTAGGTAGGCTTTGATCTCAACCCATTGGCTGGTCTCGTTCTTTGTAAATCTTAACCATTGGATAATAAGAACTATTCATCAGCTAAAACCAGTTTAGATTACATCAGCTAGTTCTAGCATATTCTCCAACTCACTTGTTTTCTCCAACTCTGGCACTTAAAAATATTATCATAATTGTGCCCAAGTTCGGGTTACGATAACATTGGCAACAATTTTATAACAGTTAAGTTTGGAAATAGGGATTATTTTTCTTTCTTGTATCATATTAAATAATATAATTTGTAGTATTCTCTTTGCTTCTTCTGTTGTGTGATTTCATTTTATGTGTGTTTTTCATTCGACGTGTTATTTTGATACGATTAATGTGTAATACTTTACATCTTCCTTGTATTGTTGATACGATTAATGTGTAATATTTTGTACCTTCCTTCTATTATTGATACGATTAATGTGTAATATTTGTATCTACCTTGGATTATTGTGTAGTTAAGGGGGAAGGGGGAGCTGAGCCACAAGCTAGTGATAGATAGGCATACGAAGAGGACATATCTCCCCCCTCCCCCCAAGAGAAGTGGCTATCCCGTAAGTCGGGGAGTTTAGATATAATTATTAAAAAATATAATTTTATAGCGTTAAATCCATTCCCGCTAAGACGGGACTAGAAATTACCACCAGTTTTAGGTTTACAACCTGTAATTCTTTCTTTGTGTAAAATAATTTATCATGTATTTATAGTTATAGGCTTACAACCTGTAATTCTTTCTTTGTGTAAAATAATTTATCATCTATTTATAGTTATAGGCTTACAACTTGTAATTCTTTCTTTGTGTAAAATAATTTATCATCTATTTATAGTTATAGTCTTATAACCTGTAATTCTTTCTTATGAAAAATAATTTATCATCTATTTATAATTATAAATGTTCACTCGGTTTTGGGATTTTCTTCTGATCTACTATGGCTAACACACAAACACTTCTATAGATGACACACAAACACTTCTATAGATGACAGAAAACACTATTATGTGTGACACCGACCATTAACAATACAAAAATAAAAAAAAGACTACAATATGAAGTTACATAAAATGAAATGATAAAAAAAATTTAAGAAATATGTAATGAAAAATATTCTTTCTGTATATAATAAAAAGAAAACATTTAGTTATAGATCAATAAGTTTGAAGCATTCTTTCTGTATATAATAAAAAGAAAACATTTTGTTATAGATCAATAAGTTGGAAGCAGTCCAAATTAATTGTACACAAAAACATTTAGTTATAGATCAATAAGTTGGAAGCAGTCCAAATTAATTGTACACAAAAACATTTAGTTATAGATCAATAAGTTGGAAGCAGTCCAAATTAATTGTACACAAAAACATTTAGTTATAGATCAATAAGTAGGAAGCATTCTTTCTGTATATAATAAAAAGAAAACATTTAGTTATAGATCAATAAGTTGGAAGCATTCTTTCTGTATATAATAAAAAGAAAACATTTAGTTATAGATCAATAAGTAGGAAGCATTCTTTCTGTATATAATAAAAAGAAAACATTTAGTTATAGATCAATAAGTAGGAAGCAGTCCAAATTAATTGTACACAAAAACATTTAGTTATAGATCAATAAGTTGGAAGCAGTCCAAATTAATTGTACACAAAAACATTTAGTTATAGATCAATAAGTTGGAAGCAGTCCAAATTAATTGTACACAAAAACATTTAGTTATAGATCAATAAGTTGGAAGCAGTCCAAATTAATTGTACACAAAAACATTTAGTTATAGATCAATAAGTTAGAAGCAGTCCAAATTAATTGTACACAAAAACATTTAGTTATAGATCAATAAGTTGGAAGCAGTCCAAATTAATTGTACACAAAAACATTTAGTTATAGATCAATAAGTAGGAAGCAGTCCAAATTAATTGTACACAAAAACATTTAGTTATAGATCAATAAGTTGGAAGCAGTCCAAATTAATTGTACACAAAAACATTTAGTTATAGATCAATAAGTAGGAAGCAGTCCAAATTAATTGTACACAAAAACATTTAGTTATAGATCAATAAGTAGGAAGCAGTCCAAATTAATTGTACACAAAAAATACTAGTCCTATCCTATCGGTGAATGAACGTTTGTCTCTTTTAGTTAATTATTGTTCACAAATATATCTCTACAGTTAATAATTCTCTCTTGGTTATTAAGCATAATGTCTAAAAAAAAAAAATCTTAATTCTACAGACTGCTTATACTGTAGTTTAGCTGATGTTACTTGTTACAATTTGTAGCATTAAGTGTTTATTTAGTGTACAGATAACATAACTTTATTTCATAAGTGTGAGCTAAATTAAATATTAAATTATCCCGATCATTACACACATTGTCACGGCCTTCCCTCCTGGATGGGGGTTTTGCAGTGAAGCCGACGACACACAGAGTTGCAAGATGGAAAATAAACTAACTCTCGCACACAGACACCACGATGTTCCTGTGTGTGTGTGTGTGTGTGTGTGTGTGTGTGTGTGTGTGTGTGTGTGTATGTGTGTGTGTGTGTGTGTGTGTGTGTGTGTGTTTGATTGTTCAATGCGGTTCTGACATCATGCAGCGAATATCTTCTAGCGGCCTTTCACTGTCCATTTATGACTTCTGGCATAGACTGCAGAGAATGCCTCTGGTATAAGGTATTGCAATATATATTTTCTCCAAATTTTATAGACAGTAGAGACGGTTAATAAAATGAAAATTAATGTTTCATAACTTGGCATAATTTGCCCAACAGTCTCTGACACAATTTACTAGAATATATTTGACCATTTCCCTATGACTCAATTGTCTGTTATTTAATTTGCCAATAAATATCGGTTACAGCATATTCAATCTCTATCAGGCTGCTCATAGCATACTACATGACTCTATCTATATGGTTACAACATAATACACGATATTAAATACATAGTTACAACATAATACATGACATTAAATACATAGTTACATAGTTATAACACAATACACGACATTAAATACATAGCTACAACATAATACATTACATTAAATACATAGCTACAACATAATACACGACATTAAATACATAGTTACAACATAATACACGACATTAAATACATAGTTAGCCCCATACACACACAACATAAGAAATATATCATCAATCAAACTACACAAGTAATTACAATGTAATCAAATTAGTGAACATAGAAATAATGGTTCAGTTACATAAAGCATTCTCCAGTTCAAATCATAGATCAATAGCAAATATGTGCTAAATATTTCTAAGTGCATTTCTTCTTTATCAGTCAGTTAACTTACCATAAACTGCCGATTGCCGTTATGACTAGACTTGAATTTTGTTCAAATTAAAGTGATTAGAATAGAGTACTTCTTCAACAAAGTAATTTCCGGTCGATCTCTTTTGGATAAAATTGTAATGAACAAGTGTGAAACTATCAGTCAAAAAAAATGTTCGTGCAGTTGGAACTGGTTTGGACTACATCAGTAATTTCTAGCCTATCCTCCGCTTGAGTTGTTTACTCAAACGTTGACAAAAATATCATCATAAGGAGTAACCAAGGTTGGGTCACACTAATATTGACAACAAAAATATAATTATTAAGTTTAGATTTAGGGGAGGCAACATTACTCCGCCACACAATCAGATAATATATTTTCTAAACAAAACATACTCTTTATGTTAATTTTAGTTTTCAGTGTGTTTATATGTAGCATCTCTATCTTGTGTTTATATATAGTATTTCTATCTTGTGTTTATATGTAGTATCTCTATCCTAGGTGTGCCAAAATTTACTAATAATGTTATTCACTATTTTGTTGAATGAAGAGGTGTATGAGAGCAGATGAGTGTTGTTGGCGTGACATTTGGCGAAGTGAATATATAAATAAATCCAAAAACAGAGAACACACTGTTACTCAAATAAATCCATATGAGAATACACTGTTACTCAAATAAATCCTTATGAGAATACACTGTTACTCAAATAAATCCCTATGAGAATACACAAACGATGTAAATCTGGATAAGAGAATGCACAGTAATCTGAATATAAAATATTGACAAAAAACAGTTGGTGATAATCCAAGTAGGAATACACAAATTACAGATATGTTTCCACTCTACCATAGAGAGGGGAGAAAATGGCAATAGATATGTAGACAACTCCTTGCTGTATCACAGGATGAAAATACAACAACTGTTGAGTCAAAAGGAGAATGAAGCGGATTACGTGTTCCGTCAACCAATGGTTTACCACTACAATATTCCTTCATGAAGTGTGTCATCACCAGCTCAGTGTTATCCATATACTCAATACTTCTTCCGTATTATGATAACCAACCGTCCAAGGTATAGGATTGCTTTAGATAATACTCTGAACAAAAGGTTGGTTGATTACTTTTACTTCACACTGTAGACGTTTACAAAACATAGGAGCGAATACAGTGGGAAGCTAAATTGGTGAATTGTTAATGGCTTAAGAAATTTTATAAAATTCTCCTCAGTTGACATAAAAAATCAGAGCCTGTACAGTAAAATATATCTTAACTACTGTAGCTTGTCATGAACTCTGTCAGGATATTTATAAATCTCACCAAGATTTCCTCAATAATTATTAAAAAGAAATAAAGGAAGAATAAAATTTAGATGTAAGAAATGTGTAAGTAAATAAAATCTAAATGTAGATGCAAAAGGGAGACTAATAGGAGCATATACAAATATATGACGTAGCTACTGCATCACCATAGGACAGATTGGATGTTTTTCTGGTCAGGTTAATTAACTAATGTATTTTCCCCAGCAAGTCCGCCTTGTTTGGGAAACATGGTTAAGCAGAAATCTTACCAGTCCATTACAGTAATCACTCATAGTGAAAGAAAATCTTGTAAATGTGCCTGAATTAAAGAGGGGAAGGGAGGTGGATGTTTGACGTACACAAGTTCAATAGGACAGAAAGTTGGAAGCATTGTTAATCCTATGTGTGAATGAAAGTTGGATGCAGCCTTGCCCTTAGGTCAAGTGTAAAGCCTTTAAATAGGGGAGTAAACCCAAGCCACTTGGTTTTTACCACAGTAAACACACATGTCATGTGTATAGCAAAGCCTAGATTTCGATGTTGTGTAAATCTGAAAGTCTGTTTGAATGATAATCCAAAAGGCTTGAAAAAAAGAGTGTATGATATTTTTAAGAAATTAACTTGAATTCTTGGTTTTGCTGAAATAAGGTAGAGTTGCATTTTATAAAATTTTGTGATTAATAATTTTTTGTAAAATATAATTATAATAAATGTATCATGTATAATTAATTTATGTTTATTTCAGGGTAGTGAAATTGTGCTAAGAGAAAATGATTAGCCTTTATCTAAAGAACACTATGTAGTTAATGTTAGCAGTCTCTGATTGCTGTATTTCTAAATTGCATGATTTCACCACACATTTGGAGGTTTTGCATCTTTGTAGCATTGGTTCAGGTTGGTGGCATCAGTTTGCAGAAGTGTATCAGCTGTTATGAATGCCATATTACATCGCTTAGGAGGGGAAGTCTACATAGACTCAGCCAGTGTTGGAATTATACTCCACCAGTTTAACTAAGATAAATGAAAATAGTACTTTTGGCCAGGAGTGTGAGAACAGTTAGAGAACCATGTAGAAACAATAGTGAACTATTGGGAACTTTGCAGAATCTTTTGATATTGAGAACTGAGAAGAAACTATATGAACTTGGTCAGGGAAAATCTAACTAGCTAGGGAAGGCTAAATTTTTCTCTTATAGACATTACAGGAAGTGTACTATGTGGATTTAGTAATTGATTGTTGTTTTATTTTCTTTATTTTTTTAATATTTTTAATATAAATATTTTACTAATTTTAATCTGTCTTCTGTCATTTCTTACCATCTTCATTTCATGTAAAATTCATTTAATCATAGTCATCATGTCAATCATTCTGTCTGTCTGTCCATCTGTCTGTTCATCTTTCTGTCCATCTGTCTGTCCATCTCTCTGTCCATCTAATATGTGAGGTCCTTCCTCTAGGGGTGAGTGAGCCAATGGAGCGAGTGACCTCAACTGTTGTGTATTTCGTATTGTCCATCTCTCCCGCAAAAATTCCAATTTTTCCTTATATACCCAGCTTCTAGAAGTTGGTAGAAAGTCGTTGAATATCAGCACAACAATACGGATAAAGAATGAAAAATTTACTAACACAGATCTCTCATGGTAAAATCCTGGTGCACTACCTAATAGTCTTAGTACACCTTAACACTAGCCTATTTTATTATTATCATAAAAATTAAAATAAAAGATGATTATTATTTTACAATCATATTACAAATGAGTTCTAAATACACACGCATACAAACACATACATACACGATCGAACATACATATGCGTATTGTAGATAATTCTCTCACAACAAAACATAAATATTGCACTCAGTGACCTGAATAAGGGAAGCAATTTTTTAAAAGAATAAATTTTGAGAAATTATCTCCCTTCTTCCGTGACACATACACAACTATATTAGAGAAATATTTTATCATCGCTACTATCACCATATTCGTTGTTGTTAGTATTATTATTCATTCTTTTTTAAGTCTTTTGTTGACTGTCAGTTATGAACCAAGGTCTAGAAATTTTACTAAATTTCTGAGAGATCCAAAGTTTTATGGAGAAGAGCGCTGCTTTTAGTAATGGGGCAAGTCCGTGTTTTTCTGGTAGTTTATTCAGCCTTCTAAGTCAGATGTTGTATTCTCCAAGACACCTATCAATACAGTTATCATTTCTGCTTTTACATTCCAGTCTCTGGTTGTATTGTTAAATGTTGGCTGTGCTTTTATGTTTGAAAATATAAATTGCTTTGAGAACTGAAAACTTGCATGTTAGAAATTGTTTCTTTCATAAACATTTAATATCCGCCACAATGGAACACATTTCAAAATAAAACAAGGGGAATAATTTTGTAACGATGTTTTCCGCATGAAAATTGTTTTTACCAGTGAGAACAATAACTCCTATAGGCGGAAACATTTTCGTCGCGTGTCATTGACAGGTCATTGTCATTGTATGAACTAGAAAACAATCCCTGAAATACAAATTCATCTCGATATACGGGTATCTTGGTCATTTCATTTGTAAACCAATGTGTAATTAAACATTACAATTTTGATGAATCTGAACAAACCGTCAAGTACGATTACTGTTGATTTAAAGAGATTATTCTATTTGATTATGACTTGTTTTAAACTGGAAACACGACATACTGTGACTTCTTTTAAACTGGATACACGGCCCATTATGACTTCTTTTAAACTGGAAACACGGCCCATTATGACTTGTTTTAAACTGGAAACACGGCCCATTGTGACTTCTTTTAAACTGGAACACGGCCCATTGTGACTTCTTTTAAACTGGATACACGGCCCATTGTTACTTCTTTTAAACTGGATACACAATTCATTAAGATAATTTTTCAGGCATCCCACTCTCTTCTTTTCCGCTTTGCATTACGTCATAGAGCTGTCAATTAGTGGTCTAAGAGAAATAATTCAATATTGTTTCCTATTTATGATTGATCATGCAGTTATCTCCCGTGCATCATTCAGCACCAAGATAGTGCTTGGTGATATTAAGTCTACAGCAAAGAAAGCGATTGATCCAAGCATTCTTTAAACTAAAGTTTACCAAAATCAGTTACATTTAACTCTTGCCGGATGTTTTGGAGTACTTTATACCAGTCAAATCCAAGGTGAACTTAGTAAATGTCACAGCTATAAATGTTACAAAGTTTTACCAAGATCGACAACTCGTATAAATAAACAGTCTAGTGGTAAATACAAAAATGACTGCCCAAAGGAGGAAGGCAAAAGAACAGAGATTGAGACCGCCATCGTCGACTTTGAAAGAGCACTAGTGTCCCCCACCCCCGCTGCCAGAGTCACCTCCAAGGGCTACAACAACATCAACAATTATAACAACTACAGCAGACAACAATGAAGAACAAGCAGCACAATTATAGAATTCTAAATTTTAAATCCAAAAGACAGAGTCCACCACTACACATAAGAAGACAACAACAACAGAAAAAACACCACAACAGCAACACCAACAAAATAACCACCGCCGACAACAACAATGGGACGACACAGAGAGCAGCAGTCCATGCAGTGGGGATATTTCAATCACCCGATTGCCGACATGATCCAACTCCTGTTTGACCACCTCTACTAGCCACCAGCGCCTGCTTTCACATATCCCAACGGACACCGGGGACAACAAAGACGCCAGCGCCAACAACAACGGCAACAACTTCAACACCACCAGTGAGGAGGACAGGGGCTTGAACATCCCGGGCGCATGTACACACTAGGTAAAGACATGGTGCGCTACTAGCCTGGGGTTTGTAAGACACCCCCTCCCACCCTCTCACTCGAATATCAAAGACGACAACAACAACAACAGTGTCAACCAGAACTTTAGTCCACGGACTACCGGTCTAAAGCCCGCCTCTGCCAACCAGACATGAAGAAAGGATCAGACAAAAGGACCACAAACCCCGCTACACAAAGTTTCTATGATAGACAGCACAGCATCCATACAATATCACCACAATAACAGCAAGATCCGCCACAACATGGACAGATCAAAAATCAACTGACAAAGCAACAGGTACAAAAGACAGGAAATTAAAAACAGCAAACCTACACCCACAAAAAGTTATACAGTAGAAACGGAGCAAACATCAGTAAAAAAGAATTACATCGCCTGCAGCACACAACGGCCGCCACCCTCTTCAGAATACAGTGAGAGGAGGAAGGTCCCACAGGTCCCAAAAAAACTGAGAACATCAAGATGAAAAGTGTTCATGCAATTCCGTGGTGGGTGGGGAAGAAGGTAACGTAAAGAAGAAGAAAAATACAAATGGCCGGTATATCTAGTTTATCAGGAACATAGTCGTAACAGAACCTCGGCGATAATGTACTCAGACAAAAGTAAACGGTACACAGACAACCACAGGCACGCAATACGATACGTGTTTTGCTTCGAGTGTCTAGAAAATAGTTTCAAAGGCAAATAAAATCTAGGTCAAGCGAAGTTAAACTTCCTGCTTGAGAAGATATTAATAGATTGAAGTTCAAAACACAACACTTAACGACACCAGGTAAGCCATTTTGTTCATGTAGTTCGTGTTTAATCCTACCTTACAGTAGAACTTGCTGTGATTAAACCTAATATTACGTGAATATAAGCATGAACATAATTTGTAAGCAGCACTATATGTGTATAATCCTAGTATTATATGAACATCAGAAAGTAGAACTAGCTGAGATCTAAAGAATTGCTGTCACCAGTTTTGGTTTGGTTATGGTTATGGAGTGACGTTGTTGAAATTTTATGGCATTCGTAGTGATAACATTTGTTTGTATTAGTGTCTATGGCCCCTACACAAGAGTATCAAATAACATTTTACAGTGTTTTATTAAATAGTGTATGCCTTTCTTTTACTGTTTTCCTGACTTACACTTAGTAACTATCGCACACCTGTATCAGGTTTCGCAATTATTTCCCTTTTCTCTGATTATTTATCTATATAGTTAATATGGGCTATGTATATATTACTGACCTGTAACCATGACAAAACGAAATATATTGGCAGCAAGTAACTATAATGTGCTCAGAAAAACGACTGATTTCATGTTCTAGAATAATATCATTGTGTTTTGTTCTGTTAGGCAAACATCTATAGAAAAGTCGTGCGTCACACAGGGGACACTACTCTTGACGAATTCAACGTGAGAAATATAGCAACCATATACACATCAGCTGAATAATGAACATTTATTTTTGAAAGTAAAATCAAGTATATGTACTGGTAAAATACCTTTTATTTTCCGGTTGCAAAACTAAAAAAATGGCGACAGCAAATCTAGAGCCTCCAGAGTACGAGTGTCCTGTATGTAACGACTATTTTAAACAACCAAAACTGTTGATGTGTGGACACGACCTGTGTCGGGACTGCCTCGTGTCGTTGTGTAATTCCAGTGTCAAGGCGTCGTGTCCTTTGTGTCGATGTCCTATCGAGAGCGATCAGAGAAACGCTAATGATCCAATTGATGACATTGTTAATAATCTGCCCGACGATCTCGCTATGGCGGCTGTAGTGGAGTGTGCCAGAATTTTAGGCGGGAAACAAGAGTGTAATATTCACAGTGGCATTGCAGCAGTTTCTTTCTGTCTTCAATGTAATGAAATGTTTTGCTCAAATTGTTCAGAATTTCATAAGAAACAAAAGGCAACACGTCATCACGTGGTTGAACACCTGTCGTCGTTAACACCTGTACAACTCGCTGCAAACCGTCAGGCCACGTGTACCACTCACACCGACAGAACGGCAGAATGGTTTTGCTCTCAACACCATGTACCTCTTTGCCACGGATGCGCCATAGTTGATCACCGTGATTGTCCGGAACTAGACCATCTAGAAAAGAAAGGGAAGACAATCCGACATGAACTTGACCAATTGCTGACCAAACTCAACAATCCAGAGCTGAAGCTTAACGAAACCCTGAGCAAGATAAACAATCACGTGACAGAAATAGACCAGACCACAGAATCAGTTATTCAAGAGTTGGAGGAAATATACAAACGCTTTCTCAAACTTGCCGAGTCATGTCTTGAGCGTCATAAGGAATGTGTTCGTGATTCCAGCTCACAGAAAAAGACGAAGATACTTGGTACCAAAGAAACAATTACCAATCTGCATGGCAGATTTATTTCCCATAAAGTGGCTTTAAAGCGTGTGCAACAAACGGTGTCTGGCTCTGAACTGTTTGACATGACAGCTACACTCACGAAGCGTACTTATGAACTTGAACTTGACCATGACCAGTGTTTACCGTCAGATTTGGAGGTCTTCTATACACAGACAGTCGACCCAAACACTATTTCACGTTTTGAACATGAATTGACTCACCTACCATTGACATCAACCCAAGACGTCGCGCAGGTAATGTAAACCAATACTGAATAATTATCTATATATATTATTTTTCAGCCATGTAAATACGTAAATATGTATTATGTTGTTATATATAATCATTCTGTAGAAATAAGTGTGTATTATTGTCATGTAAGCAGTCTCAATAATTAGGTCAGTGATTAGATATACAGTATTTCTCATTGTCACGACCACCTTCCTCTCTCTGGGTTGAAGGGGGAGATAATGGCTAGCCAGTGACTCACTGAGTCTCGTGTAGATGTTATGACGATCACTCACACGACAGAACGAACCAAGTTGATCTTTTGGAATGAAGATTTTTATTCTGTGTGAAGGCTATCAGTCGGTTGACGTGTGTGTATGAGTGTACGGCGGAAATGTGATATGTGTACTGACAGAACAACGAATATACGAACCGCTTTCACTAATATCCAAAAACCAAAGACAGAAAAAAAATAGTTTTAAAATTATGATAATGAATTTATTTCAACAATTGGGGATTCCTTATGCACGGTTGTTAATCAGCCGTTCAAGTCCTTACACTCTAACATTCACAAGAACATTAAATCCAATAGAAGGATGATGAGAAATCCACAAAGAACCCGCTGGAGTTAAACACACAAAATAGATGACGTCAGCTATTCTGCTGCATCATATGATGCAAATATGGTGTCAGACTCTTTCAGTTGATGAACTTAAAGGTATAAATTGTCTCAAATATGTCACCATAAAATTACTCTATATGAAAAGTAACCTCACATCACATGTGTAACCTCACATCAACATTGCGTAGCCTCTGTGCAAAGTGACAATCCTCATGTACTGGAATAGATAGAATTTAGAGTTCTCCAGATTGAAAAGTCGATAGACTGTTTCACCACGCTCCACACAATATTTATAACTGAAAATATAAATTGCAGAGGAGAGTAAATTCACAACTATTCACATTTATAAGAACCCTTATAAAAGATTTTTAAATTGCAATGGAGAAACCTGAACAGTGCAATATGCTTCATGATATACTGTAAGTTGTATGGGGATCTGCCTCTAAAGGTGGCTTCGGTTTCCACCCCCCCTCTCACTGACAGAGGACAGTTGAGGTTGTGCGCCAAACTGGTGCGACCTGTATCACCCCCTTCCGCCAACCCTCCTGCTCTCCACCTCACACGCACCTTGAGGCTTTGGGGATCCCCCAGAAGCAGACCAAGACTGAAAACATCGTGAGGATGCAAGGTCTATTGCAGCTTCTTGGGTGAGAGTGAGCGAAACACACACACACACACACACACACACACACACACACACACACACACACACACACACACACACACACTCTCTCTCTCTGTCTGTCTGTCTGTCTGTCTCTCTCTCTCTCTCTCTCTCTCTCTCTCTCTCTCTCTCTCTCTCTCTCTCTCTCTCTCTCTCTCTGCCTCAAAAACTTCATTTTTTCCTTATTTAACTGGGTTCTGGAAGGTTGTAGAAAAGTCTGGATCTCCTACCGACAATACCAACTAAAGCGTATTACACACACACACACACAAAATAACACTGAATTTTCGTGATTCTTGGCGCACTCCAACCTACCCTATCTTGGCGCACTCCAACCTACCCTATCTTGGCGCACCTAACACCTAACACAATCCTATGACTTATTATTATAAATAAGTAAATAAATATATGATTATTATATTACAAATGAATTCTGTATGCACACGCATACAAAACATACATACGCATATATCACATTCACGCATACAGTGCGTGTAGCAAACAACCTTTCATAAACATGACATGAACAAACAACTGCACTTTGTGACCAGTACAAAGAGGGTAATTTTTTACAGAATAAATTTTGGATAAATTGTACCCCTTTCTCCATGACACTCATTTATATGTATACACACTTTAACTAATTTTCTTTATGAATTAAAACTGATTTTTTTTAATTGCAAAACATTGAGCATGCTTAAGTAAATATTCTAGATGTTTACAGTGACTTTGTTTTATTTACAACAAATTAGTAACGATTGTTTACCAACTTTGCTTTAATTTAGAACAAAAGAGTGAGAAAAATGCTAAGTGAACAAAATTATATCAATGTGTAAATCATTCTGTAATCTAGATCTCAAAAGCACATGTTTATTATTATAATTATTATACAATAGTGTAATTAGTGCAATCATTTGTTTTCTTCTCATAATTAATATCCATAGTGTAAATAGTGAAATCGGTTGTATTATAGTTATGTACCTCAGTGTAATCAGCGCAATCATTAGTTTTATTATTATAATTAATATACCCTAGTGAAGTTAGCATAATCATTTGATATTTTATATTTATAGGACACGTTTAATAGTTACGTGTGCGTTCGTGAGTATGATGTGTAAGCATAAGATATACACACAAATGGAAATCAAAATGTCAAAATAAAATACTTTAAAATAAACGGTCAATAGGAAACGATATTAAGACATTCAGTTACATAGATAAATATTCAGAGAAAAACAGATGACCAAATAAATTTGTAGTTGCGTAAACATTCAGAGAGACACTCATAGATAGATAGATAGATAGATAGATAGATCGATAGATAGATAGATAGATAGATAGATAGATAGATAGATAGATAGATAGAGAGAGAGAGAGAGAGAGAGAGACAGACAGACAGACAGACAAACAGAGATTGTTATTAGTAGAGTAACGAAATTAATTATTCTCATTTCATCATTAAGTAATATTAATCTTGTAACATTTCATTTATTATTATTTATGCGAATAATTCTTTGTCCTTTTGCACTCTCTTTATTTCAATGAAACAGGCAAAGTCCATAAAGATATCTCAATCTGATCCAATTTTACGAGAATATTTACTGAAGACATTTCCTGAAGTAGAAAATCGGCCATACTTTGTTCCCCCAGTCACCATTAAAAGTCTTTCAGAAGATAACGTCACGGTACATAGACAGGAAAATCTGATTTCAAATCACGACCAAGTCTCCAAGACTGGAAGTACAGAAGTAGTAAAGACTTCATCATTTAGAGCAAATGTGGGGCGCGTTCAGGAGAGGTGTCAACAGAACGATATGATCCAACAAAAAGTTCTATTTTGTTTACGGGAGTTAGAGAGGGAACAGAAAGAGGTCATGTGCGTCCTTTCACAACTGAAGTTCTCGGACTATCCAGGAAAGCACTGTTACCTGGCGGCCGCCAAACACTTTGTCATCCCAATGCCTGATGAACTTGACCAGATACACAATGATGGTGACTTTGACATTCTCATCATTCACCGTTACTATGGGTTAATCGTTGGTGAAATAAGATCTGTTACGTCACAGACAGAAGTCAGGAAATCGCAAGAACAAGTAGACCAAGGCATCGTTTTAACAATAGAGAAGTCGATAGACCAACTGAATAAATCAGAAATCGTTCTCAGACATCTCACTAAAGACTTGGATCCAAAACTGTCAATTAAGAAAACACTGATATTTCCACATGTGACAAGAACGGCCTTGACCCGTGTGCTTTCATCAAACTGTAAGCTGGAACAGGTGAGAAGCATTTCTACACACACACAGAAATACATGCACTTCTGTTTACACATATTTATCACGAAATTCTACATCAACCACATTAAATTGTAACTCATTTCATATTCATTATTCAAGAATGCACACTATGCAATTTAATTATATAAGGATTAACCACCTGTAATTATTGAACATTCTTTTTAATATTATATTCCTGTTATCGTTTTTTAATAACTGTTGTGTTTTGGTATGTGTGAATTTGCAGAAGGAGAGAAAGACGAGAAAAAAAATGGTTGGTTAATTACTCCCTTGCCTGCTTACTAGACAATAACCCCGATTCTCAGCCACACGTGCACACAAATAATAAACAGACACACATGCACACAAATAATAAACAGACACAAGGACATGAAAATAATAATCAGACACAAGGACACACAAATAATAATCAGACACAAGGACACACAAATAATAAACAGACACAAGGACACACAAATAATAAACAGACACAATGATAACAGAATAATAAACAGACACATTGACACACAAATAATAAACAGACACAAGGACAACGAAGATTACATATCACGAACTTAGGGAAAACGCGTCATAATTAATAACTAACTCTAAGCCCCCAGCCCCCCCCCCCCCCGAGATGAATACAGCCGCAAATGACATAACTGGACAATAAATGGAGAGTCAAGAATTATAAATTTAAAAGAAGTTTAGTAAATGAAATAAAATGGAAAACGACAATGTAAATGTTCAGATGGGTCAAGATCAAGTGATCTCTAACGTCATCACAATTAGTCGAGAAGTTTTGGTTCACAAAGTATGGTGTGACGCAGAAAATGCAAACTATAAAATATTAAATTTGAAATTATTTAATTTTTTCTTTTCTTAATATTTAGAAAGGGTTTTCCCATGATAAGAGAAATTCTTTCATGAGAAAACAAGTCTTTGAAGTAACTGTCTTAGGCAGCCAGGACAAAGGGACACACATGTTTGCGTCGGTTAGAAGCGAACTGACTTAACCAGGGTGTGGGAGGGTGGACGCCCGACAGGGGTAGACAATCTATACGAAACACTCTCGCATCTCCAGGCAGACAATGGCGACGATACTTCTAAAGACGGGGAACACTTTGGTCTCACAATAGAGTCGGAGATTCAAAGACAGACAAACCACCTACAGTCACGTGCACGCAGACGCATGAGAAGGGAAGACACTTACGATTACGTAACAGAGACGTATGACGTCAGGGGAGAGCGACCAGCGATCTCAGATCGAGCAGCTTCTAAAGAGCTAACCGCATGTACTAACAAGCTAGCCTTTCAGAAGACGCACTGAAGCGAAACTATCGAACAATAGTCGAGCAGAGAGTAGAAGTCTATCCTCAGGGCAGATTAGTACGTGGAATTTTGCGAATAGCTTAAATAGGCCGTCTCGGGGCTGCTAGCTCGTCTGTCATACCAGGGATCTCGTGTTTTGCGTCCTTCCACGATTAAAAGCAAGCCAGATTGTCTGAGATGGTAAAAACTTATGTTTTGTATATAGATAAAATTTATCTTTTCTTATTTGCACTTATAGATTTTCATTTAATTAAAATTGATACTGTAATTGCATTTTTTCTAGCAAGAAGGAAGTAACTTATGTGAAAAGAATTTAAATGAGAACTAATGTTAAAATTGCAGGTTTATGATATTTAAATTCACGAGACTGATGCGTGGCAAAAATTCACTTGTATATTTACAGCTGAAGGACGCCTACAGTGAAGCCTACTGTAAAGCCTACAATAACGCCTACAGTAACGCATACTGTAACACCTACTGTGACGCCTACTGTTACGCCTACATCTACGTATAATTGTACCGTAACGCACACACAAGTGGAAGAGGATCCGAACGAAGGGTTTTACCGAGGAATTCGACTCTGGCCACAACCGCTGTTAAAAGGGGTGATCAGGACGAATTTTACGAAGTCTTGTCTGTTGAGGGGATAAGCGCACATGTCAGGACCAGACGACCTGGATCGTTGATGTTTTGATCTACGTTGGTTGTCATTTGTTGACTTCTGAGTCAGAACTGAATTTTTGTGATAAATTCGGGACATGTGTGAATTCGAACATTCGTGACACTAAAGACCTGAGGTAATTTCTGAACTGTTCCAGCAAGCTGTAATTTATGGATATACATACTGGCCGGGAGCATGCAAATTATCAGGTGATCTAAATCCTTATTTTGTCTTGTGAAAACCTGTAAATGTTCTGTGATTTTGTTAATTCTTGTATTGTTCTTCCTGTCTTCTAATTCTTTTGAATGTTGCTATAATCTTTTTTTTCTATAATGTGTTTCTGAAGTGTGAAGGAGAAATTCTAATTTAATCTCTAATTTCAAATCTTGTAAACTTAATTTGTCATTCATTTTTTTCTCTTTAAATTAAGAATTACTAAATTGTATTTTGTTATAAGAGACAGATAGCCGGGAATACTCTTTTCTAAAGTAACATGTTAATTTTCTTGTGATATCTGCGAATCTCGGATTCCGCCTATGTGAAACCTATTTGAAATTTCTTAAACTTAATTTGTTATTATTCTTTTATATTTTAATAAATTTTGTTAAATTTAAAAAACTTGCTCACTCTATGACGTAACTGAGGTAAATGTGTATAGGGGACAGTGGGGGCTCGTAAAATTGACGTAATTTACGTTTTGACAAAGACACATTTCTTAGAGCAAGTCTGTCACCTAATAGGGGAGAAATTGTGAGGGCCTGGTAACGACTTTGAGACTGAAGAATAGGTTCGTTCAGTTAGGAGTCGGTTATCTGGACG
Source organism: Sinotaia quadrata (assembly GCA_028829895.1). Classification (NCBI taxonomy): domain Eukaryota; kingdom Metazoa; phylum Mollusca; class Gastropoda; order Architaenioglossa; family Viviparidae; genus Sinotaia; species Sinotaia quadrata. The sequence goes on from CM054180.1 coordinate 83,441,765, forward strand.
GGTAACACTTGGGGTGGGAGACGTAATTAACGACGTACCCCAGGGCTTGACCTAGTCACTCCCAGACTGCAGAAGACAAAGACCCTGTCGTGGACCTAGTGTATGATTGTAGACGGATTGGAAGTGGAGAGGTAATTAATTCATATTTTAATATCATCTTCATTAAATAATCATTGACACTAGCATATCCATTCACATAACTGGAGTCGTCTGGTAATGTCCTTGGAGTCCATTTCACATATGGCAATGCTAATTTCTTTTGAGAGTTTCTGTTCGAACTTATCTTAACTAGAGGACATTCAGTCCTCAGCTTGAATACAGCATTGGCGGTTTTGTCCCCTGAATCGAGGAATGTATACATCGTTTTACGACTTTCTTGATGCGGACCAATGACATGTAGACGTAGTAGTTGAGATGAACCATTACTTTCAGCTGGGACGACAGTGTGTAGACGTAGCGATTACATGAACAGCTTTTTTTTTTAACTGGTCAGGCTGCACAAAGAGACAGGCTGGAGATAAATATTAATGTTTCTCCTTTTATGCAGTGCTTACAGTTGTACAACTAAACAGTGTCACCTGCATGCATACAGACAGTTTGGTGATATGACAAAAAAAGGATTAGGAATTACACAACTAGCTCTAATCTAAGTCCCATTAAAGATGCCAGGACTTCAAGTTAGAAACATGGTTTTTTTTTTATAAAGATTTAAAGTAACAAAGTTGAAACTACTATTACTATTTAAATTGTAATCATTATATTTAAAATATTGTTATGAATTAAGTTAATCTTATTTTTATGTTGTTAATAAAGCATGAGAAGGTGGGCAGACATACCACAATAGCCATTATTAATAATGAGTTGTATATAGCCACTAATGGCTGTAAGCATGAATTAAATGTTGCTGTGCAATCAACCATATCTGATCTTTTGCACCTTGCATGTAGTTGTTAGACTTGATAAGTGATGTGCTGAGTGAGATACAGTTTGCATGAGGAGAGCGGTAGACTGAACTGGGTGTTCCATAATCATATACAGGCATTTGCGTTCTGATAATGACAGACAAAAATGGGGACTACCAGGAAATTGTCATTCATGCCCCCGCACCAAGCTGAGAGTAATGTTCGAACTTTTGAATCATCAGAGCTATCGAAGAACCAACCATGTTACAGAGGATGATACGCAATATATATATATAAACGTTTTTGTTATGTTGGGAATTCTGTCAGTCGAGCATTGGCTTGAACAACAACCCCCTCCCTTCTATTGTTCGAATATATTATATAATATGTATGGACTTACTTTATATATTATATAATATGTATAGACTTACTTTATATATTATATAATATGTATGGACTTTCTTCTTGGTGATAATCCAGTTATAGCGCAACATGTGGTGGTTATGTCACCATTCGCGTTCGCTTGTGCAAAAATATATGCTATCTAAAGAAACAAAAACATAAAGGAACTTAATATGACAATAAGAATTAATTTTCATATAGGAGGTCCTTGACACCTTACATAAGTGAAGGAAGAAATGCTATTTCTCGTGCACAGTTGTTTTTGCCAAAGGGAGATGCTTGCATGAAGAAATGAAAAGTATTTTTCTCAGAATGTCAGTTGATTGAATTATGACTTTTACAAAAGTGACTATCTTATAGTAAATGTGGACAAAGTTATTCCATAGGCATGGTCACTTGAAACACAGAAACTTCTACATCTTATAGAAAATGTGGATAAAGTTATTCTATAGCCGTGGACACTTGAAACAAAGAAAATATGTAAGTGGCTCAATTTCCTTTAGCATTAAGAGAACATGATTCGTCATATAAATCTTCAAGATTTATTGAATTAAATTTACATTACTGGTTTTAGCTGAACAGATGTAATGCGGTTGTGAATATTTAAGAAACCTGGGTTCCAATCCATCCCATGCATTACTGTTTTTTTTAGCTCATTACAAAATGAGTAATTATTTTAATTAATGAAGCACATATCAATAAAAAATGGTCAAAGGATAATGCATACTAAAAGAACCACGTTTCATGAACAGCTCTGTCTACAATGCGAACTGCAAAATGGAATTCGTCCCATGCCCTCACACCCACAGAAGACATTTAAAAGTACTTTCTAAATATATTTCTAATGAAATTACCAAATGTGTGGAAAATATTGTGACAGAACTTTATGTCGTTTTGGTATGACTAGGAAAAATCATACTGGCAAGTATAATTCTGTGTAATCGCAGAAGTGGTAAAGATTAACGCATGCTAATTAATGTAATTAATGAACTTTTTATCTGACACGTCTAACATCAGATGACGTAATGGCAAGTTTGTCAACACTGGAGAAGGAACTTTGCGTTTTACTTTATGCGTCTTGAAATAATGGAAAACGTGGAAAGAGAGTTCCAGGACTGTTGACTAAAAACGTGTGAAAGCATTTAAGTTCGTGTACAAAACGACAACAAATGCAAATAAATCACTCAGATATGTGTCTTTCCAAGGCCTTTCTTTAATTCTGTGACGTCTTGTCTGGACACAAGTGTCTAAGAGAGTGTGCATAAATCATCACTAACAAAGATTCGTAAACCTAGTGGAACTGTTACTGCGATGGATAATGCCATTGACGATGTTGAATCAGATAGAGATACTGAATTAGATGATTATATTGATCAGAATAATTTCATTTCTCAAGACAAAATATTGCATTATTAGGAAGAGGGCCAGAGTCTACCAGAACTATTTCTTTATCTACTTCAAGTCCTGTTAGTGTGCACAATCAGCGACAAGGTATAGTCACAAATAAATCATTTGCGCAAGAACAAGATTTCTTAACTGATATTTAAATTAGAAATATTAAAACAAATTTACAGCATCACATCATGAACAGGAAAATGCTTGCGAAGTTTGAATACGAATGTCTACTTAGTAAAGTACATGAAATGGAAAGAAAATCAGCGAGAAAAGTAAAATTTACCATTCACAATCAATTGATATGAAATAAAGACATCTATAAGGACTGTAGACACATTATAATTGTCTCATTCAGTAATATAAATCTTAATTTTAAAATCTACATTTAGGAGAGAAAATTTGTTACATTTTGAAGACTACATTTAGGAGACAAAGTGTGTTACATTTTAAAGACTATATTTAGGAGACAAAGTGTGTTACAAAGTGTGTTACATTTTAAAGACTACATTTAGATGAGAAAAAGTGTGTTAGTCGTGTAAGTCCATGATTCAAATGACTCCATCTGAACAATGCTACTTTTATTTTGCTATAATGGTTGACATTCTGTAAAAATGTAACAAAGCTATATAGTTCCCAGTGAGTAGGTAAACTACTGCTAGTAGTGGCATATAGCTCTCAGTGAGTAAAATAGTACTACTAGTGCTATATAGCTATCACTGAGGGAGTAAAGTGCTACTAATAGCGGTTTAACGCTCTCAGTGAGTAAAATACTACTACTAGTGATATGTAGCTTTCCATGAGTGATTAAAGTACTACTACTATTGGTAGATAGCTCGTAGTGAGTGAGTAAAGTACTACTACTAGTGGTGTATAGCTCTCAGTGAGTAAAGTACTACTACTAGTGGTATATAGCTCTCAGTGAGTGAGTAAAGTACTACAACTAGTTGTGTATAAACCTTAATCTTTCATTCATGCAACTCCGTCTTAAAACAAGAGTATATTAGAAGCATACTTTTATCACTAAAATGTATGTTTGAAATCTATGTATATTTTAAAATATCTTCCTATATAATTCTTAATTACATACATTTTAGAGCTCCATTTTGTTTAATGTAAAAGAAGAATAGGAAAGACAATCCTTCAGTAATTAATTACAACTCATTTTAGAATGCTATCATAATTACTTTATATATGCATATTGATAGATATGTTTGTTAGATTACATAAATGTAAAGATAGCAAATTAGAATGTATTAATAAATACATCATTGTTGTATGATTCTGCGGCCTTTGAAAATATTATTTCTATTCTTAATGGCAAGAGCACTCTTAAGCAGTGGGCTCTAATTTAAAAAATAGGTTGACATAGATTTGAGTGTACAGTATCTTTTTATTTATTCTTAGCATCTTATTTTCATGAAATATTGTCTTTCTGACATCATTCATATTTAGTAATATAACATTAAAGTAGGTAACTGATATTTCACTTTACAAGTTTTATTAAATAAATGAATTACTACTATTTCATTTTACAAGTTTTTTTAAATAAATGAATTACTACTATTTCTTATTAACTCTTAGTTTCTTTTTTGGATTAATTTAACAATATTCACAAGAAAATTTGAATTTACTATTCAGTCGTTAAGAACATAAAGCTATAAATATATTGACCTTGTTTAATTTCTTATCATTTGTTATATAAATATATTCCTATGTACAAAATAAATATATATCTATATATCAATATAGATATTGACCTTGTTTAATATCATCATTTATTATATATTGTCATATGTACAATAATTTCATAGTATAAAACTTGTGTAAAAAGAACATTTTCTTACTTAACATTTAAATTGTATGTGATGAGGTTAAATTTACTTCCTATTAAATTTGGTTAAATATTTTGAAATGTCAATGATTTTAATATTTTCTAAGTATTAATTTACAGTTTGTTAATTTAATTTTTATGTATCTATGTTTATCAATCTCTACTTAGTACTCACTTTCTTTAATTGCCAGTTTTAAACTAATATATTTTGTGTATGTGTATCAAATATTAATACATGTAATTAGATTAAATTACTGATTACTGTATATTTACTCACACAAGTATAGATTTTCCATTTATTTCATTCTATGCCACACTCTAAATGGCTAAATAATACAAAGACAACTTATTTATTAACATTTATAATAAAACAGATTATTTTATATCATGCAGGTTCCACATTTAAATGCTTTATTATTACTTATACTTATTAACATTTATAATAAAACAGATTATTTTATATCATGCATGTTCTACATTTAAATGCTTTATTATTACTTATTACTTCAATTGCATACTTTATGTCTAAATATAGCACAACAATTATTGTGTATAATACCTCACAAGTAATAATGATGCATACACAATCGGAAATCAATGTTTTTATTGAATTAAGCTACATCACAAGTGCTGTGTGATACTGTTACATACTGTATATCACAAGTACTTACATTTGTACACACACTGCTTCACAGTTGTGAAAACTGGGAAAATACACACAAACAAAATGTTTATATTTGAGTATTATTACCAGTGCTCTTTTAATTTCAATTATTTACTTTGCATGTGTTGAAATACCTCTTAGTTAGTGTTGTGCTTGGTACTTAGAATTTTTAATTAGCTACATATAAGAAATATGTGTTTTGGTTAAATTAAGCCACTCACAAGTGCTGTGTGATAGTATTTCACAAACATCATCATAAGTACTAGTATGAGTTAGCACTACATCACAGTTAGTGATTCTGAGAAATACCACACAAATATTTAAGATAATTAATCTATAATAGACTATTACAAACAACACTATTAGTGTATATGCTCTTTTCAGTTATTAAACTAAAGTAGATGTATAGTTAAGAGTTTTAAAAATAATCTTAATTTCATACAAAGAAAACTTACATGTTTCAAGAACTAGCACTAAATTACTTCACTACTTTTTTGTGATACACTTATACTGTTTCACAAATGTTTATTTGTACACTCAATATTTATAGTACCTCATAATTGCTTTGTACACTCATCATTGATACTGCCTCAAAAACATCTGTACTCTCATTATTTATAGTACCTCATAATCCCTTGCACAATCATTAGTTATAGTATCTCATTATCACTATTTCAGTCATTATTTCTATTACCTCTTAAACACTTTTATAATCATTATTCACTTTAGGTTGCTGATACTGAACAGCAGATACAAATAAATATCTTCATAAAATCGGGGAAAAGTACGAAAACAAAATTTGAAATATTTCAGGTTGCACTCACCAAAAGATTTACATTTATCATTTTATGTTTTTAATATTTTATCTTAGTTCACATTTCAAATGTCTTTTGTGTTTTACAATAATCAAATATGCACAAAAATAACAAATGTTTTAACTTAATTTAGATACCTCATAACTGCTCTGTGACATTATTGCCTACGGTACCTACAAGTTCTATTATTTGTGTTTACGCTATCTCACTCTTGCAGATATTGAAAAATACACCATACAAGACACAACATACTTTATCTCTATTAAAATGCCTCATATTTACACCAAATAAGACACAACATACTTTATTAAAATGCCTCATATTTACACCAAATAAGACACAACATACTTTATCTCTATTAAAATGCCTCATATTTACACCAAACAAGACACAATGTACTTTTTCTCTATTAAAATGCCTCATATTTACACCTTAGTGACATACTAACCCAACAGTTATTAGACTAAAACACCTGCACTCTCATGAGAGGTGTGAACAAAAGTATTTTATGTCATTTACAAGTTTTAATAATGTATTTAATGAAATACTTGCAACCACTGTTATAAAGAGTACATAGCAGTTAGTACCAATGTTACAGAAGGAAACGGATAATAATGTTTAGACTACATTAAACCATCTAACAAACTTGCTATATTTAATTGTTGTACATTATTTTACATCATAAGTCAGAGTGCTGAAACAAACGCAAATAAGATTTGATAGATGTTTTCTAGTTTCATGTATTAGACCAACACATACCTGTCTTAAATGTTACAACTATTGTTGTGCACTATTGTACAGTGCCTCATAATTTCTATAGGTACAAATATACAGAAATAAATACTCTGTATTCAGCTACCTCATAAGTACTGTTTGATGTGGCACTATTACATCTATACACACAAACTCACCAGTACTAATTATGTAAAAAGTATATGATAAATTTATTTTAAAGCATGGCCCTCACTGTTTCAACCAAGTTAATAAATAAGTTGCAGTCAGTAGAGATATTTCTTTAAATTTCTGTTTATCTTAAATAAATCTTTTTTTTTTACCCTAACCCAGTAGCTCCTCACTAGCACAATATTTCAAGCTTTAATGATGCACACATATAAAAATAAAATGTTTGGACTGATTTCAGCAAATCAAAACAAAATACATACCAAGTTTTTTAATCTGTCTCACTATCTCAAAATCACAAAATACATACAAAGTTCTTTTACTTGTCTCACAAAGTTAGTGTACACAGCAGACACACCTAATGCAGCACATAGACAAGAGACTTTGTGTTGACAAAAAAATATTTACAATTGACACTGCACACATATTTTACTGTAAGAAAAACATTAGTACCGGTAATGTGTACACACACACACGCGCACGCATTCACTCACACATGCAGACAAGAAGACTTAGTGTCTATATGTATATTTTATTTATTTTTTTTTGTGTTAATTAATTTATTAGTGACTTATATATTGCTACATAGAAAATCTGTTACACATGCATTAGAGGTCTCTTTTAATAAACTCATGCCAGGCACTTTTCGTAAAGAAGAACTTTTATACATCTTAATTGCATGACTTGTTAAATAATAATTTACACTCTTATCTTAATGTGCTCCACGTTTACTATTATACATAGTATCTCAGTGTTACTGAAGTAGTTTATAAAATGAGGTTTTCCAAATTTCCTCAGAATTAAAGCGCAATTCTGTGTTAATGTTATATAGCATAACTCATGTATGATTTTATAATTTTGAAAATGAACACACACACACACACAAATATCTATCTAACTATCTATCTATTTATCTATCTATCTATCTATCTATCTATCTATCTATCTATCTATCTATCTATCTATCTATCTATCTATCTAGCATCTGTTAACTACATATTTACATATCTGACATATCTCAGCTTACTGCTTACAAAAATTAAAAAATGTAAAACTACATACCTTTCACAATTACTGCTTACCAAATATTAAATATGTAAAACTACAGAAGATATTTATTATATACTTGAGACTAAATTCACTTACAATTATTAACTTTCACTGGCTTAATAAATTAATTTGTATCCACTACAATATATTAATTAAAATTTACAACAAGGTATCTTCATGACTGGTTATTTTTTATGACAATGGAATAGTATTAAGGGAAGATAGAAAGCATTTAGTAGACCCCACAATGTTGGCGAATTTCACTAGTTCGAGTAGACAGACTTCCCTGTGTGGTTGGGTGGGGTGGAAAGACTGAGTGTTTGTGTGAGAGAGGGAATATATTTTCTTCCTGTTTAAAATCAAGTTAGAATTAAAACCTTGTGAGCTAACGTCATTGTACACGTAATTTAGTGCGTGTTTCGTTGTGACGTCAAATTCTGCCGTTTCCTGTCGTGCATAAACAGTCAGAGCAGTATTATCTAGACACATGTACAATACTCTATTTAAAACTGTTCAAAGCTCTGAGTCTTCAAGAAGGTGTTACAATTAAGGTTGTAATGTGGAATCTTTATCAGGAAACTTTTCAAAGCTCTTAGTCTTCAAGAAGGTGTTACAATTAAGGTTGTAATGTGGAATCCTTATCAGGAAACTTTTCAAAGCTCTTAGTCTTCAAGAAGGTGTTACAATTAAGGTTGTAATGTGGAATCTTTATCAGGAAACATTGCTTTGTTACCAGGTACATTAGTGGAAACTCGACAGTTTAAAGTGTACGACTGTTAAATATTAAAAATTAAACACAAAACTTTATATTTCGTTGTTTATTCATTACTGTTACATATCTGAAAAGCAGGCGGTGAAAGCAGTTTTTGTATTTTTCTGTTCCATTGCTAAGATATTTGCTTTCTTTTGTTTTATATTCTTAAAATATAATAATAATTACAGTTTCATTTTTTTAAAAGTTTGTTTAACTGAAAAAAGAATATGATTTTACATATGGAGAAAACACACTATAGATCAGAATGTTTACATTGATGCGTTCTTACGTTCTCATATATGATCTTTTTGTCCAGATACTGGGCCAATGTCTTATGGCGAGTGATGTCACTCAGATTTTAGACCTGTGCTTGTTGTCTGACAATCTCACTGGCCATTCCTCTCCCTGGAGTGTCCGTCAGCTCCAGACATGGTGGTCAAGTCGTGTCTCAGGTCATCAGGACATTTTTATAACGTCCGAAATTTATCTGACTGTCGTAGCCAGGTAACAGGAAATACATACTTGCTACGTGTGTTTTATGTGTATCAGGTAACAGTGAGCACTTGTTACTTGTGTTTAATATTTATCAGGTAAAATTGAGTAAATCTTTGGTGTATTTACTGTAATGTGTATCAGGTAAGAAAGAACACAGCTACGTGTGCTTAAAGCAATTTGTATTTGGTAATTGTCAAAGTCTATTCTGGCAACCTGTGAGCTATGTACACATGTTTTTATTTTGGAAATCATGTGTCGTGTATGTGGAAGCAGTTTATGGACTAGATACGTCTTCATGTAATCAGTCAGCAAAAATGATTTAAAATATATAATTGTTTATGATAATTAAATTAAGATTATCTGGAAAAAATGAAACTTTAAAATGGCATATTTCTATGATTGATATGGATTATTGTTTCTCTGATAAATGATAAAATAAAATAAATACATGCAAGCACAACCATACACACCCTCATTAATACTGTTTTAGGTTCATCGGTTTGTCAACATCTGTAACTATATATAGTATCACCACCCCACGGGTACAGGCACGGTATGAAGGGAAGGACGTGTCAGTTGTCGGGAAGATAATGGCCAAACTTCCGTTATCCTACTCACAAGTTGACTTACTGAGCAGAAACCCACCAAGAGTCCTGCTGACCGGTGGACCAGGTGTCGGGAAATCAGTCATGCTTGCACTTAAAGGGAAACAATGTCTGCGTGCAGGTCAACGTGTCCATATAGTCAGCACTTGGTTTGGCAGTCTTGCTGCGTCATACATGCTTAAACACGTGATACAAGAAACTGCCCGTCTTGATGGGATTACAAATCTTGCAGACGACACAGTCCAACTACACAGCTATGACTTTAATAATGAAGAGACAGACGTTGATAATGCCATCAGCACACTGACGGCGGTCTCAAGCAGTCAGGTGGATAACGTCATATTTGATGAGTTTTGTATTCTTGACAGGTATGTTCTAGATCATCTACCTACAGGTGTGAGAGAGGTGAATAGAGATCTAAATAAGAACACAGTAAAAACAAAACAAGAATCTGATGACCTTATATCTGACGTCATAGTGCTTTAAATAGATGTTTTACGTCATCAGATTACGTCACACTTGGTATTGTAAATTTTGTTTAGTCAGTCAGTACTCATGAATTTAGCAAACTGTTCAGATCACACTTGTTTGACTTTATGTGAACATATTGCTCTCTAAATACTTCTCTGACGTAATTTTTTTTATAAAAGTGTGTTTATTATGTGTAACAACTCATTTGCATATAACTGGTATTTCTGTTGAGAAGTCAGTTTATTTCTTCTTGTTTGCAGTGATGTCGCTCGTTTACAACGGTTTGTCACGGGTTTGTGCACGCGCATTCCCAACGTTTGCCTGTGGGCGGCCTCACGATTTCATCACCAGAAACCAGTAGAACTGCAGGAAGAACAACTTAACGTCCCACTGAGGTTTCCGGCGGAAGTGCTGAGTGAAGTGGAAAAGGGAGTTAACTTCTATAAATGTTTTGTCCACCCGTACACGACGACAGCCCTGTTCACTTCGCACGACGATCACAACGTTATTCACGTGAATCATCAGGACTCCGGACACACTGGACGCTGGCCATTGGAGTGCTACAAGTGTGGGAAGTGCATCGCCGACATTCTACAACGGTTGGGGGTTGGTAAAGCGGGTAAGTGTTGTCTGTGTGATAAATGACAGTTTAATAGTTTCTATATCATTGTGATATTAACTGGCAAAAAAATAATTGTAGATAACCGTTTTAACGAATAAAATAATAACAATTGTTGAATAAACAAACAAACGTCCCCTTAATATAATAATCTGTACAGATGTCGTTATTGTCGTTTGTCACAGATCTGAGCGCCAGTCACTCCATCAATAACACCATTGTAACTCCTACAACCTTCGACGTTAAAACGAGCGACACAAACAACAGAAAAAGCAGTTGGACACCACTCCAGTATCGTGACGTGTTTGTGTTGACCAGGGGTCTTGACGTGCGTGATGACGTGAAAGATGACGCGGGAAATGTGACGTCAAGTGCTAACGGCGTGGTGCGCAGTCTTCGTGATGTTGGCATACCTGTACGTGTGATAAGAAAGGGACACGAGTCTAGTGATGTGTGTGACACGGCGGTTGCACAGAGTGACGTGGTGACTGTGGCACGGTATGGAAATGTGTGTGGTTTAGAGCGGAAGCTGGTGGTATGTCTGCCACAAAGAGATCCGGGTGTTGATGATAATTTAACTGATGAACAACTTGAGGCTTTGTACAGGTTTTACGTCATGTCTCGTTGCACCTCACAGTTGGTGGTGGTCGACGTGCCCCTGTCTGACTGACACTAACGTCACGCTGTTGAAGCAAAGAGACGACTTCTGTAATTAAGATGAATGTTATCTGCCACTTAACGGACACTGCAAACTGTTACTGTGCTTTTTTTTTTATAGAGTGCATGGGTACAAAGGGAGTATGTACCCGACCCAAGAGAAATTGTGACTAACGAGACTTGAATGACCTTAACAGCCTGGGATCACATGTTACAAATATTTGTTTAGTGTCCGTTAACTGCAAACAGCCATGTCTCCAAGTCGTCAGATAAATTAAATAACGGATATACAACTTGCTAAATCCCTTAATACGCTTTGTGCCTTATTCTAAAGCATTACACAATTAATATTGCATTATTTAATACAACCCGTGGACTCCGTTTTTATGTTTATTTTTTAAACCACTTTTATAATATTTACAACCAGTTAAATTCTACATTTTGTAAACATCCATGTGTTTCATAAGAACGACATTTCATTGACCTTGAGCAAGAGAAATGACAGGTTTGGATTTGTGATGTCATTATTTGTGACGTAAACGTTCTTATGACGTCAGATGACGTGTTACTTCCCCTTGCCATTGATTTATATTTCTTTGGAATTAAATAACAATCGGCCAACAAGTTCTATATTATTATTCCGTTATTGCGTGTGCGCATGTGTGTTTGTACGTGCTTGACTATGAATGACCAAATGTCAGAGTGTTAGAGTCCTTGTGTGTCTGTCTGTGTATGAAATCATACGTATATTATTTATACAATACAAGACATATTATCTCATTTATACAATACAAAACATCAATTTTCTCATTTATGCAATATGGAACATATTGTGACTCTAATACCTCCTTATTTATTGGTCATGATTATTATTTAATCACCCATAACTAATTACAAGTGAAGAGAATCTTCATTTATATTATTAATAATTCTCCAAAAGACAACACTAGTCACTCTCACTTTGGCGGAAATTCTACAATAAAAAGGAAATTCATTCATTCTTCCCTGTAAAATATAATCAGGGAACAAACGCTAATCATTTTAGTTCTTTCTTCAATCGTTCTTACATGTTAAATATAATCAGGGAACAAACGCAAATTTTCCAGTTCTTACTTCAATCGTTCTTACGTATAAAATATAAACAGGGAACAAACGCTAGGCTTTCTAGTTTATCATCTCTAACTTCTTTCGTATTTTCATTTAAAATATAATCAGGGAACAAACGCTAAGTTTCCATTTTATCATCTAAAACTTCATTCTTTCTTACATGTAAAATATAATTAAATCGGTGAACAATCACTAAGTGTTCTAGTTTATCATCTAAAACTTCTTACATTCAAGTGTGAACTTACAGTTTCCTGCAACCGTGTTCATTAGCCTGATACACACAGCATAAGAAATACAACGTAGCAATCTATGAATGTGTTCACTAGAAAGAATGTCAAGTGTTTAGCATACTACCTACAAGCCTCATAATTCACAATTTGTAGAAATACTAGTCTACTCACATAATACCTCTCTACATAAAATGCAAGTATAATATATCAATAGCAAAATGTAAAAGTATTCTTAAGTCTATTTTCTTCAATCAGTCAGCTAACTCACCATTTAAGCTAATGGCCGCCTTTCATGACTGGACTTCTGCCACATAAATTAAAAGTAATTAGACAATAGAATTCTTTTCAGTAGGTAGGCTTTGATCTCAACCCATTGGCTGGTCTCGTTCTTTGTAAATCTTAACCATTGGATAACAAGAATTATTCATCAGCTAAAACAAGTTTAGATTACATCAGCTAGTTCTAGCATATTCTCCAACTCAGTTGTTTACTCCAACTCTGGCACATAAAAAATAATATCATAATTGTGCCCAAGTTCGGGTTACGATAACATTGGCAACAATTTTATAACAGTTAAGTTTAGAAATAGGATTATTTTTCTTTCTTGTATCATATTAAATAATATAATTTGTAGTATTCTCTTTGCTTCTTCTGTTGTGTGATTTCACTTTATGTGTGTTTTTCATGCGACGTGTTATTTTGATACGATTAATGTGTAATATTTTGTACCTTTCTTGATACGATTAATGTGTAATATTTTATACCTTTCTTGATACGATTAATGTGTAATATTTTGTATCTTTCTTGATACGATTAATGTGTAATATTTTGTGTCTTTCTTGATACGATTAATGTGTAAATTTTTGTATCTTTCTTGATACGATTAATGTGTAATACTTTATATCTTCCTTGTATTGTTGATACGATTAATGTGTAATATTTTGTACCTTCCTTCTATTATTGATACGATTAATGTGTAATATTTGTATCTACCTTGGATTATTGCGTAGTTAAGGGGGAAGGGGGAACTGAGCCACAAGCTAGTGATAGATAGGCATACGAAGGGGACATATCTCCCCCCTCCCCCCAAGAGAAGTGGCTATCCCCTAAGTCGGGGAGTTTAGATATAATTATTAAAAAATATAATTTTATAGCGTTAAATCCCTTCCCGCTAAGGCAGGACTAGAAATTACCACCAGTTTTAGGCTTACAACCTGTAATTCTTTATTTGTGTAAAATAATTTATCATGTATTTATAGTTATAGGCTTACAACCTGTAATTCTTTCTTTGTGTAAAATAATTTATCATCTATTTATAGTTATGGGCTTACAACTTGTAATTCTTTCTTTGTGTAAAATAATTTATCATCTATTTATAGTTATGGGCTTACAACCTGTAATTCTTTCTTTGTGTAAAATAATTCATCATCTATTTATAGTTAGAGGCTTATAACCTGTAATTCTTTCTTATGAAAAATAATTTATCATCTATTTATAATTATAAATGTTCACTAGGTTTTCGGATTTTCTTCTTATCTACTATGGATAACACACAAACACTTCTATAGATGACACACAAACACTTCTATAGATGACAGAAAACACTATTATGTGTGACACCGACCATTAACAATACAAAAATAATACAAAGATTACAATATGAAGTTACATAAAATGAAATGATAAAAAAATTTAAGAAATATGTAATGAAAAATATTCATTCTGTATATAATAAAAAGAAAACATTTTGTTATAGATCAATAAGTAGGAAGCAGTCCAAATTAATTGTACACAAAAAATACTAGTCCTATCCTAACGGTGAATGGACGTTTGTCTCTTTTAGTTAATTATTGTTCACAAATATATCTCTACAGTTAATATTTCTCTCTTGGTTATTAAGCATAATGTCTATAAAAAAAATCTTAATTCTACACACTGCTTATACTGTAGTTTAGCTGATGTTATTTGTTACAGTTTGTAGCATTAAGTGTTTATTTAGTGTACAGATAACATAACTTTATTTCATAAGTGTGAGCTAAATTAAATATTAAATTATCCCGATCATTACACACATTGTCACGGCCTTCCCTCCTGGATGGGGGTTTTGCAGTGAAGCCGACGACACACAGAGTTGCAAGATGGAAAATAAACTAACTCTCGCACACAGATACCACGATGTTCGTGTGTGTGTGTGTGTGTGTGTGTGTGTGTGTGTGTGTGTGTGTGTGTGTATGTGTGTGTGTGTGTGTGTGTGTGTGTGTGTGTGTGATTGTTCAATGCGGTTCTGACATCATGCAGCGAATATCTTCTAGCGGCCTTTCACTGTCCATTTATGACTTCTGGCATAGACTGCAGACAATGTATCTGGTATAAAGTATTGCAATATATATTTTCTCCAAAGACAGTAGAGACGGTTAATAAAATGAAAATTAATGTTTCATAACTTGGCATAATTTGCCAAACAGTCTCTGACACAATTTATAGAATATATTTGACCATTTCCCTATGCCTCAATTGTCTGTTATTTAATTTGTCAATAAATATCGGTTACAGCATATTCACATCTCTATCAGGCTTCTCATAGCATACTACATGTCCCTATCTATATGGTTACAACATAATACACGAAATTAATTAATAGTTACAACATAATACACGATATTAAATACATAGTTACAACATAATACACGACATTAAATACACAGTTACAACATTATACACGACATTAAATACATAGTTACAACATAATACACGACATTAAATACTTTGTTACAACATAATACACGACATTAAATACATAGTTACAACAAAATACACGACATTAAATACATAGCTACAACATAATACATTAAATACATAGCTACAACATAATACACGACATTAAATACATAGTTACAACATAATACACGCCATTAAATACATAGTTACAACATAATACACGCCATTAAATACATAGTTACAACATAATACACGACATTATATACATAGTTACAACATAATACACGACATTAAATACATAGTTACAACATAATACACGACATTAAATACATATTTACAATATAATACACGACATTAAATACATAGTTACAACATAGTACACGACATTAAATACATAGTTACAACTAATACACGACATTAAATGCATAGTTACAACATAATACACGACATTAAATACATAGTTACAACATAATACACGACATTAAATACATAGTTACAACATAATACACGACATTAAATACATAGTTAGCCCCATACACACACAACATAAGAAATATATCATCAATCAAACTACACAAGTAATTACAATGTAATCAAATTAGTGAACATAGAAATAATGGTTCAGTTACATAAAGCATTCTCAGTTCAAATCATAGATCAATAGCAAATATGTGCTAAATATTTCTAAGTGCATTTTTTCTTTATCAGTCAGCTAACTTACCATAAACTGCCGATTGCCGTTATGACTAGACTTGAATTTTGTTCAAATTAAAGTGATTAGAATAGAGTACTTCTTCAACAAAGTAATTTCCGGTCGATCTCTTTTAGATAAAATTGTAATGAACAAGTGTGAAACTATCAGTCAAAAAACTATTCATGCAGTTGGAACTGGTTTGGACTACATTCAGTAATTTCTAGCCTATCCTCCGCCTGAATTGTTTACTCAAACGTTGACAAAAATATCATATTAAGGAGTAACCAAGGTTGGGTCACATTAATATTGACAACAAAAATATAATTATTAAGTTTAGATATAGGGTAGGCAACTTTACTCCGCCACACGATCAGATAATATATTGTCTAAACAAAACATACTCTTTATGTTAATTTTACTTTTAAATGTGTTTATTTGTAGTATTTCTGTCTTGTGTTTATATGTAGTATCTCTATCTTGTGTTTATATGTAGTATCTTGTGTTTATATGTAGTATTTCTATCTTGGTTTATATATAGTATCTTGTGTTTATATGTAGTATCTCTATCTTGTGTTTATATGTAGTATCTTGTGTTTATATGTAGTATCTTGTGTTTATATGTAGTATTTCTATCTTGTGTTTATATGTAGTATCTTGTGTTTATATATAGTATCTTGTGTTTTTATGTAGTATCTCTATCTTGTGTTTATATGTAGTATTTCTATCTTGGTTTATATATAGTATCTTGTGTTTATATGTAGTATCTCTATCTTGTGTTTATATGTAGTATTTCTATCTTGGTTTATGTATAGTATCTTGTGTTTATATGTAGTATCTCTATCTTGTGTTTATATGTAGTATCTCTATCTTGTGTTTATATGTAGTATCTTGTGTTTATATGTAGTATCTCTATCTTGTGTTTATATGTAGTATCTCTGTCTTGTGTTTATATGTAGTATCTCTATCTTGTGTTTATATGTAGTATCTCTATCTTGTGTTTATATGTAGTATCTTGTGTTTATATGTAGTATCTCTATCTTGTGTTTATATGTAGTATCTCTATCTTGTGTTTATATGTAGTATTTCTATCTTGTGTTTATATATAGTATTTCTGTCTTGTGTTTATATGTAGTATCTCTATCTTGTGTTTATATGTAGTATCTCTATCTTGTGTTTATATGTAGTATCTCTATCTTGTGTTTATATGTAGTATTTCTATCTTGCACCAACTAAGGCAAAGGAAGAATAAGAGTGACCATTTCACTGTAAAATCATTCATTTACCATCCAACAAAATACTACAATTTTATATTTTTATTTTAACCATGTGTGCATGTGTGTTTGTGTGTGTGTGTGTGTGTGTGTGTGTGTGTGTGTGTGTGTGTGTGTGTGTTTTTTCTCTTACTGAGTGTAGATGTTTATTTTCATTTTCATCATTTATTTACTCAAAAGTTCACCACTGCCAGACTCTTTTCACCAGACGGATTTGAAGTCAGTGACAGTTATAAAGGATAAATTCAGTGATAATTATAAAGGATACCATGAGTGACAGTAATCAAGGATCAATTCAGTGATAGTACCAAGAATAAATTAAGTGCTAGTGATAAAGGATACATTTAATGATTATGATCAGATTAAAATCGGTGTATTTGTAACTAACTTCAGAGATAAAGATATAATGAATACATTCTTGACAGTATATCAAAATACATTGGCTGATAGTCATAAAGATACATTATTTACATGTAACTACCACCTCCACACTTCTCTTTTCAGGTCAAAGTTCATAAATGTCGAGCAAGAGTTTATTTGATAAAATAGCGGTCACTCTTGCTCCTAAACGAAACGCACTTTTAAATCTAAATCATCCCACCCCGGGTAGAGGGCTGCTTTTGATGTTGGAATTATCAGCGAACTTCTTCCTTTATTTTAATTATTTTTACTGCCTTATACTTCGCACTTTACAATTTTCTTCTTATTTCTGGGAGGTATAATATTATTTTTAAAATAGGTTACAAGACCTAGCGAAGCAATTATTATATATTTAATATAGCGTAACAATTCTTTGACATTTATGGGAGGTTTAATATTATATTATAAATAAATTACAAGACCTAGCGAAGCAATTATTATATATTTCATATTGTTACGTTTCCAGTATTTATTTATAGACCCTGCCCTAGAATAATTAAGGACTTTAAATATTATTAATTCCTTCTCTCATATCCTATGCAGACTGGTTGCTCAATTTACCATTTGACTAATTAAAAGTGTGTCTTGTAGTACAGACGACAAATTTACAAACTAATAAATTGCGAACTTTAGCTAGATTGAAAACAGTTAAATTCCTCTAAATTAATATGCATTCGTTATCAACATTCTGCTCATTCGCCCCCATTCAATCTAAGAAAATCTATAGGTCTATTATGCATAAAAATTAACTACTAAGAGGTTTTAACAAAGAAAATAAGATTTAATAAAGTTTAACAAGTTAACAATAATCAAATACGAGCGCGAATAGTCTATTTCTCGATTCTTTGCGCGTACATGCCTTATCGTTTAACCAACGAATCGCCAATTGATTGTCTTATGATATTTGAATGTACACTGAGGAATACTCAGCTGATTGTCTGTATCTGCCTGGTCTCTTTATTCAGTCAGCCAGTCTATTTCACAGTCTCACTCTAGCGACGACGCATGTGGCGCCTAGGAAAAGGTGTCCCTTTTATGTAGCTAGTGAACTTGAATTTTCAGTGGCATGGACTCTCGGAATAGAACTCACACTTAGAGCTCAACCAGTTCATACCAGACGGAAACAAAGGCAAACCCAAGGCAAGGCAAGGATAAAGCCAAGACAAAGGAAGGCATGGACCGACCTGAGGAAGTAAATGTGTTCTAATGTAATTTCAGTTAACACGCTTCCTACCCAAGCACGTCCCAGTTTAAAATGCGCTGAATTTAGAGATTCAACCTCGCGTCGTTTTACAATTAGATTTAGAAAAAATGTAATCTCTCACGCATGTTCCATTTAACAGCATGACGTATGAATCAATAAAAATAGTTACAACGTTAAATTAATGTTCATACAAAAGGGGTAATTCAAAACAGCAAAGCGCTTCACAATTTACAATTAAAATTACACGCAATAATTGAATTACATGAGAAATTCATATCGAGCACAGGCATTCTGGCTCTTAGTGAATTAAAACAATATAAATTAAAGTTACAAATGGAAAAAGAGTTACAATAAATTTATATTCCATAACTTATAGGTTTTTCAGTCATTTCTCTGGACCGTGCTCAAGCATATATGGAAATAATATAATACATAGCACAAATACATACTTAATCAAGATATACAAAATACTATTAGATAAAATGGTACCTTTATGAGAAGTCGAAGTGTGATTCTCATCTGCTCATCGGCTGCCGCTTGACCCGAGTTAGCCAGTGGATATAGCTAATTGTGTTCTCGCAGTAAGGGAATGGAAGCGTGCACCCATATTTATAGAAAAGCATAATGCGTATCACATGACTGATCGCGAGGTATGTAGTTGGTTCGAGAACCTGGACAATGGACCTAAAGTTACATAACATCTTGACCTGTTCTAGAAGCATCTCGATAGAGGAAGCTTTGAACAAAGGAGCCAAGGGTTTCAAATCTCGATATTTGAAGTAAACAAACAAGTAGGTCACCAAGTCGGACATTTTTATCGGACTGTGACACATATGGAGTAACAATTAAGGGAATTTCCTAGTGTTTGACACTTACTGTACAGTTCATAGGTTGAAACAGATATGGTATATTTAATAGAGGGTGACAATTATTGTCCAATTCATATATTGTAACAGATATGGTACATTAAATAAAGGGTGGCAGTTATTGTGCATTTCATAGAGCGTGACAATTTGTGTCTTTCGTTTAGACAATGTTAATGTTGCCCTATATCTAGGCAGTTTTAAGTCTGTTTCACTGAGATATTTTAGACATGTTTCAGATGAAACTGGAAGCGACTAGGTAGATTAATTTTACTGCAGAATTTTACACTTTCTCATGTTATAGTTATCAGACGATAATGAAATGATAATGCATACTGTCACCACCACCTTCCTCTCTCTGGGTTGAAAGGGGAGATGATGCTTAGCCAACGTCTCACTGAGTCTCGTGTAGATGTTATGACGATCACTCACAGAACGAACCAAGTTGTTTATTTGGAATGAAGTTTTTTATTCTGTGTGAAGGGTATGAGTCGGTTGGCGTATGCATATGCGAGTGCACGTTGAAATGTGTAAAGTGTAAACAGACGGAACAACGAATAAACGATTGTGCACAACTCACACCCAAAGACAAAACTTCACTTAAAAATGTTCTATTTATATATTTATTTTAAAATGTAGGACTCCTCATGCTCGGTGTTAATCAGTCATTCCAGATTGTTCATTCATCACATTCCTGGGAGGGAGGGGGGGAACAAGAGCAATGAATAATGAAAAGTAAAGATAAACAAATGATACATCAACAAACGATCTATCTAAGTGGTAATCTCACCACACAAAAGTACATACATGAATCACAATGAAATGTTCAAGGTTCAAAGTTCTCTATTAATGTTCAATGAAATATCTTGATAGTCCTGACAGATCCCAATGTAAAAAGAATATATCAAGAGTTCTGAAATATTAAATCTTAGTAATAAATGTTCTGAATATTAAATCCTAAGTGTGCCAAAATTTACTAATAATGCTATTCACTATTTTGTTGAATGACGAGGTGTATGAGAGCAAATGAGTGTTGTTGGCGTGACATATGGCGAAGTGAATATATAAATCCAAAAACAGAGAACCCACTGTTACTAAAATAAATCCATATGAGAATACACAAACGATGTAAATCTGGATAAAGAGAATGCACAGTAATCTGAATATAAAATATTGACAAAAAAACGTTGGTGATAATCCAAGTAGGAATACACAAATTACAGATATGTTTCCACTCTACCATAGAGAGGGGAGAAAATGACAATAGATATGTAGACAACTCCTTGCTGTCCTTATATGTGTATGTATCACAGGATGAAAATACAACGTTGAAACAACTGATGTGTCAAAAGGAGAATGAAGCGGATTACGTGTTCCGTCAACCAATGGTTTACCACTACAATATCACTTCATGAAGTGTGTCATCACCAGCACAGTGTTATCCATATACTCAGTACTTCTTCTGTATTATGATAACCAACCATCCGAGGTATAGGACTGCTTTAGATAATATTCCAGGCAAAAGGTTGGTTGATTACTTTTACTTCACACTGTAGACGTTTACAAAACATAGGAGCAAATACAGGGGAAAGCTAAATTGATGAATTGTTGATGGCTTACGAAATTTTATAAAAATTTCCTCAGTTGACATAAAAAATCAGAGTCTGTACAATATATATATATATCTTGACTACTGTAGCTTGTCATGAACTCTATCAGGTTATTTATAAATCTCACCCAGATTTCCTCAATAAATAAAGAAATATAGGAAGAATAAAATTTAGATGTAAGAAATGTGTAAGTAAATAAAATTTAAATGTAGATGCAAAACGTAGAATAATAGGAGCATATACACATATATGACGTAGCTAATGCATCACCGTAAGACAGATTGGATGTTTTTCTGGGTCAAGTTAATTAACTAATATATTTTACCCAGCTAGTCCGACCTTGTTGGGAAACGTGGTCAAGCAGAAATCTGACCAGCCCATTATAGTAAGCATGCATAGTGAGAGACAACCTTATTTTAAGTGTGCCTGAATTAAAGAGGGGAAAGGAGGTGGATGTTTGACGTACACAAGTTCAATAGGACAGAAAGTTGGAAGCATTGTTAATCCTGTTAATCCTATGTGTGAATGAAAGTTGGATGCAGTCCTACCCTTAGGTCAACTGAATAGCCTTTAAATAGGGGAGTAAACCCAAGCCACTTGCTTTTCCCCACAGTAAACACACGTCATGTGTATAGCAAAGCCCAGATTTTGATGTTGTGTAAATCTGAAAGTCTGTTCGAATGATAAGCCAAAAGACTTGAAAAAAGAGTGTATGATATTTTTAAGAAATTAACTTGAATCCTTGGTTTTGCTGAAGTAAGGTAGAGTTGCATTTTATAAAATTTTGTGATTAATAATTTTGTGTAAAATATAATTATAATAAATTTATCATTTATAATTATATTATGCTTATTTTAGGTTAGTGAAATTGTGCTCAGAGAAAATGATTAGCCTTTATCTAAAGAACACTATGTAGTTAATGTTACCAGTCTCTGATTGCTGTATTTATAAATTGCAGGATTTCACCACACGTTTGGAGGTTTTGCATCTTGGTAGCATTGGTTCATGTTGGTGGCATCAGTTTGCAGAAGTGTATCAGCTGTTATGAATGCCATATTACATCGCTTAGGAGGGGAAGTCTACATAGACTCAGCCAGTGTTGAAATTAGACTCCACCAGTTTAACTAAGATAAGTGAAAATAGCACTTTTGGCCAGGAGTGTGAGAACCATGTAGAAACAATAGTGAACTATTGGGAACTTTGCAAAATCTTTAGCTACTGGATAACTGAGAAGAAACTATATGAACTTGGTCAGGGAAAGTCTAACTAGATAGGGAAGGCTACATTTTTCTCTGATAGACATTACGGGAAGTGTACAATGTCGAATTAGTAATTGATTGTTGTTTTATTTTCTTTATTTGTTTAATATTTTTTAATATAAATATTTTACTAATTTTAATCTGTCTTCTGTCATTTCTTACCTTCTTCATTTCATGTAAAATTCATTTAATCATAGTCATCATGTCCATCACTGTGTCTGTCTGTCAATCTGTCTGTTCATCTTTCTGTCCATCTGTCTGTCTGTCCATCCATCTGTCCATCTAATATGTGAGGTACTTCCTCGAGGGGTGAGTGAGCCAAAGGAGCGACTGACCTCAATTGTTGTGTATTTCGTATTGTCCATCTTATGGGGTAACAACAAACTCCGCCGCAAAACTTCCATTTTTCCTTATATACCCAGCTTCTAGAAGTTGGTAGAAAGTCCTTGAATATCAGCACAACAATACGGATAAAGAATGGATACATGAAAACTTTACTAACACAGATCTCTCATGGTAAAATCCTGGTGCACTACCTAATAGTCTTAGTACACCCTAACACTAGCCTATTTTATTATTATCACAAAAATAAAAATAAAAGATGATTATTATTTTACAATTTTACATATTACAAATGAATTCTACATACACACACATACAAACATACATATTTACACAATCGAACGTACATGTGCGTGTTGTAGACAATTCTCTCACAACAAAGCATAAATATTGCACTCAGTGACCAGAATAAGGGAAGCAATTTTTTAAAAGAATAAATTTTGAGGAATTACCTCCCTTCCTCCGTGACACATACTTACACAAATATATTAGAGAAATATTTTATCATCGTTACTATCACCATATTCGTTGTTATTAATATTATTATTCATTCTTTTTCAAGTCTTTTGTTGACTGTCGGTTATGAACCAAGGTCTCAAAATTTTACTAAATTTCTGGGAGATCCAAAGTTTTACAGAGTAGTGCTGCTTTTAGTATTGGGGCAAGTCTGTGGTTTTCTGGTAGTTTATTCAGACTTTTATGTCCGATGTTGTATTCTCCAAGACACCTGTCAATACGGCTATCGATTCTGCTTTAAAATTCCACAGTCTCTGGATGTATTGTTAAATGTTGGTTGTGCTTTTATGTTTGAAAATATAAATTGATTTGAGAACTGAACACTAGTGTGTTAGAAAGTTCTTTCATCCTTCATTTTATATCCGCCACATTGGAACACATTTCAAAATAAAACAAGAGGAATAATTTTTAACGATGTTTTCCGCAAGCAAATTGTTTTTACCAGTAAGAACAGTAACTCCTATGGGCTGCTTTTTAATATTGAAACATTTTCGTCGCGTGTCAATGTCATTGTATGAACTAGAAAACAATCCCCCAAATACATATTCATCTCGATATACGGGTATCTTGGTCATTTCATTTGTAAACCAGTGTGTAATTAAACATAACAATTTTGATGAATCTGAACAAACCGTCAAATACGATTACTGTTGATTTAAAGAGATTATTCTATTTGATTGTCACTTGTTTTAAACTGGAACACGACCCATTGTGACTTCTTTTAAACTGGATACATGGCCCATTATGACTTGTTTTAACAGGATACACGGCCCATTATGACTTGTTTTAAACTGGATACACAATTCATTACGATTATTGTTCAGGCATCCCACTGTCTTCTTTTCCGCTTTGCATTGCGTCATAGAGTTGTCAATTAGTTGTCTAAGAGAAATAATTCAATATTGTTTCCTGTTAATGATTGATCATGCAGTTATCTCCCGTGCATCATTCAGCACCAGGACACTGAGTGCTTGGCGATATTAAGTCTACATCAAAGAAAGTGATTGAGCCAAGCATTCTTTAACCTAAAGCTTACCAAAATAAGTTATATTTGAGTCTTCCCGGATGTTTTGGAGTAATTTATACCAGTTAAATCCAAGGTGAACTTAGTAAATATCACAGCTATAATTGTTACAAAGTTTTACCAAGATCGACAACTCGTATAAAAAACAGTCTAGTGCTAAATACAAAAATTACTGTCCAAAGGAGGAAGACAAAAGAACACTAGTGCCCCCCACCCGCTGCCAGAGTCACCTCCAAGGGCTACAACAACATCAACAACTACAACAACCACAGCAGACAACAATAAAGAACAAGCAGCACAACAGAATTCTAAATTTTAAATCCAAAAGACAGAGTCCACCACCACGCATAAGAAGACAACAACAACAGATAAAACACCACAACAGCAACACCAACAAAATAACCACCACCGACAACAACAATGAGACGACACAGAGAGCAGCAGTCTTTGCAGTGGGGATATTTCAACCACCCGATTGCCGACATGAACCAACTGCTGTTTGACCACCTCTACTAACCACCAGCTATTGCTTCACATATCCCAACGGACATCGGGGACAACAAAGACGCCAGCGCCAACAACAACGGCAACAACTTCGTAAAGACATGGTGCGCTACTAGCCTGGGATTTGTAAGACACACCCTCCCACCTTCTCACTCGAATATCAAAGACGACAACAACGACAGTTCAACCAAGAGCTTTAGTCCACGGACTACCGGTCTAAAGCCCGCCTCTGCCAGCCAGACATGAAGAAAGCATCAGACGAAAGAACTACAAACCCCGCTACACAAAGATTCAATGATAGATAGAACAGCATTCATACACTATCACCACAATAACAGCAAGATCCGCCACAACATGGACAGATCAGCAATCAATTGACAACGCAACAGGTACAAAAGACAGGAAATTAAAAAACAGCAAACCTACACCCACAAAAAGTTATACAGTAGAAACGGAGCAAACATCAGTAAAAAAAGAAATACATCGCCTGCAGTACACAACGGCCGCCACCCTCTTCAGAATACAGTGAGAAGAGGAAGGCCCCACAGGTCCCCCAAAAAATGAGAACATCAAGAAGATGAAAAGTTTTCATGCAATTCCATTGGGAGAAGAAGGTAACGTAAAAAAGAAGAAAAATACAAAATGGCCGGTATATCTAGTTTATCAGGAACACAGTCGTAACAGAACCTCGGTGATAATGTACTCAGACAAAAGTAAACGGCACACAGATAACCACAGGCACGCACAGTGCGATACGTGTTTTGCTTCGAGTGTCCAGAAAATAGTTTCAAAGGCAAATAAAATCTAGGTCAAGCGAAGTAAACTTCCTGCTTGAGAAGATATTAATAGATTGAAGTTCAAACACAACACGACGCTTAGCGACACCAGGTAAGCCATTTTGTTCATGTAGTTCGTGTTTAATCCTACCTTACAGCAGAACTTCAGAACTTGCTGTGATTAAACCTAATATTACGTGAATATAAGCATGAACATAATTTGTAAGCAGCACTTGATGTGTATAATCCTAGTATTATATGAACATTAGAAAGTAGAACTAGCTGAGATCTAAAGAATTGCTGTCACCAGTTTTGGTTTGGTTATGGTTATGGAGTGACGTTGTTGAAATTATATGGCATTCGTAGTGATAACATTTGTTTGTATTAGTGTCTATGGCATTCGTAGTGATAACATTTGTTTGTATTAGTGTCTATGGCATTCGTAGTGATAACATTTGTTTGTATTAGTGTCTATGGCATTCGTAGTGATAACATTTGTTTGTATTAGTGTCTATGGCATTCGTAGTGATAACATTTGTTTGTATTAGTGTCTATGGCCCCTACACAAGAGTATCAAATAACATTTTACAGTGCTTTATTAAATAGTGTATGCCTTTCTTTTACTGTTTTCCTGACTTACACTTAGTAACTATCGCACACCTGTATCAGGTTTCGCAATTATTTCCCTTTTCTCTGATTAATTATTTATCTATATGGTTAATATGGGCTATGTATATATTTCTGACCTGTAACCATGACAAAACGAAATATTTTGGCAGCAAGTAACTATAATGTGCTCAGAAAAACGACTGATTTCATGTTCTAGAATATCGTTGTGTTTTGTTCTGTTAGGCAAACATCTGTAGAAAAGTCGTGCGGCACACAGGGGACACTACTCTTGACGAATTCAACGTGAGAAATATAGCAACCATATACACATCAACTGAATAATAAAAATTTATTTTTGAAAGTAAAATCAAGTATATGTACTAGTAAAATACATTTTATTTTCCGGTTGCAAAACTCAAAATATGGCGACAGCAAATCTAGAGCCTCCTGAGTACGAGTGTCCTGTATGTAACGACTATTTTAAACAACCAAAACTGTTGATGTGTGGACACGACCTATGTCGGGACTGCCTGGTGTCGTTGTGTAATTCCAGTGTCAAGGCGTCATGTCCTTTGTGTCGATGTCCTATCGAGAGCGATCAGAAAAACTCTAATGTGCCAGTAGATGACATTGTTAATAATCTGCCCGACGATCTCGCTATGGCGGCTGTAGTGGAGTGTGCCAGAATTTTAGGCGGGAAACAAGAGTGTAATGTTCACAATGACATTGCAGCAGTTTCTTTCTGTCTTCAGTGTAATGAAATGCTTTGTTCAACTTGTTTAGACTTTCATAAGAAACAAAAGATGTCACGTCATCACGTGGTTGAACACCTGTCGTCGTTAACACCTGTACAACTCGCTGCAAACCGTCAGGCCACGTGTACCACTCACACCGACAGAACGGCAGAATTGTTTTGCTCTCAACACCATGCACCACTTTGCCAAGGATGCGCCATAGTTGATTACCGTGATTGTCCGGAACTAGATCATCTAGAAAAGAAAGGGAAGACAATCCGACGTGAACTTGACCAATTGCTGACCAAACTCAACAATGCAGAGCTGAAGCTTAACGAAACCCTGAGCAAGATAAACAATCACGTGACAGAAATAGACCAGTCCACACAATCAGTTATTCAAGAGATGGAGGAAATATACAAACGTTTTCTCAAACTTGCCGAGTCATGTCTTGAGCGTCATAAGGAATGTGTTCGTGATTCCAGCTCACAGAAAAAGACCAAGATACTTGGTACCAAAGAAACAATTACTAATCTGTATGGCAGAGTTATTTCCCATAAAGTGGCTTTAAAGCGTGTGCAACAAACGGTGTCTGGTTCTGAACTGTTTGACATGACAGCTACACTCACGAAGCGAACAAAAGAACTTGAACTTGACCATGACCAGTGTTTACCGTCAGATTTGGAGGTCTTCTATACACAGACAGTCGACCCAAACACTATTTCACGTTTTCAACATGAATTGACTCACCTACCATTGACATCAACCCAAGACGTCGCGCAGGTAATGTAAACCAATACTGAATAATTATCTATATATATTATTTTTCAGCCATGTAAATATGTGTTATGTTGTTATATAATCATTCTGTAGAAATAAGTGTGTATTATTTTGTCATGTAAGCAGTCTCTATAATTAGGTCAATGATTAGATATACAGTATTTCTCATTGTCACCACCACCTTCCTCTCTCTGGGTTGAATGGGGGAGATAATGGCTAGCCAGTGACTCACTGAGTCTCGTGTAGATGTTATGACGATCACTCACACGACAGAACGAACCAAGTTGATCTTTTGGAATGAAGATTTTTATTCTGTGTGAAGGCTATGAGTCGGTTGACGGTGGATATGTGATATGTGTACGGACAGAACAACGAATCTACAAACCGCGTTTACTCACATCCAAAAACCAAAGACAGAAAAAAAATTAGTTTTAAAATTATGATAATGAATTTATTTCAACAGTTGGGGATTCCTTATGCACGGTTGTTAATCAGCCATGCAAGTCCTTACGCTCTAACATTCACAAAAAACTTCACATTAAATCCAATAGAAGGATGATGAGAAATCCACAAAGAACCCGCTGGAGTGGAAACACACAAAATAGATGACGTCAGCTACTCTGCTGCATCATGTGATGCAAATATGGTGTCAGACTCTTTGAGTTGATGAACTTAAAGGTAGAAATTGTCTAAAATATGTCACCATAAAATTACTCTTTATGAAAAGTTACCTCACATCACATGTGTGTCCAACATTGCGTAACCTCTGTGCAAAGTGACAATCCTCATGTACGTGAAATAAATTATAAAATAGAATTTAGAGTTCTCCAGATTGAAAAGTCGATAGACTGTTTCACCACGCTCCACACAATATTTATAACTGAAAATATAAATTGCAGAGGAGAGTAAATTCACAACTATTCACATTTATAAGAACCCTTATAAAAGATTTTTAAATAGCAATGGAGAAACCTGAACAGTGCAATATGCTTCATGATATACTGTAAGTTGTATGGGGATCTGCCTCTAAAGGTGGCTTCGGTTTCCACCCCCCCCCTCTCACTGACAGAGGGCAGTTGAGGTTGTGCGCCAAACTGGTGCGAACTGTATCACCCCCTTCCGCCAGCCCTCCTCCTCTCCACCTCACACGCACCTTGAGGCTTTGGGGATCCCCCAGAAGCAGACCAAGCCTGAAAACATCGTGAGGATGCAAGGTCTATTGCAGCTTCTTGGGTGAGAGTGAACGAAACACACACACACACACACACACACACACACACTCTCTCTCTCTCTCTCTCTCTCTCTCTCTCTCTCTCTCTCTCTCTCTCTCTCTCTCTCTCTCTTTGTGCCTCAAAAACTTCAGTTTTTCCTTATTTAGCTGGGTTCTGGAAGGTTGTAGAAAAGTCTGGATCTCCTACCGACAATACCAACTAAAGCGTATTACACACACACACACACACTCACACACACACACACACTCACACACACACACCACTCACACACACACACACCACACACACACACACAATAACACTGAATTTTCGTGATTCTTGGCGCACTCCAACCTACCCTATCTTGGCGCACCTAACACCTAACACAATCCTATGACTTATTATTATAAATAAGTAAATAAATATATGATTATTATATTACAAATGAATTCTGTATGCACACGCATACAAACACATACATACGCATATATCACATTCACGCATACAGTGCGTGTAGCAAACAACCTTTCATAAACATGACATGAACAAACAACTGCACTTTGTGACCAGTACAAAGGGGGTAATTTTTTACAGAATAAATTTTGGATAAATTGTACCCTTTTCTCCATGACACTCATTTATATGTATACACACTTTAACTAATTTTCTTTATGAATTAAAACTGATTTTTTTTAAATGCAAAACATAGAGCATGCTTAAGTAAATGTTCCCGATGTTTACAGTGACTTTGTTTTATTTACAACAAATGAGTAACGATTGTTTACCAACTTTGCTTTAAGTTAAAACAAATGAGAGAGAAAAATGCTAAGTGAACAAAATTATATTAATGTGTAAATCAGTCTGTCATCTAGATCTCAAAAGCACATGTTTTTTATTATAATTATTATACAATAGTGTAATTAGTGCAATCATTTGTTTTCTTCTCATAATTAATATCCATAGTGTAAATAGTGAAATAGTTTGTATTATAGTTATGTACCGTAGTGTAATCAGCGCAATCATTAGTTTTATTATTATAATTAATATACCATAGTGAAGTTAGCATACTCATTTGATATTTTATATTTATAGGACACGTTTAATAGTTACGTGTGCGTTCGTGAGTATGATGTGTAAGCATTAAGATATACACCCAAATGGAAATCAAAATGTCAAAATAAAATACTTAAAATAAACGGTCAATAGGAAACGATATTAAGACATTTAGTTACATAGACAAATATTCAGAGAAAAACAGATGACCAAATAAATTAGTAGTTGCGTAAACATTCAGAGAGACATTCATAGATAGATAGATAGATAGATAGATAGATAGATAGATAGATAGATAGATAGATAGATAGACAAACAGAATCGTTATTAGTACAGTAACGAAATTAATTATTCTCATTTCATCATTAAGTAATTTTAATCTTGTAACATTTCATTTATTATTATTTATCGAATAATTCTTTGTCCTTTTGCACTCTCTTTATTTCAATGAAACAGGCAAAGTCCATAAAGATATCTCAATCTGATCCAATTTTACGAGAATATTTACTGAAGACATTTCCTGAAGTAGAAAATCGGCCATACTTTGTTCCCCCAATCACCATTAAAAGTCTTTCAGAAGATAACGTCACGGTACATAGACAGGAAAATCTGATTTCAAATCACGACCAAGTCTCCAAGACTGGAAGTACAGAAGTAGTAAAGACGTCATCATTTAGAGCAAATGTGGGGCGCGTTCAGGAGAGGTGTCAACAGAACGAAATGATCCAACAAAAAGTTCTATTTTGTTTACGGGAGTTAGCGAGGGAACAGAAAGAGGTCATGTGCGTCCTTTCACAACTGAAGTTCTCGGACTATCCAGGAATGCACTGTTACCTGGCGGCCGCCAAACACTTTAACATCCCAGTGCCGTATGACCTTGACCAGATACACAATGACGGTGACTTTGACATTCTCATCATTCACCGTTACTATGGGTTAATCGTTGGTGAAATAAGATCTGTTACGTCACAGACAGAAGTCAAGAAATCGCAAGAACAAGTAGACCAAGACATCGTTTTAACAATAGAGAAGTCGATAGACCAACTGAATAAATCAGAAATCGTTCTCAGACATCTCACTAAAGACTTGGAACCAAAACTGTCAATTAAGAAAACACTGATATTTCCATATGTGACAAGAACGGCCTTGACCCGTGTGCTTTCATCAAACTGTAAGCTGGAACTGGTGAGAAGCATTTCTACACACGCAAAGAAATACATGCACTTCTGTTTACACATATTTATCACAAAATTCTACAGTACATCAACCACATTAAATTGTAACTCATTTCATATTCATTATTTAAGAATGCACACTATGTAATTTAATTATGTAAGGATTAACCACCTGTAATTATTGAACATTCTTTTTAATGTTATATTCCTGTTATCGTTTTTTAATAACTGTGGTGTTTTGGTATGTGTGAATTTGCAGAAGGAGAGAAAGACGAGAAAAAAAATGGTTGGTTAATTACTCCCTTGCCTGCTTACTAGACACTAACCCCGATTCTCAGCCACACGTGCACACAAATAATAAACAGACACACGTGCACACAAATAATAAACAGACACAAGGACATGAAAATAATAAACAGACACAAGGACACACAAATAATAAACAGACACAAGGACACACAAATAATAAACAGATACAAGGACACACAAATAATAAACAGACACAAGGACACACAAATAATAAACAGATACAAGGACACACAAATAATAAAGAGACACAAGGATAAGAGAATAATAAATAGACACAATGACACACAAATAATAAACAGACACAAGGACACACAAATAATAAACAGACACAAGGACACACAAATAATAAAGAGACACAAGGATAAGAGAATAATAAACAGACACAAGGACATGAAAATAATAAACAGACACAAGGACACACAAATAATAAACAGACACAAGGACACACAAATAATAAACAGATACAATGACACACAAATAATAAAGAGACACAAGGATAAGAGAATAATAAATAGACACAATAACACACAAATAATAAACAGACACAAGGACACACAAATAATAAACAGACACAAGGACACACAAATAATAAACAGACACAAGGACACACAAATAATAAACAGACACAATGACAACGAAGATTACATATTTCGAACTTAGGGAAAACGCGTCATAATTAATAACTAACTCTAAGCCCACAGCCCCCCCCCCCCCCCCCGAGTGATGAATACAGCTGCAAATGACATAACTGGACAATAAATGGAGATTCAAGAATTATAAATTTTAAAGAAGTTTAGTAAATGAAATAAAATGGAAAACGACAATGTAAATGTTCAGATGGGTCAAGATCAAGTGATCTCTAATGTCATCATAATTAGTCGAGAAGTTTTGGTGCACAAAGTAAGGCAATGCTAATTTCTTTTGAGAGTTCCTGTTTGAACTTATCTTAACTAGAAGACATTCAGTCCTCAGCTTGAATACAGCTTTGGCGGTTTTGTCCCCTGAATCGAGGAATGAATACATCGTTTTACGACTTTCTTGATGCGGACCAATGACATGTAGACGTAGTAGTTGAGGTGAGCCATTACTTTCAGCTGGGACGACAGTGTGTAGACGTAGCGATTGCATGAACAGCTTTTTTCTTTAACTGGTCAGGCCGCACAAAGAGCCAGGCTGGAGATAAATAATAATGTTTCTCTTTTTATTCAGTGTTTACAGTTGTACAACTAAATAGTGTCACTTGCATGCATACAGACAGTTTGGTGATATGACAAAAAATGGATTAGGAATTACACAACTAACTCTCATCTATGTCCCATTAAAGATGCCAGGACTTCAATTTAGAAACATGTTTTTTTTATAAAGATTTAAAGTAACAAAGTTGAAACTACTATTACTATTTAAATTGTAATCATTATATCTAAAATATTGTTATGAATTAAGTTAATCTTATTTTTATGTTGTTAATAAAGCATGAGAAGGTGGGCAGACATACCACAATAACAATTATTAATAATGTGTTGTAAATAGCCTCTAATAACTAAGCATGAATTAATATTGCTGTGTAATCAACCGTATCTGATCTTTTGCACCTTGCATGTAGTTGTTAGACTTGATAAGTGATGTGCTGAGTGAGATACAGTTTGCACGAGGAGAGGGGTAGACTGAACTGGGTGTTCCATAATCATGTACAGGCATTTGCGTTCTGATAATGACAGACAAAAATGGGGACTACCAGGAAATTGTCATTCATGCCCCCGCACCAAGCTGAGAGTAATGTTCGAACTTTTGAATCATCAGAGCTATCGAAGAACCAACCATGTTACAGAGGATGATACGCAATATATATATATATATAAACGTTTTTGTTATGGTGGGAATTCTGTCAGTCGAGCATTGGCTTGAACAACAACCCCCTCCCTTCTATTGTTCGAATATATTATATAATATGTATAGACTTACTTTATATATTATATAATATGTATGGACTTACTTTATATATTATATAATATGTATGGATTTTCTTTAACGGTGGTAATCCAATTATAGCGCAACATGTGGTGGTTATGTCACCATTCGCGTTCGCTTGTGCAAAAATATATGCTATCTAAAGAAATAAAAACATAAAGGAACTTAATATGACAATAAGAAATAATTTTCCTATAGGAGGTCAGGTATAATTTGTCCTTGACACCTTACACAAGTGAAGGAAGAAATGCTATTTCTCGTGCACAGTTGTTTTTGCCAAAGGGAGATGATTGCATGAAGAAATGAAAAGTATTTTTCTCAGAATGTCAGTTGATTGAATTATGACTTTTACAAAAGTGATTATCTTATAGTAAATGTGGACAAAGTTATTCCATAGGCGTGGTCACTTGAAACACAGAAACATCTACATCTTATAGAAAATGTGGATAAAGTTATTCTATAGGCGTGGCCACTTGAAACAAAGAAAATATGTAAGTGGCTCAATTTCCTTTAGCATTAAGAGAACATGATTCGTCATATAAATCTACAAGATTTATTGAATTAAATTTACATTACTGGTTTTAGCTGAACAGATGTTATGCGGTTGTGAATATTTAAGAAACCTGGGTTCCAATCCATCCCATGCATTACTGTTTTTTAGCTCATTACAAAATGAGTAATTATTTTAATGAATGAAGCACATATCAATAAAAAATGGTCAAAGGATGATGCATACTAAAAGAACCACGTTTCATGAACAGCTCTGTCTACAATGCGCACTGCAAAATTGAATTCGTCCCATGCCCTCACACCCACAGAAGACATTTAAAAGT
Organism: Sinotaia quadrata; assembly: GCA_028829895.1. Classification (NCBI taxonomy): domain Eukaryota; kingdom Metazoa; phylum Mollusca; class Gastropoda; order Architaenioglossa; family Viviparidae; genus Sinotaia; species Sinotaia quadrata. The sequence continues at coordinate 83,476,535 of CM054180.1, forward strand.
ACTTTCTAAATATATTTCTAATGAAATTACCAACTGTGTGGAAAATATTGTGACAGAACTTTAGTGTCGTTTTGGTATGACTAGGAAAAATCATACTGGCAAGTATAATTCTGTGTAATCGCAGAAGTGGTAAAGATTAACGCATGCTAATTAATGTAATTAATGAACTTTTTATCTGACACATCTAACATACCACCATCAGATGACGTAATGGCAAGTTTGTCAACACTGGAGAAGGAACTTTACGTCTTACTTTATGCGTCTTGAAATAATGGAAAACATGGAAAGAGAGTTCCAGGACTGTTGACTAAAAAGATGTGTGAAAGCATTTAAGCTCGTGTACAACATACAACAAATGCAAATAAATCACTCAGATATGTGTCTTTCCAAGGCCTTTTTTTAATTCTGTGACGTCTTGTCTGGACACAAGTATCTTAGAGAATGTGCATAAATCATCACTAACAAAGATTCGTAAACCTAGTGGAACTGTTATTGCGATGGATAATGCCATTGACGATGTTGAATCAGATAGAGATACTGAATTAGATTATTATATTGATCAGAATAATTTCATTTCTCAAGACAAAATATTGCATTATTAGGAAGAGGGCCAGAGTCTACCAGAAATATTTCTTTATCTACTTCAAGTCCTGTTAGTTTGCACAATCAGCGACAAGGTATAGTCACAAGAAAATCATTTGCGCAAGAACAAGATTTCTTAACTGATATTTAAATTAGAAATATTAAAACAAATTTACAGCACCACATCATGAACAGGAAAATGCTTGCGAATTTTGAATACGAATGTCTACTTAGTAAAGTACATGAAATGGAAAGAAAATCAGCGAGAAAAATAAAATTTACCATTCACAATCAAATTGATATGAAATAAAGACATCTATAAGCACTGTAGACACATTATAATTGTCTCATTCAGTAATATAAATCTTAATTTTAAAATCTACATTTAGGAGAGAAAATTTGTTACATTTTGAAGACTACATTTAGAAGACAAAGTGTGTTACATTTTAAAGACTATATTTAGGAGACAAAGTGTGTTACAAAGTGTGTTACATTTTAAAGACTACATTTAGATGAGAAAAAGTGTGTTAGTCATGTAAGTCCATGATTCAAATGACTCCATCTGAACAATGCTACTTTTATTTTGCTATAATGGTTGACATTCTGTAAAAATGTAACAAAGCTATATAGTTCCCAGAGATTAGGTAAACTACTGCTAGTAGTGGTACATAGCTCTCAGTGAGTGAGTACTACTACTAGTGGTACATAGCTCTCAGTGAGTAAGTACTACTACTAGTGGCATATAGCTCTCAGTGAGTAAAGTAGTACTACTAGTGGCATATAGCTCTCAGTGAGTGAGTACTACTACTAGTGGTACATAGCTCTCAGTGAGTGAGTACTACTACTAGTGGCATATAGCTCTCAGTGAGTAAAGTAGTACTACTAGTGCTATATAGCTATCACTGAGTGAGTAAAGTGCTACTAATAGTGGTTTAATGCTCTCAGTGAGTAAAATACTACTACTAGTGATATGTAGCTTTCCATGAGTGAGTAAAGTACTACTACTATTGGTAGATAGCTCGTAGTGAGTAAGTAAAGTACTACTACTAGTGGTGTATAGCTCTCAGTGAGTACAGTACTACTACCAGTGCTATATAGCTCTCAGTGAGTGAGTAAAGTACTACAACTAGTTGTGTATAAACCTTAATCTTTCATTCTTGCAATTCCGTCTTAAAGCAAGATTATATTAGAAGCACTTTTTATCAGTAAAAATGTATATTTTAAAATATCTTCCTATATAATTCTTAATTACATACATTTTAGAGCTCCATTTTGTTTTATGTAAAAGAAGAATAGGAAAGACAATCCATCAGTAATTATTACTACTCATTTTAGAATGCTATCATAATTACTTTGTATATGCATATTGATAGATATGTTTATTAGATTACATAAATGTAAAGATAGCAAATTAGAATGTATTAATAAATACATCATTGTTGTATGATTCTTCAGCCTTTGAAAATATTATTTCTATTCTTAATGGCAAGAGCACACTTAAGCAGTGGGCTCTAATTAAAAAAATAGGTTGACATAGATTTAAGTGTACAGTATCTTTTTATTTATTCTTAGCATCTTATTTTCATGAAATATTGTCTTTCTGACATCATTCATATTTAGTAATATAACATTAAAGTAGGTAACTGATATTTCACTTTACAAGTTTTTTTAAAGAAATGAATTACTACTATTTCACTTTACAAGTTTTTTTAAATAAATGAATTACTACTATTTCAATTTACAAGTTTTTTTAAATAAATGAATTACTACTATTTCTTATTAACTCTTAGTATCTTTTTTGGATTAATTTAACAATATTCACAAGAAAATTTGAATTTACTATTCAGTCATTAAGAACATAAAGCTATAAATATATTGACCTTGTTTAATTTCTTGTCATTTGTTATATAATATATTCCTATGTACAAAATAAATATATATCTATATATCAATATAGATATTGACCTTGTTTAATATCATCATTTATTATATATTGTCATATGTACAATAATTTCATAGTATAAAACTTGTGTAAAAAGAACATTTTCCTAGTTAACATTTAAATTGTATGTGACAAAATTAAATTTACTAAATTTATTAAATTCAGATAAATATTTTGAAATGTCAATGATTTTAATATTTTCTAAGTATTAATTTACAGTTTGTTAATTTAATTTTTATGTATCAATGTTTATCAATCTCTACTTAGTACTCACTTTCTTTAATTGCCAGTTTTAAACTAATATGTTTTGTGTATGTGTATCAAATATTAATAATTAGATTAAATTACTGATTACTGTATATTTACTCACTTGAAATAAGTATAACTTTTCCATTTATTTCATTCTATGCCACACTCTAAATGGCTAAATAATACAAAGACAGCAGTCTTACATTATTTATTAACATTTATAATAAAGCAGATTTTTATATCATGCGTGTTCTACATTTAAATGCTTTATTATTACTTATTACTTCAATTGCATACTTTATGTCTAAATATAGCACAACAATTATTGTGTATAATACCTCACAAGTAAAAATGATGCATACACAATCGGAAATCAATGTTTTTATTGAATTAAGCTACATCACAAGTGCTGTGTGATACTGTTACATAGTATATCACAAGTACATACATTTGTACACACACTGCTTCACAGTTGTGAAAACTGGGAAAATACACACAAACAAAATGTTTATATTTGAGTATTATTACCAGTGCTCTTTAATTTCAATTATTTACTTTGCATGTGTTGAAATACCTCTTAGTTAGTGTTGTGCTTGGTACTTAGAATTTTAAATTAGCTACATATAAGAAATATGTGTTTTGGTTAAATTAAGCCACTCACAAGTGCTGTGTGATAGTATTTCACAGATATCATCATAAGTACTAGTAAGAGTTAGCACTACATCACAATTAGTGATTCTGAGAAATACCACACAAATATTTAAGATAATTAATCTATAAAATAATAGACTATTACAAACAACACTATTAGTGTATATGCTCTTTTCAGTTATTAAACTAAAGTAGATGTATAGTTATGAGTTTTAAAAATAATTTTAATTTCATACAAAGAAAACTTACATGTTTCAAAAACTAGCACTAAATTACTTCACTACTTTTTTGTGATACACTTATACTGTTTCACAAATGTTTATTTGTACACTCAATATTTATAGTACCTCATAATTGTTTGTACACTCATCATTGATACTGCCTCAAAAACACCTGTACTCTCATTATTTATAGTACCTCATAATCGCTTGCACAATCATTAGTTATAGTATCTCATTATCACTATTTCAGTCATTATTTCTATTACCTCTTAAACACTTTTATAATCATTATTCACTTTAGGTTGCTGATACTGAACAGCAGATACAAATAAATATCTTCATAAAATCGGGGGAAAGTATTTGAAATATTTCAGGTTGCACTCACCAAAAGATTTACATTTATCATTTTATGTTTTTAATATTTTATCTTATTTTCACATTTCAAATTTCTTTTGTGTTTTACAATAACCAAATATGCACAAAAATAACAAATGTTTTAACTTAATTTAGATACCTCATAACTGCTCTGTGACATTATTGCCTACGGTACCTACAAGTGCTTTTATTTGTGTACACGCTACCTCACTCTTGCAGATATTGAAAAATACACCATACAAGACACAACATACTTTATTAAAATGCCTCATATTTACATCAAACAAGATACAACATACTATATTGCTATTAAAATGCCTCATATTTACACCAAATAAGACACAACATACTTTATCTCTATTAAAATGCCTCATATTTACACCAAACAAGACACAATGTACTTTTTCTCTATTAAAATGCCTCATATTTACACCTTAGTGACATACTAACCCAACAGTTATTAGACTAAAACACCTGCACTCTCATGAGAGGTGTGAACAAAAGTATTTTATGTCATTTACAAGTTTTAATAATGTATTTAATGAAATACTTGCAACCACTATTATAAAGAGTAAATAGCAGTTAGTACCAATGTTACAGAAGGAAACGGATAATAATGTTTAGACTACATTAAACCATCTAACAAACTTGCTATATTTAATTGTTGTACATTATTTTACATCATAAGTCAGAGTGCTGAAACAAACGCAAATAAGATTTGATAGATGTTTTCTAGTTTCATGTATTAGACCAACACATACCTGTCTTAAATGTTACAACTATTGTTGTGCACTATTGTACAGTGCCTCATAATTTCTATAGGTACAAATATACAGGAATAAATACTCTGTATTTAGCTACCTCATATGTACTGTTTGATGTGGCACTATTACATCTATACACACAAACTCACCAGTACTAATTGTGTAAAAAGTATAGGATAAATTTATTTTAAAGCATGGCCCTCACTGTTTCAACCAAGTTAATAAATAAGTTGCAGTCAGTAGAGATATTTCTTTAAATTTCTGTTTATCTTAAATAAAACTTTAAATACTTCATCTTTTTTTTGTTAATACACAATATTTCAAGCTTTAATGATGCACACATTGTCATATAAAAATAAAATGTTTGGACTGGATTCAGCAAATCAAAAGTGATGTGATTATTTGCACAAAATACATACCAAGTTCTTTTACCTGTCTCACTATCTCAAAATCACAAAGTACATTCCAAGTTCATTTACCTGTCTCACTATCTCACAATCATACATACCAAGTTCTTTCACCTGTCTCACTATCTCAAAATCACAAAGTACATACGAAGTTCTTTTACTTGTCTCACAAAGTTATTGTACACAGCAGACACACCTATTGCAGCACATAGACAAGAGACTTTGTGTTGACAAAATATATTTACAATTGACACTGCACACATATTTTACTGTAAGAAAAACAGTAGTACAGTAACGTGTACATACACACACACACACACACACACACGCATTCACTCACACACACAGACAAGAAGACTTAGTGCCTATATGTATATTTTATTTATTTATTTTTGTGTTAATTAATTTATTAGTGACTTATATATTGCTACATAGAAAATCTGTTACATATGCATTAGAGGTCTCTTTTAGATATAAACTCATGCCAGGCACTTTTCGTAAAGAAGAACTTTTATACATCTTAATTGCAGGACTTGTTAAATAATAATTTACACTCTTATCTTAATGTGCTCCACGTTTACTATTATACATAGTATCTCAGTGTTACTGAAGTAGTTTATAAAATGAGGTTTTCCAAATTTCCTCACAATTAATGCACAATTCAGTGTTAATGTTATACAGCATAACTCGTGTATGATTTTATAATTTTGAAAATGAACTCACATACACACACAAATATCTAACTATCTATCTATTTATCTATCTATCTATCTATCTATCTATCTATCTATCTATCTATCTATCTATCTCTCTATCTATCTATCTATCTATCTATCTATCTATCTATCTATCTAGCATCTGTTAACTACATATTTACATATCTCACATATCTCAGCATACTGCTTACAAAAATTAAAAAATGTAAAACTACATACCTTTCACAATTACTGCTTACCAAATATTAAATATGTAAAACTACAGAAGATATTTATTATTATATTATTATATACTTGAGACTAAATTCACTTACAATTATTAACTTTCACTGGCTTAATAAATTAATTTGTATCCACTACAATATATTAATTAAAATTTACAACAAGGTATCTTCATGACTGGTTATTTTTTATGACAATGGAATAGTATTAAGGGAAGACAGAAAGCCTTTAGTAGACCCCACAATGTTGGCGAATTTCACTAGTTCGAGTAGACAGACTTCCCTGTGTGGTTGGGTGGGGTGGAAAGATTGTGTGTTTGTGTGAGAGAGGGAATATATTTTCTTCCTGTTTAAAATCAAGTTAGAATTAAAACCTTGTGAGCTAACGTCATTGTTCACATAATTTAGTGCGTGTTTCGTTGTGACGTCAAATTCTGCCGTTTCCTGTCGTGCATAAACAGTCAGAGAAGTATTGTCTAGAAACATGTACAATACTCTATTTAAAACTGTTCAAAGCTCTGAGTCTTCAAGTAGGTGTTACAATTAAGGTTGTAATGTGGAATCTTTATCAGGAAACAATGCTTTGTTACCAGGTACATTAGTGGAAACTCGACAGTTTAAAGTGTACGACTGTTAAATATTAAAAATTAAACACAAAACTTTATATTTCGTTGTTTATTCATTACTGTTACATATCTGAAAAGCAGGCGGTGAAAGCAGTTTTTGTATTTTTCTGTTCCATTGCTAAGATATTTGCTTTCTTTTGTTTTATATTCTTAAAATAAAATAATAATTACAGTTTTATTTTTTTTTAAAGTTTGTTTAACTGAAAAAAGAATATGATTTTACATATGGAGAAAACACACTATAGATCAGAATGTTTACATTGATGCGTTCTTACGTTCTCATATATGATCTTTTTGTCCAGGTACTGGGCCAAGGTCTTATGGCGAGTGATGTCACTCAGATTTTAGACCTGTGCTTGTTGTCTGACAATCTCACTGGCCATTCCTCTCCCTGGAGTGTCCGTCAGCTCCTGACATGGTGGTCAAGTCGTGTCTCAGGTCATCAGGACATTTTTATGACGTCAGAAATTTATCTGACTGTCGTAGCCAGGTAACAGGAAATACATACTAAGTGTATTTACTGTAAAGTGTATCAGGTAACAGTGAATACATGCTACGTGTGTTTTATGTGTAAATGGTACAGTGAACACTTGTTACTTGTGTTTAATATTTATCAGGTAAAATTGAGTAAATCTTTGGTGTATTTACTGTAATGTGTATCCGGTAAGAAAGAACACAGCTACGTGTGCTTAAAGTAATTTGTATTTGGTAATTGTCAAAGTCTATTCTGGCAACCTGTGAGCTATGTACACATGTTTTTATTTTGGAAATCATGTGTCGTGTATGTGGAAGCAATTTATGGACTAGATACATCTTTATGTAATCAGTCAGCAAAAATGATTTAAAATATATAATTGTTTATGATAATTAAATTAAGATTATCTGGAAAAAAAGAAACTTTAAAATGGCATATTTCTGTGTGATTGATATGGATTATTGTTTCTCTGATAAATGATAAAATAAAATAAATACATGCAAGCACACCCATACACACCCTCATTAATACTGTTTTAGGTTCATCGGTTTGTCAACATCTGAAACTATATATAGTATCACCACCCCACGGGTACAGGCACGGAATGAAAGGGAGGACGTGTCAGTTATCGGGAAGATAATGGCCAAACTTCCGTTAACCTACTCACAGATTGACTTGCTGAGCAGAAACCCGTCAAGAGTCTTGTTGACCGGTGGACCAGGTGTCGGGAAATCAGTCATGCTTGCACTTAAAGGGAAACAATGTCTGCGTGCAGGTCAACGTGTCCATATAGTCAGCATAGGGATACCTAGTCTTGCTGCGTCATACATGCTTAAACACGTGATACAAGAAACTGCCCGTCTTGATGGGATTACAAATCTTGCAGACGACACAGTCCAACTACACAGCTATGACTTTGATGACAAAGAATCAGACGTTGATAATGCCATCAGCACACTGACGGCGGTCTCAGGCAGTCAGGTGGATAACGTCATATGCGATGAGTTTTTGATTTTTGACAGGTATGTTCTAGATCATCTATCTACAGGTGTGAGAGAGGTAAATGGAGATCTAAATAAGAACACAGTAAAAACAAAACAAGAAATTGATGACCTTATATCTGACGTCATAGTGCTTTAAATAGACGTTTACGTTATCAGCTTACGTCACACATGGTTTTGTATATTTTGTTTAGACAGTCAGTACTCATGAATTTAGCTAACTGTTCAGATCACACGTGTTTGACTTTATGTGAACACATTGCTCTCTAAATACTTCTCTGACGTAATTTTTGCTTTATAAAAGTGTGTATGTGCAACAACTCAATTGCATGTAACTTGTATTTCTGTTGAGAAGTCAGTTTATATCTTCTTGTTTACAGTAATGTCGCTTGTTTACAACGGTTTGTCACGGGTTTGTGCACGCGCCTTCCCTACGTTTGCCTGTGGGCGGCCTCACGATGTCATCACCAGAAACCAGCAGAACTGCAGGAAGAACAACTTAACCTCCCTCTGAGGTTTCCGGCTGAAGTGCTGAGTGAAGTGGAAAAGGGAGTTAACTTCTATAAATGTTTTGTCCACCCGTACACAACGACAGCCCTGGTCACTTCCCACGACGATCACAACGTTATTCACGTGAATCATCAGGACTCCGGACACACTGGACGCTGGCCATTGGAGTGCTACAAGTGCGGGCAGTGCATCGCCGACATTCTACAACGGTTGGGGGGTGGTACAGCGGGTAAGTGTTGTCTGTGTGATAAATGACAGTTAAATAGTTTCTATATCACTGTGATATTAACTGGCAAAAAATAATTGTAGATAACCGTTTTAATGAAAAAATAATAACAATTGTTGAATAAACGTTATTGTCGTTTATCACAGATCTGAACACCAGTCACTCCATCAATAACACCATTGTAACTCCTACAACCTTCGACGTTAAAACGAGCGACACAAACAACAGAAAAAGCAGTTGGATACCACTCCAGTATCGTGACGTGTTTGTGTTGACCGGGGGTCTTGACCTTCATGATGACGTGAAAGATGACGCAGGAAATGTGACGTCAAGTGCTAACGGCGTGGTGTGCGGCCTTCGTGATGCTGGCATACCTGTACGTGTGATAAGAAATGGACACGTGTCTAGTGATGTGTGTGACACGGCGGTTGCACAGAGCAACGTGGTGACTGTGGCATGCTATGAAGATGTGCATGGTTTAGAGCGGAAGGTGGTGGTATGTCTGCCACACAGAAATCCGGGTGAAGATGATAATTTCACTGATGAACAACTTGAGGCTTATGACAGGTTACACGCCATGTCTCTTTGCACCTCACAGTTGGTGGTGGTCGACGTGCCCAGGTCTGACTGACACTAACTTCACGCTGTTGAAGCAAAAAGACGACTTCTGTACTTAAGATGTGAATGTTATCTGCCACTTAACGGACACTGCAAACTGTTACTGTGCTTTTTCTTTTATAGAGTGCATAGGTACAAAGGGTGTATGTACCCGACCCAAGAGAAATTGTGACTAACGAGACTTGAATGACCTTAACACCCTGGGATCACACGATACAAATATTTTCTTTGTGTCAGTTAAGTACAAACACAGCCTTGTCTCCAAGTCGTCAGATAAATTAAATAACGGATATACAACTTGCCTAATCCCTTATTACACTTTCTGCCTTATTCTAAAGCATTACACAATTAATATTGCATTATTTAATACAACCCGTGGACTCCTTTTTTATTTTCTTAAACCACTTTTATAATATTTACAACCATTTAAATTCTACATTTTGTAAATATCCGTGTGTTTCATAAGAACGACATTTTATTGACCTTGATCAAGAGAAATGACAGGTTTGGACTTGTGATGTCATCATTTGTGACGTAAACGTTCTTATGACGTCAGATGACGTGTACTTCCCCTTGCCATTGATTTATATTATTTTGGAATTAAATAATTATCGGCCGACAAGTTCTATATTATTCCGTGATTGCGTGTGCGCATGTGTGTTTGTACGTGCTTGACTCTGAATGACCAAATGTCAGTGTTAAGAGTCCGTGTGTGTCTGTCTGTATATGAAATCATACATATATTATTTATACAATACAAGACATATTATCTCATTTATACAATAAAAAAACATCCATTTTCTCATTTATGCAATATGCAACATATTGTGACTCTAATACCTCATTAGTTATTGGTCATGATTATTATTTAATCACCCATATCTAATTACAAGTGAAGAGAATCTTCATTTATATTATTAATAATTCTCCAAAAGACAGCACTAGTCATTCTCACTTTGGCGGAAATTCTACAATAAAACGGAAATTCATTCATTCTTCCCTGTAAAATATAATCAGGGAACAAACGCTAAGTTTCCATTTTATCATCTCTAACTTCATTCTTTCTTACATGTAAAATATAATTAAGTCAGTGAACAATCACTAAGTTTTCTAGTTTATCATCTAAAACTTCATTCTTTCTTACATTCAAGTGTGAACTTACAGTTTCCTGTGCAACTGTGTTCATTAGCCTGATACACACATACAACATAAGAAATACAACGTAGCAATCTATGAATGTGTTCACTAGAAAGAATGTCAAGTGTTTAGCATACTACCTACAAGCCTCATAATTCACAATTTGTAGAAATAATAGTCTACTCACATAATACCTCTCTACATAAAATGCAAGTATAATATATCAATAGCAAAATGTAAAAGAATTCCTAAGTCCATTCTCTTCAATCAGTCAGCTAACTCACCATTTAAGCTAATGGCCGCCTTTCATGACTGGACTTCTGCCACATAAATTAAAAGTAATTAGACAATAGAATTCTTTTCAGTAGGTAGGCTTTGATCTCAACCCATTGGCTGGTCTCGTTTTTGTAAATCTTAACCATTGGATAATAAGAACTATTCATCAGCTAAAACAAGTTTAGATTACATCAGCTAGTTCTAGCATATTCTCCAACTCAGTTGTTTACTCCAACTCTGGCACATAAAAAATAATATCATAATTGTGCCCAAGTTCCGGTTACGATAACATTGGCAACAATTTTATAACTGTTAAGTTTAGTAAACGGGATTATTTTTCTTTCATGTATCATATTAAATAATATAATTTGTAGTATTCTCTTTGCTTCTTCTGTTGTGTGATTTCACTTTATGTGTGTTTTTCATGCGACGTGTTATTTTGATACGGTTAATGTGTAATATTTTGTAACTTTCTTGATACGATTAATGTGTAATATTTTGTATCTTTCTTGATACGATTAATGTGTAATACTTTATATCTTCCTTGTATTGTTGATACGATTAATGTGTAATATTTTGTACCTTCCTTCTATTATTGATACGATTAATGTGTAATATTTTGTATCTTTCTTGATACGATTAATGTGTAATATTTGTATCTACCTTGTATTATTGATACGATTAATGTGTAATATTTGTATCTACCTTGGATTATTGCGTAATTAAGGGGGAAGGGGGAGCTGAGCCACAAGCTAGTGATAGATAGGCATACGAAGAGGACATATCCCCCCCACCCCCAAGAGAAGTGGCTATCCCGTAAGTCGGGGAGTTTAGATATAATTATTAAAAAATATAATTTTATATCGTTAAATCACTTCCCGCTAAGGCGGAACTAGAAATTACCACCAGTTTTAGGCTTACAACCTGTAATTCTTTGTGTAAAATAATTTATCATCTATTTATAGTTATAGGCTTATAACCTGTAATTCTTTCTTATGAAAAATAATTTATCATCTATTTATAATTATAAATGTTAACTAGGTTTTCGGATTTTCTTCTGATCTACTATGGATAACACACAAACACTTCTATAGATGACACACAAACACTTCTATAGATGACAGAAAACACTATTATGTGTGACACCGACCATTAACAATACAAAAATAATACAAAGATTACAATATGAAGTTACATAAAATGAAATGATAAAAAAAATTTAAGAAATATGTAATGAAAAATATTCATTCTGTATATAATAAAAAGAAAGCATTTAGTTATAGATGAATAAGTAGGAAGTATTCTTTCTGTATATAATAAAAAGAAAACATTTAGTTATAGATCAATAAGTAGGAAGTATTCTTTCTGTATATAATAAAAAGAAAACATTTAGTTATAGATCAATAAGTAGGAAGTATTCTTTCTGTATATAATAAAAAGAAAACATTTAGTTATAGATCAATAAGTAGGAAGTATTCTTTCTGTATATAATAAAAAGAAAACATTTAGTTATAGATGAATAAGTAGGAAGTATTCTTTCTGTATATAATAAAAGGAAAACATTTAGTTATAGGTCAATAAGTAGGAAGTATTCTTTCTGTATATAATAAAAAGAAAACATTTAGTTATAGATGAATAAGTAGGAAGTATTCTTTCTGTATATAATAAAAGGAAAACATTTAGTTATAGATCAATAAGTAGGAAGTATTCTTTCTGTATATAATAAAAAGAAAACATTTAGTTATAGATCAATAAGTAGGAAGTATTCTTTCTGTATATAATAAAAAGAAAACATTTAGTTATAGATCAATAAGTTGGAAGCATTCTTTCTGTATATAATAAAAAGAAAACATTTAGTTATAGATCAATAAGTAGGAAGTATTCTTTCTGTATATAATAAAAAGAAAACATTTAGTTATACAATAAGTAGGAAGTATTCTTTCTGTATATAATAAAAAGAAAACATTTAGTTATAGATCAATAAATAGGAAGTATTCATTCTGTATATAATAAAAAGAAAACATTTAGTTATAGATCAATAAGTTGGAAGCAGTCCAAATTAATTGTACACAAAAACATTTAGTTACAGATCAATAAGTTGGAAGCAGCACAAATTAATTGTACACAAAAACATTTAGTTATAGATCAATAAGTTGGAAGCAGCACAAATTAATTGTACACAAAAACATTTAGTTACAGATCAATAAGTTGGAAGCAGCACAAATTAATTGTACACAAAAACATTTAGTTACAGATCAATAAGTTGGAAGCAGTCCAAATTAATTGTACACAAAAAATACTAGTCCTATCCTATCGGTAAATGGACGTTTGTCTCTTTTAGTTAATTATTGTTCACAAATATATCTCTACAGTTAAATAATTCTCTCTTGGTTATTAAGCATAATGTCTAAAAAAAAAAAAATCTTAATTCTACAGACTGCTTATACTGTAGTTTAGCTGATGTTACTTGTTACAATTTGTAGCATTAAGTGTTTATTTAGTGTACAGATAAAATAACTTTATTTCATAAGTGTTTATTTAGTGTACAGATAAAATAACTTTATTTCATAAGTGTGAGCTAAATTAAATATTAAATTATCCCGATCATTACACACATTGTCACGTCCTTCCCTCCTGGATGGGGGTTTTGCAGTGAAGCCGACGACACACAGAGTTGCAAGATGGAAAATAAACTAACTCTCACACACAGACACCACGATGTTCGTGCGTGTGTGTGTGTGTGTGTGTTTGATTGTTCAATGCGGTTCTGACATCATGCAGCGAATATCTTCTAGCGGCCTTTCACTGTCCATTTATGACTTCTGGCATAGATTGTAGACAATGCCCCTGGTATAAGGTATTGCAATATATATTTTCTCCAAATTATATAGACAGTAGAGACGGTTAATAAAATGAAAATTAATGTTTCATAACTTGGAATAATTTGCCCAACAGTCTTTGACACAATTTATTAGAATATATTTGACCATTTCCCTTTGACTCAATTGTCTGTTATTTAATTTGCCAATAAATATCGGTTACAGCATATTCAATCTCTATCAGGCTGCTCATAGCGTACTACATGTCCCTATCTATATGGTTACAACATAATACACGGAATTAAATAATAGTTACAACATAATACACGATATTAAATACATAGTTACAACATAATACACGATATTAAATACATAGTTACAACATAATACACGACATTAAATACATAGTTACAACATAATACACGATATTAAATACATAGTTACAACATAATACACGACATTAAATACATAGTTACAGAGTTACAACATAAAACAGGACATTAAATACATAGTTACAACATAATACACGACATTAAATACATAGTTACAACATAATACACGACATTAAATACATAGTTACAACATAATACACGACATTAAATACATAGTTACAACATAATACACGACATTAAATACATAGTTAGCCCCATACACACACAACATAAGAAATATATCATCAATCAAACTACACAAGTAATTACAATGTAATCAAAACATAGAAATAATGGTTCAGTTACATAAAGCATTCTCAGTTCAAATCATAGATCAATAGCAAATATGTGCTAAATATTTCTAAGTGCATTTCTTCTTTATAAGTCAGTTAACTTACCATAAACTGCCGATTGCCGTTATGACTAGACTTGAATTATGTTCAAATTAAAGTGATTAGAATAGAGTACTTCTTCAACAAAGTAATTTCCGGTCGATCCCTTTTGGATAAAATTGTAATGAACAAGTGTGAAACTATCAGTCAAAAAAACTATTCATGCAGTTGGAACTGATTTGGACTACATCAGCAATTTCTAGCCTATCCTCCGCCTGAGTTGTTTACTCAAACGTTGACAAAAATATCATCATAAATAGTAACCAAGGTTGGGTCACATTAATATTGACAACAAAAATATAATTATTAAGTTTAGATTTAGGGGAGGCAACTTTACTCCGTCACACAATCAGATAATATATTTTCTAAACAAAACACACTCTTTATGTTAATTTTACTTTTCAGTGTGTTTATATGTAGTATCTCTATCTTGTGTTTATATATAGTATCTCTATCTTGTGTTTATATGTAGTATCTCTATCTTGTGTTTATATGTAGTGTTTCTATCCTAAGTGTGCCAAAATTTACTAATAATGTTATTCACTATTTTGTTGAATGACGAGGTGTATGAGAGCAAATGAGTGTTGTTGGCGTGACATTTGGCGAAATGAATATATAAATAAATCCAAAAACAGAGAACACTGTTACTCAAATAAATCCATATGAGAATACACTGTTACTTAAATAAATCCTTATGTGAGAATACACTGTTACTCAAATAAATCCATATGAGAATACACAAACGTTGTAAATCTGGATAAGAGAATGCACAGTAATCTGAATATAAAATATTGACAATAAAACGTTGGTGATAATCCAAGTAAGAATACACAAATTACAGATATGTTTCCACTCTACCATAGAGAGGGGAGAAAATGACAATAGACATGTAGACAACTCCTTGCTGTATCACAGGATTAAAATACAACGTTGAAACAACTGATGTGTCAAAAGGAGAATGAAGTGGATTACGTGTTCCGTCCATTCAATTCAAAAATTTAGCTTCCCACTGTACTTGCTCCTATGTTTTGTAAACGTCTACTGTGTGAAGTAAAAGTAATCAACCAACCTTTTGCCCGGAATATTAACTAAAGCAGTCCTATACCTTGGACGGTTGGTTATCATAATACAGAAGAAGTATTGAGTATATGGATAACACTGTGCTGGTGATGACACACTTCATGAAGTGATATTGTAGTGGTAAGCCTCAATAATTATTAAAAAGAAGTATAGGAAGAATAAAATTTAGATGTTAGAAATGTGTAAGTAAATAAAATCTAAATGTAGATGCAAAAGTGGAGACTAATAGGAGCATATACACATATATGACGCCCATAGGACAGATTGGATGTTTTTCTGGGTCAAGTTAATTAACTAATGTATTTTCCCCAGAAAGTCCGCCTTGTTTGGGAAACGTGGTCAAGCAGAAATCTTACCAGTCCATTATAGTAAACATGCATAGTGAGAGACAACCTTGTAAGTGTGCCTGAATTAAAGAGGGGAAGGGAGGTGGATGTTTGACGTACACAAGTTCAATAGGACAGAAAGTTGGAAGCATTGTTAATCCTATGTGTGAATGAAAGTTGGATGCAGCCTTGCCCTTAGGTCAACTGTATAGCCTTTAAATAGGGGAGTAAACCCAAGCCACTTGCTTTTTACCACAGTAAACACACGTGTCATGTGTGTAGCAAATCCTATATTTCGATGTAGTGTAAATCTGAAAGTCTGTTTGAATGATAAGCCAAAAGACTTGAAAAAAAGAGTGTGTGAGATTTTTAAGGAAATTGACTTCAATCCTTGGTTTTGCTGAAATAAGGTAGAGTTGCATTTTATAAAATTTTGTGATTAATAATTTTGTGTAAAATATAATTATAATAAATGTATCATGTATAATTAATTTATGTTTATTTCAGGGTAGTGAAATTGTGCTCAGAGAAAATGATTAGCCTTTATCTAAAAAAACACCATGTAGTTAATGTTAGCAGTCTCTGATTGCTGTATTTATAAATTGCAGGTTTTCAGCACACGTTTGGAGGTTTTGCATCTTTGTAGCATTGGTTCATGTTGGTGGCATCAGTTTGGAGAAGTGTATCAGCTGTTATGAATGCCATATTACATCGCTTAGGAGGGGAAGTCTAGATAGACTCAGCCAGTGTTGAAATTAGATTAATTTTAATCTGTCTTCTGTCATTTCTTACCATCTTCATTTCATGTAAAATTCATTTAATCATAGTCATCATGTCCATCTGTCTGTTCATCTTTCTGTCCATCTGTCTGTCCATACCTCTGTCCATCTAATATGTGAGGTCCTTCCTCTAGGGGTGAGTGAGCCAATGGAGCGAGTGACCTCAACTGTTGTGTATTTCGTATTGTCCATCTTATGGGGTAACAACAAACTCTCCCTCAAAGATTCCAATTTTTATACCCAATATATACCCAGCTTCTAGAAGTTGGTAGAAAGACCTTGAATATCAGCACAACAATACGGATAAAGAATGGATACATGAAAACTTTACTAACACAGATCTCTCATGGTAAAATCCTGGTGCACTACCTAATAGTCTTAGTACACCCTAACACTAGCCTATTTTATTATTATCATTAAAATAAAAATAAAAGATGATTATTATTTTACAGTCATATTACAAATGAGTTCTACATACACACACATACAAACACATACTTACACGATCGAACATACATATGCGTATTGTAGATAATTCTCTCACAACAAAACATAAATATTGCACTCAGTGACCAGAATAAGGGAAGCAGTTTTTTAAAAGAATAAATTTTGAGAAATTACCTCCCTTCCTCCGTGACACATACTTACACAAATATATTAGAGAAATATTTTATCATCGCTACTATCACCATATTCGTTGTTATTAGTATTATTATTCATTCTTTTTCAAGTCCTTTGTTGACTGTCGGTTATGAACCAAGGTCTCGAAATTTTACTAAATTTCAGGGAGATCCAAAGTTTTACGGAGGAGCGCTGCTTTTAGTAGTGGGGCAAGTCTGTGTTTTTCTGGTAGTTTATTCAGCCTTCTATGTCAGATGTTGTATTCTCCAAGACACCTATCAATACAGTTATCATTTCTGCTTTTACATTCCACAGTCTCTGGATGTATTGTTAAATGTTGGTTGTGCTTTTATGTTTGAAAATATAAATTGCTTTGAGAACTGAAAACTTGCATGTTAGAAATTGTTTCTTTCATCCTTCATTTAATATCCGCCACATGGAATGGAACACATTTCAAAATAAAACAAGGGGAATAATTTTGTAACGATGTTTTCCACATGCAAATTGTTTTTACCAGTAAGAACAACAGCTCCTATGGGCGGTGTTTGGAAACATTTTCGTCGCGTGTCATTGACGGGTCATTGTATGAACTAGAAAACAATCCCCCAAATACATATTCATCTCGATATACGGGTATCTTGGTCATTTCATTTGTAAACCAGTGTGTAATTAAACATAACAATTTTGATGAATCCGAACAAACTGTCAAGTACGATTACTGTTGATTTAAAGAGATTATTCTAATTGATTATGATTTGTTTTAAACTGGAAACTCGACATACTGTGACTTCTTTTAAACTGGATACACGGCCCATTGTGACTTGTTTTAAACAGGATACACAATTCATTAAGATAATTTTTCAGGCATCCCCACTCTCTTCTTTTCCGCTTTGCATTACGTCATAGAGCTGTCAATTTGTGGTCTAAGAGAAATAATTCAATATTGTTTCCTATTTATGATTGATCATGCAGTTATCTCCCGTGCATCATTCATCACCAGGACACTGAGTGCTTGGTGATATTAAGTCTACACTCTACAGCCAAGAAAGTGATTGAGCCAAGCATTCTTTAACCTAAAGTTTACCAAAATAAGTTATAGTTGAGTCTTGCCGGATGTTTTGGAGTACTTTATACAGGTCAAATCCAAGGTGAACTTAGTAAATGTCACAGCTATAACTGTTACAAAATTTTACCAAGATCGATAACTCGTATAAATAAACAGTCTAGTGCTAAATACAAAAATGACTGTCCAAAGGAGGAAGACAAAAGAACAGAGATTGAGACTGCCATCGTCGACTTTGAAAGAGCACTAGTGTCCCCCACCCCCGCTGCCAGAGTCACCTCCAAGGGCTACGACAACATCAACAATTATAACAACCACAGCAGACAACCATGAAGAACAAACAGCACAACAGAATTATAAATTTTAAATCCAAAAGACAGAGTCCACCACTACACATAAGAAGACAACAACAACAGAAAAAACACAACAACAGCAACACCAACAAAATAACCATCGCCGAAAACAACAATGGGACGACACAGAGAGCAGCAGTCGATGCAGTGGGGATATTTCAATCACCCCATTGCCGACATGATCCAACTCCTGTTGGACCACCTCTACTAACCACCAGCGCCTGCTTTCACATATCCCAATGGACACCGGGGACAACAAAGACGCCAGCGCCAACAACAACGGCAACAACTTCAACACCACCAGTGAGGAGGACAGGGGCTTGAACATCCCGGGCGCATGTACACACTAGGTAAAGACATGGTGCACTACTAGCCTGGGGTTTGTAAGACACCCCCTCCCACCCTCTAACTCGAATATCAGAGACGACAACAACAACAACAACTGTGTCAACCAGAACTTTAGTCCACGGACTACCGGTCTAAAGCCCGCCTCTGCCAGCCAGACATGAAGAAAGCATCAGACAAAAGAACTACAAACCCCGCTACACAAAGTCTCTATGATAGACAGCACAACATCCATACAATATCACCACAATAACAGCAAGATCCGCCACAACATGGATAGATCAGCAATCAGCTGACAACGCAACAGGTACAAAACACAGGAAATTAAAAATAGCAAACCTACACCCACAAAATGTTATACAGTAGAAACGGAGCAAACATCAGTAAAAAAAAAGAATTACATCGCCTGCAGCACACAACGGCTACCACCCTCTTCAGAATACAGTGAGAAGAGGAAGTCCCCACAGGTCCCAAAAAAACTGAGAACATCAAGAAGACGAAAAGTTTTCATGCAATTCCGGGGGAGGGGGGAGAAGAAGGTAACGTAAAGAAGAAGAATACAAAATGGCCGGTATATCTATGTCACAGTCTGATAAAAATGTCCGACTTAGTGACCTACTTGTCTGTTTACTTCAGATATTGAGATTTGAAAACCCTTTGTTCAAAGCCCTCTCCTATCGAGATGCTTCCAGAACAGGTCAAGACGTTATGTAACTTCAGGCCCATTGTCTAGGTTCTAGAATCCACTACATACCTCGCGATCAGCCACGTGATACGCTTTATGCTTTTCTATAAATGTGGGTGCATGCTTTCGCTCCTTTACTGCGAGATACAATTAGCTGCCGTCACCACGTAAGCTACTCCGGTCATTTGCGACAGCCGACGAGTCAGATGAGAATCATACACTTCGACTTCTCATAAAGGTACCATTTTATCTAATTGTATACTGTATATCTTGACTAAGTATGTATTTGTGCTATGTATTATATTATTTCCATATATGCTTGAGCACGGTTCAGAGAAAATGACTGAAAACCTATAAGTTATGGAATATAAATTTATTGTAACTCTTTTCCATTGTAACTTTAATTTATATTGTTTTAATTCACTAAGAGCCAGAATGCCTGTGCTCGATATGAATTTCTCATGTAATTCAATTATTGCATGTAATTTTAATTGTAAATTGTGAAGCGCTTTGCTGTTTGAATTACCCCTTTTGTATGAACATTAATTTAACGTTGTAACTATTTTTATGATTCATACTCATGCTGTTAAATGAAACATGCGTGAGAAGATTGCCTTTTTTCTAAATCTAATTGTAAACGACGCGAGGTCGAATTTCCAATTCAGAGCATTAAACTGAGACGTGCTTGAGTAGGGACGTGTTATCTGGAATTACATTAGGACACGTTTACTTTCTTCAGGTCGGTTCTGTTCTTTGGGGTTTGGTTTGCTTTACCTTGCCTCGCTTGTTGTCCACATCTTTTGAACTGGACAAGTTGTCTTTGTCTTCACCGAAGACTGGTACGAAGTGGTTGAGCTCTATGAGTGAGTTCTATTAATCCAAGAGTCCACGCCACTGAAAACTCAAGTTCACTAGCGACATAAAAGGGACACCTTTTCCTGTGAGCCACGTGCTTCGCCGCTAAGAGTGACTTCGTGAGATAGACGGACGGACTGGATAAAAGAGACCAGCGAATACAGACAATTCAGCTGAGTATTACTCAGTTAATCCAATAATCACATGGACAATAATTGGCTATCTCTTCGCGTAGAACGATAAAACACGTACGTGCAAAGAATTGAGAAATAGACTATTCGCGCTTGTATTTGATTATTGTTAACTTGTTAAAACCTTATTAAATCTTATTTTCATTGTTAAACCTCTTAGTAGTTAATTTTTATGCATAATAGACCTATAGATTTTTTTAGATTGAATGGGGGCGGATGAGCTGAATGATAATAACGAATGCATATTAATTTAGAGGAATTTAACGGTTTCAATCTAGCTAACGTTCGCAATTTATCAGTTTGTAAATTTGTCGTCTGCACTACAAGACACACTTTTAAATTAGTCAAATGGTAAATTGAGCAACCAGTCTGCATAGGATATGAGAGAAGGAATTAATTATATTTAAAGTCCTTAATTATTCTAAGCAGGGTCTATAAATAAATACTGGAAACGTAACAATCTAGTTTATAATAATCAGGAACACAGTCGTAACAGAACCTCGGTGATAATGTACTCAGACAAAAGTAAACGGCACACAGATAATCACACACACGCAGTGCGATACGTGTTTTGCTTCGCGTGTCCAGAAAATAGTTTCAAAGTCAAAAAGTCTAGGTCAAGCGAAGTTAAACTTCCTGCATGAGAAGATATATTAATAGATTGAAGTTCAAACACAACACTTAACGACGCCAGGTAAGCCATTTTGTTCATGTAGTTCGTGTTTAATCCTACCTTACAGTGGAACTTGCTGTGATTAAACCTAATATTACGTGAATATAAGCATGAAAATAATTTGTAAGCAGCACTTGATGTGTATAATCCTAGTATTATATGAACATTAGAAAGTAGAACTAGCTGAGATCTAAAGAATTGCTGTCACCAGTTTTGGTTTGGTTATGGTTATGGAGTGACGTTTTTGAAATTTTATGGCATTCGTAGTGATAACATTTGTTTGTATTAGTGTCTATGGCCCCTACACAAGAGTATCAAATAACATTTTACAGTGTTTTATTAAATAGTGTATGCCTTTCTTTTACTGTTTTCCTGACTTACACTTAGTAACTATCGTACACCTGTATCAGGTTTCGCAATTATTTCCCTTTTCTCTGATTATTTATCTATATAGTTAATATGGGCTATGTATATATTACTGAACTGTAACCATGACAAAACGAAATATATTGGCAGCAAGTAACTATAATCTGCTCAGAAAATCGACTGATTTCATGTTCTAGAATATCGTTGTGTTTTGTTCTGTTAAGCAAACATCTGTAGAAAAGTCGTGCGGCACACAGGGGACACTACTCTTGACGAATTCAACGTGAGAAATTTAGCAACCATATACACATCAACTGAATAATGAAAATTTATTTTTGAAAGTAAAATCAAGTATACTAGTAAAATACATTTTATTTTCCGGTTGCAAAACTCAAAATATGGCGACAGCAAATCTTGAGCCTCCAGAGTACGAGTGTCCTGTATGTAACGACTATTTTAAACAACCAAAACTGTTGTTGTGTGGACACGACCTTTGTCGGGACTGCCTCGTGTCGTTGTGTAATTCCAATGTCAAGGCGTCATGTCCTTTGTGTCGATGTCCTATCGAGATCGATCAGAAAAACGCTAATGATCCAATTGATGACATTGTTAATAATCTGCCCGACGATCTCGCTATGGCGGCTGTAGTGGAGTGTGCCAGAATTTTAGGCGGGAAACAAGAGTGTAATATTCACAACGGCATTGCAGCAGTTTCTTTCTGTCTTCAATGTAATGAAATGTTTTGTTCAGCTTGTTTAGACTTTCATAAGAAACAAAAGGTGTCACGTCATCACGTGGTTGAACACCTGTCGTCGTTAACACCTGTACAACTCGCTGCAAACCGTCAGGCCACGTGTACCACTCACACCGACAGAACGGCAGAATTGTTTTGTTCTCACCACCATGTACCACTTTGCCACGGATGCGCCATAGTTGATCACCGTGATTGTCCGGAACTAGACCATCTAGAAAAGAAAGGGAAGACAATCCGACGTGAACTTGACCAATTGCTGACCAAACTCAACAATGCAGAGCTGAAGCTTAACGAAACCCTGAGCAAGATAAACAATCACGTGACAGAAATAGACCAGACCACAGAATCAGTTATTCAAGAGATGGAGGAAATATACAAACGTTTTCTCAAACTTGCCGAGTCATGTCTTGAGCGTCATAAGGAATGTGTTCGTGATTCCAGCTCACAGAAAAAGACCAAGATACTTGGTACCAAAGAAACACTTACCAATCTGCATGGCAGATTTATTTCCCATAAAGTGGCTTTAAAGCGTGTGCAACAAACGGTGTCAGGTTCTGAACTGTTTGACATGACAGCTACACTCACGAAGCGTACTCAAGAACTTGAACTTGACCATGACCAGTATTTACCGTCAGATTTGGAGGTCTTCTATACACAGACAGTCGACCCAAACACTATTTCACGTTTTGAACATGAATTGACTCACCTACCATTGACATCAACCCAAGTCGTCGCGCAGGTAATGTAAACCAGTACCGAATTATTATCTATATATATTATTTTTCAGCCATGTAAATACGTAAATATGTGTTATGTTGGTATATATAATTCTTCTTAAAAATAAGTGTGTATTATATTGTCATGTAAGCAGTCTCAATAATTAGGTCAGTGATTAGATATACAGTATTTCTCATTGTCACGACCACCTTCCTCTCTCTGGGTTGAAAGGGGAGATAATGGCTAGCCAGTGACTCACTGAGTCTCGTGTAGATGTTATGACGATCACTCACACGACAGAACGAACCAAGTTGATCTTTTGGAATGAAGATTTTTATTCTATGTGAAGGCTATCAGTGGGTTGACGTGTGTGTATGAGTGTACGGTGGAAATGTGATAAGTGTACTAACAGAACAACGAATATACGAACCTCTTTCACTCACATCAAAAACCAAAGACAGAAAAAAAATTAGTTTTAAAATTATGATAATGAATTTATTTCAACAATTGTGGATTCCTTATGCATGGTTGTTAATCAGCCATGCAAGTCCTTACTCTCTAACATTCACAAGAACTTCACATTAAATCCAATAGAAGGATGATGAGAAATCCACAAAGAACCCGCTGGAGTGGAAACACACAAAATAGATGACGTCAGCTACTCTGCTGCATCATATGATGCAAATATGGTGTCAGACTCTTTCAGTTGATGAACTTAAAGGTAGAAATTGTCTAAAATATGTCACCATAAAATTACTCTTTATGAAAAGTAACCTCACATCACATGTGTGCCCAACATTGCGTAACCTCTATGCAAAGTGACAATCCTCATGTACGTGGAATAGATAGAATTTAGAGTTCTCCAGACTGAAAAGTCGATAGACTGTTTCACCACGCTCCACACAATATTTATAACTGAAAATATAAATTGCAGAGGAGAGTAAATTCACAACTATTCACATTTATAAGAACCCTTATAAAAGATTTTTAAATAGCAAAGGAGAAACCTGAACAGTGCAATATGCTTCATGATATACTGTAAGTTGTATGGGGATCTGCCTCTAAAGGTGGCATCGGTTTCCAACCCCCCCCCCTCTCACTGACAGAGGGCAGTTGAGATTGTGCGCCAAACTGGTGCGACCTGTATCACCCCCTTCCGCCAGCCCTCCTGCTCTCCACCTCACACACACCTTGAGGCTTTGGAGATCCCCCAGAAGCAGACCAAGACTGAAAACATCGTGAGGATACAAGGTCTATTGCAGCTTCTTGGGTGAGAATGAGCGAAACACACACACACACACACACACACACACACACACACACACACACACACACACACACACACACACACACACACCACACACACAAAATAACACTGAATTTTCGTGATTCTTGGCGCACTCCAACCTACCCTATCTTGGCGCACCTAACACCTAACACTATCCTATGACTTATTATTATCAATAAGTAAATAAATATATGATTATTATATTACAAATGATTTCTGTATGCACACGCATACAAACACATACGTACGCATATATCGCATTCACGCGTACAGTGCGTGTAGTAAACAACCTTTCATAAACATGACATAAACAAATAACTGCACTTTGTGACCAGTACAAAGAGGGTAATTTTTTACATAATTAATTTTAGATAAATTATCCCCCTTTCTCCATGACACTCATTTATGTGTATACACACTTTAACTAATTTTCTTTATGAATTAAAACTGATTTTTTTTAATTGCAAAACATTGAGCATGCTTAAGTAAATATTCCAGATGTTTACAGTGACTTTGTTTTATTTACAACAAATGAGTAACGATTGTTTACCAACTTTGCTTTAATTTAGAACAAATGAGTAACGATTTTTACCAACTTTACTTAATTTAGAACAAATGAGAGAGAAAAATGCTAAGTGAACAAAATTATATCAATGTGTAAATCAGTCAATAACCTAGATCTCAAAAGCACATGTTTATTATTATAATTATTATACAATAGTGTAATTAGTGCAATCATTTGTTTACTTCTCATAATTAATATCCATAGTGTAAATAGTGAAATAGTTTGTATTATAGTTATATACCTTAGTGTAATCAGCGCAATCATTAATTTTATTATTATAATTAATATACCCTAGTGAAGTTAGCATAATCATTTGATATTTTAAATTTATAGGACACGTTTAATAGTTACGTGAGCGTTCGTGAGTATGATGTGTAAGCATTAAGATATACACCCAAATGGAAATCAAAATGTCAAAATAAAATACTTAAAGTAAACGGTCAATAGGAAACGATATTAAGACATTCAGTTATATAGACAAATATTCAGAGAAAAACAGATGACCAAATAAATTTGTAGTTGCGTAAACATTCAGAGAGACATTCATAGATAGATAGATAGATAGATAGATAGATAGATAGATAGATAGATAGATAGATAGATAGATAGATAGATAGATAGATAGATAGATAGATAGATAGATAGATAAATAGATAGATAGATAGATAGACAGACAAACAGAGATCGTTATTAGTACAGTAACGAAATTAATTATTCTCATTTCATCAATAAGTAATTTTAATCTTGTAACATTTCATTTATTATTATTTATGCGAATAATTCTTTGTCCTTTTGCACTCTCTTTATTTCAATGAAACAGGCAAAGTCCATAAAGATATCTCAATCTGATCCAATTTTACGAGAATATTTACTGAAGACATTTCCTGAAGTAGAAAATCGGCCATACTTTGTTCCCCCAGTCACCATTAAAAGTCTTTCAGAAGATAACGTCACGGTACATAGACAGGAAAATCTTATTTCAAATCACGACCAGGTCTCCAAGATGGCAAGTACAGAAGTAGTAAAGACTTCATCATTTAGAGCAAATGTGGGGCGCGTTCAGGAGAGGTGTCAACAAAACGATATGATCCAACAAAAAGTTCTATTTTGTTTACGGGAGTTAGCGAGGAAACAGAAAGAGGTCACGTGCGTCCTTTCACAACTGAAGTTCTCGGACTATCCAGGAAAGCACTGTTACCTGGCGGCCGCCAAACACTTTAACATCCCAGTGCCTGATGACCTTGACCAGATACACAATGACGGTGACTTTGACATTCTCATCATTCACCGTTACTATGGGTTAATCGTTGGTGAAATAAGATCTGTTACGTCACAGACAGAAGTCAAGAAATCGCAAGAACAAGTAGACCAAGACATCGTTTTAACAATAGAGAAGTCGATAGACCAACTGAATAAATCAGAAATCGTTCTCAGACATCTCACTAAAGACTTGGAACCAAAACTGTCAATTAAGAAAACACTGATATTTCCACATGTGACAAGAACGGCCTTGACCCGTGTGCTTTCATCAAATTGTAAGCTGGAACAGGTGAGAAGCATTTCTACACACAAAGAAATACATGCACTTCTGTTTACACATATTTATCACGAAATTCTACATACATCAACCACATTAAATTGTAACTCATTTCATATTCATTATTTAAGAATGCACACTATGTAATTTAATTATGTAAGGATTAACCACCTGTAATTATTGAACATTCTTTTTAATGTTATATTCCTGTTATCGTTTTTTTAATAACTGTGGTGTTTTGGTATGTGTGAATTTGCAGAAGGAGAGAAAGACGAGAAAAAAAATGGTTGGTTAATTACTCCCTTGCCTGCTTACTAGACACTAACCCCGATTCTCAGCCACACGTGCACACAAATAATAAACAGACACACGTGCACACAAATAATAAACAGACACAAGGACATGAAAATAATAAACAGACATAAGGACACACAAATAATAAACAGACACAAGGACACACAAATAATAAACAGACACAAGGATAACAGAATAATAAATAGACACACTGACACACAAATAATAAACAGACACAAGGACAACAAAGATTACATATCACGAACTTAGGGAAAACGCGTCATAATTAATAACTAACTCTAAGCCCCCAGCCACCCCAGTGATGAATACAGCTTCAAATGACATAACTGGACAATAAATGGAGAGTCAGGAATTATAAATTTAAAAGAAGTTTAGTAAATGAAATAAAATGGAAAACGACAATGTAAATGTTCAGATGGGTCAAGATCAAGTGATCTCTAATGTCATCATAATTAGTCGAGAAGTTTTGGTTCACAAAGTAAGGCAATGCTAATTTCTTTTGAGAGTTCCTGTTTGAACTTATCTTAACTAGAGGACATTCAGTCCTCAGCTTGAATACAGCATTGGCGGTTTTGTCCCCTGAATCGAGGAATGAATACATCGTTTTATGACTTTCTTGATGCGGACCAATGACGTAGACGTAGTAGTTGAGATGAGCCATTACTTTCAGCTGGGACGACGGTGTATAGACGTAGCGATTACATGAACAGTTTCTTCTTTAACTGGTCAGGCCGCACAAAGAGCCAGGCTGGAGATAAATATTAATGTTTCTCCTTTTATTCAATGCTTACAGTTGTACAACTAAACAGTGTCACTTGCATGCATTCAGACAGTTTGGTGATATGACAAAAAACGGATTAGGAATTACACAACTAGCTCTAATCTATGTCCCATTAAAGATGCCAGGACTTCAAGTTACAAACATGTTTTTTATAAAGATTTAAAGTAACAACGTTGAAACTACTATTACTATTTAAATTGTAATCATTATATTTAAAATATTGTTATGAATTAAGTTAATCTTATTTTTATGTTGTTAATAAAGCATGAGAAGGTGGGCTTGAACAACAACCCCCTCCCTTCTATTGTTCGAATATATTATATAATATGTATGGACTTACTTTAACGGTGGTAATCCAATTATAGCGCAACATGTGGTGGTTATGTCGCCATTCGCGTTCGCTTGTGCAAAAATATATGCTATCTAAAGAAATAAAAACATAAAGTAACTTAATATGACAATAAGAAATAATTTTCATATAGGAGGTCAGGTATAATTTGTCCTTGACCCCTTACATAAGTGAAGGAAGAAATGCTATTTCTCGTGCACAGTTGTTTTTGCCAAAGGGAGATGCTTGCATGAAGAAATGAAAAGTATTTTTCTCAGAATGTCATTTGATTGAATTATGACTTTTACAAAAGTGATTATCTTATAGTAAATGTGGACAAAGTTATTCCATAGGCATGGTCACTTGAAACACAGAAACTTCTACATCTTATAGAAAATGTGGATAAAGTTATTCTATAGGCGTGGCCACTTGAAACAAAGAAAATATGTAAGTGGCTCAATTTCCTTTAGCATTAAGAGAACATGATTCGTCATATAAATCTACAAGATTTATTGAATTAAATTTACATTACTGGTTTTAGCTGAACAGATGTTATGCGGTTATGAATATTTAAGAAACCTGAGTTCCAATCCAACCCATGCATTACAGTTTTTCTAGCTCATTACAAAATGAGTAATTATTTTAATTAATGAAGCACATATCAATAACAAATGGTCAAAGGATAGTGCATACTAAAAGAACCACGTTTCATGAACAGCTCTGTCTACAAAGCGAACTGCAAAATGGAATTCGTCCCATGCCCTCACACCCACAGAAGACATTTAAAAGTACTTTCTAAATATATTTCTAATGAAATTACCAAATGTGTGGAAAATATTGTGACAGAACTTTAGTGTCGTTTTGGTATGACTAGAAAAATCATACTGGCAAGTATAATTCTGTGTAATCGCAGAAGTGGTAAAGATTAACGCATGCTAATTAATGTAATTAATGAACTTTTTATCTGACACATCTAACATCAGATGACGTAATGGCAAGTTTGTCAACACTGGAGAAGGAACTTTACGTCTTACTTTATGCGTCTTGAAATAATGGAAAACGTGGAAAGAGAGTTCCAGGACTGTTGACTAAAAACGAAGAAAGCATTTAAGCTCGTGTACAAAACGACAACAAATGCAAATAAATCACTCAGATATGTGTCTTTCCAAGGCCTTTCTTTAATTTTGTGACGTCTTGTCTGGACACAAGTGTCTTAGAGAGTGTGCATAAATCATCACTAACAAAGATTCGTAAACCCAGTGGAACTGTTATTGCGATGGATAATGCCATTGACGATGTTGAATCAGATAGAGATACTGAATTAGATGATTATATTGATCAGAATAATTTCATTTCTCAAGACAAAATATTGCATTATTAGGAAGAGGGCCAGAGTCTACCAGAACTATTTCTTTATCTACTTCAAGTCCTGTTAGTTTGCACAATCAGCGACAAGGTATAGTCACAAGAAAATAATTTGCGCAAGAACAAGATTTCTTAACTGATATTTAAATTAGAAATATTAAAACAAATTTACAGCACCACATCATGAACAGGAAAAT
Organism: Sinotaia quadrata; assembly: GCA_028829895.1. Taxonomy (NCBI): domain Eukaryota; kingdom Metazoa; phylum Mollusca; class Gastropoda; order Architaenioglossa; family Viviparidae; genus Sinotaia; species Sinotaia quadrata. The sequence continues at coordinate 83,506,358 of CM054180.1, forward strand.
GCTTGCGAATTTTGAATACGAATGTCTCCTTAGTAAAGTACATGAAATGGAAAGAAAATCAGCGAGAAAAGTAAAATTTACCATTCACAATCAAATTGATATGAAATAAAGACATCTATAAGGACTGTAGACACATTATAATTGTCTCATTCAGTAATATAAATCTTAATTTTAAAATCTACATTTAGGAGAGAAAATTTGTTACATTTTGAAGACTACATTTAGGAGACAAAGTGTGTTACATTTTAAAGACTTTATTTAGGAGACAAAGTGTGTTGCAAAGTGTGTTACATTTTAAAGATGACATTTAGGAGACAAAGTGAGTTACATTTTAAAGACTATATTTAGGAGACAAAGTGTGTTACATTTTAAAGACTACATTTAGATGAGAAAAAGTGTGTTAGTCATGTAAGTCCATGATTCAAATGACTCCATCTGAACAATGCTACTTTTATTTTGCTATAATGGTTGACATTCTGTAAAAATGTAACAAAGCTATATACAGTAGTTCCCAGAGATTGGGTAAACTATTGCTAGTAGTGGTACATAGCTCTCAGTGAGTGAGTACTACTACTACTAGTGGCATATAGCTCTCAGTGAGTAAAGTAGTACTACTAGTGCTATATAGCTATCACTGAGTGAGTAAAGTGCTACTAATAGTGGTTTAATGCTCTCAGTGAGTAAAATACTACTAGTAGTGATATGTAGCTTTTCATGAGGGAGTAAAGTACTGCTACTATTGGTAGATAGCTCGTAGTGAGTGAGTAAAGTACTACTACGAGTGGTGTATAGCTCTCAGCGAGTAAAGTACTACTACTAGTGCTATATAGCTCTCAGTGAGTGAGTAAAGTACTACAACTAGTTGTGTATAAACCTTAATCTTTCATTCATGCAACTCCGTCTTAAAACAAGATTATATTAGAAGCACTTTTTATCAGTAAAAATGTATGTTTGAAACCTATGTATATTTTAAAATATCTTCCTATATAATTCTTAATAACATACATTTTAGAGCTCCATTTTGTTTAATGTAAAAGAAGAATAGGGAAGACAATCCATCAGTAATTATTACAACTCATTTTAGAATGCTATCATAATTACTTTATATATGCATATTGATAGATATGTTTATTAGGTTACATAAATGTAAAGATAGCAAACTAGAATGTATTAATAAATACATCATTGTTGTATGATTCTGCGGCCTTTGAAAATATTATTTGCTATTCTTAATGGCAAGAGCACTCTTAAGCAGTGGGCTCTAATTAAGAAAATTGGTTGACATATATTTGAGTGTACAGTATCTTTTTATTTATTCTTAGCATCTTATTTTCATGAAATATTGTCTTTCTGACATCATTCATATTTAGTAATATAACATTAAAGTAGGTAACTGATATTTCACTTTACAAGTTTTTTTAAAATAAATGAATTACTACTATTTCACTGTACAAGTTTTTAAAATAAATGAATTACTGCTATTTCTTATTAACTCTTAGTTTCTTTTTTGGATTAATTTGATTTTACTATTCAGTCATTAAGAACATTAAGCTATAAATATATTGACCTTGTTTAATTTCTTATCATTTGTTATATAATATATTCCTATGTACAAAATAAATGTATATCTATATATCAATATAGATATTGACCTTGTTTAATATCATCATTTATTATATATTGTCATATGTACAATAATTTCATAGTATAATACTTGTGTAAAAAGAACATTTTCCTAGTTAACATTTAAATTGTATGTGACAAAATTAAATTTACTAAATTTATTAAATTCAGTTAAATATTTTGAAATGTCAATGATTTTAATATTTTCTAAGTATTAATTTACAGTTTTTTAATTTAATTTTTATGTATCTATGTTTATCAATCTCTACTTAGTACTCACTTTCTTTAATTGCCAGTTTTAAACTAATATATTTTGTGTATGTGTATCAAATATTAATAATTAGATTAAATTACTGATTACTGTATATTTACTCACTTGAAATAAGTATAACTTTTCCATTTATTTCATTCTATGCCACATTCTAAATGGTTAAATAATACAAAGACAGCAGTCTTACATTATTTATTAACATTTATAATAAAGCAGATTTTTATATCATGCATGTTCTACATTTAAATGCTTTATTATTACTTATTACTTCAATTGCATACTTTATGTCTAAATATAGCACAACAATTATTGTGTATAATACCTCACAAGTAATAATGATGCATACACAATCAGAAATCAATGTTTTTATTAAATTAAGCTACATCACAAGTGCTGTGTGATACTGTTACATACTGTATATCACAAGTACATACATTTGTACACACACTGCTTCACAGTTGTGAAAAGTGGGAAAATACACACAAACAAAATGTTTATATTTGAGTATTATTACTAGTGCTCTTTTAATTTCAATTATTTACTTTGCATGTGTTGAAATACCTCTTAGTTAGTGTTGTGCTTGGTACTTAGAATTTTTAATTAGCTACATATAAGAAATATGTGTTCTGGTTAAATTAAGCCACTCACAAGTTCTGTGTGATAGTATTTCACAGATATCATCATAAGTACTAGTATGAGTTAGCACTACATCACAATTCTGAGAAATACCACACAAATATTTAAGATAATTAATCTATAAAATAATAGACTATTACAAACAACACTATTAGTGTATATGCTCTTTTCAGTTATTAAACTAAAGTAGATGTATAGTTAAGAGTTTTAAAAATAATCTTAATTTCATACAAAGAATACTTACATGTTTCAAGAACTAGCACTAAATTACTTCACTACTTTTTTGTGATACACTTATACTGTTTCACAAATGTTTATTTGTACACTCAATATTTATAGTACCTCATAATTGCTTTGTACACTCATCATTGATACTGCCTCAAAAACACCTGTACTCTCATTATTTATAGTACCTCATAATCGCTTGCACAATCATTAGTTATAGTATCTCATTATCACTATTTCAGTCATTATTTCTATTACCTCTTAAACACTTTTATAATCATTACTCACTTTAGGTTGTTGATACTGAACAGCAGATACAAATAAATATCTTCATAAAATCGGGGAAAAGTACGAAAACAAAATTTGAAATATTTCAGGTTGCACTCACCAAAAGATTTACATTTATCATTTTATGTTTTTAATATTTTATCTTAGTTCACATTTCAAATTTCTTTTGTGTTTTACAATAATCAAACATGCACAAAAATAACAAATGTTTTAACTTAATTTAGATACCTCATATATGCTCTGTGACATTATTGCCTATGGTACCTACAAGTGCTTTTATTTGTGTACACGCTACCTCACTCTTGCAGATATTGAAAAATACACCATACAAGACACAACATACTTTATTAAAATGCCTCATATTTACACCTTAGTGACATACTAACCCAACAGTTATTAGACTAAAACACCTGCACTCTCATGAGAAGTGTGAACAAAAGTATTTTATGTCATTTACAAGTTTTAATAACGTATTTAATGAAATACTTGCAACCACTGTTATAAAGAGTACATAGCAGTTAGTACCAATGTTACAGAAGGAAACAGATAATAATGTTTAGACTACATTAAACCATCTAACAAACTTGCTATATTTAATTGTTGTACATTATTTTACATCATAAGTCAGAGTGCTGAAACAAACGCAAATAAGATTTGATAGATGTTTTCTAGTTTAATGTATTAGACCAGCACATATCTGTCTCAAATGTTACAACTATTGTTGTGCACTATTGTACAGTGCCTCATAATTTCTATTGGTACAAATATACAGAAATAAATACTCTGTATTCAGCTACCTCATAAGTACTGTTTGATGTGGCACTATTACATCTATACACACAAACTCACCATTAATAAATAAGTTGCAGTCAGTAGAGATATTTCTTTAAATTTCTGTTTATCTTAAATAAAACTTTAAATACTTCATGTTTTTTTGTTAATACCCAGTAGCTCATCACTAGCACAATATTTCAAGCTTTAATGATGCACACATATAAAAATAAAATGTTTGGACTGGATTCAGCAAATCAAAAGTGAGGTGATTATTTGCACAAAATACATACCAAGTTCTTTAACCTGTCTCACTATCTCACAATCATACATACCAAGTTCTTTCACCTGTCTCACTATCTCACAATCATACATACCAAGTTCTTTCACCTGTCTCACTATCTCAAAATCACAAAGTACATACGAAGTTCTTTTACTTGTCTCACAAAGTTATTGTACACAGCAGACACAACTATTGCAGCATAGACAAGAGACTTTGTGTTGACAAAAAATATTTACAATTGACACTGCACACATATTTTACTGTAAGAAAAACATTAGTACCGGTAATGTGAACACACACACACACGCATTCACTCACACACACAGACAAGAAGACTTAGTGCTTATATGTATATTTTATTTATTTATTTTTGTGTTAATTAATTTATTAGTGACTTATATATTGCTACATAGAAAATCTGTTACACATGCATTAGAGGTCTCTTTTAGATATAAACTCATGCCAGGCACTTTTCGTAAAGAAGAACTTTTATACATCTTAATTGCATGACTTGTTAAATAATAATTTACACTCTTATCTTAATGTGCTCCACGTTTACTATTATACACAGTATCTCAGTGTTACTGAAGTAGTTTATAAAATGAGGTTTTCCAAATTTCCTCACAATTAATGCGCTATTCAGTGTTAATGTTATATAGCATAACTCATGTATGATTTTATAATTTTGAAAATGAACACACATACACACTCAAATATCTATCTATCTATCTATCTATCTATCTATCTATCTATCTATCTATCTATCTATCTATCTATCTATCTATCTATCTATCTGTGAAATGGACTCCAAGGACATTACCAGACGACTCCAGTTATGTGAATGGATTTACTAATGTCTATGATTACCCAATGAAGATGATATTAACTATTAATTAATTACCTCTCCACATTCAATCCGTCTGCAATCATACACTATGTCCACGACAGGGTCTTTGTCTTTTGCAGTCTGGGAGTGACTAGGTCAAGCCCTGGGGCACGTTGTTAATTACGTCTCCCACCCCAAGTGTTACCCGTCCAGATAACCGGCTCCTAACTGAACCTATTCTTATCAGTTTCGAGGCGTTATCAGGCCCTCACAATTTTCTCCCTTCAGGTGACAGACTTACTCTTAAGAAATGTGTCGCGACTGTCTTTTGTCAGAACGTAAATTACGTCGATATTTACGAGCCCCCATGTCACCTACACATTTGCCTCAATTACGTAATAGAGTGAGCAAGTTTAAATTTAACAAAATTTATTAAAATATAAAAGGATAATAACAAATTAAGTTTAAGAATTTCGTTTTGATTTCACATAAGGCAGAATCCGAGATTCGCAGATCTCTCAAGAAAAAATGTATTACTTCAGAAACACATTATAGAAAAAAAGAGATTTACAGCCACATTCATAAGAATTAGAAGACAGGAAGAACAATACAAGAATTAACAAAATCACAGAACACTACAGGTTTTTCACGAGACAAACAAGGATTTAGATCACCTGATAATTTGCGTGCTCCCGGCCAGTATGTATATCCGTTAATTACAGCTTGCTGAAACAGTTCTGAAATTTCCTCAGGTCCTTGGTGTTAGAATATCCGAATTCACACATGTTCCGAATTTACACCACGAAATTCAGTCCAACACAGAATAATTCGCACTGTTCGTCAACAAATGACAACCAACGTAGATCAAACATCAAACGCTTTCCAGTCTTCAGTGCCGACACGTACTCTGTTCCTTACGTGTGTGCTTGCCCTCTCAAGCTGACAAGACTTCGTAAAATTCGTCCTGATCGTCCTTTGCAATCAGCGGTTGTGGTCAGAGTCGAATCCCTCAGTATGACTTTCATTCGGGTCCTCTTCAACCAGTGGGTGTGCGTTACGGTACAATTAGGTATAGATGTAGGCCTAACAGTAGGTGCCACCGTAGGTGTCCTTCAGCTGTAAACATACAAGTGATTTTTTGCTACGCATCAGTCTCGTGAATTAACTATCACGAACCTGCAATTTTAACGTTAGTTCTCATTTATAATTCTTTTACATAAGTTACTTCCTTCTTTGCTAGAAAAAATGCAATTACAGTATCATTCAGTCTACAATATTAATTAAATGAAAAATCTATAAATGCAATAAGAAAGATAGATTTTATCTATGTACAAACATAAGTTTTTACCATCTCAGACAATGTGTGCTTCTAACCGCAGAAGGACCGACGCGGGATCTCCTGGTATGACAGATAATCGAGCCAGCCCCGAGACGGCCTATTTAAGCTATCCGTAAATTTTCCACGTGCTAATCTGCCCTAAGGATAGATTTCACTCCCTGCTCGACTATTGTTCAATAGTCTCGCTTCAGTGCTTCTGCTGAAAGGCTAGGTTGTTAGTGCAACGCGGTTCTCCTTGGAAGCTGTCCGACTCTAAGATACGTGGTCACTGTCTCTTTACGTCATGCGTATCTGTTACGTAATCGTAAGTGTCTTCCCTTCTCATGCGTCTCTGGACACTAGACTGTAGGTGGTTTGTCTGTCTTTGAATCTCCGACTCTATTGTGAGACCAAAGTGTTCCCAGTCCTTAGAAGTTTCGTCGTCATTGTCTGCCTGGAGTAGAGAGAGTGTTTCGGTAGATTGTCTACCCCTGTTGAGTGTCCACCCTCCCACACCCTGTTTACGTCAGCCCGTTTCTAACCGACTCAACATGTGTGTCCCTTTGTCCTGGCTACCTAAAGACAGTTACTTCAAAAGGCTTGTTTTCTCTCATGAAAGAATTCCTTTATCATGAGAAAACCCTTTCTAAAATATTAAGAAAAGTAAAATTTTATATTTCCTAGTTTAATATTTTGTGGTTTGCATTTTCTGCGTCACACTATCTATCTATCTATCTATCTATCTATCTATCTATCTATCTATCTATCTATCTATCTATCTATCTATCTATCTAGCATCTGTTAACTACATATTTACATATCTCACATATCTCAGCTTACTGCTTACAAAAATTAAAAAATGTAAAACTACATACCTTTCACAATTACTGCTTACCAAATATTAAATATGTAAAACTACAGAAGATATTTATTATTAAATTTATTATATACTTGAGACTAAATTCACTTACAATTATTAACATTCACTGGCTTAATAAATTAATTTTTATCCACTACAATTTAATTAAAATTTACAACAAGATATCTTAATGACCGGTTATTTTTCATGACAATGGAATAGTATTAAGGGAAGATAGAAAGCATTTAGTAGACCCCACAATGATGGTGAATTTCACTAGTTCGAGTAGACAGACTTCCCTGTGTGGTTGGGTGAGGTGGAAAGAGTGTGTGTGTGTGTGTGAAAGAGGATATATTTTCTTCCTGTGTAAAATCAAGTTAGAATTAAAACCTCGTGACCTAACGTCATTGTACACGTAATTTAGTGCGTGTTTCGTTGTGACGTCAAATTCTGCCGTTTCCTGTCGTACGTAAACAGTCAGAGCAGTATTATCTAGAGTTCTAGACTTCTAGAGGCATGTACAATAATTTATTGGAACTTTTCAAAGCTCTGAGTCTTCAAGTAGGTGTTACAATTAAGGTTGTAATGTGGAATCCTTATCAGGAAACTTTTCAAAGCTCTGAGTCTTCAAGAATTGTTACAATTAAGGTTGTAATGTGGAATCTTTATCAGGAAACAATGCTTTGTTACCAGGTACATTAGTGGAAACTCGACAGTTTAAAGTGTACGACTGTTAAATATTAAAAATTAAACACAAAACTTTATATTTCGTTGTTTATTCATTACTGTTACATATCTGAAAAGCAGGCGGTGAAAGCAGTTTTTGTATTTTTCTGTTCCATTGCTAAGATATTTGCTTTCTTTTGTTTTATATTCTTAAAATAAAATAATAATTACAGTTTTATTTTTTGTTTAACTGAAAAAAGAATATGATATTACATATGGAGAAAACACACTATAGATCAGAATGTTTACATTGATGCGTTCTTACATTCTCATATATGATCTTTTTGTCCAGGTACTGGGCCAATGTCTTATGGCGAGTGATGTCACTCAGATTTTAGACCTGTGCCTTTTGTCTGACAATCTCACTGGCCATTCCTCTCCCTGGAGTGTCCGTCAGCTCCAGACATGGTGGTCAAGTCGTGTCTCAGGTCATCAGGACATTTTTATGACGTCCGAAATTTATCTGACTGTCGTATCCAGGTAACAGGAAATACATACTAAGTGTGTTTACTGTAATGTGATTACATGAAGACGAATCTAGTACATAAACTGTTTCCACATACACGACACATGATTTCCAAAATAAAAACATGTGTACATAGCTCAAAGATTGCCAGAATAAATAGACTTTGACAATTCCCAAATACTTATTGAAATAAGCACACGTAGCTGTGTTCTGTCTTAGTACAATAACATTATTTAACCCGTTTATTCACTGTTTTAGGTTCATCGGTTTGTCAACGTGTGTAACTATATATAGTATCACCACCCCACGGGTACAGACACGGAATGAAGAGGAGGACGTGTCAGTTGTCGGGAAGATAATGGCCAAACTTCCGTTAACCTACTCACAGGTTGACTTGCTGACCAGAAACCCGCCAAGAGTCTTGTTAACCGGTACACCAGGTGTCGGGAAATCAGTCATGCTTGCACTTAAAGGGAAACAATGGCTGCGTGCAGGTCAACAGGTCCATATAGTCAGTAATCGGCTAGCCAGTCTTGCTGCGTCATACATGCTTAAACACCTGATACAAGAAACTGCCCGTCTTGATGGAATTACAAATCTTGCAGAGGACACAGTCCAACTACACAGCTATGACTTTGATGACAAAGAATCAGACGTTGATAATGCTATCAGCACACTGACGGCGGTCTCAGGCAGTCAGGTGGATAACGTCATATGCGATGAGTTTTGGATTCCTGACAGGTATGTTCTAGATCGTCTATCTACAGGTGTGAGAGAGGTAAATGGAGATCTAAATAAGAACACAGTAAACACAAAACAAAGAAATTGATTACCTTACATCTGACGTCATAGTGCTTTAAATAGACGTTTTACGTCATCAGATTACGTCACACATGGTTTTGTAAATTTTGTGTTTAGACAGTCAGTACTCATGAATTTAGCTCACTGTTCAGATCTTACTTGTTTGACTTTATGTGAACAAATTGCTCTCTAAATACTTTTCTGACGTAATTTTTTTATATAAAAGTGTGTTTATTATGTGTAACAACTCATTTGCATGTAACTTGTATTTCTGTTGAGAAGTCAGTTTATTTCTTCTTGTTTGAAGTAATGTCGCTTGTTTACAACGTTTTGTCACGGGTTTGTGCACACGCCTTCCCAACGTTTGCCTGTGGGCGGCCTCACCACGTCATGACCAAAAACCAGCAGAACTGCAGGAAGAACAACTTAACGTCCCACTGAGGTTTCCGGCGGTAGTGCTGAGTGAAGTGGAAAAGGGAGTTAACTTCTATAAAGATATTTTCCACCCGTACAAGACGACAGCCCTGGTCACTTCCCACGACGATCACAACATTGTTCACGTGAATCATCAGGACTCCGGACACACTGGACGCTGGCCACTGGAGTGCTACAAGTGCGGGCAGTGCATCGCCGACATTCTACAACGGTTGGGGGTTGGTAAAGCGGGTAAGTGTTGTCTGTGTGATAAATGACAGTTAAATAGTTTCTATATCATTGTGATATTAACTGGCAAAAAATAATTGTAGATAACCGTTTTAATGAATAAAATAATAACAATTGTTGAATAAACAAACAAACGGTCCCTTAATATAACAATATGTACGGATGTCGTTATTGTCGTTTATCACAGATCTGAACGCCAGTCACTCCATCAATAACACCATTGTAACTCCTACAACCTTCGATGTTAAAACGAGTGACACAAACAGCAGAAAAAGCAGTTGGACACCACTCCAGTATCGTGACGTGTTTGTGTTGACCAGGGGTCTTGACGTACGTGATGACGTGAAAGATGACGCGGGAAATGTGACGTCAAGTGCTAACGGCGTGGTGCGCGGTCTTCGTGATGTTGGCATACCTGTACGTGTGATAAGAAATAGATACGTGTCTAGTGATGTGTGTGACACGGCGGTTGCACACAGTAACGTAGTGACTGTGGCATACTATGGAAATGTGTTCGGTTTAGAGCGGAAGGTGGTGGTATGTGTGCCTCACAGAGATCCGGGTGAAGGTGATGATTTAACTGATGAAACACTTGAGGCTCGTGTCAGGTTACACGCCATGTCTCGTTGCACCTCACAGTTGGTGGTGGTCGACGTGCCCCTGTCTGACTGACACTAACGTCACGCTGTTGAAGCAAAAAGACGACATCTATACTTAAGATGAATGTTGTCTGCCACTTAACGGACACTGCAAACTGTTACTGTGCTATTTTTTATACAGTGCATGGGTACAAAGGGTGTATGTACCCGACCCTAGAGAAATTGTGACTAACGAGACTTGAATGAACTTAACAGCCTGGGATCACACGATACAAGTATTTGTTTAGTGTCCGTTAACTGCAGACACAGCCATGTCTTCAAGTCGTCAGATAAATTAAATAACGGATATACAACTTGCTAAATCCCTTAATACGCTTTGTGCCTTATTCTAAAGCATTACACAATTAATATTGCATTATTTAATACAACCCGTGGACTCCGTTTTTAATGTTTATTTCTTAAACCATTTATAATATTTACAACCATTTAAATTCTACATTTTGTAAATATCCGTGTGTTTCATAAGACATTTCATTGACCTTTAGCAAGGGAAATGACAGGTTTGGACTTGTGATGTCATCATTTGTGACGTAAACGTTCTTATGACGTCAGATGACGTCTTACTTCCCCTTGCTATTGATTTAAATTTCTTTGGAATTAAATAACAATCATTCATTAAGTTTTATATAATTCCTCTTTAGCACATGCGCGAGCGCATGTCTGTTTGTGTTTGTACATGCTTTACTGTGAATAACTACATGTCGGAGTGTTAGTCAATGTGTGTCTGTATACGATAATTTATACATTACAAATAATATATTATCTCATTTACAAAATACAAATCATATATTATCTCATTTACAAAATACAAAACATATATTATCTCTTAGTACATGTGATTAAATTAAATTACTACATATAATTAAAGTAAAATGTGACTTCGCAATTATTTGATCTCTAACGAATACTTATAAATGATTTTGTATTTTATTTTATTTCACTGATTATTCTTTTTTCTTGATCTTATTAAATAATATAATTTGTAGTTGTGACACGGTAAATTTTCCTATCCCTATTTCTGGTCTTAATTGTTGCATAAATTGTCGAAGTGACCCGACCTTGGGCACTCCTTATGATGGTATTTTTGTAAGTGTCAGAGTTGGAAGTAAACACCCGAGTTGAGAACATGCTACAAATTGCTGATGCAATGCAAACAACTTCCAACTAGATGAACGCGAAAGCAGCGGAAGCCGGAAGCGCCCCCTACACTCCATCCATCAACTAGATGAGTAGATTTTATTATCCAATGGTTATAGATTTTATTAGCCAATGGGCTGAGATCAAAAGTTTACATGCTGTAGAGAATTCTGTTGTCTGATCACTTGAATTTGGAGTGGCAAGAGGTCTGTTCATGAAAGGTGGCTGTTAGCTTAATAGTAAATTTACTGATTGAGAGAGAATATTTCATGCATTTTTGCTATTGATATATTATACTTGTGTTTTATGTAGAGATGTATTATGTGAGCAGACTATTATTTCTACAAATTGTGAACTATGATGCTTATATGTGGTATGCTAAACACTTAACATTTTTTCTATTGAGCCCTCTCATAAAACTATTTACTCCTAAACTATATAGAGTTGTTTAATGCTTTCACTATCTAAAGAAATACATTAATTACTCTTTAAATATAACTCTTTCCTAACATATCATTTAAAACATAAAGTACAAAATAAATTAAATAACTATATTCATGTGCATTGAAAACACCATTCTCACGAATAAATCCTAAAATACGCAAAGAAAATGATATAACTGGCGTACAAAAATATACAATTCAAGCATCAACCCATTTCTTACCTAAATATCTAAATGTCTATGGTAATTAACAAATGCATGGCATAGTAAAGAACGATTTAAAATGTACACTAACACAGCATTACACATTAATTCAATACCGCGCCGTGCAATTCGAAACAAGCAAGCGATGACCTAGTTTTGTCACTACAGTGAAACAAAAGCCTGTACACTAGTACATACACGCATTCCACATAAGTAATCTTAATCTGCATTTTAGTAAAACTCAGTGAGATAAATAAACTCAGTTTGCAGTTTATTATAGCTCATTGAGATAAGTAAACTTACTTGCACCTTATTAAAACTCGTTGACTTGAAGAAACATAGCTTGCGCTTATTAAATGCTAAACCGACTTTGTACTTAGAGCAGCATTGTGAAAACGACATGGGAACAAGATCAAATACTGTTTTATAGAACAAAAATGTTTTAATATATTTAAGACATGCTATTGGTTGATAGTTTGGGAAGTTCGTGGGTTTTTTTTTAGGGAATCCCTTCTTTCATTTTAATTTTAATTCATAAATCAGATTTGTATTGCTCCACTTCCATTCTGGCTTTTGTTCTTTCTGGCACATCACAAATACTTTGCTGTGTGACATTCGATAGTCACTCTTGCATAATGGAAAGATGAATGTAAAGGTGTAGATAATATTTATTTTTTCACGCTTCTTCGTGAGCTAAGTCTGATGGAAGAGACGATCTCGTACCAGAAACTGAAGTGTGTAGTTGCAAACGTGATTGAGTGGTGGCTGGAGGGGTGAGATGAGTGACATTTGACTAAAGCAGGGGTCACCAAACTTTTTTCACAGTGGGCCGAATAACTGACAAAATGACGAGCGTGGGCCGCATAATCATTCTTGACAATACTTGTAAGTCAGAACGAAAGCTTTGAGTTTAGCATTCCATAATCAGTCTGTACAATACTTGTAAGTCAGAACGAAAGCTTTGAGTTTAGCATTCCATAATCAGTCTGTACAATACTTGTAAGTCAGAACGAAAGCTTTGAGTTTAGCATTCCATAATCAGTCTGTACAATACTTGAAAGCCAGAACGAAAGCTCTGAGTTTAGCATTCCATAATCATTCTGACGAAAAATTAAGTTTAGCATTCTGTCACATGTTCGGTTTTCATTTAACGACCCTGTCCTAATTTAGGCACTAATTATCATTATTAGCTTTGTGGCAGCAGCGATAATCACTCTTTACAATCTCACTAATTCATAGTTTACATTAGATGGATATTCAAATGTATAAAATCTTTACAATATATATTTCCTTCGTTACTCTATAGTTGCTCATAATACACTTTAGAATTTAGATAGTGACCACGCAGCACGTGTTTAACTCTCCCGTGATAACAATTAATCAATGGTAATACATTTACATACACGTGGTGATTCTCTCCACTATTACAAGTGTAATATCGCTACGACACTTAGCTTCTGTAGGAAAAATGTATTAACATCAGCAGCATTAAATTCACAAGAATATTCTACACACATTTACAATACAGAATATATAGAATCAATTCAACAAGAAAATTTCGAATAAAAAAAATCAAGTGTATCACCACTATGTATCTCTTAGGCTCAGTTCATAACAGTGGACGCAGCTTCTCTATTCCTACCCCTGTAGGTTGGTTGCAGTGTAGGCATCTGATGCGGCCAACCCATTCAGGTGGTTTTATCAATGAAGTAACATCTTAGTGCTACGTCATTGCCCGGTAAGCAAATGACCATACATGGATAGTTAGTATCCGGTTTTTTGGCATGACCTTCACCTGTGATCTAACTTACTTTCCTTGAACATGTAAACAAGTCTTTCCATGGCCTTTAAGCTTTAATCCTCAATGGAAGTTTCTCAATGGATACACAAGGTTGTGGAAAAACCCGTATATAAAAAAAAACAGTTAATAATATGAAAAAAGGTTATTAAAAAATACATAATTTGTTTTAATATATCTTCGCACATTCCATGTTAATCATAGGTGCATGGCATTATGCACAAAAAAAACAAAGACAACCAACATATTTATTTACTAAAAAAGTTATCAAAGAAGGCGACTTTAGCAAAAATATAGTTACTTCAGACCTCGTGTGCACATATCCGAATCTCACAAACTAAGCAGCAAAAAAAGCAATACTTATTGGATGCAGCAATTCCAAACCAAACATTGATATCTTGAAAGCCAAATGTCAGTTTCACAAATCTCACTATTCATGATATCAATGTTTGGTTTGGAATTGCTGCATCCAATAAGTATTGCTTTCAAATATTCATCAATCAATCTCATTTCATGTATTGACTTCACATACTTCTTTTTTGAAAATGTTTGCTCATAGATATAAGTTGTTCCAAACACTAATGCTATATCAGTGGCAAATTTCAGTCTCCTAGTATTCTAAACATAATATTTATATTTAAATGTAAATTGTGTCACAACGTTTCGTATTCCATTCATTTTATCAAGAAAATTCTAGTACCATCAGCGGGCCTGATGAACTGACGTTGCAGGCCAGATCCTACCTGCGGGCCATAGTTTTGTGATCCCTGAACTAAAGAGATGGGTTCCAGCCAGAAGCTTAAGTACATAGTTGCAAACAAAACTGAATGACGAATGGTGGCTGGAGGGGTGAGATGAGTGATTCCAGTTAACTGACATGCGAAGTTAGTATACATGGCCAGTCAAACTCTTTTCCAATACTTGTGATTGGCATTCAAAATCCAGTTCCAATGGCAGACCATGAACCATGGTGAGTGGTCTGGTATAATACATGAGAATGAATTTAGAATAATTTGTATATTAGAATTATTGTTTCATGTGTTGGACGTAGAACGATTTTGTTCCTTGATCTAGATATACTGTATATTTTGGATTGATTCATTTTATATGTATATGTCAGATGAACTACGTATTATTGAATGTGTGACTGTTATAGACCAATCAGATTTATAACAGATGTATCAAGTGAAGTGTGTATGAGGGCCAACAATTCTCTTGTAGACATATAAGATGAGTGACTTGGGAGAGAGAGAGAGTGTAGAAAATTTTATAAATTAAATTAAATTAAAAAATGAATTAAAATCATGCTTAAATATTCTAGGGTGTGCCTTTTTTCTCTTGTTCTTGGGATCATCTTGAATGATTCCATGTGATCGACGCATGGGTGGTCTCATCGGGCTAATATCTACCATGGAAATTCCAATGGTGGTGAGAGCCGAGATGCCTACACATCATCGCTTCTAAAGCCAGCAGAGTTTGAGAGTGCTCATGCAAGTCTGCATATATGAATTGGAAATGAACCCTGGTGCTCTATCGACTTTTATGAACTGTCCATGTCATGTAATGCACATGTTTTCCTATGTTGCAACATATGGTGGCCCAACAGAACAGGTCATGTGCTTATTCATTTATCTCCTTTCTCTTTTCCAGTTCTATGGAAAGAACTTCAAACCTTAAATAGTGATTGTTTCCTCAAAGTAGTCATTGTCAACATTTATTTAATAGTATATATACGTGACTGTTTCAAATCCTAATTGTATTTATTTGTGATATATTAATTTTTATAATAAATCTTTATTTTTGTTAATCCCTCCTTACACATGTTAATTGATACATGTCTGGAATAGTCAGTGGGTGAATGGGGGCGTGACAAGTTAGTAATTGGATGAATGTTAGTAAGTTGATGAAATACATTACTCCTTAAGCAAGAAGTTCCATCTGTGAACCGATAAATTATGTGTTGATAGTATATTTATTTATAGTGGTGTATGGATGTGAAATTCATAAAGGGAGACCAGATCCTAAATTAAGATTTAACTACTGATAAGTGATTATGCATATTAAATGATAAGATATTCTATAATCATAACGGAGGCAGGACATATTATAGCACCACACTGTGGTTCGAGAAATTCATTTTGGGGGTTTCAGTTCTTAGTCAGGGCCTATTACTTTCCAGTTTATAAATGTCCTTAACTTTTATTTGACCTATATCTTTGAGATTATTATACTCCTCAATTTGATTGTGTTCTTGCATGTAATGGCACACGTTCTCAACTTCTCTCCCCTTGACTATGAATGCGAACACGTGGTTTCTCAAAACAAAGGTTCTTACATCGGCCACTGAATGATAGTCACACTCTGAACCACAAGCAAACTTAGTCTTCGACAGAAAAACGTGAAAATGTAAATATATGTGAAAATATTTACTAAGTTACTCTTCTCATTTTATATTTCGATTCAAATAATTTTACTTGTAACATTTGAGTGACTCAGAAATATTTTGACTTGTAGCATTTGAGTGACTCAGAAATATTTTGACTTGTAACATTTGAGTGACTCAGAATCGTAGAACTGATCACTCACCCTTTGACAAAGTAAATTAATAATGTTCAATATAATTTTTAAATATATATTCTGCAGGGGCAGACGTTATTTTTCCCCGTTTCTAGTAGTACTTCCATGTAGTAACATAGTTAAATGTTATCTCTCGTCTACGTGAAAAGACAGACTTCATTCTTTATTTAAAAATCTATAAGCGAAATTAAATAATTTCATGACAGTTGTGAAGATTATGTCTGGATCCATGTCACGGGCATTTTACACACCAATTGTTACAGCATTATAGTAACACCATTTGACACCACATTTAAGTAACACCATTTGACATAGCATTTTTACAGTAGGCCTACCATTTGACACCACATTTTAGTAATATCTGACACAGCATTTTAGTAACACCGTTTCACACACCATTTTTACAGTAGGCCTACCATTTGACACCACATTATAGTAATACCATTTGACACTACTTATCATTTGATTCTGTAATTTTAAGTACATTTTTTACAGTGTGCTATTTGGTACAACACTTTTACAGTACAATTTTACACAACATACTACAGCGTAATTGTGTATAGAATATTTTACAGCACCATTTTACTTAATATAATTAAAACGTGCAACTTAACACAGCATTTTTGTAGAACCATTTTATAAAGCAATATTACAGTACCATTTTAGGCAGCATTTTACAACACCATTTTACATAATATATTTACAGCGTGCAACTTAACACAACATTTTTGTAGCACCATTTTACAAAGCAAATTTACAGCACCATTTTAGGCAGCATTTTACAGTATCATTTTACACAGTACTTTTCAGTACCATTTTACAGAGCATTTACAGCACCATTTACACCAAAGTGGTAGAATGTAAAATAGTATCGGTAAGTGACAAGCAGCTAATATTTTCTTTAGTGCCTCACAAATTCTGTTCTGTAACCTATTTTATTTCTCTCTCTCTCTCTCTCTCTCTCTCTCTCTCTCTCTTAAGATTAGTAAATTTTATCACTCTGTGACGCACGAGTTGAAAGGTGACAAAGTTGAGGTGCGTCAATCCCGCAAGTTGGAAGAAAGTCATCCAAAGCCTATATGCGAGTATTTGTGACGTCAAAGCGTTGATGACGTGTGCCAAGCTCAGTATGAATGGTGACAGAGGAGAAACCAACCACCTTCCACTCCTTTTCAGTCGTTTGCCATCAGGAGCATCCCCATGACATTATGTTAAATCACTCCTGTCAAACAAGACCGTAGTGACTTTGAAGGCGTTCGTAAATACGCGCAAAGTGACAGCGCCCGGGATACTGCTACTAACCAGTGAAATCGCTCTTAATACATCACATGTATGAAACATATAGCTATGAATGGAGGGGGAGGGGGAGTGTGGATTTTGAACAGCACTCTCTTGGATATGAAAGCGTGCGCGAAACATTGTGGAAGCAAAATTCTCTTTCATTTCTTCTTTGGAATTTTCGAACGTGTATAGGCCTAATACTTCTCGGCCAAGGGTACGCCACAGTATATTGAGTGTGTAAGGTCGTTCAAAGACGTATTTTTCACTTTACTTTGGAACATTGTGTTAGGACAGCAGTAAATGAACCATTTTATTAATTATTTCTTTTTAATTAATTAATATAATTAATAATAATTTATTTATGTATTTTTAGTTCCACATACAAAGTGAAGCGCGACAAGGATAATATGAGAGTAGCTACAGGCTTGCACAGTGCATATTAAGGTTAATGATTCAATCAAACTTTCTGTATCCATACATATTCGTATGTAAGTACATGTAGTAGTTATAAATAAGAACATATGAATTATGAGAGCAGAAAAATTCAAGAGACGCAACTGTGTTGATAAAGATATGATGCATTCTTCAAGAGTTGTCTCCCGTGCAACCAAACTACTTTTGATGGAAACCTCTTTTTCATTCAATTAATAAATGTTTGAAACATTCTAACAATAAAATTAATTCTTACATTAAAAATTTAATAATACTACACTTATAATTTCGTGCTGGAAAGTTACAGCATAATATTATTCTGAAATTATGAAAATATTTTTCAGAATTAATAATGAATGTTTAATAGTTTTTTTTCATAAAGTTCACTGTTGGAGAAAATACTTATAAAGGAAATCTGCTGAAAGCCCAGGCAGTATTATATGCAATAAACATATAGCCACATTTCAGATTTTCACATTTCAGTGATTCTAAAAAGGAACTCCAACACAGTCCAGTAATTCCGAAAGATACTCCTTCGCAGTCCAGTGATTATGAAAGATACTCCAACACCGTCCAGTGATTCCAGAGAAACACTCCACCATTCTCCACTGATTCCAAAAAGATACTCCAACACAGTCCAGTGATTCCAGAAAGATACTCCAACACACTCCAGTTATTATGAAAATACTCCAACACAGTCCAGTGATTCCAGAGAAACACTCCAACACTCTCCACTGATTCCAAAAAGATACTCCAGCACACTACGGCGATTCCAGCATGACTAGATACAACTCTACCTTTTCCAAAATAGATACGGCGCCACACTCTTTTGTTCCGGAAAGGGACACAATCTTTGTCGCTCAGGTATGGACACAAATTCTATTACTCCTTGTTCCTTCATGATTCTGTAGGAAATTACAGCACTGCAAATCAGTAACTATCTCAGTCACTACTATTATCCTCTCTTGAGCTGTGTCTGGTCTGGAAACAAGAAAAGAACACGTTAAGATTTAGACAAACAATTTGTAAAGAACACAAAATAACAACATAAAGTGTAAAAATAATTCCAAGCACGAAAATTCACTCCTCTACACAAATCCAGCGAATATACTAGCAAAAGAAAAAAATCATTATAGACTGCAGGTGAGCAAAATTGAAAGGCTGTTGTCATTACGAGGTGAATCTTTAACAAAAGATGTAAGCAAAAATTAACATCCAAGAACAACCCTTTACGGGCAAAAACACTGCTCGTTTAATAATTTTACTTAATGCTCGCAGGGAAGAACCAACATTACTTACTCATGCGTCAATCAAAAATTACAAGATAGGAAGAATCAAAGGCTCTATGAACTGTAAACGTGTAATATTATTTAGCCCCGCCCCTTGTTAGTTTTAGCGAGTTCTCATTGAGAGGCAGGTATCCAAATATATAACTCGTGCGAGCTTCGCAAGCAAGATACTTATCTAGTTATGTCCCCTATTAAAATACTGCGCTTTTTAGTCCTAGTAGAATATCTATCTATCTATCTATCTATCTATCTATCTCTAAGTTTATGTTTTCCACTATTAAAAAAGTGAAAGATCAGCAGAACATCGAAATTACTCTAAATCATTACTAAATTATTAAGCCCTGTCTTAATGTGCTCAAGTCTGAACAAAACTCGAAACGTATCCTGCTCTAAAAATAGGTATTCCACTTTCCAAAAAGCGAAATAACACTTGCAAATATTTTTCCTTCACGAATCTTACTTCAAGCTCCACCCTATTTGCATATTGCCATGTTTGGAAATATCGACGTTCCGTAATGGTGAGCTATGATGGGAAACTGGCCACATTAACAGCCGATAAATTACGTAATAATCGCTTGTGTTCGCGATTGCTCCTGCCCGCTCGATCGCGTTCAATTGGCTGTACCCCGTGAGCGTAACTCTGCTGGCAAATCGCTTTCAATGACTAACCTAGAAAAGATGTAGAAATGAGTTACGTGACAAAATCTTGCTCCAATTTTTTAGTCTTCAAAGAGACTCTAGTAATTAATATATATCCACAGAGCAAATATTTTCTTTGAAAGTAAAAATAAATCGAATAGAAGCGTTCTTGTTGCTGTATTATCCCATAATAATTTAAAGGTGTGAACTATATGAATAGATGCGATTATTAAATTATTAGATGTAATCCTCACCTCCAGAACAGTCAAGAAAGGCACAAAGGATGTATTTTCGAGAATTGTAAGTCTTCAATAAAATATTTAAATATTAACCCAAAAGTATTTCTAAATGATGAATGCAATCTATATACACTGAGGAATAGTTATGTATAAAATTTAGAATTTTTGCTGTCTTTAATATTATAAACCAGACGAGTGAAATATCGGACGAATAGCTGCCTGCTACAGTGGTTGTCGTAGTATTAAGTTTACTGTGAATGGGAAAAGAATATTGTATGCAGAACTGAGATATATAAATACGAAAATCAAGTTAAAACAACCATTTACTGGTTAACAAATAATACGTGTAAATTAGTAATTACTTTTACATGTGTAATATAAGTGAACTCGTGCTTTTTGAGTGTATATTAAAACATGTCCATTTAAAAACTATAAGTGTTCTTTTACATTGTTTATTTTATTTCACCTTCTCGTCACCAGAGAACAGATATTCTTTGTTATAAGTAGTTCAATAATTAATATATCCGATATTTCATATGTGTAAGCTATCCGTGATGTATGAATGAAGCATACAAATATTGACCTTATGTATACACTAGTGAATTATGCCTCGTGTAAATTATATTTTATAAAGCTATTTACATTTCTATTCGCGGCCACTTAGGAGTTGGTGTTGATTTTGATGTCGACGTTGTGGAAGGTAAAACACTTGTTATAACTGTTGTACTTCAAATTATTTGTTAGGTTAGATGTTGGGAAGCTGGCTAGTAACGGTATTCGCTGTGTGAGCGAGATTTATACTGATCTGATGTTAATTATCAACTTCTTTGTTGTTCGTTATGCATCTTTATGCATCAGTGACAGAAAGCGTTCAGAATTATTAGGTTGAGTGAAATGTGAGAAATGGTGAAATAATGTTGAATTGTTGCTATTTATTTGGTGGGGATCGTAAGAATAAATTTTGGAATAAGATGTTCTATTTATGCTTAGCTATTTCAATATTCGAAGAAGACAATTGTTATGAAAGTTTTATTAAATGAATGGCTACAATATTTTTTCTAGGCTGATAGATAATTTATTTTTATATATTATTAGTAGAAGCGTACTAGTTACACTACGAGATAGTAATAAATGTATGATATTATTACCGTAACTTGATTACCTGATAGGTGTGATATTATTACCGTAACTTGATCATCCTATAGGTAATCCAACATAACAAAAGAGCCCCATAGAAGTTTTGTTCGTGCATTCTGATTGGTTAGATGGGCCCGCTAGGCTGTATATAAACCGGCAACGTTACCATTAATCAACCCCATCCCCCATTCACCAGCAACAAAAGCAAAGTAGCATGCAAAGCAATCAATAGACTCAGATTAAATTCAACATTCCTATTCCACCACTCAAATATAAACATGCCCACACTACAAAACAGACAACGGAGTCATACATTTCTCGTAGATTGCATACAACTCAGAAAACAGTCATACAATTTCTCGTAGATTTCATACAACGCAGAAAACACAGTCACACACTTTCTCATAGATTGCATACAACACACAGATGAAAGAAAAACTCTCAATGAACTCGAACTACTCTTCCCCCCCCCCCCGTCCCCGAACAAAGTACGAAAAAATCTATACCAAAATCACTCACACAATTCTTAACAAACACAAATGCAAACACCCTGTACTACATATAACAGGCACTGGTATAAAGAATGTAAAGAGAAAGAGTCTGATGAAGAATGCCAACTAGAAGACTGAAGACTGGTGAATGAAGGATTCCAAGCACAAATGCACTGTTTACCAATTCAAGCCTCAAAATTGGGACCCTTCTTAACAAGCTAGTGCCAGTCTGTGTTTGGGCTTGATATATTATATATATATATATATATAAACATGTGCATGCATTTGCCTGCACTGTCCTACCTGGAATAAAAGATCATTTTGCTTGTCTGACCCAGATAAGGACCCCAAGTCATGCTCTCATTGTTTTTCATTTCTCAAGTAGGGACACTTGTCCATTTGAAGAAACATGTGATTGGTCTGACTGTACAATGCTGGTCAGCATTTTTCCATGCTTCAATTAGTCATGAAGCGGAACTTCAATTTGCACTGGTGGAGAGATGGCTGAGAAAATGGCTGCAGGCAACTGGTATCAAATCATGACTGAGACCTATAGAATTTACATCTGATGACCATGCTATGCAGTTTTGATTATGTAATTGTATAGACATTGCCAGACTGGATTGTCCAACCTTTAACTAAGAATTACCACTTTAATAGGTATTTTGTAACCTATCCTAGAAAAAGGGTCAGAATGAAATATCAAAAACGAATGTGACAGACACTTAATTAAATTCAGAAGATTAATTATTTAATAAAACATAATAATTAATTATTACTTATGTCAATTGTGATTCGTTTGTTACAAATACCAACTAACAGCTGAACTGGTACCATACATAAAGCACTTTCACAACCGAACAAAAACTCACCATTACCCTTCAGTAAAAAAGTACTAATATTAATTGACACATTTTCCTCAATACATTATGCAACACAAGCAACATTTCTAGAACATACACCACAAACAAAATAAGCCACTACATCAAGAAAACTAGATAAAATCAATGTAACACCATATTACTATGAATCAGAAGCCACAAAGATACATCAGGAAAGGAAATAGCAAAAAAATGGGACATAATATGGTTCAAAACAAAGCAGACACACTCCCAAATAAATTTCAGAAGTGGGGGTGGGAGAGAGAGTTTTATTCCTTCTTTCTTTTCTCGTTTACACTTACAAAATGGTGTCAGAAGTGGGGAAGATAAATTTATTTCTTTAGTTTAAATTATAACACATAAAATATGAATAGAAACAAGATGAAATATGAAAAAGAACAAGAACAAAAAATTAATATCAACAGCAAGGATAAATATTAATTAGAACAACAAGAATAAATATGAATAAGATCAAGAACAACAAGAACGAAACATAAATAAGAACAACAATAATCATGAATAAAAGCAAAAAACAAATCAGGAATAAAGAGAACAAGAACAATACAACAGCAAAAAAGGAATAAGAAGTGTGACGTCAAACTACAGTGGAGAGAGCAAAGCACGAGTAAGAAGATAAAAGAACTACAGCCCAGACTTCCAGACCCGGTTGAGGCGGCTACTGTCAGCTAACTGTGACCGTAGTTGACCTTGGAGCCGCTTGATAAATCTCGCGCCTCCGACGAAGAGATACATTAAATATACATTACGCCTGTAAGCTGTATTGTTTGCATAATGCATGATGACGTTTTGTGTGTTTTACACTCAACTCTTTATAATTCACTATATTCGCATTGTTGTTTTAACAGGTATAATTATATTTTAATTACACTAAAACTTTCATAAACTTGAACCAGGACTGGGTGGGACCAGTAACCGTATGCCGGTTTCCTGGCCTCACATACCTGACCCAGTGACCCAAATATTCTGCATGAATGTCCTGAC
This sequence comes from Sinotaia quadrata, assembly GCA_028829895.1. NCBI lineage: Eukaryota > Metazoa > Mollusca > Gastropoda > Architaenioglossa > Viviparidae > Sinotaia > Sinotaia quadrata. The sequence continues at coordinate 83,530,322 of CM054180.1, forward strand.
TATTGACTGCAATCTGAATTCGGGGCGGGGTGGGGGTGGGGGGTCGAGTTCTGCGAAATATTTCAAGGTCAACCAAACAACCTAGTGATTGCTTGTAGATTATATCATTATACCTGGCAAGTGCATCAGATTCTGCGATAAAATATTACACAATTTACAGAAATATTTAAGCGGTTAATTGTCAACTTGATGTCGAGGGCCATCAGTACGATTATAGCAACTTAAGACTTCTGAAATAGAGCCCGATCACAACATATAGTTTAAAATGTCATGCACCCAGTAGATGTTAAACAGACGTCAAACAAACAGATTACAAAAATAAATTTAAAGTCAGATAACAACAACAAAATACTGAAATCGCGTTTGTTAGCGGATGTATGACGTATAACATTTAGAAACGACAAGCCACACTTTAGACAGTTGAGCTGGTAAAAAGGGCGTGTAAGTATTACGGGGCGTGTCTTCAAGGCCTAGTAGTAGACTCAGCACAACTGCATAAACATAATCCTTCCGCGATCACGTTTTTTGCCTTGTCGGTCAAACACGAGACCAAAATTTTTCCAGTAGTTCAAATCTTAACGTTAAAATCAGCCTGTTTTGCTTTAAAATTATCAGACGTAAGTAACCAGCAAAAATTATATGATAACCTAATCTTACTCAGTCTGCACTGTTTATAAATGCAGCTGACTATTTGTTTTTCAAAGTCAAGGTCAGGTCTGCCAGACGAGCGGCTGCCGTCAGTCACGTGTACAACTACACCTACACGTGAGTGTGCGAGCACTATGGAAAAGCAGAACTCCGCGATGGTTTCAGACCAGTTCTCCGGAATCAATAGAAGTAAACAGTCTTATCTGATTCTCTCTTAAAAACCGGCAAATCTGTGAGATTTATTCACTGAAGCAAGTGAAAGCAGCCTTCATTCAAATTTAACGACTCTCGGAATCGAGTTAAGACACCAATGAAGACTCCGACGTCAGATGTTGGCAAAACAAACGCGTTTCAATTAAATGATGAATGATACATGTGTAGGTCCTAGTCACTGAGACTCAGACTTGTCAGTCGTTTGGTCAGTGCTATTGTCCAGCTGCCGAATAGCTATCTAGCTCTGAGTTTTCTGAACGTCAACAGCACAAACTAATCGCTACATCAGTCAACGTGACGTTGTTACATTTCGAGTCAGTCGGCTCTAAAATCAGGTGCAGATGGGCGTAAGACCAGTGGATCCAGAAATCAAAGATTCGGTCATTTGAGTCAATACTGCTCGCAACTGTCGCCCATCTTACTCAACTGCTGTTCGGTAAGTGTGCATTGCAAAGTTGAAAAATATTTTATTCTCTTTTAAACGAGACATCCTATGTAGCAGGCGGTCGCTTTAGCAGACGAGTCTGTTTTGTTGAATTAATATATGTACCTTGATACTAGGATATACATTGTCAGCTCTGTAATTTTAATTTTGATGATTAGATATATTGTTTATTTCTAACAGTCTTATTGAGCAAGCCCTTAATGTATTGCTTATCAGCATTTTTAGTCCTAATGAAATCCGCTTCCCAATATGTACGTATTATGTCATTCCATCAGCCAGAGCTGATTTTATTTCTCTTAAAATCAATTGTTATCAAAAGGTCTTAAACTCTAGAACACCCCCTTCCCTAATACCGAAATACCAGTGACGAACCTGCAGCAGAAATCAGTTAACTTTTCAGTCATCTGGTCACGCAATCGTTTCTCTACGAAGAACTTTCTTCACTCGAACTGACTTCGCTTTAAGTGTTCCGTACTAAAGACGAACTTATATGACTTCGCTTTAAGTGTTCCGCACTGAAGATGAACTTAATATGACTTCGCTTTAAGTGTTCCGCACTGAAGATGAACTTAATATGACTTCGCTTTAAGTGTTCCGTACTGAAGGTGAACTTAATGTGACTTCGCTTTAAGTGTTCCGCACTGAAGATGAACTTAATATGACTTCGCTTTAAGTGTTCCGCATTGAAGATGAACTTAATCTGAATTTGCTTTAAGTGTTCCGCACTAAAGAAGAACTTAATGTGACTTTGCTTTATGTGTTCCGCAATAAAGACGAACTTAATATGACTTCGCTTTAAGTGTTCCGCAATAAAGACGAACTAATATGACTTTGCTTTAAGTGTTCCGCAATAAAGACGAACTAATATGACTTTGCTTTAAGTGTTCCGCAATAAAGACGAACTAATATGACTTTGCTTTAAGTGTTCCGCAATAAAGACGAACTAATATGACTTTGCTTTAAGTGTTCCGCAATAAAGACGAACTAATATGACTTTGCTTTAAGTGTTCCGCACTGAAGATGAACTTAATATGAATTTGCTTTAAGTGTTCCGCACTGAAGATGAACTTAATATGAATTTGCTTTAAGTGTTCCGCAATAAAGACGAACTAATATGACTTTGCTTTAAGTGTTCCGCACTGAAGATGAACTTAATATGAATTTGCTTTAAGTGTTCCGCAATAAAGACGAACTAATATGACTTTGCTTTAAGTGTTCCGCACTGAAGATGAACTTAATATGAATTTGCTTTAAGTGTTCCGCAATAAAGACGAACTTATATGACTTTGCTGTTCCACAGTCAAGACGTACTTAGATGAGTGTCTTTAATAGTAGGCGTTTGGGGACGGGGTGCAAGAGCTAGGAGTTACACAAGGTAGGTTTGCAGCGTATGACAAAACGGGTGTCAAGCTACAAGTGTCAAAAGGCACGCGGTTGAACAGCATGCCCCAAGCAAAATGTCATATGGAAAGAGACACGAAACCGACCTTTATCAACACGTTCACTGCCGCGAATTTGTACTACCGAATTTTTTTTACCCCACCACCTAGAATTATTATTTACTGGAAAGTGAACGGGAGATATTTTTTAATAAAGTATTGTGAAATATGATATTGAGTGAAACTCGATGTTAAAAATAACAAAATATTTGAAACACTTAATCACAAGTAGTTATGAACTAAAATATTAGGTTAGCATTGAATACGCACTCTGTCACTTTCATTTTTTCATTCTTCCTCTCTCCCTTTCTCTTTACAATAGAAACACACACACACACACACACACACACACACATACACACACACACACACACACACACACACACACACACACACACACACACACACACACATTCTCACTCTATCATTCACTCTCTCATGTCAAAAAAAAAAGAGTAAATCTTGTTTAACAAAAGCTAGACAATATTTTGAGCAGAATTTACATGTAATTAATTTCGACATTTAGCCCGAGAATTAAGTTTTACGTTCTCTCACATGGCTTAATTACAAATTGCGTCGATATGGAGTATTTTCGTTTCACCTAAGTCTGACGTCATACAGTGTTTTCATTACGCCATATAATAGCTTGGATTGGTACAATCAAGCGCCCTGGAGAGGGGAAGCAATCCTGTATGCAATCTTGTATTTCTTTAATAATAGAGATATTTTTAAAAGCTTGTTGTCTTTGTTTTAAAAGTACACATAAACTACCGTTGTAAAGTATAAATGTAAACTAAGTGGTGTTTTCTCATGTCACTTGACGTATTGTTGTAATCAGGTGGATTTATTTTTTTCAGAATGCCATTTTTCTTAAAATTAAAGTTAAAATTGAATCGATACATGTTAGTGGTGCACAAGCAACAATTGTTATTTTGCCGACATCTGTTTGATGTAGAGTTTTGTCATTGATCTCTTTCTTTCTCTCTTCTTTTTCTTCGTTGTCTTCTTTCTTTCTCTTTTCTTTTTCTTCTTGTCTTCTTTCTTCCTCTTTTCTTTTTCTCCGTTGTCTTCTTTCTTTCTCTCTTCTTTTTCTTCTTGTCTTCTTTCTTTCTCTTTTCTTTTACTTCTTTTCTTCTTCTTCCTCACTTCTTTTCCTTCATTCTGTTCCTTCTTTTGCTTAGTTCTCTTTTGTCTTTTCTTATTTTAAGAAAAAAGAGTACATTCTTTTTGTTCATGACTTGTTTCATATGTTAAATAAATGTTGCACTGAGTAAACCATGAATGTCATGATTTGTTTCTGTCTATGACAAACCCTCGTAATTTCAATGTCATTACAAACAGAGTGAAGAAGTGGGTCATTGGTGAAGTCTGCAAATGTCATTACAAACAGAGTGAAGAAGTGAGTCATTGGTGAAGTCTGCAAATGGTCGATTTAAGATCACTCTGAGGGGAAAAATAACAGTAAAGAAAATGAAATTCTTTTTAAAGGGCTTGTAGTATCGGCATCTGGATAGGTGACCTCTTAAAAAAAAAAAAGAGTGTTTAAGGGTTCTGTGTCACCGGCGTCTGGATCGCTGACCTCTGAGGTCAAATTTAGTGTTGCAAGATTCCAGCTGTAAATGTTCATATAATCCTGGAGAAAAATTGGGTCATACAACAGTAATCGAAACAAATTCAGAGTAAGTAAAAATAGAATGACAATAGAAGTATACACATTATTTCACTGAAGATACGCGGAGAGAGGGAGAAAGGGTGTTCAAAGATTCAAATTACAAGAACACTTATAGATAGATATATAGATAGATAGATAGATAGATAGACAGACAGACAGACAGACAGACAGATAGATAGATAGATAGATAGATAGATAGATAGATAGATAGATAGATAGATAGATAGATAGATAGATAGATAGATAGATAGATATTAGCCTCTGTGTTAGAAAGAGATATTTTATATATGTTGGTTTTTAACTTACCAGATAGAACTTCTACGAAGGTATAAACTGACTGAAGATGCACGCAGCAGACAGACCCCCCCAAAAGAAACCAAAAACAATTGACGTTGGTAAAGTGTACCTGATCATAATGCACACTATTTACAGTGCGTAATTTGACGTTGGTAAAGTGTACCTGATCATAATGCACACTATTTACAGTGCGTAATTTGACGTTGGTAAAGTGTACTTGATCATAATGGACACTTACAGTGCGTAATTTGACGTTGGTAGCGTGTATCTGATCATAATGCACACTTTCAAATTAGGTCAGTATAAACTGAAAAGCAGTAGGAAAGGGCAGGTGTACTTAGACGTTGGTTAAAAAAAAAGCTTTTAATGAATCTTTTAATCGTCAGAACTGGGTGTTTGGTCCGACCTCTGAACCACTGTAGCAGACATAGACTTCTTAATTCACTGTGTTTTTGAACTTGTACTAGCTGACACTATTTAATACTATCAGTTGAAAGAAAGAAAGAAAGAAAGAAAGAAAGAAAGAAAGAAAGAAAGAAAGAAAGAAAGAAAGAAAGAAAGAAAGAAAGAAAGAAAGAAAGAAAGAAAGAAAGAAAGAAAGTTTTAGAAACTAGTTGTAAAGGTCAAGTGATCTCATTATTCTAATTAGGCTAATCTTCTCGCATCTATGGCTTACATAAAGTCATATTCCTTAAAATTCCTGTAATCTTGAAGCACTTCTTTTAACCTTGTAATTTCTTCGATATACCGGCAAGTGAATGTTGTTTTCACCTGCTAGCATCTCAAGATACAATGGCACATCCGATGTTTATTTTCTTGTTTAGGTGACACTTAGTCTCTGCCACCTACATCGGCACATCCGATGTTTGTTATCTATTTTTAGTTGACCCCTGAAAGTCTGTTTCAGTTACAAATCGACCCCTTATCGATTTTTTATTTCTTTGGTCGGCTCTTGTCAGTCTCTTTCAGTCACCATTTGTGAAGTGTGTATTTTAGTCGTTTTATTTAATTTATTATTTTAATATTTCTTGCAATCTCTTCAAGATTAAGTCAACAAAGAGAACGATCACTTTTGACATTTCTTGTCAGGCTGGATAAATCTCTCCATGTTTATATATTTTGTGGTATTTCATTCATCATGATTACTAGCAAACACACAGACATTCAATAACAGAATAGAAAAAAAAATTGTTAAATACAACTAAGGTTTAAAGATTTATTCGATGCTTTTATGCAGATTTTTTCCTTAAATTTAATTAGCCCTTATTCTATTTTTCTTTCATTTTGTTAATTTTGATTTACATTTTCACCAAAAAAATGTAAGCAAAATGCAGCCTTTACCGATGACCGTTTTTTTAAACTACAACGACTAGAATAGTGTTGTGTGGGGCATGTGAGTGCAGTTGCCTTTTGTGTCCTTTGGCCTGACACACTAACACGAGATAAAGCAATACAATTGGTATCAGTAGTGTTGAAAAATCCAGGGCACACGCACCCACCACTTTCCTGACCCAAGTAGTTTGCATTTGTACCTGAGGTCAAATAGTGGCTCTCTTCAGCGTTGTCGGAATGTAATGAAGGGATCAGATATCACGCACACAATTTCGTGTGTGTGTGTGTGTGTGTGTGTGTGTGTGTGTGTGTGTCGGCCATTAAGCCAGAACTACAGAACACTAACACGTTGGAGACAGATTAAAAGACGCCAGTACTTTAACTCGCTGCCTACCTGACCAGCCACGGAATCCAATTCAGTAAGCAAAGTAGCACATTCTTCACTACCTGTTCTACGTGAATTGAGGTCAAGGGTAATGACGCATAGTACGGGGAAAATGCGGTCACGGTCAAGGGCAGTCACATTGCACGCCGCGTGCTTCGCGCGGGCAGATGATAACAAAACGTGCCCGCTGTTGTATTAAAAAAAAAAAAATGCGCACGGGTAACACTTTGTGTAACTGACTACATGTCAAACTTAAAAATAGCTGTGACCGGCGAACGAGAGCTTCCATTGATAGTGACAGTAATTCCGTGAGTGTATGAAAGCTGGCTGGTATTGTTTCAGACGTCTACCAGTTTGGCCAGTGTGACTGTACTGTTTTAAGTTAGGCACCGAAATCCTTTCGACGATCTTTATAACGGAACTGGAATTTATGTTTTTCTTGAGACCGATTCTGCCGTGACTGAAAACATCTTGTTTTCATTGGTAAGTTTAGTTAGTTTTAGGTTAGTGATAACCAAATCGTATAATTATTAACCTATCGAATGAATATTGTCTTAGTGATACGTGTACAACAAACTCGCTCCCCTCGAGTAATAGTTGAAAAAACGTTTATCGCTGATGTCGCTGTCAACCGTGTAGTACCGGCGGCAATGGAATAGAATCGAACCGCTCCTCTGGCGACCATAACTGGGATTGGTATAAGGTTATGTACCATCTCGTTACAACACGTAAGGATAAACAAAGACTGTGAAAACAAAAAATATTTATAATGAGATTCAGATGGTAAAGTATATTACAAAGTGGGTTTTTTTAATGTTTATCATAGTCGAAACCAATCGGTTCGCTTGGGGCCAGAATACTTATCATGTCATCGATTTTAAGTTGGAGTGGTGTCATTTAGGTCTGGAATGTTGTCATTTAATTCTGTGAAAAATGTGAATGGAAATAATTTTAACGCTTTTGTTTATGTAATCAACCGTAGCAATATATATATATATATATATATATATGTTTGATGTCTTAAAATGTGCGTACGTCCCTATACGCTTAATGTAATCGATGTTCAGTAATCTCTTTCATGCTAGTTAAAAAAATGATGAAATGTAAGTTTGTAAATTCCAAGAAAGGAAACACGAGTAAGGACGCATTAGTATGACGTCAGCAAACGAAATGGCAGTATCCCATGTTGAAATTATACACTATTCCAAGCTGGACTTGTATTCTCGGGTTGAAATTGTATTATTTTAGGCTGAAATTGTACTATTCCCTGTTGAAATTGTATTCTAGGCTGAAATTGTACTATCACAGGTTGAAATTGTATTCTAGGCTGAAATTGTACTATCACAGGTTGAAATTGTACTATTCCAAGCTGAAATTGTACTATTCCAGGCTAAGCAGGTTGAAATTGTACTATTTTGTTGTACCCCCAGTTGAAATTGTACTATTCCAGGTTAAAATTGTACTATTCCAGGTTAAAATTGTACTTTTCCAGGTTAAAATTGCAGAAAGGAAGATCAAATTGACTTTGAAAGATGTTTTGTTGTCCGTTGCTTTGATTCATGAGCTTAAACCTCCTGTCTAATTCACTTAATAATGTGAAAGGTTTGTAATGTTCTGTCGAATTGTCTCAATATAGTAAACATTTTTATTAAGGTTTGGTGCGTTTTTTGTTGGGTTTTGTGTTTTTGTTTTTGTGGGGCTTTTGTGTGTTGTTTCTTTTCGTGTGTTTACTTGGGAAGGAAGGATGTCTGATATTTATTTTGGAAACAGGAAGATTTTGGAGTTTGCCAAAAATAGTGTATAATGTTTATTTAGATTTACGTGCATTCATCTTTGCACTTTTACTGTTGATTTCGAAGAGGACTTGCCAATGACAGATTTCTGTGTTTCTTGGAAGACATTTAATAATGCGTTGTCAACAGAGCATGGTGACGGGTATAGCAACGCCTCTAGATTTGTATTTGTTATATTGCTTGGCTACAACGAACGAAGACATCACGTCCATTTTCTTTGTTTCCCTCTGATGTAGGTAGCACCACTAATGCTACATTGTTCGGCCCCAACGAACGAAGACATCACGTCCATTTTCTTTGTTTCCCTCTGATGTATGTAGCACCACTAATGCTACATTGTTCGGCCCCAAAGAACCGGGCGCGTTCATTTTTCATTGCGTCCCTGATGTGCACAGTAACTCATGCACTGGACACTTTCGCAACACATTTAACACCATTACCTCCTCCAGGCACCACTCCTATTGCCTTCCGAAAGCGGGCAGGGTTTGTTGGCTAAGAGGGCTGACAGTGTGTGCTGGGGATTTGTGGATTTGCTTAGGGCTGAAGGTCATTGGCACAAGGCTTGGCCAGTTTATATTAACGAGGGAGACCTTCAAGAACTTCCCTCCCCAGACTGGAATGCCTTCTCTTTGTGGGTGACGTGGCATACATCCAAATGTGCTTCCACGGGAACTGTGCTTTTGTTTGCTTCCCTGTTTGCCTTAAACTACTGAAGGGACGGTTTTATCCACCAGAGCACTGAGGTGGAGCTCGGCTGCGTGAGTCATGCTCTGCTCTCTACAATATATGGTCAAACATGGAGTTCGGCAGAATCTAGCTGATCAGTTGACTGCTAAATATGCGTACGATTTAATTAGTTCACGTGCTGCTTTTGTTGATGCACAGAAATGTTTGTATGTGTATAGGGGTGGGGATAATTATTTTAATTTTTTTTTCTTAATATCAGTTTTGGGTATCAAATAAGTCAGTCATCTCTCAAAGAAATATACCTGCCAGTTTGTTTTTTTTTCATCCGCCACTGATGTGGATTTGCACGTAAAACTGGCGATGCAAGTTAAATAAAACAAGTTTGTTTGCTTCATTTCTCGACCTGTAATTTAAAGAGACGTAACCTTCATGTGTTTCCTTTTCGGTTCCATGTGTGTGTTTTCAAATTGGTTGTGCGCCGTGTTTTTGAATGTCAAGAGTGTTTGTATTGCTTGACCTAGAACTAGGAGTCTGGGAATATTTCCTTTCTGCGACGACACAGAACGATTCAGTGTAGTCGCGATTGCTGGGTTGAGCTGACGTATACAGGATTGTTGCTACAGACGCCTTGAAAGACCATCTGGAACAGATATATACAATTATTATTTTTGGTTTCATTCAGTCTGTAAAATAAATAACGCGAATTGTGTTCCTCATTCAGTGGAGGGCATTGTCATCAGTTGTGTGGTGATACCAGCCTGTGGCAATGTACGTAATAACTTGTGATAAGTATGTGATATCAGTACAAGGAATACTGACGAGGACCGATAACCCATTTCAATAGGCACTCCACGAGACCTCATCGTCGAATCTGCCGGGAGGAACTGAATTGTCTCCCTTTATTGGAATCAAAATTGTATTATCCTTTTATTGGACTGCCATTCGTAATTTGTGGTTGCTCTGGTTTTCCTTCACTTATTTTTCTAAAATGAAGGTTTGTAGAAAATAACTTTGTTATAAATAACAAATTGTCGAATTGACAGTTCAATTTTGTTAGATTGTTATAATAAGATATATGTTTTGCTACGTAGTTATAAATTCCAAACTGCCATAAATTTATTCAAGTTAGATTATTAACTAGTGCAAGTACAACCCTTTGATACCGGTGTTGTTGGTAATGCATTAGTGCATGAGTATGGAATGTTGCTATTAAGAGTTGCTTACAGCCGATTGATGTATGATTGTAGAATAACATTACAGAGTGTAGCGTTCTGATTGTAACTTGAATGGAGCAGAGTGTAATAGAGTTGCTGGCGGATTGTTTTATATCAATAGAGACCGATTTCCTGGATATTTACGAGATCATTATAACTGTACTTATAGTCTGGATATTTACAAGATCGTTATAACTGTACTTACAGTCGGGAAAGATAGAAATATAGTTCTTATTTTGCACTTCACATTTAAAAAAAAATAATTTATTATTGTTGGGTAGCAGCACTGTTCGACTCTTCCATTAAATAGATTTTTAAAAATAGCCTCCAGACATAATATGTAACAATGACACATATTTCATATCATATAAATATAAGCTACACTCACACACATTTACAATGCAATATTCTCTATTACTTTATTACTGAATTTATTTTTCAATGGTTGAAATATTTCAAGACATGTTTACAAGTTGAAATCGTTTCTCAGAATCACTTACCAGTCATTATTGTTGTCTCATCGCTGGTTGACTGTTACGCTCACACAGTTAACATAACTATCCGCTGATTGATATGACTATCACTTCAGCAAAACAACAGTGAGATTATGTCACATTGTTGACAGGAAGATTTATCTCTCCTTTTTATCTTTTTTACAGATGACAACATTTATGGCCCATCGCCTGCTAGCGGCAGAGGTACCCCAGATTAAAATCACCACGGAAATCATGGAGGAACACACTGCCAGCCTCTTCCGAGATCTCAAATTGAAAAGAAAACGTGTCCGGGATCTCATCGCATACTCTGAGTCGGTTCGCTCCCCTTCCACAGAAGGCTCTGAGAGTGACCACCAGAGTGACGTCAGCGTTGCCAGTGGGGACAGCGCTTACGTATCTGATCAAGCCTCCGAATGTTGTGGCGGTGCAGTTACCCCAGAAGAGTTGTCGCCCAAGAAGATGCGCATGGAGGAAGACAGCCAGAAACAGGTCATACCTCTGGCGAAAGGCAACGGCGAGAGTGTGTTTTGGGACCCTAGATCTAGTTCTCCTAGCGCGGTCGTCAGCCACCCATCCACTACCCAGAGTTCCAGCAATGGAATGCATGCCATGACCTACATCAGCTGCACACAGGGCTATCTCATGCCTGTGGCGGCTGGATTTCCTCAAATGGCTAACATGGCGGGCAGCGGGCTGAAGTTCATCCCCATGATGGGCATCTCTGCCCCAGGCATGTTCCCTGCAGCCGTTCACAACATGCCTGCCCCTATGTTTATTGCAGCCCCGGCTACCGGCTACCTCTTGACATCTGCAGAGAGTATCTGCACCCCAGCGGGCCCCATCATTGCATACCCTCACATCGACAGTTCAACTGTAACCAGCAGCAGTCGCTGTACTGCAGAGGTGCCGAAGAGCAAAAACGATGAAAACTCTTCGCTGCTGCCCGTCCTTCAGGTAAAAGAACCCGTCGCTGATGAGAACCGCTTCGAGAAAGACCATGAGTTCATTTTGCATTACACTAACGGAAAGTTTGCGTACAGTGGACATTTAGTGGACAACCCACACAACCAGAAGCGACATCACGCTGCTAGCAAGGTATCGAATGCCGAGACCGTTCAGGATGACTCGGACGGTGAAGAGCCAATGGTCTGCGCAATCTGCAGTGATAAAGCCACGGGTCTACACTACGGCATTATCACATGCGAAGGGTGAGTGTTTCTCAGACTCACTAACTGTAACTCATGTAGTGCTGGCAATTTGAAGAATCACTCACTCCTACTCTAAGACAAGCACGTCTCACCATGGGTAGTAATAAAGTATCCGTGCACTCCTACTCACTGAGAAACACACCACACCCTGAATAGTTCTTGAGCATCACACATTCCCACAACTCACCATATGAAGGGCTGACACATCACATTCCCATATCTCACCATATGAAGGGCTGACACATCACAATAACACATCTCACCATATGAAGAGCTGACACATCACAACACATCTCACCATATAAAGGGCTGACACATCACATTAACACATCTCACCATACGCAGGGCTGAAGCATGAAAGAAATGAGCGAATTGTGTTTTTCATACCAGACATGATAGTTTCAGATATCTATTTCCCCCTTTCTCTGTCAAGAAATTATAAAATCTGAATTTCATTAAAGGTCTGCAGTTCTCTTAATAGCTTTATAAAATCTGAATTTCATTAAAGGTCTGCAGTTCTCTTAATAGCTTTATAAAATCTGAATTTCATTAAAGGTCTGCAGTTCTATTAATAGCTTTATAAAATCTGAATTTCATTAAAGGTCTGCAGTTCTATTAATAGCTTTATAAAATCTGAATTTCATTAAAGGTCTGCAGTTCTATTAATAGCTTTATAAAATCTGAATTTCATTAAAGGTCTGCAGTTCTATTAATAGCTTTATAAAATTGAGTAATGAACACATTAAAAATGTTCGTCTCCATTATATGAATGGTGTGGTGCTAACAGTTTTACTGGTCTGCTATTTTCAATAGATGTAAAGGCTTCTTCAAACGCACAGTTCAGAACAAGCGAGTGTATACCTGTGTTGCTGACGGCAGGTGTGAAATCAACAAGGCACAGCGTAACCGGTGCCAGTATTGTCGCTTTAAGAAATGCCTGGAGATGGGAATGGTCCTGGCAGGTAAGCACCGATATACTGCTCTTAGCTCTGGTATCGTATGAGTGTATTTCAGTTTATTCACACAGGCATATTTGTATTCTCTGATTGCATTTTGCACCTTGTACAGTGTGCACATACGCATGCACGCACACACTCATACATGCATATGTGCAGATCATACACAAATATATCATTTACTAAAATCTAATTAGCAGCAATTTCGCTTATCAGCCATATATTTTAATCACCATGAAGTTATTGCATTGTTACATTATTGGTGACAATTATCATATATACTTTCCAAAACTGATTATCCTGAGAAATACATACTTGCATTGTTTTATTAACCTGGTATTTTCTCAACAAATTTTTATCATTTGCAGCTGTTCGAGAAGACAGAATGCCTGGAGGACGAAACTCAGGAGCAGTTTACAACTTGTATAAGGTAATTGTCCCCCTCTCTTTATTTTGTTTAATTGATGGACTTTATGTTGTTCTTTACCTGTCATTTAGTGTACATAAATCTTTGAGGTAAAGTAAAT